>OY757929.1:59200476-59237976 GCA_963585895.1 Sepioteuthis lessoniana | reverse complement strand
ACCCTCATAGACAGGTAAATTCTGATTCCAGCACATTGCAGATGTGTGGGGCATTGGCTGCTGAGGGTAAGGGGCTAGGGAGCTGCCAAAGGGCATTTGTGGTCCAGGACAAAGGTAAGGAGATGAGACATTTGGTGGTTGAGGTGTTTGTAGACCCATTGTCATCCATGGCTGTAAATCATGACTTGTTTTGGGTGGTCCAAGGTTTAGATAATCTTGTTTTGGGCCCAAGTGCTGAGTTGGAGCAAAATAGTTATAGCTTGGGGAAGGGTGAGTTGGTATTGGAAGTAAGGAGTTTCGTGCGGGATGGGAAGTTGGTACTAATTCTGAGAGTGTTTCTCCCATTGGCTCTACATGATGATTGACATTCTGTTCATGGTCTTCAGAAAGTAACAAGCTTAGGCATGAATCTTCATGCATGTAGTTGGGTACATCCAAGTTTGGATTAGTACTCATTGTAGTTTCTTGACTTGCTGCTGATGTTTGACTGGGGTGTTGGCTGGGTTCTTCTTGTGTCTGAATGGAAAGAGATTCTAACTTTTTGGAATTGGTTTCCTGCAGTTTGCCATCACTTGTCCAAGAGGTGTGTAATGCATTATTATTTTGCTGGTATGTAGAACTCTTTTCTGAGGTGGGTTTGCTATGGTCTGCATTTGGGTATAACCGACTAGGAATTTCTGATATAGTAGACTCAAGAACAGGAGAATTAGCTGGATATATATCAGAATAGCTAAATGAAGAATTACTATGACATTTTTTGATTGGCACTGATTGAATAGGAGGTATGAGGTCATATTCTTGCTTGATTACAACAGAAGATCTGTTTGAACCATTATTATTACAGTTTGTTTCATCATTGAAGTTTGGTTCAAGGTGCACGATCTCTGGCCTTTGCCACTCTTCTTTGCTTGTTTCCAGGTAAGAAAGCTTTGGATGTTTTTTCCTGGCCATCCCAGAGTAGACTTCCTCCCGCTTCACTTTTATCTGCTTCCATGTAACTTCACTGTCACTGTCTTTTGGAGAAAAACTCTGCAAATTTTTCCTAGATTCGTCATGCTCTTCAACCTTATGGCTATTTTGATCTGGGGAAAGGTCTTTTATGGAATACATGGAAGCAGAAGGAACATTTATTTTCATGGCATCTTCAGAGCTGACTCTTTGAGGAAGAATAGGAGGAGGAAGAGGAGGAGGAGGAGGGGGCAGAGATGAAGTATCATCCAGTGTAGAATTATTTCTGTCAGAAGTCTTTTGATGCAATTTTTTTGAAGATGACCTTAACATTTTTGGCATCACTTGATAATCTTCAGATGATTTTACTTTGAGCCTCTTCATCATGGATTCTGTATGAAATAATACAAATCATAATGAATAAATATGCTTTTTTGATATGCTTCCATAATATAAATATATATTGTCAGGG
Organism: Sepioteuthis lessoniana; assembly: GCA_963585895.1. Lineage (NCBI taxonomy): Eukaryota > Metazoa > Mollusca > Cephalopoda > Myopsida > Loliginidae > Sepioteuthis > Sepioteuthis lessoniana. Next base: position 59,236,556 of record OY757929.1, on the reverse strand, counting down.
TAGACAAAGTGGTCAATGCCTACACTGATTAAAATTATAAAGGTCAATTATCTTATAATTCACCAAATGTCCATCGATCTGTACCACTAAATCTTCTCAATTTTTGGGCAAGTTTCAACCAAACCTTTAAATATTGTTATAGTCATTCCTAAAAAATGTTTAAAACCATATTCAGCCAAGATTATCCCCAAAATTAAATCCCATCTTATGCCAAAAAAATATTAAGCAATTCTAAAAGTTATATTATATGCATATATTCATCTAAACCCTTTACCAGAGGCAAAATATAACACAGTCAATTTTTAACTGGATGAAAGCTGGTTTGAAATTAGTCTTTCCTAGTACTTGAACCTGACAATATTCATTACAACAGGAATCAGCTTGAAGTTGCCTATTTATTCTACCTGTTCTCTTGTCCTCAAAAATGGAGATGAAAAGAAAAAAGCTCTTTATAAGTTTTGAAGATTGAATTCGATGAAAACTTGAGGAAGATGATAGCTTAAATCAGCTGAAATTTTGTCTTGATAAAAGAAAAATGAAACCAATAATCCTAATAATATTGAGAATGTGTTGTGTACAATAAATACAGAAGCTTTAATTATCTGCCCTTTGTTCAGAACTATCACACTAGAAGGCTTATGTCCTCTCGTGTGGTAGTTCTGAACAAAGGGCAGTAGTTGTTAGAGGAGAAAGATAGAGTCCAAGAGAAAATTGATAGAGTCCAAAAGAAATTAAAAAAAATATCATTAATATCAGCAATAATCTGCTTCTGATACATTCTTGAAATTTAATGAACAGGCCTATTCTTCAGCTCCTTACTAAAGCCCAATGTCAATTTTATAAATACTGGCATGTTATCAAGAAACAAGTTGCTGTTGTTGTTGTTGTTGTTTAGTGTTTTATGGCATATCAACCCTTGTGAGTTATCTAATGCCCAATCTTGTATATATATATATATTTATATATACTTTAAGAAAAACAACAAACTGGTCACATTAGGATTATAAATCTATTTTCATCCTGTTACGCGTTTTTGAAAATTTCAAAAACAGGAAAAAAATTTAACAGGACTTCTGTAAGTAAATAGTTTGTTTGTAACTTTATTTTTAAATGAGTTTTTAGAGCTCATTTGTTTTCACACAGATTGTTACAAGTATTTCTATCTAACATTAGTCATTCTATTTATGAATCTTTCCTATCTAATAAAAATAATTTGCACACAGTTATATAATTTCAAATTACTAATAAAAAGTCTTAGTAAGTGATTGAAAAGTTCTATTTGACCAACAGATAGGACCCTAACAGGTACTAAAAATCCGGGCCAGAGTGAACCAGAAAGTAATGGCAGTGAAGGAGTACTCCACATTTCCTACAGCTTCAAGAGTGGAGTCTAACCGTCAAATGCAGTTTAGTGTCAAACCCAGGATACTCATTGGGAGGGTCTTATGCATCTGTAGGTGCAGTCAATGTATTTTACAGGCTCAGCTAACAGGGCAGACAAGTGACCTTTTCCATATGCCATCTCACTTTAATATATATATATATGTGTATATATATATATATATATATATATATATATATATAATGGTTATTATTGTGGGAAATCGACATAGCAAACCAAGTTCAAATCCTGAATGAAGCCATTTACACTTCAGTAAATAGCAATGCAGACTGGATCTTTAATCTTTGTATGACAACCAGTCTAGGAAAAGGAAAGTTCTTAAACTTTGCTTAAAAAATGGACCTTATCTCACATCCTGTTTATGCAGAACAGTTGACATATATATATATATATATATATATATATATATATATATATATATATATATATATGGTGCATTCAATTAGTTTCCAAATTTTTGTACAGGCATTTAAAATTGTTGTAGACTCTTGAAAGTTCAGTATGTTATTGCTATACATCTTATGAGATGGCTGGCCAATGTTTATGATTTCAGGTTTAAATAAACAGCTACAACAGCAATTGGAATACACCCTACTAAAGCCTGATTGTCACACCAGGTGAATTTCAAAAATGCAATCTGGACATGAGGACACTTCAGAAGAACGATATGCAATAAAATTCTGTTTTAAACTTGGAAAACATGCCACAGAAATATATGGAATGCTTCAGACTGCTTTTGGAGCATCTTGCAGGAATCAAGCATCAGTTTTTGAGTGGCATAAAAGATTCAAGGAAGGCAGGGACTCTGTGAGGTGTGATGAGAGGTGTGGGATGAGTAAGGAAGTCAATAAACCAGAGTTGATTGGCCAAAGGGTTAGGGTTAGGCTTAGGTTTACTATGTTAAGGTTTTAAGAGAGTTCAGCCAGAGACTCCGTTGGAAGAGGCCAGCACTCTTCAAATCGGGTCAGTGGCATTTCCACCGGGACAATGCACCAGTCCATAGCTCCATCCTTGTCACAGACTATTTGACCAAGATGGGCATCAAGACAATTCCTCAGCCTCCCTATAGTCCAGAACTTGCTCCCAGTGACTTTTGGTTATTCCTTAAGCTTAGAGGCTGTTTTTATGAGACAATTGAGGAGATGAAAGAGGCTGTGACAGCGGTCATTGACATGCTCACATAAGAGGACGTCCATGGGGCCTTCCAGAAGTTGTTGGAATGGTAGAACAAGTGCATTGCAGTCAGAGGAGATTACTTCAAAGGGGATGAGAATTTCATGTGTGTACTATCAATAAAAGAGCCCATACGAAAAAAGTCTGGAAAATTATTTAATCATCCTCGTATCTTCAGAAAAGGGTAAAAACGGAAGAAATATATAAATGTTTGGTGATTCTTTATTGTGATGACCTTGTTTTGATTTCAAAGTTTTTTCTGAATACAAAAATATTCTATCAAAATGTTTTTTTGCATGAGAAAAAATTATAACAGAAGTCTTCATCAGAGCTATGTTATGTTATATAAAAAAACATAATTTTTCACATAACAAAATCTACTACAGATGAAGATTTTCAACTGAATAAAAAATATCTGTTATAGTTATTTCTCAAAGAAAAGAAAATTTTAATAAAATATTTCTGAATTCTGGCAAAACCTTGAAAATTGAAATGTGTCAGCACAATAAATGAATCAGCAAACATTTATCTTTCTTCTGTTTTTACCTTTTTCCACCTACATTCTGTTGGATTCAATTCATTTCTTCTCTCTCTATATATATTCCTTGTTTTTTACACTTGATATATATATATATATATATATATATTTTACACTTGATATATATTGTGGTATATATACAAGATTGATTCAAAAGTTTTTTAATATTTCAGTATGTGATAGTTTATGGTGCATTTATTATGTGATGGAAGCTTTTCAAGCCAGAGAAGGAACCTGCTGCTGTTGGTAGTGTGATGGTAGTTGATGCTCTAACATGTGCATTGCTTCACTTTGTGTGTGATTTGAAAGCTGCATAGATGAACATGCAATGTAATCTAATTTGAGAACTTATGTTTAATGGGTTCAAACACAGCAATAAAGGCGTGAAAGCAACTAACAACATTTGTTGTGTGAAAGGTGAAGACACAGTTGATCACAGTACAGTAACCAGATGGTTCAGGAAATTTTGCTCTGGTTGCAAGAATCTCAACATTTAGACAAATAGCACTCAAAGAGTATCAGGTGAGTTTGTCATCTCACAGTCAAGTGTTGTTCAACACCTTTACCACCTCAACATCCAGAACTGCTGAATTGTGCCTCATGTTACCAAAATATTGTGAAACTTTTGACACCCGAGTATAGATAGATAGATAGCGAGAGAGAGAGAGAGAGAGAGAGAGAGAGAGAGAGAGAGAGTGTGAGAGAGAGAGAGAGAGAGAGATGTATAGAATTTAAAGAATAATCAAAGGGTCATCTACCAAAGGACTTTCACAATAAATAACTGGACTAATTTTTTATTGTTATTATCGAAACAATACAATTTTGGAAAAATTTAATTCTACCAGGTATTAATCCTGCTATTCTCACACTCATTTCTCCATTTTGCATCTGTTCTTTAGTTAATTTACTGAAAATTTTTTTAAAAAATACATTGTTAATATACAAAGTAATTACTACTTATTCTTTACATTGCTTTCATCTCAAACCTACTGAATTTATTCTAAGGAAAATGGAAAACACGTTGACAAGTTCATAACTCCTTTAATTTCTATCCCAATAGATATTTCTGCATATTTAAATAACATTTTTTTAAATGAAATTAATTATTTGGTTCATTCCAAAATTGATTTTATGGTCTGTGTATGTGCCAGCCTTTAGGATATACTTATATAATCATTATTTTAGAAAAAATTAAAAAAAATGTAGACAAAATTTTGTTAATATCCTAATTTCAAGTTTAAACTAATAAATGATTATGAAAAAAAAATATCTATGCAACAGAAATTTATTCAAATGTTTTCTTGAGAAGCTATCTATGTTTGCCAACTTATTTTCGTTAAGATTAAATAAAAAAGTAAAATCTATAAAATAGTTAAAATGAAACTGACCCATTATGCCCCAAATCTAAAAAAAGCCCTTGCAATTTCTTTCAAAGAAAGAAGACCCGAGAATGAATACACTGCCTAACGTAAATATTAGCGATTGTATAATTACATTTTTAAGCGACTAAGTATCTTTTAAAAATTTACCTATTTTTAAAAATACCTGTAAAAGTATGGTAACTTGGAAAGTAATTACCTTTGATTATAAACAAATGTCCATGCAAAGCACAAAAAGAAATTGAAATAACGGCGTCTGCTAATTGCATTGCATGCCGGGAGTTTAAATATTTGAAATTAAATGATTAACATATTTATCGAAAGAAACATTTTCTAAAAACTTAAAACGTTTATTATGTCTGGATTTTAAGACAATAGCAAACTATGCCTTTTTAAAACCTAAATTGCTATCAACGGAATCATTCAATGGGATCTTCATCTTCACTGAAAATAAAGTAAGTAAAAAAAAAAAAAAAAAAATTCAGTCGTATGAATGATTCGTCGGATTCAGTCACGAATAATTTGCAGCAAAATGTCGGCGAATAAACAGACAAAAGAACTAAACCATTTTAAAAATCCTATTAGTCACAAGTTTTAAAGAATTTATTATTATTATTATTATTATTATTATTATTATTATTATTATTATTATTATTATTTGCTAAAAAGTTGCAAAATATTCATTAAAACTCATTAAAAGCGCTTTTTATTTTTATTTTTATTAATTTCAATTTTTATCTTAAATTTTTGGCGTTTGAAACAAATAAGTTGAACGCGTACAATTTTGGTCTGCATTTTTGTGTCTATGTCAACAAGTTGATTTGGCGGAAGAATTCATATTTCGGTTTCTTACAAAAATAAATAAGAATAATTTAAATTAAAAAAAAAAAAAAACGGGATCTAAAAAAGAGGTAGATTGACAAATTAGAAAAAAAAAAAAGGAATTTTTTTGTACCAGAGGTTTTAATGAAATACACTTTAAATCTTATTTTAATTTTTTTAAAGTGGTGTAAAAACGCTCGGGTTGAAACAGTTATCGTCGGAGGAAGTGGGTTCAGGAACTCGAGTTCAAAACCTGAACAAGGCTGTTTGTATTTCATATAGCGCTAATACCATTGAAAAGGTATGAATCCAACTATTCTCCCTCCAGCTATGGCTAAATATGTTATATAACAGAAATCTTTGCTGATTTACAAATACATTTCAAACCCACTCACCAACAAAATGAATAAAACACCACGAGCATACGGTTTGTTACGGGCTAGCAACCACGTCTCGACCATACCAACGAAATGTCAAAACCGGGACATCGATTTACCAACGACTCGACCGACCTCAGCTATACAGCATCCAGTCCACGTAACGACCCGCTGTTACGGACTGCCCTTACATTACAGCATCCAGTCCACGTAACGACTCGCTGTTACGGACTGCCCTAGCATTGCAACAACTGGCCACGACGACTCGCTGTACCGGCTAGCAACCAAAACGAATCGACCGACTTCGGCTTTCCGCAACGACTCGACCGACCTCAGCTGCCCGCGACGACTGTCCAACTGCATCCAACGCCTCGACCGATCTCAGCTTACCAACATCAGACATCTAGCTGTATCTCCACGACTCGACCTACGCCAGCTACTCTCGTCGAACGTCCAGCTGCGCACAACCACGACTCAACCACACCAGCTATCGACGTAACCCATCCTAGCTGAAGACCACATACGACCGCCACGGACATTTACATACACGTTTGTAATTCCGGCAATAAAATCGTCACTTTTGTTGTATCTGTTATCCTGCCTTTTATCTTCCTCCATTGTCTTTGGCCGTGCACACTCGCCGGCATTTGACTAAATTCATTAGCGGAGTCGACGCGTTTATCGACTCCGCAACAGGTTCACTTGAAAAAGATAACGGTAACCAGATGTTGTCTGAACGATGGCTTATAGCAAAATGAATAAAACACATCGCTGCGAAGGTAGGCTCCGTGCATCCATTCGGTTGAAATGTAAAAAATTCTCAGTTACAACGTCCTTTTTTCAACAAATCATGAACTTTCCCCGCAAAGTTTTTCGGAGCCGATTTGATCTCATTCACGGCTATAAAATGGTCAGCAAAAGTCACAAAAGCAGTCGACACCGAGGACTGCGCACTTGGTCGGCCGTGGCTCGACACGCGGATCTAGTCGATTGTATTTTTCTCTGGCGGCAGTAAATCGGTTGCAGCTGTCTGACATAGGTGCCAGGAAGCCCGGCATTCACGTCTCGCGGCCGACACTAATATAATCCTCAAGCTTCAGTGGGGCGTCTTCCAGCCTCTAAACCTTCTAAGAGGGGCTACGTTTATCGCCTGGCGTCTGAGGGACCCTTTTTTAGATAATGCCGACAGGGCTCGAAGAATTTTCGGAGTTGCTGGGCATGTCTGGGCTACGGCCCTGCGCCTGGCACCAACATTAAATAAGGCCTTAAGCCATACTCTGGCATATGTGAGGCGCACGACAAATACCGTCGACACCGGACATTGTTAGCAGAGGGAATCGTCACGCATCAAATTTCGAACGAGATAAAAAACGACTGACACCCTACCAACCCACACCATAATTAACACACCACACTACCCAGTCCCTAGCATATCCACCACGAGATCAAGACCGCTCTTAACCTACCGGCCTACGTCACACTACCGTGCCGCAAGCAAACAAGCCAGCCAGTCAAGAACAGCTTACACCCACTTACCTCTTGACCCTTATCGAGTGGAATAAGATAATCTGTATCTTTTCTAATCCCGACCTCAATTTATTTCAAAATAAACGAAATCAAATCCAATACTTTCGTCCATTGTCTCTAACAACCATACGCTTGAATTTTACAAATAGTGGAGCAGGCTAGGCTCTTTAACTTTTGTATGGTAACGAGTATAAGGGATGGAAAACTCTGAATTCAAGCCAGTTATAGACCGTCAACATGAGTAGACTCCTCAGGACAAACCAGATCACAGGACCAGTGAATCCCACATACACATACACACGCCAGCCCAGTCAGCTGTGGCTGTATAATTCACCGACTGCATACCTGCAGAGGGGTAAGACCCCCAACGAGTTTCCTGGATATGACACTAAACAGTGTGATGGTCACCTCCAGTAATGCTGGAGTTTTGGGGAATGCGGAGTACCCTTCATTACCGTCGCTCTCAACTCCCCTCTGATCCGGAGGGGTAGCACCTAACAGAATCATGGGTCAAATAGAACTGTTTGTCATTTTAACTGAGTGCAAACAAATGATATGCTAAATTTAATAGTGTGATATAGAACTTTGATCATTTAACTGTGTGAATCAGCGAAATGTTTTCACAAATTACATATTTGATATATATGCGAAAACAGGATTTGGCATTAAATAACCAACAATGGCTGATATGTCATGGAACCAAACACACACACACACACACACACACACACACACACACACACACACACACACACACACACACAGAGTGAGAGAGAGTCATGATTATAAAGTGATTATTGTTCATTGTTCATTGATTTCTAATTATTTACCAATATATCTTTCATCTTATTCCTCTTTTTTTTTTTTTCGTAACCTTCTCATTTTGATATCTAATTTCTAACGTCCCCCACAGTATTGGAATGCGACAAAAGGCCTGTTTAACGTCAGGTGTCCGCAGTAAACAGGCTTTCAGGGGTGCAAAATTTACTGATGTCCCTTCGACATTCCCTTACAGGTGCACTTCAATAACCTAGCCTTTACCCTCTTTAGACTAGGGGTCAGATGCTACCTGAAAGTGGAGGAGCAGTGATTGAGCTGTGTTATTTTATATCACAAGCAATACGGTACGTATGTAAGGTGGCTTTGGTATGTTATTATGAAATTGTTCTTAGTTATTGCTTCATCTGACATAAGCCTGTCGAAATGGATTGAATGGGTCTTGGTATCGACCAGTTGAAGGCTTGTCTTTATTTATGTTCTATCTGAGTACCAAAACTCACAGCCATAATTATTTGAATGTGAGAATGTAGGGAAATAAGAAAAACAATAACATAAAAAATAAATATATGCAAAAGTAGCAATTTCCTAGAAAACCTCGGACAGGAAGTGAAATCAGCGCATGCTTAAAAAGAGGGGCTTCTTGAACCCAAAGATAAACTTTTTCACAAAAGCTTTTACCCCCTCGATAGAGACGGACGCAACATTTTCTCTAGCAGCCACGTGTCTGCTAAGGTCTGAGGGCATTGCAGTGCGTTAGTAGCAACCTCCGCAACACATAGCCACTGAACACGGAAACACATGACGGACCCTCAGACTTACAGTTTGCCAGGGGTGAGTCCATAACTTTTTTCAAACGCCTTGACTGGGGAAGCCCGACTATTTCTACTGGCTCAGGAAAACATTATTACCATCACAGAATAGTCGTTAACACAAAAAATGAAATATGACTCTGAAGGTATCCTTTTTCCTTCCATTCCTTAATTCCCTTGCATCTTCGACAAATTAAAAGATAACAAGTGAATGGGATAAGAAGAAAAAAAGAGTCAGGTACAAATCTCTGAATCTCCCGACAACCTACAACAATTCACCCAAAAAACCTTCTTCAGCCCCATAAGAAACATAATTACAATACTTTTAGTTGAGGAAATGTATAATGTTTTAATAGTTTCTCGTGCTGAACAATATAAAACAATTCTCGTTAAATTAATGACAACATGTTTATTACCTGAGCAAACTTGATTGAATGAATACAGGAATGACAAGAAACAATAGAAAAGAACTTTATGAACAAAAATCCTATACTATAAGTGTAGAATCCTTCATAGAATGTAAGTTGGTGTGTATTGGGTTAAAGAGATTTTCTTGGGTTATTTGTCTAGTCAGGGTTTTGGGTTTTGATTTCTAACTCCGTTGTTTTCTTCTTACCCCCATCTTAATTCGCTGGCGTCTTCTTGTCTGCAGAAGGCTGTAAAAGATTTCCTGAATGAAGGAAGGAAAGGGGACGATACCTTAAAATTATCAACTTTATTTCTGGTTTCAACAACCATTCTGTGGGTAGGAAATTACAAATGAAATGGTTGCGTCTCCCAGAAAAGGGGTTAAAAATATTCTAGTTGTTTTCGGGTAGATATGTCCAATTTCAGTGTTTTTAGTAGTGGGTGATAAGTCCATTTGGTACTTTTAATTTAGGCTGCTGTGAACAGAGATGGCTGCTATTTGTGGGAGAGTAAGCCAGCATGCCGCTAAGCGGACACGTGGTTTTCCCACCAGCAGTACGAGAAAGTAGGTCTTTCCAATCCAACGGTCGCTGCTGAAATAGCACGAGTTTTTTTTCTCGTGCCGTTTAGTCCGTTTTCAAGTATGTGCAGTTCCAACTTCCTGTCAGGGACTTCTGAGAACTTCTGCACTTCCTGAATTTACTTTATTTTATCAATCTAACTTTTCTTTTTCAAATCACTACATGTATGGAGACTTACGGCAAAGCATGGTACCGTAAATTCAATGATCAAGAGGAATCAGTGACTAAGCCATAATAAATTATTTATTTAATAAATTATTTTCTTGCTTTTTGTACCGACAAAATAATCCCAGCATTGAAATTGATATCACTTTATTTAAATTAACAAAAAAAAAAAAAAAAAAGAAATCTAAACACGAGAGAAATATTCACATCCACAATCCAGAAAAGACTAATTTTTTGTCTATGGCAGAGCAGTCACCCTGATAGCAGTAAATAACAAATGAAGTGAACACAGATGAAAAACTTAATGGAATTTCTTTATAGAAATGTGGAGCACTAAAGAAAGAGAGTAAATATGTGTGAGAGATTCAAAGGAGAAATTCTTTTTGTAAAGTTCTCTATCACTCGTATGGAAAACTAAAGGAAAATGTTTAGGTGAAGAAAAAATGGAAAAACTCCTTTGATGAAAGTCATCTCGTGTGCACACGTGAGTTATATAAATTACCATCTTGTGTCGAGTGAAGCCTGGAACCTGCTAAGGTTAGTAGGTTATTTGGGTTTTATGGCATATCAACCTTTGTAGGTTATATAACGCCAAATCCATTTTTATGCAAATGATCAGTTCTATTTCAAAGAATTCACTTTCAAAGAAGTACACAGTTTAATTGTCAAAAACATTCTACTTCAAGCTAATCAATTTATTCAAACAGTTCTAATTCAAACAATTCAGTTTAGTATAAGTAGAGATTTTGTTTACACAGTTAAATGTCAAAACAGTTCTATATTAAACAGTTCAGTTTAGTTTAAGTACAGTTTCAGTGAAAAAAACAGTTCCATTTCAAACAATTCAGTTTAGCATAAGCACGCAGTTTATATGTAAGTACAATTTGATTGTCAAAAACATTTCTATTTTAAGCTATTCAGTTTAGTCAAACAATTCTAATTCAAACAATTCAGTTTAGCATAAATATGCAGTTTAGATAAAACTTTATTGTCTGTATCATATTTTTGAATCAGTGTCTGAACTAGAAAGCTGCGGAAATTACTGTTTAAAAGTACACTCTAAAGCCCTCTAAAAACATGCCCAGTGAAATACTAAATTTGATTTTAGTGTCATTTTCTTCATATTGAATTTTGTACTCTAAATTCTTTTATATTGAAAATTTTATTCTTTTTAAATTGCAAATTTTGTTCTTTAAATTCTTTTAACTTTTGTCGAGTTATATAGCAGACGATTAAGAAACTTCTTTGAACAGCTTGGTTTTAGATGACCTTCCCTATCAAGAAAATCTGTCTTCTCGTTTAAAAGTGTAAGGATCGGATTAAATGGCTGATGTCAGGAGTGTCCAAAGCAAAATGAAATTATTGGATAATTCGCGATAGTAAAAATATTTAGTTGAGACTCCACTTTCCAATGAACAGTATTAGCATTTGTAAATCCGAAATATACTATCACTAAACTCAACAGGAGAAAAGAGAAGATAAACTCTTTTATACATACCAAAAATATTCAACATACCTAACAATATACCTAACAGATGGTATTAAAAGAAAAGAATACACAAATATCTTCCGTAGTGGTTAACGTGTTAGATTGAGATATCGTCGTAAGCGAGTTCGAACCCCAGTCGTACTATTGCATTCACTTTTGGATAAATACTATTCGAAAGGGCAAGAACTCCCTTATCATCCAATCTATGGGATAAATAGTACCAGTTCTGTTCTTCTTCAAGGATAGACTTGGCATTGATTGATATATCATTTAGCAAAGAAACCAAACCAAACGTGTCCCAGCAGCTAGAATTGTGCGCATACCGTTCCATGTACAAGCAGTGTGTAAAAGGGGAACAAAATAGAAAAGGTTTATTTTATTTAGAAGGTGTTTTTAGTGTAATAGTTATCGTCCTAGGACAGGGAATTAGTGACTCGAGTTCAAATCTTGGACTAGGCTGTTTGCACTACCATTTCATTAATGCTCCTAGGAAAGGCATAAATCTCCCTGTTCTCCCCTAGCTATGAGTAAATAGTTGGCTAGACAAGATTCTTTAGTCTTAGTTAGCAACCAGTCTAGGAGAAAAAAAATTCTGGATTCAAACTACTTTTATTTTGCTTATAAATTGACCTTGTGTTACATCCTACTCGCCACGAAAGGGAGTGGGGTTAATTGATACTTGATAAGGATTGGTAAGATAGTCATATGGCTTTACCGTTGTAAACGTCAGAGACAACGTTTCCGCTGTTCAAAGACTAAAAACGAAAAAAGATCGAGGAAGGTTTGGGGACTGACCATTTGAACACCTACTCAGCCCCTAAAGGATTCGCAAATTATCTAAAGGAAATGATTATTTATTGTTTCCCTATATAACGAATGTTTTAAAATCATTTTCACATCGATTTTACTCAAACTTATTAGGTTTTGTTTAAACTATGATCAGGTTCTTACACGGTACAATACCAACCGAGGAAAAATCTGTGGTGTCCCTTTCTTTTTTGGTGCTCTTAGCACATACGTGAAGTACCACTTCATTGCCATTACTCCCAGGTCTACTCTTATCCGGAGTAGTGGTACTTGTTATGGTTCAATTGGTCTGTTTAAAAATTATTAAGAAATTAGTCGATTGTACCGTGTACGCCCTCCCATCCAACAAAAAGAAATCTCTAGAAACGTCTTCACAAAAATGTAAATATGAAAGTAGAATGAATGCGATTCCTTAACCTCAAAACATAAAATAATTCTTGACGAGTTGACATACCGTTAAAATCAATCAATCAATCTAATGAAATGCTATCTTGCTTTATTGTTAATCCACCCCCTTAAAATTAGTAAAATTGAGAAATAAATACAGATTACATAGGGTTAATATCATCTACTGAAGATAAATGAACACTCTGCCAAGTGCAATGTCATGAATTTGAGAACAGCTAAACGTGGTCATTGACTTGAAAGAAAGAAGAGAGGGAAAAAACAAATCCAACATTATTTTGTACGCTGCATACACAGCTGATGATTTTAAAAAATGACAGTAAACAATATGCGTTCCTGCTTTCCTAAGAAATAGTATTTCTTTTATCTATAACCCTTTCGCTTTTTTCAAGGTGAGTCTTTCTATAGTCTGTTTAAAAAAACAAACAAAACAAAACAAACAAACAGAAAGGTCTTTGTAATTGAATATGATATTTGAGTCTCTTGAAAAATACGAAAAATAAGTAAAAAAACAAACAAAACCCCCAAAAAACTAAAACAAAAAACAAGCAAAAAAACCATTAAACTTCTGGAAATATTTTGATAGAACGATGCCCTTATAATATTAGGGTAAGAAGAGAATCTTCATTAAAAGAAGAAAATGGCCGAGTCAATGTTAAGATTTATAATGATTTCTCTTATAGGTAAATAAAAAAAGAAAAACATTATTTTCTTCTTTATTTACTCATTCATTTGTGGCCGTTGAGAAAAAAAATAATGAAATAAAATGACAGCCCAGTCACCTGGGGCTGTAGAATATGCCGACTGCATCTCTGCAGAGAATTAAGACCTGCCCCCGCCCAATGAGTGTCTTGGATTTAACACTAAACCGTCTGATGGTGAGGCTCCAGTCCTTGAGCTTTGGGGAATACAGAGTATCTCTTCATTGGCATTACTCCCAAGTGGTAGTACCTGTTAGGATCCCATCTATGGGTTTAATAGAACTGTTTAATCTTTTACTATACTTGAAACTACTTACATATCTACAAACAAATGATTAATACTAAATTGAATTATTAGTTGATGTAATATTTTATGAAGCCAAAAAGTTCAACCATTGAAGAAAAAATTTACACAACGGAAGGAAAGTTAAGATAAACGTATATATATATATATATATATATATATATAATCCGAGGAAAAAAATCCAAGGGGTAGGAGTATCCAACTTGAGTGCTCAATGCCAACGGCTATCGACGTATAATTAATTTGGGATTAAGAATACACCAAAACTCAAGTGCAGAGCCAAAATATTTTTTATGTGATAATAAAAATAAAAAATTCAATTTTTTGGTGTTATTATAAATTTATTTCAGGTCTATGATGACTCTCCTGAGACGATATCATTAGCATATGAATACACCTAAATGATATCTTCATTCAACATCTGAGGAGGGTCATCACAGACCTGAAATAAATTTATGACACCAAAAAATTGATTTACACACACACACACACACACACACACAATCACACACACACACACACACACACACACACACACACACATATATATATATATATATATATATATATTGTAATAGTTTATGGTTATTATTAGCTCATTTGGGGAGTTAATGGTCGACCAAATTTTGCGGTATTATTAAGTATTGCTCAATATCAATGATATAGCTGTTATACAAATAGGAATATTGGCTTCCTGGGTAGAACGTTCGCCACTGGCCCGAGAGACCGGGATACTGTCCCCGGTCGAGTCATATCAAAGACTCAAAAAGGATACTTGATGCCTCCTTGCTTAACACTCAACAGTATAAGATATGGATCAATGGTAAAGAGGAGCAATCCAAGGAAAGAGTAGCGTCCTCACCTACACCTCGATGTAGTAGCTATTGAAAAGGGAGCCTTTGGGTCGCCCTTGACTACAGTCGTCAACTTTACTTTAATTTATATATATTACATGGTGGCAACAGAAAAAGAAAAAAGAAATCATCCCGATAGAAAGAAATCTTTTTATAAACCCCTCCTTCCCTTCTCACACTCTCTTCCTTTACCTCACCCCTTCCCACCAATAAACAGCAGAAATATGGGTATATATGTAAAGATGCATGCCGGTATTTGTGCAGATATACGTATATATGTATGTGTGAGTGACAGCACATACACAAACACACTAACAATCAAATGGACACAAACTTAGGCACACATACCCACAAATAAAATCACTCTTCCAACACCAGCAACAGAAACAATTAACCGTATTAATCTTTTTTTAAATCCTTTCACTCTGTCTAATGAATGCATAAAGCATGAAACCAAGGGTCACAGACACCACCATATAATACATATATACTAATATATATGTATATATAGATATAGATCTATAGTCATCCAAAGACAGATCTGTTTCGTTTTATCAGAACTCATCAGTGTGGCTAGACAGTATCTCCCCGTAGCTGGGATCGAAACCCGGTTTACCCAAACGCCAAGCCAAAGATTCTAACCATTTAGCTACGAGGAGATATTAGCTACGAAGTACATTTTAAACGGTTATGAATCACAATTACTATTGTTTACATACATCCGTTCAACGGCCGCCGAGATATCAATCAACGATATGAAGAAGACGAATACAAAGACGTGCCCCAACTGCTAGAAATATGCGCATATTGTTTAATTACTTAGCAGTATTGTGACATTATATAGACACTTGTGTGTTAGTATATAGAATTAGCAATATATATGTGCATATGTGTGGACACATGAGTAGGTGTGAATACTTGTATGTGTGTATGTATGTACGTGCATGTGTATCCAAATGTGAATGTAGATGAGCTGACCATAGATAGTATATATGCAGACATGTGCATATATGTGTATATCCATATAGGGACCGTATCATATATGTGTATGTTGAACTTGTGTGTGATTGCTTGTATTTTGTGCGCGAACCACTAATCCGACCCTGCGAGCATAAGTAGAGATGGCCAGATAAAGTGGAGCTGCGATATAAAAGCTTCAATTTCATTATCACACCTTTTAGGGACACCTGGAGACACATAGTATGACTATTTCTATGTTCAATCTATGGATACCCGAAAATCCGGAAATAGGAAATATTCACCCCAGCATATATACAAGTTGTCAGTCTTCTGGACAGAGGTAGTTACAGAGAGTCTGCTAAGTAAATCTGCTGAAGAGAGAATCGTTGTGAAGCCTGAAAATCTAATTTTAATTAAGGGAATTTCACCAGCCGTCTACGTAGCGAAAGTGAGAACTCTACACACTCACTTTATAAAGCGTTCCACACATCCCTCTCTGATAAACAACATATATTCAACCTTTTCATTTTCGCCTTTTTCTTTCATTGTGGACCTATCTTGGACTTGTGCACTTCAATCTGAACCTGCAGAAAAATACAGCAGGACGTGGCATGAGATTACACAGACGAAGGTGCATGAGCCACCGGCGGAATTCCTATTGTATATGGAAGTGGTACAAAAATCTAAAAAAGATTTACTTGATGAGAGAGAGAGAGAGAGAGAGAGAGAGAGAGAGAATGAGAGAAAGAGGGAAGGAGAAAGAGTGAGAGAGAGAGAGTAAAATAGCGAAGAGTTCTATTCGTCCCTTGGCAGGGTCTGAAACACGTCCCTCCTGTTCAAAGAACAGAGAGAAAAGGGGTGGAGGAGGATTTTTTTTTTCTGCGATGAGAAATTTATGAGACACCCAACGGACACGCCTATCTTCTAAGAGAGATACATATTTATTGTTTCCTGACACCTGTTATATTCGTGTATGGCAATGCAAGGGAGCAAGCGAGAGGGAGAGAGAGAGAGGAGAAGAGACGGCTGTTCTGACGAGAACAACGTTGTATCACTCACCGTTCGGTGGAGAGGAGAAAAAAATGAAAAACAATGTCTAATTTGGGGACTTCTTCGAGTTCTTGTGATCTTTTTTTCATTTTATTTATTGATTCGGCTTTTCTATTATGTTCTTTTTATTGCCCTTTTTTTACTCCAAAATTGTTTTACTTTCTTTGCATCCGGTTGTTGATTTGAACGCGTCATTCCCTACGTACTTGGGAGAATTTTCTTTCGTTTTGTTTTTTTTTTTTGTTTTTTTTTGGAATGTCCTACTATATCTACATTGCTTGACCCTGTCTCGATATCTTTTGAGTTTCCCTTTTGTCGCCAATATCTTTTGATTTATTTCTTTCAGTTGCACTTCTCAAACTTGACTATTTTGTTTTGGTCTTTTCATCCCAACATATCCTTGAGTGTTTTCCCCTCCTTAGCACTGTTGTCGTAATTTCTTTATTTGTCCTTCTTGCCTAAATTCCCATCCAGGTTTTGTATTTCTGTTCGGGTTCTTTCAAGAAACACCGATTTTATCACAGGTTAATTTTTCTCACGCGTAAATTAGCTCGTTTAGTTCAGTGATGTTGTTTGTTGTGATATTTATTAATAATTTTCAATCATAAGTTTCTTTATTAACTCTAAATTTATTCTGTCTTCCTATGTCAACATTGGTTTTGTGGTATTGGGGTCTTTGGTGTATTGGTTTTCCGTATTTGGTGTTTCCATTTGGGTAAGAAGCTCTTGCTTTTCATTATTTTGTTTCTTAATTTGGGTAGTGTCCTTTTGTTCATATCCTTCACGAATAAATATTCATAGATCTCATATCTCAAGGAAACCAACATTCCTTTAAAATCATTCTCCCTTGGTAAGAAAGTCTTTAGCTTGTATTAAATCTAGCGTATTCTGTTCAAATTTATATTATTATTTTTCTTTACTCTCTTGATGTAAGATTGCTTTTAAAACAACAATGAAGTACACTTTTGTCTTCTCTAGTCCATCTTTTCGTTACTGTCTCAGTTAAATTGTTGCTTTGATCATTTATGTACTTGAAATAGGAACAGTCAACATTCGTATGTTAGCTATCGGAGGAACACCTGCCAATTATAACACTCAGTTCTGTAATCTGAGTCCCTCGTTGATCTGGATTTGGATCAGACATTTTCATGGATTGTATAATGTGGCAATACCAGACATAGGAGTTGATTATTATTCTACAGAGGGAGAAGACACTTCAATGCCACCCAAAAATAAATAAATAGATAAATAAAAATGAAAAATAGAAATTTAAAAAAAATGATGAAAATAGTAGATTCACACACCTTTGATGTAATTAAGTTTTAACTTAGTAAATGTCTGCATAACTCGTTATTCTTAAATTCTTTGTCGTTCGTGCTGCTATATCGTTTTTTAGCGTTTTACCGATAAAACTTTTTATGGCCAGTCGGCTGGGGCTGACTGCATTTCTGCAGAGGGACAAGACTCCCCTAACGAGTGTCCTGAATATGACACTAAATAATCTGATGGTGAGGTTCCATATATACTGAATCCTTGGGGAATGCGGAGTACCCCTTTATTGCCATCGCTCCCAGGTCCACTCTGGCCCAAAGTGGTAGCACCTGATAGGGTCCTATCTATGGGTTAAATAGAACTAAACTGCCTACTTATGTAAATTGAGTTGTTTAAAATAGAACTGTTTTGATATCTAAACTGCGTACTAATGCTATACTAAATTGTTTGAAATAAAACTGTTTTTGATTTTTAAAATATGTACTTATACTAAACTGAATTGTTTGAAATAGAACAGTTTATGTATAAAAATGGATTCGGCATTAAATAACCTACAATACTAGATATGCCATATAACCAAACCAAAACAAACCAAACCAAACTAAAAACATTTTACTACTTTTTTCCCCTCTTCTTTCTTTCCTCTTTTCAGTTTTTGGACGTAGGATTCTAAATTCAAATTTGCTCATATTAATTTGATAATAAACACAGACAAAATGAACAAATTGTACCATAGGATCAACGTTTGGTGCTGTAAAGAAAGAAATCCGTAGAAAAAGAAATACTCAAACTCGAATGTAAGGGAAGAAAATATAGCAGTCGTCTATTATTCAGCTATGATCGCTGCAACTCGAAAAGTTCATTTTAGTTGCGTCCTTCTTCTCCCTTCCTCTTAGTGGTGACGGGGTGTGGGTGAGAGTTGGCTGTTTGACACACGCCTGACAGATAGGTCGTAGCAGACTGGGGTAGGACGGGTCGGGGCCTCGGAAACTTTAACGCACCCGTTTTGACAACTGCCTTTAACTCAGCCAAAATCTCGTTACTTGTTTTCTTATATAGAAATTTTGGAGAACAAATCGAAGACCCCCAAATGTTCGATGTCACCAGTGAAACACGTGATAATACATCTGTGATTATTTTTAAATCACGTATAACTTTGCCGGTCATTCTGCCCGCACGTACTAGTTTCGAGACACTTTCACTGATTGACGACAGTGCCTGTCCGTAATATTACAAAATTAATGTTTGAAAGGCTTAAATTGGTCGGACTAATGGTTTTATCTCCTGAAGTCTTCAAGTCAATATGTAAAGTAATTCATTTTATTAATATTTTGGTCAGACTTGACTAATTATTTTACCATACATTTCGGCTTGAAGATAATTCAGTTTTGTTTTTTTAGAGTGACATTATTTATTGATTTAATTTTCCCCCTTTTTTCCTTCACTTTCTTCTTTCCAATTTTTCACCGTAGGATTCTAAATTCAAATAAAGATTACAGCACTCCAACTTTGAATTTATACATATTCACTTGATCATAAACACAGACATAATAATTTTACTTATTTATTATTTTACTCATTTGAGAGTTTTTTTTACACTAGGGTTAGCTGATGATTTTCCTCTGAATTCTGAGTGACAGTAAGTCTACTCAAGTTTCCAGGACTCTTCTCAGTATTCTGGCTGATCTCAGTAGTTTTGATGGTCCCCTCTCGTCCCATTATTTCCAAGTCCTCCATTCCTTGAAACAATCCTTTGGTGTTTGTACCAAGAACACCAATTACAATTGGTATAACCGTCACTTTCATGTTTCACAGGTTTTTTTCAATTCCCTGCCAAAGTCGAGGTACTTATCTTTCTTTCCGCTTTCTTTCAATTTTACTCTGTGGGCTGCGGCGACAGCAAAGTCCACAATTCTGCAAGTTCTCTTGTTTTTTATTTTATTTATTTATTTATTTTTATTTTTTGTTGATTATTATAAGATCGGGTCGTCTGGCCGAAATTAGGTGATCCGTTTGAATGTCGAAATCCCATAGAAGTTTGTTAGTCTCATTCCCCTAGTCAGATACTGGGTTGTTCATATACCATTTGTTCGTATTGTCAAATTTAAATTTCTTGCACAATTCTCAGTGGATCACCTTGCCCACCAAGTTGTGTTTAGTCTTATTCTCTCTTCGCTTATGTGATTGCTTGTTTCGTCTCCAATACTACAGAACCTACATCTGCTATTTTCTTAAGCCTTATCTATTCTTGCTTTGACATAGTCCTTATGGCGTTGTTTTGTGCTACAATCAGAAGAGATCCAGTTTCTCTCTTGAGGTTTCCCTTTCTTAGCCATGTTTCGTATGAGATTTCGCTTTTTTGTCGTTTAAGATGTCTGTATAAATGTTTTTCTTTCCATTTTTGTTATTTTTCTGGTTATATTTGTTCTGTTGATGCTTGTGTTGTCGGTGTTGTTTCTGGTGACTGTAATCAGTATTCATCTGCGGTTTTTTATGTTGTCTCACTCTTTCGAGAGTTTTTCCCACCAGTATTAGCTGATGGTCTCTCACTGAAGTTTAAGTGACATCAAGTCTTCTCAAGTCTCCAGGATTCTTCTCAGTATTCTGGACGATCTTGATTATGCTGTAATATCGATCGTCTCTACTTGTCCTATGGTTTCTAAGTTTTCAAATCCCTTTATCAATTCTTTGGGGATTGTTCCAAGTGCACCAATTACAACCGGTATCACCGCTACCTTCCTGTTCCATAGTTTTCTTTAGTTCTCTAGCAAGGACTACATATTTATCTCTTTTTTCGCTTTCTTTTAATGTTGCTCAGTGGCCTGCCGGGACGGTAAAATTCACTATTTGGCAAGTTCTCTCTTTTTGTTGGCTATTACTCGGTCTTGTCGTCTGGCCGAGATTAGATGATCTGTTTGTTCTCAAAATCCCTGAGAATTATTATTATTATTATTATTATTATTATTATTATTATTTACATACTTTCTTTCTTTCTCCTTAACCTCTGCTTCAGTTTGTTTGTTTGGGTTTTATGGCATGTTAACCATTGTAGGTTATTTAATGCCAAATCCATTTTTATAAAAAAAGTTTTATTTCAAACAAATCAGTTTAGCATATGTAAACTGTTCTATTGTCAAAAACATTTCTATTTCAAGCTATTCTGTTAAATCAAACAGTTCTAATTCAAACAATTTAGTTTAGTATGAGTATAGTTTTTGCTTACACACAGTTACATATCAAAACAGTTCTATTTCAAACAATTCAGTTTAGCGTAAGTACAGTTTCAATGTCAAAAACAGTTCTATTTCAAACAATTTAGTTTAGCATACAAAAACAGTTCCATTTCAAACAATTTAGTTTAGCATAAGTACGCTGTTTAAATGTCAAAACAGTTTTATTTCAAGCAATTCAGTTTAGCATAAGTACACAGTTTACTTCTATTTGACCCATAGATAGGGTCCTATCACGTGCCACCGCTCCGGGTCACAGTGGACCTGGGAGCGATGGCAATTTCCCAAAGCTCCAGCATAACTGGAACCTCACCATCAGATTGTTTAGTGTCTTAGCCATCTGCAGAGAAGCAGTCGGTGTATTCTACAGCCTCAGCCTACTGGGCTACTTGTTTCAGTGAAAGTGTAGTAACTGCATGGACACCCTTATGCATGTATGAATGTACTTTTGCGTGTGTGTAGGCGTCCGTGCGCCAGGTCATTTAACTGCAAACTCTACTACAGCATTTTAATTTCAAAAAAATACGTTCGACCATTTATCATAGACAGTATTTTTAGCAACATCGATGTCTGTCCGAAATGTTTATTTTTGTTTCTTTAGCAAACAAAACGATTGTTGCTTTAAAATAATAAAATACAATCGGTTTTTGTAATGTATTGTTCTAGTCTAATGCCCAGTTACAATACAGACGATGCGTTTTGTTGTGATTTTATGATTCTATTTTTCTGATTATTTGTTTTGAAATAAAAACAATGATTTTAACTTCTGAACATTACAAGGCAACAAACTAATATTTTGTAACACCTGTTTCTGTTTGATAACAACAATTCAGTTTGAAACACAGTAAATGTCAGTGCACCAGACGTCCGCATTTTTATTCTCTTGTTTTTTATTCTAACTTACAATTGGATTAATGATGTATTAAAATAGATTCCAATTCTATTGAAATTTGTTGATGCACAAGTTTCCAGCATTTTTCGATGTTTTTTAATATAGATTGTTATGCTTATGTCCTCATATTGGTTGTCATTATATAGTCCCGACGTTTCAGCCGCTGTAACCTTCAGCCTTCTTTTGGTGCCTGTTGTGGTCAGAAGTCTTTTGGGAATTTCGAACTGAACCCTTTATTCAATCCACGGTGTGTGTATGTATAGGACCGTGATTGTTCTCAATTGGATGTCCGACCTTACAGAGTATCTTGTATCAGTTGATTCTGACGCCCTGTCTGCTGGACTAAGAATATGCTGTCTGTATCCCCAGCAAAGAAGTAAGACCCTCCACCTCTAAACAGGGGTGTCCTGTATATGACATTGAACTGTATCTGATTGTAAGGCTCCAGTTCTGGAGATCTGGGTATTGAAGCTTACCCCTTCATGGCCATTACTTCCAGGTTTACCAAGGCCCAAAGTGGTAGTACATGGTGCATTCAATAAATTTCCAGACTTTTTTTGAACAGGCATTTAGGATTGTCGTAGACTCTTAAAAGTTCAGTATGTTATTGCTATACATCTTATAAGATGACTGACTAATTTTATGATTTCAGGTTCAAATAAACAGCTACAGCAGGAATTGGAATACACCCTACTAAATCCTAATTGTCACACCTGGTGAATTTCAAAAATGCAATCTGGACATGAGGACACTTTAGAAGAACGATATGCAATAAAATTCTGTTTCAAATTTGGAAAAATGATGCCACAGAAATGTATGGAATGCTTCAGACTGCTTTTCGACTATCTTGCATGAATCAAACTTCAGTTTTTGAGTGGCATAAGAGATTCAAGGAAGGCAGGGAGTCAGTGAGAGATGATGAGAGGTGTGGGAGGAGTAAGGAAGTCAATACACCAGAGTTGATTGGCCAAAGGGTTAGGGTTAGGGTTACTATGTTACTATGTTCGGGTTAGGGTTACTATGTTGAGGTTTTAAGGGAGTTCAGGAAGAGATATTCCGTCGGAAGAGGCCGGCACTCTTCAAATCGGGTCAGTGACATTTCCGCCTGGACAATGCACCAGTCCACAACTCCATGTCACGGACTATTTGACCAAGATAGGCAACAAGACAGTTCTTCACCCTCCCTATAGTCCAGACCTTGCTCCCTGGGACTTTTGGTTATTCCCTAAGCTCAGAGGCTGTCGTTATAAAACAATTGAAGAGATGAAAGAGGCTGTGACGACGGTCATTGACACGCTTACACAAGAGGACTTCTATGGGGCCTTCCAGAAGTTGTTGGAACGGCAGAACAAGTGCATTGCAACCAGAGGAGATTAGAGTTTCATGTGTGTACTATCAATAAAAGTGCCCATACGAAAAAAGACTGGAAACTTATTTTATGATCATCGTAAATATAAAGGTCCCATCTGTAGGTAAAATAGATTTGTTAAAAAACTTTTTGTATTCAATAGAACTGTGTCTAAAAGAAAAACCTTTTAAGAAACAGCAAGAGTGAGTCCCACAAGCTACAAAAAGTTAGTATAAATTTACAACTAACCTCTAGGCATAAAATTACCCTAGACGGATTATATGAAAATAGATTGATTTTAATGGCATGTCAATGCCATTAAAATCAATCTATTTTCATATAATTTCTTATTCGCAGGCTTGTGTCCTTATATTCACGATTCAACCGCTATGGGGTATAATAAAGTTTTTCGTGGTAGTGGTGAATATTATTGGAAAATTCTGAGGTTTGTGTCTGGCTCCTATTTTTCTTACCTCATTCACTTGTTATCTCCTTATTTGTTTGTCGAATCCGCAAGGGAATTTAGGATGGAAGGCAAAAGACAAAGATACTTTTGAATTCAAATTTTATTTTTTGGGTTTACGACTATTCTGTAGTATGAGAAAGTTTTCCTGAACCAGTAGAATTAGCTGTGTTCCTCCAAATAAGGCGTTTGAAGAACTTCATGGAATTAATCTTTTTTAGCAATTTATTAATTTGAGGGTCCGTCATGTGTCTTTGTGTTCAGTAGGTACGTTCAGCATAGGCTGCCACTAGCAGGATGCACAACACGCCCTTAAGTCCCCGGTCCTAAGCCAGCACATGCGCTCCCCTGGCAGTGAAGAGAAAAAGACGCGTAAAATCGAGGTGGAAAAAGCTTTTGAGAAAGAGCTTCTCTTTGGCGTCAAGAAACTCCTCTTTTTAGGCATGCGCGCATTCACTTCCAGTCAAAGCTATCGAAGAAAGTTGATACTTTTGTTATTATTTATTTTATTTTTATGCTATTGTCTTTTTATTAATTATTAAATCCCTACACATTCTTCGACCTTCTTCAGATGCTTGCTATAGTAGCCTTCTGGAAATTTTAAAATGAACGCTTGATGTAATCGACGGTAAGTGTGTGTAGATGGGTTTTTATTTCAATTAATTCTATTCAAGCTAAATCATTTATTGGGATTCACTCTCCAAAAACCAATAATAGCATTAGAGTATCAGTTATATACTAACAGAGAATAAATAGAAGGAAAAACAAGATAAACTACTTTAAGATAAGAACATTTAACACTTTATTCACACAATATACCGACAAGTGTTATTAAAAAGAAAAAATTCACAAGCGTGTCCCTGCAGCAAGAACTATACATATATCATTCAATGAATAAGCAGTATGTAGAAGGGATACAAAATAGAAAACGGCTTCTTTGATAAGGGTACAGAGATACCCATATGACTCTACCGTTCCCGGGCCGGGATCAGAGACAATATCTCTACTGTTTAAAGTCCAGGTTTTCTGGACTGTCATGTATCGTTTGACGAAACCTTTTACAGACACGCCAATTATCTTTGGGGGATCATTTTTTTATTCTATCCCTACACGTCCTTGAGTGGTCAACTCTCTTTCTCTGAACGAGAGTATGTGATTTTTCTCTTATTCGCTGCCTTACTGAGACAATGACGAAGCAAATACAGACGTTAGTAAAAGTGTATCCAGTTACCAG
This sequence comes from Sepioteuthis lessoniana, assembly GCA_963585895.1. NCBI lineage: Eukaryota > Metazoa > Mollusca > Cephalopoda > Myopsida > Loliginidae > Sepioteuthis > Sepioteuthis lessoniana. Next base: position 59,211,586 of record OY757929.1, on the reverse strand, counting down.
ATGACCATGGGTTTAATTTCTGAGTTAGACAGTGCATGAAAGTCCATATATACTGATTCAGTGGAAGAGACAGACAAGCTGAATCTGGTGGAACTGTTTTATCCGACAAACTTCACAAGCATACAGATGGGAGGTATGCTTTGCGTTAAGGTTATCGTCACAGAAAATGAAATCGGCGACCCAAAGCTGTTTGCGTTTCTCTTCGTGCAAATGCCACAGGGAGAGGTATAAATCCACTTCATCTACCCTTAAGTAAGCGTAAATAGTATGGCAAATAGGGTTCTTTTAGTTTTGGTAAGGAAACTAGTTTTAGAGAAGGAAAGATGTACTCCGATTAAAATTGAGCCTGTGTCACATCCTGCTCGAAGCGGATTGGTTGGATAAATATACACTGACGACAGTGTACCAAATCACTAACCAACATTGACCGAGTACTGTAGAGATTTATTGTCAATCAACATTTTAAACCTTTGGATTCAATTATAAATTTAAAATCAGGCAATGTTTCTACTCATGATGTTTCCTAAAAATCTAATTATCGTTTGTTTGATACGTACCAATTCTGTTGTATATAGTTTCGATGCATACTGAGTTAAAAGTAACTTTCCGATCTTTCAGCCAATAAAAAATTTGTTTTTATTTCCATGGGCCCTAATGAATGCCCGACAACACACGGCAGTCTTTCAGGGTCAAATGTGGCTCTGTCAAGCAATCGAAGTAAACACGCTCTGCAAACTCTGATTATCACCACACATCTTGCGATAATCTTACGACGAATGAGTTGTCCTGTTTATATTTAACATCTAGCAATCTATTTTCTTAACTATTCTGATTTTCTTTCCGACAAGCGAGATGACCTTTATAAGAATGGCGAATCCAGTATTCACTTATATATATATATATATATATATATATATATATATATATATATATATCAGCTTTCAATAATATATAATAATATGGCACTGTCGGCTGGGGCTGTAGAATACACTGACTGCTTCGCTGCAGAGGGGTAAGACCCTCTCCAACGAGTGTCCTGTTTATAACAATAAAAAATCTGATGGTGAGGTTCCAGTAATGCTGAAGCTTTGGGGAATGCAGAGTACCCCTTCATTACCGTCGCTCCCAGGTCCACTCTGGCCCTGAGTGGTAGCATCTGATAGGGTTCTATGTATAGGTTAAATAGAACTTAACTGTATACTTATGCTAAACTGAATTGTTTGAAATTGAACTGTTCTTTGACATTTTACTGTGTGTAAACAAAAAAAAAACTGTACTTATACTGAACTGAATCGTTTGAAATAGAAATGTTTATATGTATAAAAATGGATTTGACATTATATAACCTACAATGGTTGATATGCCATAAAACCAAACCAAACTAAGTGTAATAATTCTGGTAGTCTTTATTACCACCTGACAAGTGCAACATCTAGTAATCTTGTATTGTTTCACTTTTGTCCAAATGACCTCTTAAAAGTGTACGGCATGGAGAATCTTATGATCCTTTCTCATTTAAAATTAAAGTAGTTATAATTCTGTTTAACAATGTATGGTAGCGTTTCTGAGCATTGAGAACTTTCTGTACTTTGACCATCAAGATCAGAGCTTCTCAAAATGGTCCATGTAGACACCTGGGGATGAATAGCGTTTTGGCAGAGTAAATAAAAGCATAGGGGTCCACAGTAGGTGAATTTACTAGTTTACATTTAAAATAAAAACAACTTTATAACAGAACAAAAATCGCTGGATCGTGTAGAGTAGTTGCTAGATATCTTACCCTTACCAGAATGTCTACTTGGGTGTAGTGGTCACTTGTGATATGTCGTTCACAACATCATCTGCGCAAAACATACGGCTCATTTAAATGAACGAATGACTTGGCTCTGCCCCAAAAGATACGTTGTTAATGATGTATATAATCATATTTTACCGAAATAAAATATTTAAACACAATTACATCTTAAACGAATTATCTTATAAAAATACTGCATTCAAAAATATTCTTTTTGATAATAGATCATGAAATGTCTTAAGAAAAAAAAAAGATTATTTGATAAGAATAAAAATATTCATTGCAAAAAAGAAAGTAAAATGATGAAGAAAAATTAAAATACAATGCTTGAAATTCTAATTCTTATCCACAGTAAATGATTTTTAATGAATAAAATGAATGAAATTGAATGATTATTAATTAAAAGTTTCACTCTCACCTAAGCGGTTCGAATTTTGCCTTGTTAAATCAGATTCAGTATTGTTCAGGTACTTGTTGATGTTGATTCCGTATTCTATTTATAATAACTTTTCTGTTATGTTGATTCCGTATTCCATTTATGATAACTTTTCTGTTATTTCTAAGAAATGATAAAATCGACAACATTTTAAATTCAACTTCATCAAACCCATCATTTCGATTAAAAAATAATTCAAGAATTAAAGGTACATTTGCATTTATAGTTTACTGATTTTTTGCTCATTTAAAAAACACTGGTAAATTACTTATATTTTGTTATTCAATATTCGATTAATTCATTTTTGCTGTATGAATGAAAATTAGATTTGGTTAATAGGGGTGTATCAAGTAAAAAGTTTGAGAAGATCTGATTTGGAAACATTTCTAAGTTCAAAATGCAATGATTTCAGCCCTTCTAATAACTGACCAACAATGCCTGACAGCCTTGCTATGCATTTTGAAACCGTTATATCTTTGTGGTCGAGCAAACGTTGTAAGTGTACTGATTTCAGGGTGCCTAGTTACCGCCCGACATCGTGAGCCGGTCATTCTATGAATACTGCTTTCGATTTAGTCTTTCTAAGTGTACCAATTATACTATAACGGTACCCAATAGAACGTTGTACCGTTACAAATATACGATTATACCACCACGTGCTCGGACGGATTTATGTGTGTATCACAACGTCTTAAATAGTGGACGATCCCTGTGGTAACCTTGTCGTGGGAAAAGTTGACGAACACACGAAACTCTATCTTTCTTCTCTGAATCAAAAGTTTATTCGCTACTATACTTTTTAAATTGTCGTTAGGAGAAAGAAAGAGAGTATGAAAGCTAAGTTGATCGCGTTAGTCGGACAAAATGAAGCAACATGTCATGAGGAGAGAAATAGAGCCGACATAGACCTTGAATTTTCTTCCACTTTTCCTCTTCTAGTTCTCACACGTGCCTCCTCGCGAGGTCTTTCCTCATTGCTGTGCATCCGGGCTCCAACTTTTTGACTATCTTCATATTGTCTTCGTGAGTGTTCAGTCTCGACATTGCCTCGTCAGATTTCCAAGCAAACTAACTTTCAAACCCGAGTCGTCTCCTTACTTTCGCCTGGTGTCGGAGGGAGGACATATCCGTTTCCGGTGGTTCTACACCTGCGCAGAAGATTTGGGACCTCTATTTTTTCTACTCATTTTCAATTTCCGTAGTCATTCACTCGTGACTGTCTGACCCACAACAAGTGCTTTGGCCTAAGTTGCTCAGAGGTCAGCTGACCGTTCCCCTAGACTCCCTGTCTGCTTTTTCTTATTATTATTTTTCTTCTCTCTTTTCTTCGTCGGGAATTCTCTTTATAACTTGGACCTACCATATCACGTTACACATTCCAATGTATCTAAAGTGGGTATTTCCGAAGCGTAATGGCTAAAGTGTTGGACTAACTAAGTGAGTTCGATCTCCAGTTACGTTATTACTTTCACTTTCGGACAAATACTCCTTGAAAAGTTATGAACTCCCTTATCCGTCCAGCTATGGGTTAGATAGTATCATTGCTGTTCTTCTACAAGGATGGCTTTGGCATTAAATAACCCACGAAGGTTGATATGCCATTAAACAAAGAAACCAGAAGAAATCAATATACCTAATTACCGCCTGACAACACGCGACAGCCACTACGTGTGTACTAAATACGATGAAGCTATTCTGTACGACAACATTTCTCAGTGTATTGTGTATGATGTACCAAATTCTTGCCCGACAACGCCTGAAAGCTTTTTTTATTCATACATTATTCCTTGTGTGTTTCATTTTATCTAAATATGCATTAAGGAAAAACAAACTATTTGATTGCAGTATAAAATGCAAAGACAAATCAAGGAACTTAACGAGTATTACTTTTCGTTAACGCTTTTGTCTCAAGAACAAAAATGAAAAAAACAAAAGAGGAAAGATGTGCGTATGAAGAAATGTTCATTAACTAGTACGTACGAGTGTGAAAATTCTAAAACGTAATTCAAATGTCAGTAATAGAAAAATACTTGTTTGAGTTCCTTTCTTTGTTGGTTGTGTGTACCTTGAATTATATGTAAAAGGTTGTCTTGTGACGAATATTGTGTAATGCGTTGTGTGCATGTTTTGTGAGCTAGAGATCCATTGGCGATCTCAGTCTATCAATCCTTTTTTTTTTTACGGGTCATCCTCGACTAAGGTCGGCCATTTTACTTTACTTCTTTTCTATTATACCTAGATGATTTGCAAGGATAAAGTTTTTCTCCCGGTCGGAGGATGAGTGTTGCTGTTAAGGAAGGTCGTTAAACAAAGAATCTTGAAGAATGTTGAGAGCAATATTGAACAAGTCCTGGCGACAACACCCTACAAGACACCAACTATACGGCCACTTGTCTCCCATCACGAAAACTATACAAGGTAGACGAACCAGACAGACAGGACATTGCTGGAGAAGCAAGGACGAGCTCATAAGTGATGTAATCCTATGGACCCCCACATATGGCCAAGCAAAAGCAGGACGACCAGCTCGAACTTACAGCAGCTATGTGAGGATACGGAATGTAACCCTGAAGACCTGCCAGAGGCGATGAATAATAGAGAGAAGTGGCGAGAGAGGGTCAGGGATATCCGTGCTGGCGGCACGACATGATGATGATGATGACCTTCTAATAAATTCGCGATTGTTATGAAACTATAAACCTCAGTCTACTCATATCTATCTATATGCTTTGCTTTCTTTATTTGCTGGCATATCAAACTTTGCGGTTTATCTAATATCTTATCCATTATTGTAGAAGAACAATAAAGGTACTATTTATGGGGAAGTTGTAGGGAACAAATAAATGAATAAATAACTAAATTTTAAAAAGATAAATAAGTAGATAAAAAGAAAACTATTAAATTTGAAGAAACTCCCTGAGGTCTCTAACGGAAAAGGAGATGACGCATGCGTAAAAGAAAAAAGGATTTTCCCCTTGAAAAAGGAAACGATATCATTTTTCTTTCGGGCAGTGTCCGTCGAACCAACATCATTTTGCTGTCTGGTGTTTTGGGCACCAAGCTACGTCTTGGGATGTAGCGTCGGTTAGTCCCTTCACCAAGTAAATAAAGGAAAGTATGGAAGAAATGTTTTCGTCTCTTATCTGTTTCTATCTTTTCTTTTTGTATATTTCTTTTGGGACTTTCTTTCAAAAGCCTTCAAAATTCCACAAAGTAAGAAATTTCATACCTTTTCCAAAGGTACTAGTTCTAAAGTAAACGTATTAGTGCGACTGGAGTTCGAACTCGCTTACACAGTTCAACGTGTTTGCCACTACACCACGGGGACTCCCCTACCTATCTATCTATCTATCTATCTATCTATCTTAGTCTCTTAATGATCTATCCCATTCTACTCATATCTATCTATCTATCTATCTATCTATCTATCTACCTATCTCATTTTAATTACATCTACCCTCTATAAGTTTTCATATCTTATATCCTCATACGCAGTTTAAACTCAGCTTCACACATTTATTCACGCACCATGATTGAATAGATTTATGATTATTTTTCTTCTATTGACTCAAGTCGTGAAAAATCATACACATGTGTTTTTATGTTTATGTTTATCTAAGTATTTGTGAGTGCACGTGCTTCAATCTTTGTCCATCTAACCTGTTATTGTGGTTTGGGTGTATGTACATGTCTCACTGTATGCGTATGCGCGCGTGTGTGTGTATGTGTGCAAACGTGCTTGTCTATGCGCGTTTAAGTTTGTGGACCTAATAAAGAAAATTATTGTACTTCATCGTATTGTCGAGAGCAGACATAACAAAGATATTTTTTCACTTTCTTAATTACAAACAAAGCAGGAGACCCGCCTTCTGAAAAAAAGTATCATTAATGAGGAAACATCCAAAATAAACAAATAGATGAACGTGGTTTTTATGTTCGACGTTCTGATTGGCTCAGCTTTTATGAAAGAAAAAAAAAGTAAAAGAAAAAAAAAGAAAACACGGACTGATCATCAATATATACATGTGTGTGTGTGTGTGTGTGTGTGTGTGTGTGTGTGTGTGTGTGTGTGTCACCCCCTCACTTTGTGTCGTATTAAGAGGGACTGTTTTATAAAAGAGGATTAAACTACGTTTGCCAGTATATTTAAATCCCGAATTGCTCGAAGTACAGAACTATTTCCGTTTGTCGAGGTCGTTTGAGTTCTGTGGCTTGATTTTTGTTTGAAAATAGCAATCATTGTTTTTATTTGTCTGGTCGACGATATTCCTAAATCAGTTCATTGTAAAACCCTGATTTAATTCATAAGAATTTCATTTATTTTTTATTTATTTATCTTTTCGTCAACACGACTAGTTCTTAAAACTTCTTAAACTACTGATTTGATTTTAATCTTAATTGTTTTAGTTTCTATATCGGCTCAGATTATTTAGTAAAAATTTGTTTATCATTTGCCACGAACATAATTATGGGTCAGACAGGCTATTATCATCAATTCTCCATGGGTCGTTACCTGACCCCCAGGCCACCGAAAATGTCTGACGACAGAAAATACGATTACCAGATCAGGTTGCTTTTGGTTGGTGATGCTTTTACCGGTAAATCGACGCTCGTTAACCGGTACGTCGAAGACGAGAAGACCATTCGCAGACTCGACAACAGTTATCAGAACATTCCTAAAAAGAAAGTCTTGGAGAAGAACCAAAAGAAGATTTTTTTACAAATTGTAGACACGGCAGGTGAGATAATTTAATATTTTGATATTTTATTTTGTATTTTAACTTCATTTTTTATAGAAATCTATCTCTCTATTACTAAATACGAGGGATATTCAATAAATAAGGTGAATATTGCACAAGGAATTGGCAGTAGGAAGCATTGATTACAGTTGAATCTTTTTGAAGGAAATCAATCTTGGGTCCTTTCATGCCCTAGAAGACTGTCAGCATGACCTTCTCTACTGACTGCAACACCCAGAATTTTTCTTTGCCGGAGAGTTAGTATATGTACACTCCATGGACTGTATGTTTGACTCAGATTCGTTGGGGCAAACCCATATGTAGTACGTTTGTAATTTTTTAAAAAGTAAAACATATTTCTCCTTACACATCCTACATTCTTCTATAGATATCACATTGTTTGCACGTCTCAGTTTTCTCAAATTTGATAACAGACCTCTGTTCAAGATTTGAATTACCTCAAAACAATTTTTTTTAGATAGCAATAAATTTTGCTATCAACCAATTTCAAACAATACTGAGTTTACACTTGTGGAAAGAAATTTTTAAAAAGTTAAGTTAAAAAATCATCTTATTAATTGAATGACCCTCGTACATAAAAAGTTTGTATCTATTTTTAGATTGCTTCTTATTCCTTCAGGATTATTGATTAATGTAGAGATTATCCTCGAATGAAATGAAATCGGTGACTCGAGTTTGTATTTTATTTTACGCTAATGCCCCTTGAGAAAAGCATGACTCCATCTGACCTTCCTGAGATGTGGGTAAAGAGTAAGGCAGACCGGGTTCTTTAGCCTTGGTTAGGCGACCAGTCTAAGAGAAGAAAAACTCTGAATTCATACCAGTTGTACTCTGCTTAAAAACTGACTTTGTGTTACATTCTGCTCGTTGGGTTAATGCATACATTCATTTTTGGTTACAATTTTTTGGTTAGAAATAAATTGAATGTGAAAGGGACTATTTTAAAGAAGGTTAAAACTTTATTCATTCTATCTTGGCTAATATAACTTTCCTAAAATAAATGATATATATATGTATATATAGACAGAGAGAGTTTTTAAAGATACCCTTCAGTCTTGTGGGACCCCATGGATATATGTCTGGATCTCGACCCAAGCGTAGACAAGGCTGTATAGAAGACCGACACTTGCCTATGCATCAGATCTCTCCTCGCCACAATACCGATGTTGTCCAAAGGAAGGTCAACATTGTAAATTCATTTTGATAATTTAATTACATATTTTGTATACGTATGCATATTTCTATTCATATATTGTTCCATAACCCAGCAGTTTGTGGGTAAGGTTAAAAAATGGAAAAATTTTATTCGATTAAGGAAAGTAAATTAGCCACGTAGTTTTACCGTTCCCTGACAAGGTCCAAGATTACATCTCTTCTGCAAAAAAGTCATGAATTAGTTTCTGTTACAGTAACGGACACGTCCGTTCTCTAAGGAAAATAATCATTTATAGTCTCCCTACAATAGTAAAACGCACTTAGATCGAAATATCGAGTTTTTTGCCGTGTTTTTATCATTTTTAGAAACGCACACACACACACACACACACACACACACACACACACACACACACACACACACACAAAAAAAAACTATTCTAAAAACAATTGGCTCTTCGAAATGTGAAAGTGACCAAACAGTCGTTGAAACATTTTTTTTCGATTAAACACGATGAGAATGTGAATTATTATTTTTATTATTGACTTTTTTGTATAATACATTTTATGATTGACATTCGTAATTTTTTTTCGTTTCTCTGGATAAACATCCTTAATCAATGCAATTGTCTCTTACAAAAGAAGAGTGTGTAGCCAATAAGCATAACGAGTTACCGTAACAAAATTTACCTTAACCCATTACAAACCGAAGACATCTTTTGAGGACAGTTAAAATAGATAAGAAAATCTCGTTAAATACTTATATTCTAGTTAATTTAATGAATACTTTGCATTAATAAAATTCATATCTATATTTACAGCAATAAAGATTAAATGGATGTTTACTATCCATTTTTATGTTTCCTTTTAATAATTTCATCCTAAATCAGAAAATGAGAAATTTGAGCTGTAATGGGTTAATATTCTAGATGATAAGTCTTCCTTGGTAAGTGTGATTATGTGCCAATCTTTCGTCGTGACTGGTGCAATTTAGCCTGCTAAATGCCTCCACTTTACGTTGGGTAGATTCTTTTAAGAAAGAAGATATTTGTCGGTCAGAAGTTTTGAGTCAAAACTGTACAAGCCACGAGTCAGCACCCCAAGAAAGAATACTCCCCCGCCTCAAAAAAAAAAAAACACAAAAAAAAAACCCAGATACACACACAGACACACACTCAAAAAAAAAAAAAAAGAAAAACACAATGAAAAAAAAAAAAACGAATTCCGAGAATATTATCATTTTCCCCGTTCGGAGGAGGAACCAAGGACACCTTGCCTCATAGACTTGTTTTTCCCCTTACTATCGCTATTATCCCATTCAGCTAACCCTGTTGTCTATGCATCCAACCATACGGCCAAAGACCTTTCAAACTTAAGATCTATTAAAATCTGCCAACTTTCCGAACTTGTTTAACTACTTTTTGATATCACTATACATATATCGTGTACATACATACATACATACATACATACATACACGCTACCTGTGCCCCCTCCACACACATCAATATAGATACACTCATCCCAACATACATGTGCATACATATATGCTATGCCTTATATGTATATATAGTCTTATAGATATGCTTGCAGCAACGTGCATATGCATTGCTACGCTTAAATATGTGCACCCAGCGACTAAAGAACTTTTAGCTTCACAATAAAAGGTTAATTCTGAGTTGAATTTCAATAACACATCAAACAGAAAATAAATAATAGGAGGTTGAACTTAGCCGACGTTATCGTTTTATGTATCGATATATTTTTGGTAAAAATCGATAATTCACAAATATATTTTCGTGTGCGGCTTAGTTTTGGATGAGTACAGTATACATAAATGTTTTTAATCTTTTCTTTTTTTTTATTTGTTTGCTTGGGAGTCTGTCCTGAATTCCTTTGAAGATTAAACTTTAATTTATTGCGTTTGGAGTAGCAGTAAAATATATTCGATCTATTCTCTTTGAATAACAGCATTTTTCTCTCTAGGCAGGAGATAGCTGGTCTAAGACCCACTAGACTTTGGCGGGGAACAAGGAAAATTTACTCTAAGAAATGATGACTGACTTGCTTCTTTTTTCAAAAAGGATTATTTTATTTTTAGATGTGATGAAACACCCTGACTGCGTCCTCTCAAAATTCTCTTCCTTTTTTTTTTGTTTTCATTTCTACATTTTAGGTGATGCATTGATAAAAAAAATCTTTTTAATAAAAAGTGTATTTTAAAAAACAATGGACGAGGACAGCAATGGTAAAATGAGTGCGTTATGCATCTTTATGGATCTCTTGTTGTTGTTGTTGTTGATGGAGAAATAGGTTATTAAATATTTCATTAAATATTACATCGTTGTTTTTCTTTTATGAAAAGATAAAAGAAAAACAACTTTGTTAATGTTTCTTTTTTTTTTTTTGATAATTCTTATACTTGTTTAAACCGGCTCATTGGTCTAGTAGGTAGAGTGTTAGCCAATGGTCCGGGAGACCTGGGTTCAATCCCAGGTTGCGTCATACCAAAGACTTTTGAAATGGTACTTGATATATCGTTGCTTAACATTCCGCAAGATAAGGTACGTAACAAGGGTAAAGTGGAGCAATCCAAGGAAAGGAGTAGCGTCCTTCCCTATACCTCAGTGTAGTAGCTATTGAAAAGGGAGCCTTCTGGTCGCCCTCGACTACGGTCGCCAACTTTACTTTACTATACTTGTTTATATAGTTTCCTCTTTGTTATTTCTCATTTCAAGAAAAAAAAGACTTTTTCGTCAATGTTATTTTTAGATTCATGTCTTAACACAGCCCATAGCTTATAATTATACCACTTACCTTTTAGCCACGTGTTGTTTTATGTCAGTGTAGAGTGGGTGATATTCATGGAGGAATTTTTTTATGAAATTCCGGCTACGAACAAGTAAATATTTTTAAAAAACGAAGGTTAAACAGACCATTGACTTTTATGAAATACTGAGTTCA
>OY757929.1:59155476-59195476 GCA_963585895.1 Sepioteuthis lessoniana | reverse complement strand
CTTTGTGGATTGTTCCGGATGGACCAATTACAATTGGTGTGATACCAATTGTAATTGGTCCCCTTAATATTTCATTGTGTCTTTTAGTTCTCTGGTAAGGTCTAAGTATTTATCACTCTTTCCCGCTTTCTTTTATTTTTACTGTGGTTCGCTGGAACTGCAGAGTTCATTATTCGACACGTTATTTTTTTTCTATCTCTAGGTCTGGTCGTCTGGCCGGGATTTGGTGATCTCAAAATCCCAGAGAATTTTGTGTGCCTCAATCACCTGGACGTCTTCCGTGTTGTGCATATACCATTTATTCAATTTCTTGCACAATTACAAGTAGATCATCTTCCCCGCCCAGTCGTGTCTAGTCTTATACTCATTTTGCTTTAATTTGCTGCATTTGCTAATCATGTAATTAATCGTTTCGTCTCTATCACCATATAACCTACACTTGCTATTCTTTCGCATCGTATCGTATCGCTGCTTTAACATAGTTGGTCCTTATGGCGTTTTTTTTGTGCTGCTATTATAAGACATTCAATTTCTTTCTTAGGATTTTCCTTTCATTGCCATGTCTTCTCATGTGAGATTTCGCCAGTTTGTCGTTTGAAATATCCATACAGTTGGGGGGTTTTGTAGTTGTTGTTGTTTTTTTCTCACATTTCTGCTTCCCAGTTATTGTGGTTCTGTTGATCATTATATTACCTGTGTTGTTTCTGGTCACTGTGATTATTATTATTATTGCTAGTTCTTTTCTACTTATTTTTGTTAAGTTTTTTTTTTAATCGCAACTCACTGGTTGTTTTATATTCCACGACCGGATATCAAATAAGAAAACCAACTCTCTGCCCTTCAGACTGGAATCAGCGTACGTATTTACCCAATCTCTACACCACGAGAAAGGTGCGACACAAAGTCCTTTTAAGCGTTAAAAATCTTGTTTGAATTCAGAGTTTTCTTTCTTTGGCACTGGTTGCCAAACCAAGACTTAAAAACTCAGTTTGCTATACTATTTACCCAGAACAGATGGATTCGTGCCTTCCCCAAGAGCATTTGTTCAAAGTGAATGCAAATGGCCGGGTACAGGATTTGAACCCGGGTTGCTGATTCCTTTTTCGTAGGAGTCAAGCGCTTTGTCTGCCTTCCCTCCTCCAGGCCTTGATGGCAGCTGTGTTTTTTTTTCCTTTCACGCTGTCCCCACAGGTAACTATCCTCCTCGACTCTCGGACTGTTACATTCATTCCTCAGGTGTAGAAGTTTTTGTCCGTGACTTTTAGTGTGCGTTTGAGCTGGTTCTTTTAGCGACGTTTTGAGACTTCAAAGGGACGTTTTCTGACATACACTCGCTGTAAAGGTCGAGAAAAGTTACCGACGTAGGAAATAAAATCTCCTATTCTTTTTTTTTCTAATTTTTAAGTTACTTTTTATTTATCTTTATTATTATTATCATTATCATTATTATTATTCTTTCTTCCTCAAAGATAGGAACACATCTAAGGGAAATGAAGAAATAACATATTTTAATGCCAGTTCGAAAGATAAAGAAAAGTTACTAACTGCGATAAATACCCGAAGAAGCTCAGAGGATAAAACGACCGAAATGCGGGGATTATTATAACAACCAAGATGGGAATATTACTCCGATTACATCAGCATATAATAAATTATGGGACGCTGTTTGTCATTTCCATTTTGCTTTCAAATTCTGAAAAGTCGAACCATTTTTTTTCTAAATTTTGTGACCAATTCTGTTTTTCAGGACAAGAAAGATATCAAACTCTGACATCATCCTATTACTGTGACGCCCACGGCTGCCTGATTGTCTTTGATTTGACCAAGGAGAGCACTTTTCACAACGTTCGTAGATGGTAAGTGATAATCTATTTGGGTTTCTTTATTCCATAGCACCAGAAGAAAGCAATAACTTGCAAATTAAAAAAGAAAGGGAAAGTTAAAAAGATAGTTAATCGGCTTAAAATAGATTTGTCTTCTTTAATCCTCTGCAATGTTTTTTTTCTTGAAATACAAGACTGCTTCTAAAGTTGTCATAATTTATTAAGTTTGGCTTTGCACAAGACTAGAATTATTGGACACTCATTAAGAATCGAATTCACTAACATTAATCCCTTAATCTAACTAGATAACTCTTACACCATTCAAGACGCTCCTCTAAAAGAGCTTAACTTAGTTTTGGCTCTAGGTCACCAATATAGGACACCTAGTGAGGATAGAATTCGCTACTCTGTAGTAATTGATTAGCAAGAGTAGCTTATTAATCATCACACTACGGACATGGAAATTATCTAAAAGAGAAATAGTCAATGCATCTGTCCGAAAGTTGTCTAGTCGGCTGGTGCTTTAGAATACACCGGCTGCATCTCTGCAGGGGAGTAAGACCCCCTCCAAGAAAGTGTCCTGGATATGACACTAAACAAATCTGGTAGTGAGTTGTCAGTAGTGCAGGAGCTTTAGGGAATACGGAGTACCTCTTCATTGCCATTGTTCCGAGGTTCACTGTGGCTCAGAGTGTTAATTTACTAAGCTTTTTGCTTAGATGAGGCATATGGCCATATGAAAGGGGTACCCAATGAGACTCGAACTCACTCATGTAGGTTTGCTAGTCGAGCTTGCTAACCCTTACATCACCAGAGGCGCCTCACTGTAGCCCAGAGTGTTAATACCTGATAGGTCAAATAGAACTAAAATGCATACTTATGCTAAACTGAATTATTTGAAATAGAACTGTTTTGATATTCAAACTGCATACTTATACTAAATTGAATTACTTGAAATAGAACTGTTTTGATATTTCACTGTGTAAACAAAAACTATACTTATACTAAACTGAATTGTTTCAATTTGAACTGTTTGACCAAACTGAAAAGCTTGAAATAGAAATGTTTTTGACGATTAAACTGAGTACTCATGCTAAACTAAATCGTTTGAAATAGAACTGATCATTTGACCGGCTCATTGGCCAAGTGGGTAGAATGTTTGCTAATGGTCCGGGAGACCAGGGTTCAATCCCAGGTCGAGTCATACCAAAGACTTAAAAAATGGTACTTGATGCCTCCTTGCTTAACACTCAGCAATATAAGGTACGTATCAAGGGTAAAGTGGAGAAATCCAGGGAAAGGAGTTGCGCCTTCTCCTACACCTCGGTGTAGTTACGATTGAAAAGGGAGCCTTCTAGTCTTCCTCGACTACAGTCGCCAACTTTACTTTACTATTTGTATAAAAATGGGTTTGGCATTAAATAACCTACACAGGTTGATATGCCATAAAGACCAACATACTAACTGCTCGAAAGTTTTAGCAAAATAATTACATTACATATGAATTATTAATGACATGATTAATTTTTCTACAAGAGATTCACTATAGATTTCCCTTTAATTCGTATCACAGTTTAATTATATAACTCTTATCGTACAGAGGGAGATACCCTGTTGTGTAATGGCTACCGTACTCGACTGTGACATTGTAGTAAGTAAGTTCGAACTCCAGTCGTTCTATTACATTCAATTTCATACTTATACCCTTGGTAAAGGTATGAACCCCCTTATCCATCCAATTTAGGTTAAATATTACTACAAAGATTCTTACCGTAGGGATCTCTTTGGTATTAAATAACCCACAAAGATTGATATGCCATTAAACAAAGAAACCTAAACTAGAATCAGAGACGACTCCCCACTGCCATCCAAAAGACAATTAAATGTTATTTGTTGTCCGTTTCCTTAACTTCTTCTTCTTGTCCGCTTCCTCCTTCTTCTCTGCTTACTCTTCCCTTTTTTCCGCTTCCTCCTCTCTTTCCTCTTCTTCTTCTTCTTCTTCTTCTTCTTCTTCTTCTTCTTCTTCTTGTCCGCTTACTCTTCCCCTTCTTCTGCTTCTTGTTCTCCCTCTTACTCTTCTTCTTTTAGTCTTCTTCTCTACTACTTCTTCTTCTTGTTGTCCGCTTCCTTTTTCTTCTTGCTGAATCCATTTTTAATCTTTCTTAATACTTTTTTTTCCCAAAGGTCTCGAGATATCCATGAATACGCACCGAGCGGGATTCGTCTCATTCTAGTTGGCACTAACTGTCTTTCGAAAAAGCGGGAAGTTTCCGAGGAAAGAGCCAAGAATCTTGCCAGCAGCCTTGGCCTGATCTACGTGGAGGTTTGCACACAAGAAAACTTTAACATCACAAGGCCTTTCGACAAACTAGTGGACATGATCATCGAAGACTTAGAAACGAAATCAACGTTGCATCGGGTATATGAAAACTCAACAACAAAGGACTCTTGTGTTGTATCGTGAAAAGTTTTGTCGCCATTTGTTTGTTTTCATTAGAATAGAAAAGAAATGAGAAAGTATTTCAAAGCGAACATTTAATCAGCCACTACTAATTTCAACTAATATTTCCTTTCATCTTAATTTCAGTTGCTTTTATCGCAACTCACTCGGGTCCTTACTTCTCCGACAACGATGAACAACATACATTGGAAACAAGAAAGAAAGAACTATCTTTGGGGCTTGAACTTCCTCTTTTACTTTCGGTGAAAGCATTGCTCTCCTTTGTACCTGCTTTACCATCTAAAACTACCAGAACTAATTATATCGCAGAAATCTAAATAACATCTAGAAACCCATCCAATACTCTCGCCTCCACTCTGCCAGTGCCATAATTTTACCCACTGGTAGTGTTAATAACTATTACATCTATCTTTTTTTTTTCTTTTAGCTCAAAGGTTTTCAATTATTTCATTTCTTGCAAGCTTTTCACACCAGTTTAAATTTGTGGCCTTTTACTTACTCTCGTTTGAGTGACTACAAGTCTCCTCCGGTCTCTAGGACTCATCTGAGTATTCAAGACGATCTTAACAAAGTGGTCAGTATGGTCTCAATTCTGCCTCTCCAGTTTCACGAGTCTCTTTGCCAGGCCGTTGAGAACCCTTTCAAAGGGACTAACAACAATTGGCATCAACGTTACCTTCATATTCCCAAACTTTTTCAGTTCTTAGGCAAGATCCCAGTATTTGTCTACCTTTATACTTTCTTTTTATTTTTCATACTATGGTTATTTTTTTCTGCTGATTAACACTAAGTCTGGTCTTCTGACTGGGATTTTATTATCCGTTGGTTTCTTGAATTCCCAAATAATTATATATATATATATATGTATATGTATATGTATGAATAATTTCATTTTTGAATATTTATGTATATAATTTCATATTTAATTGTCCATCTTTTTAAACGTTTGAATGTGTTATGCCTCTGAATGTGTGATTATCTTCCCTTTGGTCAATGTTGACACCTAAAAGCGAAATCGTTCTTCGAAGGAAACTCATTGCTCTTGGAAACTAGAAACAAATAAAAGGCAGATTTGTGAGTTGCTTTTGAAAACTGGCTTTTGGTTTTGTTTAAAGTGTCAATGGAACTATGGGTATATCCGTGATGTACTCATGCCTACGATGGGCTTTAAAAATGGAGAAGAAAGGCAAAAACAAAATATAGGTATACAGGAAATCAACAAAAAAAAATGTAACTATAAATCTTACGAGTTGATTAATATATTCGAGCAGATGAAATTAGAAACATCTATGTAGCGGATAAGGGAGAAAATGAATGAATAAAAATCCGATCGATTAATTTATAATTGGTTAAGAAATTGTATTTTAAATATTTTTTTGGAGTGAAAAGATCTCTAAAATTATTTTTAGTTCTGATCCTTTAAATTTTTTGCTGCAAGTCAAATATTGTCGTCTGCGAATTATCTCGAAATTTAAAAACTTGCGCGAATGCGCCGTTTGGATGATAAATGCAAAAATACTGGTACAAAAATTACAGCTTCTCGAGCCTAAATTTTTTCACGAAAAATAACACTTTTTATACATGGAAATCAGTTGAGTTCCAATATATACGTCTACTTAAACAAGCAGTATGTATAAAGGGACAAAAGAGAAAGACTTGTTACATTCCAGGGGGACGGGGAATAGCCATGCTTGTCCTTACCATTCCACGACAGAACCTCGAGAGTAATGTGTCTTTTTGTCAGTCGTTGTCAGTCGTTGGCATGATAATCCCTTAGACGGCTGTCACATGACCCAAGCGAGCCCCCTAGCGGTATCTATATGTTCTATCAAAGGGAGATAATTATCCTTTGTCTTCTACAACTGTTTCGCTCTCTGATATCAATTTTAGCCAAAGGGATGATAATCATATATTTGGGGGCACGACATGTGTATTATCAATGATGGAGGACTTATTCTCAAATCTGTATCTACATGAAGTGTTGAATGAAACTTGTCATTTTATTCATTATTTTGTTTTTTGTAATCAACGTTTTTTGTATAATAAAAAATAAAAAGAAATAAAGTTTGAATATTCTTTTAGTGTCACTGTTATTTATTTACAATTCAATACTTGATTGATAGAGTGAATTTTAATAGCCAGTCAACTTGTCGGGGGGTATTTTATGCCTTGAAGTTAGGGAATTGTATTCATTGTACATTTATACTTACATTCTTTGTCTAGTAGATTTTACATGATATGAAGTATTCCTATACAGTATAAATAATTTGCGTATAGCTGAATGGTTTGAAGTATTCCTATCTCATGCTAATAATTATATGGTTTCAAGTAATTTTTCCATTTAATAATAGTCATTTGTTTGCATACAGTTATATGTTTTCAAGTAAATAATGATAATAACAATTCTTAGTTAACAATAGTATTTTCAAGTAAATATTACTAATATAAATAATTGTATGTCATTCAGTATTCTTGTTGAATATGAATAATTTTCTAACAGATGTATTTGACCCATAAATTGGACTCAAGCAGGTATCACTACTCCGGGTCAGAACCTAGGAGTAATGATAATGAAGGAGTACTTAGCACTACTCAGGTCTCTACACAGGGATGGTTGGTTGGTTGCATCTGGTTTTATGGCATATCAACCATTGTAGGTTATTTAAAGCCATATCCATTTTTAAACATAAACAGTTCTATTTCAAACAATTCAGTACAATTTTTTGTTTACACACAGTTAAATATAAAAACTGTTCTATTTCAAACTATTCAGTTGAGCATAAGTACTGTTTAAATTTCAAACACTTCTATTTGACCCATAGATAGGACCCTATCAGGTACTACCACTCCGAGCCAGAGTGGACCTGGGAGCGATGGAAATAAAGGGGTACTCTACATTCCCCATAACTGGAATCTCTCCATCAGATTGTTTAGGGTCATAAACAGGACACTCATTTGGGGGAGTCTTATCCCTCTGCTGAGATGCAATCGGTGTATTCTACAGCCCAAGCCAAATGGGTCACTCCACGCATGGAGCACCAATAGAGGACACTGCTTTTTTCGGTTGGGGAGTTTCTTATCCCTCAGCAGGATATAATCAAAATATTCTAAACCTCGCGAATACGGCACAATTCAGCACTTGTGTTAGTTCTTGGTACTTGTAATTATTGTTTGTGTTTGTCGGGCTTATTTATTGCACACTTGTGCAAGTTTGAATGTTCTTTGTGAACATCAAATAAAAACAATATCGGGTAATCCATGTGAAAGCGTTTTTTCATGGCTTCTTTGTGTGTTGTGCTGGGAGAGACAGTCGTCGACTTACGACCTATGAGAGTAACGATACTTCACACTTACTGCTGTGAGCAAAAAGCACAATTGAACATCAAAAAATAAAACATACATAGGAAATGTAGAGCGAAAGGCAGTTTGAACGTACGATAGTAGCTCGGAAAATCAGATACTCGTTCTTCTTCTTCTTCTTCTTCTTCTTCTTCTTCTTCTTCTTCTTCTTCTTCTTTCTTTCTTTCTTTCTTTCTTTCTCAGTCACTTGCTTGCAACAGTTTTGCATACATTCAACCAAAAATGGACAAAAAGTTACCAAACACTTTCCCCAAATGTCTTTAGCATCGAGCTAAACCATTCCCAAAATACGGCGATGAAATAGGATGTGACACATAAACACCGAAATGAATAAATGCCTGACTGAGCCAATTATGGCTAATTTGAAACACACTTCGACCACGCTCAACATATGCTTGATAAATGGAGAGCTCAGTGCCAGGTGTCTAAAATAGCAGAGGTCACTTGAAGACACTTGGATAGCAAAAAATAATTTTCATTCAACTAATGGAGATGCAACATTACCAGTTCATTTTTCGTCGCTTCTCTTAAAGAATATCAACTCTTTAAAAAAAGTAAAAAAAAACAACTTTTTACGAACTTTCTTAAAAATAAAGAATCTTTTAACCAAACCTTTTCTCCAGGTGATGACCTGAGTTTGAAACTAGTTGAAAGCAAAAAAAAAAAAAAAAAAAAGAATAAGAAACTAGGAACAGATAACCTAATCCTTATTCGAATGTGGGATTCGGGGCAGATAACTCTGACCCGACAACTCTATTATCAGTAGTTCCAACAAGTACTGACTCGTGATTATTTTAACAGCAGCACAAAAGAAATATATAATGGTAATATCGTTGCGAGAACACATCTGAAGCGAGGTAATTTGAAAGTTAAAAGGAGTGAAGGATGAGATCTTGGAATACCAAAAGCAGAAGTTATACGAGGCCGGACACGTTGCAAGGTTCAGCGACAACAAATGAACACGTGTAGGTTTTATGTGGTATCCAAAGGTCCTGAAACAACCACTGGGAAGACCTCTACGACGATAGGAAGACGAAACTGTTCAACGATTCAGCCCAACATGAAGAATGATTCAAAGAACAAGACAAAAATACATTATGGCCATCTTTCTACCCGGTCAATAAGAAAACAAAGGAAATATATAAGATATACTCACAAACTGATAAAAAGAGATAAATATCATAGAATCAACTAACACGTGCAAAATAGACGCTACTAGTGCCACCGAAGTGCATCAAGAAAAGGATAAATCTTTCTAAGACTTCGTGAATAAAGTATAGAAGCTGTATTTATTATATATTTCAGTTCGATTTAAGAACTTGATTAATTTACGACTGGTGAGTTTGGTTTGGTTTGGTTTGGTTTTATGGCATATCAAACATTGTCGGTCATTTAATGCCAAATTCATTTTTATACATATAAACAGTTCTATTTTAAACAATTCAGTTTAGCATAATTACGCAAGTTTAGTTGTATTTGACCTATAGATGGGACCCTCTCAGGAGCTACCACTCCAGGACACAGTGGACCTGGAAGCGATGTCAATGAAGGGGTACACTGCATTCCCAAAAGCTCCAGCATTACTGGAGTCTCACCATCAGATTGTTTAGTGTCATAACCAGGACATTCGTTGGTGGGTAGGGACCTTACCCCTCTGCAGAGACGCAGTAAGTGTATTATACAGCTCAAGCCAACTGGGCCAGACTGGTGAGTCAGAACCTAACCAAGTCAATGACAGTCTGTAAATTGGAACAATAGGAAGATTCGTTTTGGTTTGTTTTTTTAACAATATATCGACTTTCGTGGGTTATTTGATGCTATAACTATCCCAGTAGAACAGCAGTGATACTATTTAACCCATAGCTGGGTGGGGATAAGGAGGTTCATGCCTTTTCCGACGATATTAATCCGAAATTGAACATAAGAGCAAGACAGGGGTTCAAACTTGCTTACATTGAGGCAGCAGTCCAGCATTTTAGCTATTACGTCCAAGGATATCCCACTGCAAAATGGAGAAAAGACAAATGAAAGGCAGATAAACAGTTAAGCAACAAAATTATATATGATTATACGTAATCATTATCAATAGAATCATACTCTATAAAAACGCGAATGTAAAAGTTCAGCCTGCGGATGGAAACACAGACTTATTTGACGTTGTTGTTGGTGTTCTGCAAGGAGATACATTAGCCCCATATCTGTTCATAATCTGACTTGACTACATACTTCAAACGTCGATAGAAATGAAAGAAAATTGCTTTACACTAAGAAAGGCAAGAAGCAGGTGATACCCTGCAGAAACTATTACGGACGCAGATTACACAGATGACATAACGCTTCTGGCAAATACACCTACCCAAGTCGAATCCTTGCTGCATGGTTTGGAGCAAGCAGCAGGTTGCCATGTGAATGCTGATAAAATAGAGTATATTTGTTTTAATCAAAAAAGGGGAATCTTCACACTAAATGGTGGTTCTCTGAAACTAGTGGACAAGTTCACATACATCGGAAGCAACGTCTCATCATCAATATGCGACTAGCAAAGGCATGGACTGCTATCGATAGGTTATCGATCATATGCAAGTCAAACTTATCTATGAAATAAAACGCAATTTTTTTCAAGCAGCGGCCGTGTCCATACTACTATATGGATGCACCACTTGGGCGCTGACTAAGCGTATAGAGAAAAAGCTAGACGGCAGTTGCTCAAGAATGCTACGAGTTACATTGAACAAATCCTGGAAGCAACATCCCGCAAAACAGCAGCTGTACAACCACCTACCTCCCATCTCTAAAACCATAAAAATAAGACGAACAAGATATGCCGGGCCCTATTGGAGAAGTAAGGACGAACTCATTAGCAACGTTCTGCTATGAACCTCTTTACAGGACCAGGTAGAGCCCCCACTTTAAAACCGCTTGTGAGATAGTATCGAGTGGACTCTGGGATTGACGATTTCAAGGTTCATCATCATCATATCGTGCTGGCAGCACGGATATCCCTGACCCTCTCTCGCCACTCCTCCCTATCGTTCATCGCCCTAGGCAGGTCTTCAGGAAGGTTAGTCTTCGCATATTCCTCGTATTAGAATACTAAAACTCAATGCCACAATTATTTGAGAACGAGGCTCATAATTCGGACAATTGGAGCAGACCAAATATATAATAGTTTAACATTTCCTCGAGCCAAACAATATAAAACCATTCACGACGAATTAAACACAAAACATTTATTCCCTGAACAAACTTCATTGAAAGAATAGAGGAATTACATTAGAGGGAAAGAGTACATAAATATTAAGAATATATTATAGAGAAAACAACGTTGAAGCGTTATACGGTGTGGTACAACACGAGGTTTGTTGGAGGAAACGTTCTTTATCTCCTGTCGGGAGACACACGCATGCGTGAGTAGAGTTTCAATACCACTTTATTCACGCCACCTAACGGCCATTAAAGGTATTATTCTGGAAAGGAAGGGATGTAATCTATATGCTCTCATTAAGTATTTTTGTATACACTTGTAATTAAATATGATCATATTTACCAATCCCTCCGCTCGGGCAGGATATGACACAAGGTCAATTTTTAAGCGGAGTTTAACAGGTTTGAATTCAGAGTTTTCCTTCTCCTAGACTAGTTGCCTTACCAAGGCTGAAGAACCTAGTCTGCCCTACTATTTACCCATAGCTGGAGGGAGAATAATTGGATTCATATCTTTCCCAAGAGTATTAGTGCTATGTGAAATGCAATCAGTCATGTCCGGGATTTGAACTCGTGTCGCCGTGTCCATATCCTGCGACGATAACCATTACATATGATTTATGTATGGGTTGTGTGGTGATTATATCCCTTTTCTTGCCGAAAGATTTTTAAGATGACTTCTAGAAAGCAACATAAGGAGTTGGCTTAACGAGAAACAATGAAGACAAGGAAATCAATTTAGATAAAGAGACAACAATTAAAAAAAAAAAAATACTCAAATTGTTCACAAATTATAGTTAATGGGAAAGAATTCAAATAAAATGTATTACGAGTTATTTTCCTTGGCTAATAAAACCTCAAATAAAATGTATTACGAGTTATTTCCCTTGGCTAATAAAAAAGATGGCTGATCTAATTGGAACCCACTTAACCCACAAATATACGTGGAGACTAAGAATAACTAGGATAACAAATACAGACACACATACACACAAATATATATATATATATATATATATATATATATATAAGTATTTATTGTTGTTGCTTTATCTAAATTGATTTCCTTGTCTTCATTGTTTATATATATATATATATATATATATATATGTAAGGGGATTGGTGGAAAATGTGTATATAGGTATCATACAGTGACTAATGTTGACAGCAGCATTGCTTCTAACAAAGCCTTCATCAGATGATGACTCTGGGTTCAGGCAGGGTTTCGGGGCCGAAGCATTATTACCACTAACCCAGAGCGCCCCAGCAGTAACTCATGATACCATCAGATTTTGTTGGATTGACGTCACTCAGTGAGATTCCATATCCACGCTGATGCAGTTAGAGCCTTATTTGGGATCTTTTTTGCATATTTCCTCTTATCTGATGAAGAAAGTTCAAGATTAGTCAAGAATACGGAAGTTGAGTTGGTAATGAAACCTCGGCATCCAACCGCAATAGGAAATACATTGGTTATCCAGCTGTTTCTATCCCATTGTTCTTGCAGATCCTCATATTTTTTAAACTTACGCTGATGTGTCCAGTATATATATATATATATATATATATATATATATATATATATAAAAGAGGTTTGGATATACATGTGTGTGTGTGTGTGTGTGTGTGTGTAAGATATGAAGTTGAAATGAATTAGACAGATACGTTCTAAAAATAACAATTTGAAAGAAAAATACATATAAATGGATGAGAAAATTTTAATGTCTATGTCCACTAACGTCTTTCGATCTGTAATAAAATGTTCCATAATATGAAATTATGAAAATTTAAGGTAGAAGGTATATCTGGAGAAAATATTTAAAGTCATCCTAAGTGTAGGAATTTTGAATTGAAAATGATGGCTTTATGATATAGAAAAATATTCGAAAAATAGATTACCTCCTGTAATGTAAACTTTTTCAAAGGTTATAGCAAAAATACAAGATCTATGAAAAGTCAGTTTGTATTGGCAGAAAAGGAAAGAAAGAAGAAATAGCAAATAACAAGCACACATGGACATGATAGAACACTATCTATAATTTTGATTGTAGTTTCTCAAGTTGTGTTTTTTAAAATATATTTCAAGGTTAAGTTGGTTTAAAGATTGTCCCATGTTTTTTCCAAGAATATTCAACCATACTCCGGTCGTCTTCAGGGTCATCATTTGTGGTTGTTGTTTAGTTAAATATTTCTTTTTTGAATTAAGTTGTTATAAGATTATAAATAAAATGTGTTCTATCATGTTCTATAAAAAATGCTTTTGTAATATATATATATAATATATATATGTTTTTGTAAATATTCAATAGCATGGAAGCTTTTCCGCGACCACAGATGGCATGATACCTGTGGTCACAGACAAGCTTCCATTCTATTGGATATATATAAAAACTAATATATGTTTACTTATTATTATCATTATTATTACTATTATATGATAGCTCTATCACAGATATGGGGGACTCTCCAAATTATACCACATTTGGTCTGCCACAAACCCACAAAGTGAGATAGTGACAACCAACTCTGTTATAATATATATATATATATATATATATATATCTTTTGCTGATTTAAAAAGCCACATCCTTTCATTGCATATGTACTTAGTCTGGCATACAGACTTTAGGTAGCTTACAGAACCTGCTGATTCTACGTCATGTGAAAGCTAATTACTTGATGATCACAACTATGATCTAGAATGAATAGATGCTTTCAATGGAATTCGACAATAAGTTAATACTATCAGCACATTGGGTGCTTGATAGGTTAATTTGTCCAATTTGAATGGGTTGCTTAAAAAAGCATAAAGCACACATCTCAAAGGATTCAAGTCATTGTCAAAAATATTAAGAGTTGTTTCGCTTTATTCCTTCTTAAACCCTTTGAACCAGAGTGGCTGGAATTTCTGTCGCTAATTAGAAGCACATAAACCTTTTTGAAACAATTGGGTATGGGACTGTTACAGTTCTAAAGGTTAAGAATAAGAAATAAAGAAATGTAAATAATATCACATAAATAAAATAGGGAGTAACAATATTCTATAAATGAAACATACTCGGAATGTGGAACAGCATGCAAATTTATGAGGATAAAATTATTTTTGTTTGTGCAAGGATGTTCTTAAAGACCCATTCAGTGTGCTGTCAGTAAAAAAAAAAAAACTTTTGCAAGATTCTTTTGGCATTACTTTCTTTAATTTTACACCTAAATGCAAATTTATTTTGTTTTTAACCCATATTCATATTAGTCCAGTCAGCTGGGGCAGAAGAATACACTGGCTGCATCTCTGCAGAGGGGTAAGACCTCACCAACGAGTGTCCTGATTATGACATTAAACAATCTGATGGTGAGGTTCCAATAATGCTGTAGCTTTGGGGAATGCTGTGTATCCTTTCATTGCCATTGCACCCAGATCCACTCTGGTCTTGAACTGTTTGACATTTAAACTGAGTGTAAACAAATGACTAATGCTAAATTGAATTGTTAGAAATAGAACTGTTTGATTATTTAACTCTGTGTCTACCAAACGTGTCAACAAATCATATATTTGATATATATGTAAAAACAGATTTTGGCTTTAAATTGACCTACAATAGTTAATATGCCATGGAACCAAACTAAACTGAATCTTATATTTTTTATATATATGTATAAAGAGGATTTGGCGTTAAAATTGTTGATACAATTGTTGATATGCCATAAAATCAAACCAAACCAAATCCTATATATTTAAAACAAACGTGATAAAATAAATGGAAAAGTGGTTAAATCAAACACTTACAATGGGTTTAGTTGTAATATCTCATTTTTATTCAGACTAAAAAAATTTTGAGTTTTTCTACATTTTAGCAACTGAGGAAATAGATAAAACAATGATGAAAATGTAGAAAGGCATAAAGGGAGGAAAAGGGTCTAAAGATAAGAGACAGACAAGGAAAGAACCAGGAGGGAAATAGATATAGGCTTGAGTGAAGGTGGGGAATAGAAGTGGGTAGGGGTTCAGGCATGTCTTGTTTCATCAAAGACATTGACTATCATGAAGCATCTAAATAGTCAAGAAAAAGAAAAAGAAAGATAGAAAATTTATAATATGTCTTAGTTTTTGCTAAAAATATTTTGCTAAAAATTTTTTGCTAAATTGTTTTTTGATAATTTTTGTATTAAATAATCTATGCCATAAAACCAAACCAGACCAAATCTTATATATTTACTATATTAATAAAAAATGGATTTGGCATTAAATAACCTACAATGGTTGATATGCCATAAAACCAAACCAGACCAAATCTTATATATTTACTATATATATAAAAAATGGATTTGGCATTAAATAACCTACAATGGTTGATATGCCATAAAACCAAACCAAACCCAACCCAACCAAACCAAGCCCTATTCATAGTTTTTACACTTCTCAAATGAAAATTATGAAAAAAAGCATTACATTCTCAAAATTATGGGATTTGAAAAAGTCAAGGGTTTTAAAAATATCTCATATTTTATCAAAAATATCATAACTGTTATATATATCACGCAAATTTCTGTGTTCTAAAATTTTGCCAAAATAAATAAAATACAAACTTATTTTGCCTAATAAATAAAATACAAACTTAGTCAAATTAGATAGCCAAGGCTACCCCTAGGCTAACTGGTACACCAAGAATTTCCTGCTGTAAAAGCTCCCCAAAAGTCACATGATATCTGAGTATATATGATAATTATGACTGCGATTTAATTTGAAAATACACATAAATAATTTAGTCAAAATTTTATTTTCCCTTCTTTTGCTGGCAGTTTTGTTTGAATCCCCTTGGCCAGTAATTCCCAATGTTGGGCACATGCTCCACTGGTGGTGCATGGTAGTATTTTGGTGATGTAATGCAATATTTTAGTTTGGCTTGTTTAGAGAAGGAGTTAATGGCCTATTCAAATTTCTTCATGTGTATTGCAGTAAAATTTTGAATATGTAAGAATTAAATATTGCTGGGGAGCATCAGAATTTTAGAAATACCAAAGGTTGGGAACCACTGCTTTAGGCACTGACTCACATAAAAAATCTGCAGGAAGTGATAAATGATTGGGACAAGTGTGAGAGAGAGTCAGGGAAATCAGTCCTCGAAGCACAACATGATGACGATGATGATGATGATGATGATCTTTTTTGAACAATTATAGCATTAAGTAACTATTTGTAATATAAATAATTTGCACACAGTTACATGATATCAAGTATTCCTACCTAATATGAAAAATTTTCAAACAGATCTATTTGACCCTTAGATGAGACCTTAACAGGTACTTCTTTCCTTGGTCAGAGGGGACTTGGTATTAATGGCATAGATGGGGTATATTACACTCCCCAGATCTTCATTACTAGAGCCTCACCCTCAGATGCAGTTTAGTGTCATACACAGGACATTCCTTTTAGTTAGACTTTCCCCCTCAATAAGAGAAGAAGTCAGCATATTTTAAGCCCCATCAACAGAGGAATGTAAAATATCAATTCCCTTACCAGCAGGGATCATTATCCTGTTGGAATATTAAATTTCTAAGTGGTCCAGTTGGCTGGGGCAGCAGATTACACCAACTGAACCTCTGCAGAGGGGTAAGACCCACTATTGAATGTCCTTGATATGACATTAAACAATCTGATGGTGAAGCTCCCCTAATGCTAGAACTTTAAGGAATGCAGAATACCTCTTCTTTGCCTCACACCTAAGTCCACTCTGGCCTGAGTGGTAGCACCTGATAGGGTCTTATCTATGGGTTAAATAAAACTAAACAGTGTACTTATGCTAAACTGAATTGTTTGAAATAGAACTGTTTATAAGTATAGAAATTGATTTGGGATTAAATAATCTACAATGGTTGATATGCCATAAAACCAAACCAAACCAAACCAATAAGATTTTAAGAAAATAAAAGTCATCATAAATCAAATATTGAATCATTTAATAACATCCACCCCAAAAAATACCTGGCAATATTGAAACTAACTTAACTAGTGAAGATTTGGATCTTTTTGGTCCGAGCAAGATTTTTTGTTAGAAATTTGATTTTAATTTACTTCATTGATATCTTATCCATGGTACTTGATGTTTAGAGAATAAATTATGCCCATTGTTAACACCAGTGAATAGATCCAGATTTTAGTTTGGTTAGGTTTTATGACATATCAATCACTGTAGGTTATTTAATGCCAAATCCTGTTTATACAGACATATCAAATATATATGATTTGTAAACATTTTGTTGCTGACATTTTTAAATGAGCCTAAGCTAATTTTTTGGCATGCAGTTAAATGGTTTCAAGTATTTCAATCTAACACAAATAATTCTATTTACTGTTAATCATAAGGCTTTTTTTTGCACTCAGTTTAAATGTTAAACAGTTCTCTTTGACCCATTGATAGGACCCTACCAGGTGCTACCAATTGTTGGAGAAAGGGGGTCTTACTCCTCTGCAGAGATGCAATCAGTGTATTCTACAGCTCCAGTCAAGTGAGCTTACAATGAACAAGAATGAAAATTTCAGGCATTCTGATTTGACTTTTTGATTATTTTCTTGATGTTTATTTTTTTTCATCTAATTAAATAATCTCCATTTTTTTTCTATTATAAAAAGGGATATTTTAGAATCCAGTATCTTTATAAAATAATATAAGATGTTATCCTTTTTAAATGCTTTCTTTTGAGAAAATGTGATTATGTTGATTGTTAACAACAGTGAAAAGGTTCAGATTGTAATTGAACAACACATCACAAAAGTGGCCATCACACCCAGTCTGTTACTCTGGATAAAAATTAGAATTTCAAGTAGTGTACTAAAATTGTTTTTTAATATTTTTCTTTCTTTTTAAAATTTATATTTTTATTCTTTTCAAATAATCTTCTCTTTTTTTTCTAAAGACATCTCATAACTTATTATAAAAGGGATATTTTAGAATTAAGGATTTTTATAAGATAATCTGTTTAAGATATAATTGTTTTTAAATGTTTTTTTGGGGGGAAAATATCATTATATGCATTGTTAATGCTGCTGATAAGATCCATATCTTTGCTAAGAGTAAAATCATTCATTCATTTAAATGAGCTGTATATTTTCAGTGTATCATATGGGAATAACACCTCCCAAGTAGCCACCACATCCAAGCAGGCATTCTGTTAGGTGTATGATGTCTGGCAACTCATCTAAATGATCCTAAAGTTACCTACAAACTATTCACTCACAAACCATGTATATATCTAAACAGGATTTGGCATTAAATAACCATTAAGGGTTGATATGCCATTAAACCAAGCAATCTTTAAGGGTTGATATGCCATTAAACCAAATAACCATTAAGGGTTTATTTGCCATTAAACCAAACAACCATTAAGGGTTGATATGCCATTAAACCAAACAACCATTAACAGTTGATATGCCATTAAACCAAATAACCAAACCCATCTTCATGATCCAGCAATTTTTGTTCTCATTCTGTTATAAAGAGATTTATAAATGCAAGCTAGTAAATTTACACCTGGCAGAAATCAATGCTATTTTTCATCCTGCCAAATTTTAATTCACTCGCAGGTATATCTACATGGACCACTTTGAGAAGCTCAGATTTATACGGTTCTGTATATGATACTAAATTGTATGAAACAATTAGTACAACCACTACAATTGAATGAGTGACTTATCACTCCACAGTGATCTGAAACTGGAGCCTCACCACTAGACAACATGCCTTGGTATTTTTACTGAATTTTTGACCACAAAATAAATTATTTTAAAGATTAATATTATTTATAAATGTACTGTCTTTTATAATAGATGCACACTATCTTTACCAGAAAAATTGTAAGCAGAGAAATACTTTCTGAATCAAGAATGAACTAACACATAAAAAAGCAAATACAAATCAAATTGAAATGATTGTTCAATGTATTTGACTTGGGATCAGAGATAAACCAGAAATTATACCTAAATACACATTACTTATTCATGTTACTTGTCTTATCTTTTTTTGACACTACAGGGGTTAACATTTGAACTTGAATTTGACAGGTGGAGGGCACTGTGTTCACAAGAGGAAATCACTGTTTTGCACATAATGTGTGCATTTACAAGCTCAGCATAGTAAGGGTGTGCCCATATATATATACCTGTATCTCTCTCTCTCTCTCTCTCTCTCTATATATATATATATATATATATATATATATCGGCTTGGTTTGGTTTCTTTGCTTAATGGCATATCAACCTTCATGGGTTATTAGCCTTCCTTGTTGAAGAACAATAATAGTACTATTTAACTTGTTGCTGGGAGGTTGGTTGCTTTGTTTTACAGCATATCAACCCTTTTCGGGTCATTTAATGTCAAATTAAATTTCAAACGATTCAGTTTAGTATAAATATAGTTTTTGTTTACAAACAGTTAAATGTCAAAACAGTTCAGTTAAATTTCAAACAATTCAGTTTGGCATAAGTACACAGTTTAGTTCTATTCAAAAACAGTTCTATTTCAAATAGCTCAGTTTAGCATAAGTATGCAGTTCAGTTCTATTTGAGCCATAGATAGGACCCAATCAGGTACTACCACTCTGGGCCATAGTAGACCAGGAAGCAATGAGAATGAAGGGGTACTTCGCATTCCCCAAAGCTTGAGCATTACTGGAACCTCATCATCAGATTGTTTAGTGTCATATCCAGGACATTTGATGAGGGAGTCTTGACCCTCTGGAAAGAAGCAGTTGGTGTATTCTACTGTCCCAGCCAACAGGGCCAGTAGCTGGGGGGGAATAAAGATGTTAATATCTTTCCCAAGAATATTAATCCAAAAGTGTTATAATAACATAACTCGAGTTTGAACTCACTTACTTTGAGGCTGCAGTCAAGCACTTCAATCATTATGCTATGGGAACTCCAGATAGATAGATAGAGAGATAGAATCAGATAGATGCAGATATATAATTATTACAAAGCTTAGCTTAAATAAGGCACAAGGCCAGAAGTATAGAGCACTCATGTTAAGAGTGTGCCTATATAGAGTAATAAAGAAAAGTTGGTGATCATAGTCAAGGGCAACTTGAAGGCTCCCTTTTCATTAGTTACTAAACCGAGATGCAAAAGAGGGCACTATTCTTTTCCTAGATTTCTCCACTTTACCCTTGACTCATACCTTATAATACTGAGTGTTGAGCAAGGCAGCATTAAGTACCACAAAATTCTGGCCATGCTATCTCCCTAACCCAAATTTCATTTAAAAATTTTTTTTATTATGTAAAGACCAGACCATTTGTTTTTCCTGTCTGGTTGATAAATGACATTCAATTCCAGTATCAAGATGTAATACAAAAAAAAAAAAAAAAAAAAAAACTGAAGAAAATGAACCATTTTTTTACCATTACCACAAATTTTGAATTTTAGATTTTAATGGGTTAGACATATATAAGAGATTATTTTCCTTGATTGTTGTTCTCAGATGTCATTTAGTTGTTGTGAAAAGTCATAATTTTCAAAAAATAAATTCTCAGAAATAAAGAATTTGAAAATATCTTTGCTTGATTTGATATTCTAATATCTGATTAGTCCTTTGCTAATGACTATTTGCTATAATTGAGTATCAAAGAAAATAATCACTTCCTACATGTGTTGAAGCCAGTGAGGTTGCATTAAAATTTATTCTTATAAAAAATATTCTGTCTCTTCACTGTAGTTTTTGTCCAATATTGTATATATATATATATATATATATAGTCATCCACAGACAGATCTGTTTTGTTCTATCAGAACTTATATATATATATATATATATATATATTAGGGTCATTTAATAAATCAGGGGATGATTTTAAAAAAAAAGAAATTTTTTCATAATTTTTTTCCATTGTTCTTGAATTGGGTTAGAGTAAAAATTATTTTAATCTTGCAGAAATATTTGTTTTGAGGCTATTCAAAATGGTGGCAAATCAGAGTGCCCCAGAAATAATCAGAGGTCTGTCATTACATTTTTAGTGGCTAAGAAGTGCAAACCATAAGAAATTTAGTGAAGAATGTGTGATGTGTATGGAGGGGCATGTGTTAGTCAAAAAATGTTTACAAATAGACTAAACATGGGTTTGCCACTGCAAGCAGATCATGGTATAAAGATAATCTGACTCTTCAGTAAAGAAAAAGTTCTGGATGCAGCAGTTTGTAAAAAAAAGTCATGCTGGTAGTTGTGGGAGTGAATAAAATAAAAATAGATTAAATAAAAATGCAGAAGCTCTCAGAAATCCCAGACAGGAAGTGGGGTGACACATGCATGAACAAAGGAACTATCCCTGCGGAGAGGAGAGATTTGCTTTCACTTCAGTGGGACCTTTCAAACTGAAAGGACTTTCTTCCACCTGGCTACTAGCAAGGTAGCATGCCTGTTTTGCCAAGTCCCCTACGCTTCGCATGCAGGTTGTGTCTGTTGCTAGTGAGCTGACATGCCAAACCAAGCAACACGAAAACACCACTGGATATAGTCGTGCTGAATTTGGACTTATCAACCACCAGAGACGACTAATCTATTTCAACATCTGATTTGGGGGGAATGATGGTTTTCAAATAGTCCAGGAAGACATTGAGTAGCCATGCAAAAACCCAAGCAAAATAAAGTTGAAATTGAAAAGATATCTTCTTTCTCAACCTTTCTTCCTTTTCTTCCTTTGCAGCCTTCACAGACAAGATGACACCAGTGAATGGAGATGGAGTAAGACGGAACTAACAGAGTCAGATATCTAAAACCAAAACCCAAACCAAACAAATAACCTGACAACAAATCTCGGTAGCCCTTATAATCTTCTGGGACATGATAAGGACCTATCATGATTGATTTTTTTGAAAAAGGAGTAATTGTAAACAGAGCTTCTTATTGGAAACTCTTTTGGCAAAATTCCTCTTATTTATTGGATGACCTTCATATATTTAAATTGTGATTCAGAATCAATAGCTTTTGGTGATTGTCAGTTTCTTTCTAATACTGTAATATTACGGACGGGCGCTGTCGTCAATCAGTGAAGGTGTCATGAGACTAGCGTGTGCGGGCAGAATAACCTGCAAAGTTAGACATGATTTTAAAATAATCACAGATGAATTATCACGTGTTTCACGACAGTTTCACTAGTGACATCGAACATTCGGGGATCTTCGATTTGTTCCCCAAAAACTCTATATAAGAAAACAAGTTACAAGATTTTGGGAGAGTTGAAGGCAGCGTCAAAGGCTACGACCTATCTGTCAGGCATGTGTCAACAGCCAGCTCTCACCGACACCACCGTCACCACCAAGAGGAAGGGAGAAGAAGAACATAACTAAAATGAACTTTTCGAGTTGCAACGATCATAGCCCTAAGTGAATAATAAACGACTGCTATATTTTCTTCCCTCACCTTCGAGTTTGAGTATTTCTTTTTCTGTGGACTTTTTTCTTTAAAGCACAACACATAGGTCCTATGTTACAATACAATCTGAAGATTGCATTGGCAAGATATATATATATATATATATATATATATATAAAACAGTGTTTTTTCATGCATTCCTACACATGGACATTCCAGTTTTGGTCAACCAGCAAAGACTTACATCAGCTCTCTGTGGACACAGATGAGGCCCAGAGGACCAGCCAGGAGAGATAGGGATGGATGGTGAGAGAGGGTAGGGAACTATGAGCTATCAGCATGAATTGATAGATAGATAGATAGATAGATGTATTTACTAAGCTTAATTTACATCTGGTACAAAACTAAAAGTATGGAACACACAATGAGAATGAAAATCACAAGTAATGATTAATTAAGCTTTATGTTAGGTGCCCTATAGACACACCCACACACATACATTACGTGCAGCTGTTGTTATACACCTGTTTATTAGCAACTATCTGAAAGCATATTTCCAAATGTATGGGAATTAATTTCTTGCAAGCATAATAATTATCTTTTACATTGTCCACATGACGGTAAAAAAAAGTTAGCTTGAATGATCTGTTCAATTGCATCAGCCCTGAGCCTTTTCTTCTTTAACAACACCCATTCTTAATCCTGACCTGATTCAATCCTTATCACATTAGATGTCAATGTCTTGACCCCTCATCTTTCTTTCCTCTCTCTCCAATCTTATCTTTGGCTCTTGCCCCCATAAACACACAACAGAAACTTTAAAATGTAACATGCAAGACATGAGTGCATTTGGTGCAGTACCTTGTGAAATGCAGTTTATCAAATGGAAAAAGAGAAAGTCTGTTAGTACAAATTCATCTATTACTGGGTTCCATTTTCCTTTTTTTTTTTTTTTTTTTTTTTTTTTACAACATTTGTCAGTGCAAAGGATTCAGAGGGTCTGGGCAGGAGTTTTATTAATTAAATGCTTTTATTGTATTTGTAATGTGTCATAGTTAATGATAAATATAAATATGAGATGTCTTCAAAATGAAACCAAACTTTAAAAAAAAAAAGAAGATATGTCTTTACCTACAATTTAATATGAACTATCTTCTTTGAAACAACCCTCTCCACTGTTCACACATCATTCCCAGCATATTTTCCAGTTTTGGAATGTATTAAGAAGTTGTTTCGAAGGATAATGTTCAGCTCTCTACTCCTTCTTACTTTCAATTCTTCTGCCCCCCACCGCCACGCCCATTCTTTTGAGAAAAGACTAATTAATGACTAAACATGTCCCAACATATTAGACAACCCATATTTTTGTATGTGATCAGATATTGATCATTTGATGACATTCCTTTGATTGGTCAGTATATTCTTAATGGCTGATTGAAAATAACTTCCTTTTATACCAAACAGATCATTTGAAAATTATTTGTTATAGATAGGAATACTTGAAAATGTATAACTCTGTGCAAATTATTAGAATTAGATAAGAATAATTAATACCTTATAACAGTGTTCAAATAAATGATTATTAATAATAGGAATAGTTACTTTAAACCAAATAATTGTGTGTAAATCATTTGTTTTAAGAATAGTCACTTGAAGCTATAATTGTTTACTCAGGATTATTATTATCAGTTACTTGGAACTATATAATTACTTGCAAATTATTGGTATTAGATAGGAATACTTAAAACCATATAACTGTGTGCCAGTAAATGATTATTATTAAACAGGAATAGTTACTTTAAACTAAGCCAGGCCATTGGCCTAAAGAGTAGAGTGTTCATTCAATCTCCGGTCAAGTCATGCCAAAGACTCAAAAAATCATACTTGATGCTGCTTTACTTAACACTCAGCATTATGAAGTAAAGGATCAAAGGTAAAGTCGCCAACTTTACTTTTTTTCCACATACTTTAAACTATATAATTGTTCATTAGATATTGTTTTGTATTATGAATAATTCATTTCATATCTAATTTCGTATAAATTTTTTGTATTAAATAGGAATACTTGATACCATATATAATTTTCTATAAATTGTTTGCATTAGATAGAAATATTTGATACCATATGTAAATTTTATAAATTGTTTGTATTAGATAGAAATACTTGATACCATATAGCTATTTGCAAACAAAGTATAAGAGTAAGAGATATAGGAAAAAAGTGCAATTAAAAAATTGTAATGGAACATTGAAAATATAGTAATGATTACAAAAAAAATAATTTACAAAGGAATGAAATTTTGGCATTAAATTACCCAAAGGTGTTAATATGCCACTAAACAAAAAAATCAAGCCAAAATTTATTAGGAGAAAAAATGGCAGACAAACTAGATTTATGTTTACTTAATCACTTGTAGCGAGCTCTGATACTAACTAATGTGACATGATGCATATTTAAACAAAAGATCAGGTTCATGGTTACACAACATTTCAATTATAAAGATGTCAAAATACTTCAGAGGAGTATTGTTTTTAAAATCTTATTTCTTTGTAGATACATCTCATACATTCAGTTTCTCATTCATAGATGCCCTAGGGAAAGGCATGACTCCATCACTTCTCCCCTAGCTATGGATAAATAGTTGGTCAAACCAGGATCTTTAGCCTTGGTACTGTAATCAGTCTTGGAGAAGGAATTTAAACCAGTAGTACCCCACTTAAAAATTGGTTTGGTTTGGTTTCTTTGTTTAATGGCATATAAACTCTTTTTAGGTTATTTAATGCCAAAGCCATTCTCCTAGAAGAACAGTAGTGGTACTATTTAACCCATAGCTGGGAGGATAAGGGGGTTCATACCTTTCCCAAGGGTATTTGTCTGAAAGTGAACGTAATAGCGCGACTGGAGTACAAACTCGCGTACTACGATTCTGCAGTCCATCGCTTTAACCATTACACCACGAGGACTACCCCTTAAAAATTGGCCTTATATTATATCTTATTCATTGTAGAGAGGTTAGGTGAATACTTAGAGTTGAGTTGGTGATTTTAATGTTAAAAACCTTTACAGAAGTTAATCAATGTAAAAATTAATATAAGATTTTTGAATTATTGAAATTGTTAGCCACTTTGATAAGATGAATGAATTCAATATGGAGAAGAAAACAAAGTTAATATAAGTTATGAGGTAATTTGATGACATATTTATTACAATATATCATGAATAAAGATGTAAATAGAATGCAAGGATAAAGATGTACAGTATTGCCCACAAATAAGCACAACCCAAACAATTATTCTATAAAATGTTAATTTTCTAAATCAATGATGATGATGATGATGAACATCATTATCCCGAAAGAGTGCCAATAACACAGATTCCTTTGTCAAGGAAGAAGAATATGTTGAAAAAAGTAATATTTTGTATAAAATAAATACTTGTTTTTTTTTTTTGTTTTTTTTTCATTATTAGGCTGGTGACTTATTAATTTGGTTATCAACCTTTGTAGGTTGGTTGATGCAAAATCCTATTACTGCTTATATATTAAATATATATGATTTGTCGATGAATAGTTTGTAGGTGACAATTTTTAAATGAGGCAGAGCTTATTCCTTTGCTGATAGTTATCAAACACTCATAGTTTCATTTGTACATAGGTAAATGGTTTCAAGCATTTCTATTTAACACTAACAATATAATATTAATCATTTGTTTGCAAGCAGTTAAATAGTTTTCAGTAAATGATTAAACAGTTCTATTTGATCAATAGATGGGATGTTAACTGGTACTACCACCCTGGGTCTAAACAGACATGAAAGTAAAGTCAATGAAAAGGTACTCCTTATTCCCCAAAGATCCAGAACTGGAACCTCACAATCAGATAGAGTCTAGTGTCATATACAGCACACATGTTGGGAGATAAAATTGACATATTTTACAGTCCCATGATGCATCAATATATGTGGGGTGGATTTTAAATACAAACACAATATTACGAATTAAAAAACTCTCATAGCATTTTTCGTTGAATTTTACAAAGAAATTTAGTGAGACTTTTTATTAGCAAAATGAGAAAGTCCACTTAAAAATCACTAAAAATGTTTTTAGTTGATGCTCTCAAGGTAGCTAACTTGAATGTTTTAAGGAGTAACTTCCCTTGGATAACATTTTAAAGAATTTTAAAACTTATCAGTATCGATCTTTTTTCATTAAGAAATATTACTTTTTTATTAGCTTGGCTCAGTTAGTCACAAAGCCTCATGTGACACTCATTAATCATTTGCAATTATATGTGATACTAGTTTGCAAATAATTTCTCTAGAATGAGGTGATTGTAGAAGGACAAGTCTCCCAAAATAATAATGGAGAGTCCTCGTGGTGTAATGGTTAAAGAGTTGGACAGCGGAATCGTAATAGTAGAAAGCGAGTTCGAACTCCAGTCACGCTATTACCTTCACTGTCGGACAAATATGCTTGGGAAAGGTAGGAACCCTTTTATCCTTCCAGCTATGGGTTAAATAGAACCACTACCGTTCTTCTACTAGGAGAATGGCTTTGGCATTAAATAACAACGGTTGATATGTCATTAAACAAAAGAAACCAAACCAAAAGAATATTGTTCACAAATATGTCAGTAGCTTAGTAATGAAACAGAAAAACAAAAGCTTTAGTCAAGTATGAAAGAAGCTTACATATATACATATATATATATATGTGTGTGTGAGAGAGAGAGAGAGAGAGAGAGGGAGAGAGAGGGAATGAAATGAATCAAAGAGAAAAGAGCAAACGAACGAAAAATATATATTGGTGTAGTTTTGATCATTTGTTTATTTTTATGCCAACACATATCGACTTCAAAATTTTTAAATGCAAAAACATTCTATTAAAATCATTTTAAGAGTGAGAAATAAGATAATCAGAACAGATAAATCTTTATGTCAGTTAAGTCATCATCAGGAGAAAAGAATGTTTCTTATGAAAACGAAAATAACACAAGGTAATAGGTTCGAAATTCATTACGTCATAAGGTGGAAAGAGGGTAGCAGCGTTTTATGATTTTAGAAACAATTTTTTT
Organism: Sepioteuthis lessoniana; assembly: GCA_963585895.1. Classification (NCBI taxonomy): domain Eukaryota; kingdom Metazoa; phylum Mollusca; class Cephalopoda; order Myopsida; family Loliginidae; genus Sepioteuthis; species Sepioteuthis lessoniana. Next base: position 59,168,196 of record OY757929.1, on the reverse strand, counting down.
TAACTAATTACATTTTTAAAAGTCTAGAAAAAGGGGACTCGTGTTATAAGAGGATTTTAAAATCTTTTAGCATTATTTTTGCCAGAGAACGTAATATTTGGTAAAAATCATGTCATTGTAATATTGTGACAAAATATGATATGAAAGACGCTTCAATTATTCTGCGTTTATCTCAGTCGGGGATGAAGGCAAATATATCAACGTTTTGGAAATCAAATGTGAGGTTGTTTGAGATATTATGAGACAGTAAGAAATTTATTGAGTTGCCCGTTTTAAAATCTGTTTTATGTTTATAAATTCTTATGTTCAGATTTCTATTAGTTTCACCAATGTATAATTTGTTACAATCGAGGCGACGGATATTATAAACTCCTACGTCTGATAAAAGATTTGTGTTTTTGAAGTTATTTTTTAATGTCTGTTTTATTGTTTTTGTTGTGTGGGTAGCGGTTTTTATGCCGAAATAGTTAAAGTTTTTAACAATGAGGGAAGTTATGTGTTTTTGGGGTAAATGCATGCGCCATTTGTGCAGTGGTTACCGTCGTCGGAAATGGATATAGCAACCTCATTTCAAATCCTGGACGAGGCTGTTTGCATTTAACAAGGCATAAATACACTTGGGAAAGGAGGTATGAATCCAAACATTTTCCCGCTAGCAATGGGTAAATAGGAGGGCAGGCTGAGTTCTTTAAGCTTGGTGTAGAAATAGAAAAACTCTGAATTCAAACCATTTAAACTTCGCCAAAAATTTGACCCTGTGTCGCATCCTGCTCATGTAGAGACATTAGGGGTATATATATATATATATATATATATAGTTAAGATGTTTTCCTGCCAGTCAATGCATTTAATTCAGGGGCGGACCAAATTTCGTGAGCCCTGAAGAATCAGCTGCAAGAGAACCACTTTCACAACCAGCAACAAGGAATCTCCGTGGAGCAATGGTTAAAATGCTGGACAGCAAGATCATAGAATACGATCTCGAACTTAAGTAGCGCTGTTAAGTTCACTTTTGAACTAATAACTGTGGGAAAGCTATGAACCCTCTTATCACTCAAATCATAGGTTAAATAGCACTACTACGGTTCTTCTACAAGAATAGCGTAGACGTTTAATGAACCTCGCAGGTTAATATGCCATTAAACAATCCAAACCAAGCGCCCAGCAAAGAAGCTTGGGTTACTAATTTTATTGAGTGACATTATACAATTAACAGAATCGTTTAATTAAAAAAACGATAAAAAGAAAAAACTTTTGATGCAGTAGTGTAATGTAATGGCTGCCACTCACTCCCAGTGATCCTGGTCATCAGTTGTAAAACGGACAACAAAAAGCCTATCACGAGAAATCTTGCAGTAGGTGCGAGATAAGGTCAGACACGAAATTCGTGGATTAAAAAAAAGACAGTCAGTTAGTTACCGAGTGAGTTACAAGAAACGACCTTAAATTCGGGGCTAAGCAAAACTACCGATTTTGGGAGTGGGCTACGATTTGTGAAAGAACAGGTTTTTCCATGATCGACTTTGAAATATCAATTCACGTCTTCTTGTTTTTGAGACTGGCCCAGAGGAAAGTGGTAACATCAACAATAAAGCGAGTGAAATTTTTCTGTGATCATTTTCCTCTCATCTCGTCATCATCTATTCCGTTCGTCTTTTTCGCGTTGTCTCCGCTAACTTTCATCGAGATACAGGCAACTCTACTGGTAGACAACATTTTAAAGCAATGTGGACTAAAGTCAATTCCGAGATCTCTCAGAAAATAAGAGGATTAGTGGAATTAGATCTTTAAGCTTAAATAGATCAGCCTCTGATAGGAGATACTCATGGCGCAGCGGTTACCATTGTAAAAAAATGACAAACCGAGTTCAAATCCTAGACGAGGGTGGAGGTGTTTTCGTTCACACTGTTGCTCCTCGGAAAGGTATGAATTCTTCTCTTCTCTTTGCCGGGCAGGCAAGGCTTAGAATAGAACAGGGGTAAAACTCTCCTTAAAAAGGGTCCCCGAGATAGGACACAGAACTGCATCTGATGTTGACTCTCCAGTTCTTGGGAATGTTGAATACAAATGAGCACGAACAATTCGTTTAAAAAAGTCACCAACAAACTATTCGCTAACAAATTATATATATCTATTTAAGCTCTTCTCATAAAATGAGTACCCCGGTAGCGGATAGCGTATATGTAAATATATATATACGTAAAAAATTCCTTCGCTTAAACTAAGAATGACGACAGCTCTGGGGTAAGATTTCCGACTGACGTAGGGTCTGCCGGGCTTCATTCTCACTTGAAGCATCTCGCATGTCTAGCCATACTGAAGAGTTGTAATAAAACGAAACAGTCTGTCTGTGGATGAATATATATATATATATATATATATATATATATATATATAAACAGGATTTGGCATTAAATAACCCACAAGAGTTGATATGCCATGAAACACCAGCAAATCAACCTCTTCTATAAATTATGTCGGATTTTCATACCATGACGTCATAAAAAACTAACAAAATCCTCATGTCTTCACTTGTCAATAATTGGATCAATATTTCGTACATATTCTTCCAACATATCCCTGTATATAGGGTCTTTCAAAAAATTGATATAATTGTGATATACAGAGTCTTTCAGAAAAATTGATATCCTTTTGAATTCTAATAACTTATTCTCGTTGAAATGGTCTCAAGTTTAACAGCAGAAACAACTCAAAATTCTATGATTAATGTTTAATGCTTTTTTTTTTTCAAATATAAAATGTCATTCCCTGCAAAAAATGTCTTAAAACATAAAACATAGCGGTTAGAGTGTTCGCCAATGGCCCGGGAGACCTGGGTTCAGTCCCAGGTCGGGTCATACCAAAGACTCAAAAAATGGTACTTGATGCCTCCTTGCTTAACACTCAGCATTATAAGGTACGGATCAAGGGTAAAGTAGAGCAATCCCGGGAAGGAGTAGCGCCCTCCCCTACACCTTGGTGTAGTAGCTATCGAAAAGGGAGCCTTCGGGTTACCCTCGACTATGGTCGCCAACTAACTTTTAAGATTTAGATAATGAAATGATATCAATATTTAAGAAACACCTCTTACATTTATAAATTCTTCGATGTCATAAAATAATTAATTCTTATTTCTACATTGCCTCCACACTCAAACTAAAATGGTTAATATATCAATAATAGTGGAACTCCCATTCATCTTTGCGTTGAGAGGTGCCATGAAAGAAAATTACTTGGCAAATACCCCGACAGACTAATAGGTCATGGGAAACATTCAGTTCACGTCCATAAATATTAAATTTAAGAAACTATATTTACAATTTTCTGATGACTTTTCTTTTTAGATAAGCAATTTACTGTTCACAGTAATCCTATTGGTACGGAAGTCTCCTTAGCGTAGTGGCTAACGTGCTGGACTGAGACATCGCAGTTAGCGAGTTCAAACTCCTGTCGCGCAATTACATTCATTTTAGGACTAATACTATTAGGAAAGGCATGAACCCCCTCAGCAATGAGTTATATAGTACCAGTACCATTCTTGGACAGGAATAGCTTTGGCATTAAATAATCCACAAAGGTTGATATGCCATTAAACCAAGAAACCAAACCAAATGGCTCATTTAAAATATCGTGTCGAACAAAAGATTTCATTAAAATTTGATTGTTAATCACAAAATGGAATGGATCTTGGACTCACTCCTACAGTGGTGACTCTTGGACACACAGTCTCTCTCTCTCTGGGCACCTCGGGTGGTGTAATGGTTAGCAAGGTAGAATAGCAAACCTACACGAGTGAGTTCGATTCTCATTGGGTGCCCAATTCATGCGGTCTCGTTCTACATCTAAGCAAAAAGCTTAGTAAATTAACACAGTCTCTCTCTCTCTCCCTCTCTCTCTCTTCTTCTGTTGGACTGCACTATCGGTTGGGGCTGTCTAATATACCGACTGCATCTCTGCAGATAAGACACCACCCAACGAGTGTCCAGGATATGACACTAAATTGCATCTAATGGTGAGGCTCCAGTCTTGGAGCTTTGGGGAACGTGGAGTACCCTATCATTACCATTACTCTCTAATCCACTCTGATCCGGACTTGTAGTACTTGTTAGCGTCCTGTCAATGGGTAAAACGGAGCTGTTTATTGATTTATTAAGGATTATTATTTGTTATTTGAAACCATACAGCTGTATGGAAATCATCATTAGTTGATGAATAGCAATGTTTGAAACCATTTTGCTGTGTACAAGCAAAGGATTAATATTTAATAGAATTATTAGTATTAGACGGGAATGCTTGAAACCATTTAACTGTGTGCAAATAAATGATGTCTGACAACACGTTTAAAAGTAAAGTTACTAACAAACTATTCCCTTAAAAATGATATATAAGATATAGGATTTAGCATAAAATAACCCACAAGGGTTTGTATGCCATAAAAAACCAACCAACCAACTTCTATTGGGATCAAAGTGCAGTATTTGTGGGCTCTGCCTAAAATCAAAGTATCACTCTGTTATTTCTGCCTCGGATCATAGTCTTGTATCTGTACATGTGAAAATTTAATTAATTAATAGATAACATTAAAATTGATAATTAATGAATAAAATTTATAAAATCAAAATTAAAATCAATAATTGATAAAATTAATAGATAAATTAATAATCAATAAATAAAATTTAATCAAGTACACAAATAAATTACTGTCTAATAAGATGCACATTTAACTTAAAAATAATTCTATGGCGATATCACAAAAGATCTCATTCATTCGCTGATATTATGTCTAGAGGGTTATCTATTGATGTTTCTAATCGACAGCTCTTTGAGTTTGGGAGAGTTGGGTCGACACTTCTTCGACAGCAAGAAATAGGAAGCATTGGAAACAAGAATAAACACTTAGTGAGTCTCAAACTCACTTCGTTTTTGCCTTGAAGGAAGCCTGGTTTTTACATACCAGCTATTTGACCTCTCAAGCTACAAGAACATGGATGGTATCAGAGGTTTCCAAATAATATCAATAAACATTCATGAACTCCAAAAAAGTAAAAAGATTTCATTGAAATTCAAATCTATTTCATGTTTTTTCAATGACTTATTAGGCTATAAATATAGGGTCGAGTTCTCTAGCGAAGAAGTAATCGTGTTACCATTAGCGCCTTTGCAAGTCTCTTCGTATTTGAATTGAGATCTCGGCGGCCGTTGAACGGATGTATGTAAACAATAGTAATTGTGATTCATAACCGTTTAAAATGTACTTCGTAGCTAATATCTCCTCGTAGCTAAATGGTTAGAAGCTTTGGCTTGGCGTTTGAGTCAACCGGGTTTCGATCCCAGCTACGGGAAGTTACTGTCTAGCCACACTGATGAGTTCTGATAGAACGAAATAGATCTGTCTGTGGATGACTATATATATATATATATATATATATTATAAATGTAGGTAAGACTGGCAGTGAAGGAGTAAGCAGATTGTCTAATGGCAACCTTCCAAGAAAAAAAAAAAAAAATGAAAATTATCTTAGAAGATAGTTTTTTTTCCTACTGGCGTAAATGTCAACGTTTGTATTTTTAGATGGAACCAGTTATGCAAATTGAATTACTATGACCAGAAAATCCAGTGAACACTTGCGCACGACATACGGAAACACTGGGCAGCTGTTTCGATCTTATTAAGTCCTATCAGCAGTGTATACGGTGATCTCCCCACTGGAGATCGAACTAGCGACCACATAATGCAGAGCCGAAACTGTAACACTAAGCCCTCAATCCACATTACACACAAGTGACCCCAAATTAACTACTCATGGTAATTGCGCGGCCAATTAGCCTGAATGTGTGTTGCAAGTTACATCCATACTCTTTACAGAGGACACGGTCACCTCCTGAACCACGTCTTCCCAAGAGGATTGGAAATACGCATCCACGTGATTATTATAACCCCAAGGGCAAGGATATAGATGTACATTTTCCTTTTTAAGTGGAGGAATTATATTGTAATTTGAATTACCTTGACCATTTCTTGTCATGATAATTCAATTCAAAATATAATTCCTCTACTTAAAAAGGAAAATGTATATCTAGTTATGCAAATAAACGATATTTATTCATGTCAAAAGTTTATAAGCAAATCTTTCGTCAAAATCTCTTCTACTCTAATTGGCTGGGGCTGTAGAATACGTTGACAAAGTTTCTATCGAGTGGTAAGAGGCCCCCAACGACTAAAGAGCACTAAACTTCATCTGATGATGAGGCTTCAGTTTTGAAGCTTTGGGGAATTTGAAGTACCTCTTCAGAGCCATTACTCCCAGGTCCACTCTGACTGGTAATACCAATTAAGGTCCCATTTATGGGTAGAATATAGATATTTAATTACTTTCTGTACTTGAAACCATTAAACAGTGTGCAACCAAATTATTAATATTAAATAGACTAATCACTGTTAAATAGCAATGATTTAAACCATTTAACTATGATTAAACAAAAAAGCTCTGGCTCGTTTTAAAATGATGTTACCAGCAAACAATTCGTTTAAAAATCATATATATTTGATATATATAGGGTGTTTTACAATTGTTGAAACAAGGTAGTGGCTTCTAAGATCTTCCCTGTAGATTTTAATCTCTTTCTGGTTTCTGATTACTGCCAAGAAAAAAGTTAACATTTTGTGCACGTGTTATCAACAATTTTACACGCCGCATTTAACTGTGGCTTCAACTGAACGGTGGACATCTGGAGCATGTACTTTAGGGTTCCTCTTGACATTTTTGGTTCATGTTTAAGACTAAGTGGTTGCAAATTCTAAAATGTTATTTATTCTTTTATCTTTCAATAAATGTTATTTTCATTACTCATTATTATTTGTGCTCCTTGATTTGAACCCGATCTTTGATTTTCAAAAATTGTTAAATACGCTGAATATGTATAAACAATATGGTTATTTAATGCCATATCCTGTCTATCTATATATATATATGTGTGTGTGTGTGTGTATATTGCTGCGTTTTTACGATCAAAGAAAATATGTAAGCAAAACTGAAAAAAGACAGACTCGCGAGTGTACAACAAAACAATTGGGTTTACTAACTACAGGCAGAGACATGCGTCTATAGACCAAGAAAATAACTGTTTTAACTTTGTGTGCACCATTCAATTGTACGCCCACCATATGCCATGATCGGATTCCGGTCTCTTCTTCTGCCTCACAATGCACAATCTACCGTCGGCAACTCTCTTTCTATTCCACATGGGGAATATCTTCTTTCGTTTTTTAAGCGAGTTAGAGCTCATTTGTTCGCACACATTAAAATGCTTTCAAGTATTGCAAACACTAAATGTTTTATTCAATATGAATCCTTTGCTCGCACACAGTTAAATGGCTTCAAGTGGTTTAGTTTGGTTTGGTTGTTAAATTGCATATCAACCTTTGTATGTCATTTAATGCCAAATCCTGCACACACACACATACACACACACACACACGCACATATATATATATATATATATATATAAATATATATATAATTTTACTATATGTTTTATGAAACAGATTAAGATAGCATTTTCTTTGATTATAAAATATTTAACATAACAACTGTTCCCCGTAAGCAAAGTTTATTCGTCTAGAAATGCAGAGTACTACAGAAATACTTTTCACGTTTCAGATTGTTACTTGTGTGATGCAAGCGAACTTAGGCAAGTGGTAATGGTAACTCCATTTTGCTAATATCTTACCATTTATTTTTATTTATACATGATCAGTTTACGATCATTGCTTGGACCGGTGTACAATGTGAATTTGCTGTTAAGACATCTTTTTAAGACGTGAATTTGTTAATTGCTGCCCAGAGAGATTTTGAGCTCATTTTATGTTACGTTAAAATGATGCTGTTCCGGATAGAAAATCGATAAATATCAAAACCACAGGTTCATCGATAAAAAGAAAGCCATCGGAAAGAATTAAAGGATGCTATTCGCTAAATGTTTTTGTCCGTTTGTCTGTCATCGTAGAACACAAAGACACCTAAGGGATAGTCCTCGTGGTGTAGTTGTGAATGTACTGCACTGTGACAATGTAGTTAGCTAGTTCAAATTCCAGCCGCCCAATCACGTTCACTTTCTAACTAACATCCTCGGGAAAGGTATAAATTCCTTAATCCCTCGTGCAATGGGTTAAATGGTACCATTACTGTTCTTCTACAAGGATGGCTGCAGCATCAAATAACCTACAACGGTTGATATGTCATTAAACAAAGGAACCGAACCAAACCAAGCCAAGTCCAGTCGACTGGGGCTATATATATGTATCAGTTAATAATTTTCATTAAAGGAACGAATTTTCTACGTCACCAGTTAATTTTGCATCACTTCTTTTTAAAAACTATTTCAAAACTTTCTCAAAAACTTTTTTTTAACAAAAACTTTTCTCTAGACAATGACCTAAGTTCGAAACTAGTTGAGAAGAATAAAAAAATTAATAACACTCACACACATACAAAATTTTCTTTTTTGTTTTATCCTTTTTGTTCATCTTTATGAGGGTGCATATATGTAGTGTAATAGACTTAATATGTCTTGTACCATAACTAAAATGTGATATATATATATATATATATATATATATATATATATATATATATATATATATATATATCGCATTTTAGTTATGGTACAAGACATATTAAGTCTATTACATTTTTATTAAGCTTCTTCCGTTTTTGGAGTTGATATCCTAGTATGGGATTTGATATCTCACCATAAGATTTGATATCTTAGCATAGGATTTGATATCTCACACAGGGACGGATTTACCAATAGTCATAGTTAGTCTGCAAATATCAATGGGAACACAGAAACTAATTTCTCAAGCAAAAAACTAAGAAGTAGTTATTGTGAACTTCATGTGCTACCAAAATTCGGTTTCTGTTTCTTTGTTTAATGGCATATCAACTTTAGTGAACGTAAAGCGCGACTTGAATTCGAACTCGCTTACTACAATGTCGCAGTCCAGCGAGTTAGCCACTGCACCACAGGTAATCAAAACGAATTATGCTTTAAATTGAGTACAATATATAAAACTAATTTGATTAAAAGAAATGAATTGCATTTTGTTTAAATTTTTATTTCTTACATGATTGAATGGTATTGAAATATTTATTGATTTGGTTAAGTTTAGTTTTATGGCATATAAACCATTAAATGCCAAAATATGTTTATACATATATATTAAATATATATATATGATTTGGAAACACATTTTGTTGATAATATTTTTCACACAGTTAAATGGTTTCAAGTATTTCTATCTAACACGAATTTTATTTACTATTACTCATATGTTTGCACACAGCTAAATGGTACCATGTATTGCAATGTATCACTTACAGTTCAATTAAATATCAGTCGTTTGTTTACATACAGTTAAATGATCACACAGTTCTATTTCTGACAACTCAATTTAGCATGAGTCATTTATTTGAACACATTTTAAATGAAAACAGTTCTATTTGACCTTTAGATAGGACCCTATAAGATGCTACCATTCCGGGCCAGGGGGGACCTGGGAGCGATGGCAATGAAGGAGTACTCTGCAATCCCTAAAGCTCCTGGACTGGAGGCTCACGATCAGATAAAGTTTTGTTTTATATCCAGAGATGCAGTCGGTGTATTTTACAGCTCCAGCCAACTCGTCTCTTGTTGATTTGCACACACACACACACACACACACACACACACACACACACACACACACACACACACACAGACATACATATATATATATATTGCTTAAATTTGCATTTCTTATATGATAAAATGGTATCGTAGTACGCCTTGATTTGTACAGTGAATATATATATATATATGTATATATAAGTAGTCGAGGGCAACCCGAAGGCTCCCTTTTGAATAGCTACTACAACGAGGTATAGGGGAGGGCGTTAATCCTTTTCCTGGATTGCTCCACTTTCCTTTGATCTGTACCTTATGATACTGAGTGTTAAGCAAGGAGGCATCACGTACCATTTTTTGAGTCTTTTGTATAATTCGACCTGAGATTGAAACCTGGTCTCCCGGACTACTGGCGAACACGGTAAGGTCAATAGTCTGGTTATTGGATACTAATACATGCCAACATTTCTATAAATTCTAGGTCCACTGATGAGTTTGGCCAAGACGATAAATCTCACCCTGATGTCACTAAAGGATTTGATATTTCATAATCAAATCGAAATAATGTGAAAATAGTCAAATTTTTTAATCTTCATAGATGAGTAAATTCTGAGTCCTTTCAAACGAAATTGTTTATCAAGAGAGAAATCGTGAAAAGTTAAAATCGAATATTATCATTGTTAATTGCGTTTGTAGATTTTTAAAATTCTAAACTGTATACCGTTTCACGCGTTGGAATGACATTAAATGCCTGTTTCTAAATCCTGTGATATTTTCTTGTCTGTTTGACTTTAGTAAGTGTAGTAAAACTGATAACAACGATCCAAGTGGAAGGAGAGATTTATTGAGAGGTCGACACTATAGCGTTTCGGTTCTACTGAACCATCATCAGGACCATAAGTGTTGTTAAGAGATATAACCAAAAACTCATGGATCTACTCTTCTAACCACAACGTCATTATTTCACCTTCTGACAAAGGTGGAGATGTTATTATGGATTCCACGGTCTATAACCAAAAACTTATGGATCTACTTGATGATAACAACACTTATGAACAGATATCCCTACAAACAATTACAAATTATATTAACGTCTTTAACAAATCCTACAAAAAACTAATCTCCAATGAAGATCAATCTTGGTCCTCATTAATCAATTACCACCCCATAGTCCCTAAAATTTACTGTCTTCCCAAAACCCATGAACCTGACATTCCTCTAAGACCCATCATTTCTGGTATAGGATCTGCCCCCCATAATATCGCTAAACTTATTATCCCCTCTATTAGGTACAATCAGTAACGCACACCTAAAAAATTCCGGATCACTGCTCAACAAACTAACTGACATTGATATGCACAACAAATATTTAGCTAGTTTAGACATCAAATCCTTATACACCAATATACCAGTTGATAAATGCATTGAACGTATGCACAATTACCTTCGAAAATCTAATACCACATTTCCTCTACCTATCTCTAAATTGATTAAGATTTGTACCTTATGCACCTCACATTGCTACTTCCAATATAACAACACCTTTTATAAACAAAAATTTGGTTTACCAATGGGATCTCCGCTTAGCGGAGTTCTTGCTTGCATTTATCTAGAATTCTTAGAATCTGGCCCCTTTAGATATATTATACCCAACACTGCACATTTCTTCAGATTTATTGACGACATACTACTTATCTATCCACAAGATCCTCATTTACATAGCATCACCGATAAACTGAACAATGTCGAACCTTCCTTAAAATTCACATATGAACTTGTATATAACTACACCCTCCTTTTTCTGGACACTTTTACTTATTAGGAATATCAACAAACTAGAATTCAAGGTTTATCGTAAACCCACCTGTAAAAACGACCACATTCACTTTTATTCACACCACAACAACAATACTAAAAGAGGTATCATCATAGGTTTTTACCTCAGAGCTATACGCATTTGTTCCTCAAAATATCTAAACGATCAATTCATCCACATAGAAAACTCCTTCCTTAACCTTCAGTACCCCAAATCCTTTATAAATTTTGCCCTCAAAATCCGCAACAAGAATCAATCTCAAACTAATGTCTACTCAATATCTGATAAAACTAGTTCCCCCCACAGATACATAACTTTGCTAAACAATTCTTCTTCTCACAGCATAACAAACAACTTAAATAAACTCAATATCAAAACTACTTCTCTACCTTCTAAAACAATCCACGAATTAGTACACTCCAGCCCTCAGCGTAACATTTTTCTGACGCCGGCGTTTATTGCATCCCTTGCAAGGATTGTAAACTTAAATACATCGGTGAAACATCTCGGAACCTTCATGCTCGCTTGAAAGAGCACAAAAGAGACATAAGAATTGGCAACTCAAACAATGCATTATTCCTACACATTTCATAACATAATCACAACATAATCACAACTTTGACTTCAATTCTGCTCACTTATCCATAATAAAAATGTTTGACGAATTTTCGAAGCCGCCACTATCTCATTCCTTTATTCCCTAAATACTTGTCCTTTTATAACATTTATTCCCTAAATACTCGTCCTTTTATGATATTTCTCCTTACTTGAGCGAATACATTTTAAATAGCTACAATATATTCCATCCTTAGTTAATATTTTCCGTATATCTCATAATTTTCATGCTTCCTATTTTTCTTTTTGTTCTTTCTTTCTTTTCTTCCTTATAACTCGAAATCTTTCTTGATAAACAAACGTAACATAAATTCATTACAATATTCCTAATAAGTCAAATGACGTAATTTAAAACATCAAACGCTGATTCGCCAGTTAAACGGCCAATTTTCTTATTATACATATTTTCCCCTAGTTTTTTGTATTTCACATTTCTAAACATCCATCGTTAACTTAAAATCGTTAATATCACCCCTCATGGTCCTGATGATGGTTCAGTAGAACCGAAACGCTATGGTGTCGACCTTTCAATAAATCACTCCTTCCACTTGGATCGTTGTTATCAGTTTTACTACATATTGTCGGATTAAAATCCTTTATTTACGCTTCTTTCACTTTAGTAA
>OY757929.1:59127976-59152976 GCA_963585895.1 Sepioteuthis lessoniana | reverse complement strand
AAGCAGATGCGACCACTCAAACAGAGTTTTGTTTAGTTTCATGGCATATCAATCATTTTAGGTTATTCAATGCCAAATCCATTATTGGATATATATATATATATATATATATAAACAGTTATATTTCAAACAACTCAGTTTAGCATAACTAAACAGTTCAAATGTTAACAAAAGTTCTATTTCAAACTATTCAGTTCAGCATAAGTACAGTTTTTTGTTTACACACAGTTAAATGTAAAAACAGTTCTATTTCCAAAAGATCAGTTCAGCATAATTACACTGTTTAGTAAAGGGGTACTCCGTACAGCCCAAAGCTCCAGCTTTACTGGAGCCCCAAAATCAGATTGTTTAGTATCATATCCTGGACACTCGTTGGGGGAGTCTTACCTCACTGCAGAGATGCAGTCAGCGTATTTTACAGCCCCAGCCGACGGGGCGACACAAATAGAGATGAAAGAATAAGTAAAAAAGAATTACCTCTGAAGAATAAGAAAACCATCCGAAAGCAAACTCTGCTGCAGAAATCTCATCCAAGGAATTAACACAGGGGTAGTTCTCTCATAATGGCTCACTTCCTGTCCATTCACTTTATAGGACGCACGTCGGCCGGCCGTGTTGTAAGCCGCACGGATCTGGTCGGGTGTGTCTCGTCACTGGACATACCTCGAGCCTCTGGGGACTGTCTCCCAGGCTTTCACCCTCCTCAGAGGAGTTAGGTTTATCGCCTGGCGCCTGAGGCGCCCTTTTTAGGGGAATGCCGACAGGACCCGAGTCATTTTTGGGACTGCCAGACGTGTCTGGGCTACGGCCTTGCGACCGGACCCACTTAAAAACGGCCTTGTTTCACACTCGTACGCTTGGTGGGCTGTATGACAAATATAGGCAGTTCTCTTACCTTTTAAGATTCTCTTGGCCATTCTTAGAATGGACAAGAGAGGAACACTGACAGATTATCCAAAACAAATTGATGACGATGCTTAAGGCCTAACACCTAACAGAGACAGACTATATGTGTCAAGAAAAGAAAGAGGAAGAGGATTCACCAATATTTAGGATTGACTCGATGCAATAATTCAAGGAATTACAGATGTATTATTCAAGCAACTTGATAAGGAAACTGCATATGCGATGACCTGGACATGACTAAGAAAGAGAAACTTTAAGAGAGGAACTGAATCTCTTTTAAAAGTGGCTCAAAATAAAATCATAAGAACCAATAATCAAAGCAAAAATTGATAATACGCAACAGAATGGCAAATAAAAACTATGTGGAGAGAGAGAGAGAGAGATGAAACAGTTAATCCCATGATAAGCGAATGTAACAAAAGGAATAAAAGACTAGGCACGACTTAGTGAGAAAGTAGATCTATTACGAACGCGAAAACGTTTTCGTTCCCCAAAGATACCAGCATCGGAAAAATACATTTAAAAGATTTTCAGCCTTGGCTTACCTTTAGCAAGCTTTTTACCTGAATTAGTTCAATAGATTCAATTAGCATAAAGTAGGTTTTAATTTCTACGATGCGTTTGGCCCAGCAGTTAGAGTGTTCGCCAATGGCCCGGGAGACCTGGGTTCAATCCCAGGTCGAGTCATACCAAAGACTTTAAAAATGGAACTTGATACCACCTTGCTTAACACTCAGCATTATAAGGTACGGTTCAAGGGTAAAGTGGAGCAATCCTGGGAATGGAGTAGCGCCCTCCCCTACACCTTGGTGTAGTAGCTATCGAAAAGGGAGCCTTCGGGTCACCCTCGACTATGGTCGCTAACTTTACTTACTTTTAAAGATTAGTTAAGCGCTGGAAAGTAATTATGTGAACGAAACACGTTAAGTTTTTTACTTCGAATGATGAAAAAAATTTCAAGCAATTTTTAACGAAAAATATTGTCCAGAAAAGTTTGAAATAAATATAAAAACGAAAGTTAAGCTTTTCTTCAGAGCGACCAGACGAGAAATTTATTTCGAGATCAAAAGTTCATTTTTCCTTGAAATATTTGTTTTCGACATTTTAGTAATTTGAAACTTTTGTGTCTCTTGAATTCAAATTTTTGATATTTTAAATCTTAAATTTTATATTTTAGGTTTAGCACAAAAGCATCATTAGCCTGTAATATATGTATTCCCCCCCCCAAACCCAACAATCGGCCACATTAGGATAATAAATTTATTTCCATCCTGTTAAAAGCACTGATATAAATCAATGCTTTAAAAAAATGAACAGGACTTTATCCGATCAAATACGAAATGGAAATTTGATGAAGTCCTGTCAATTTTTTTAATACATTAATTTATATCAATGCTTTTAACTGGATAAAAATAAATCTAATATCCTAATGTGACCGATTGTTGTTTTTTTAGGGAAAAATTTATTTACTCTGTGTATTTTATTTACATTGAGCTCTTTACCAGGAATATTTAAATTTAATATTCTATCTTTGAATATTTTTTTATTTGTCCTGATTGGAATTATTCCTTATTCCGGATTTATTGGATTGAACAATATATATATATATATATATATATATATATATATATATATATATATATATATATATATATATATATATATTGCCACCCATCTCGAAGACCATCCGAATAGACGAACAAGACATGTGGAACACTGCTGGAGGAGTAAGGACAAATTCATAAGAGACGTTCTCCTATGGACCCCTTCATATGGATGCGCAAGTGTAGGACGACCAGCTAGAACCTATCTACAGCAGCTCTGTACGGACACAGGGTGTAGCCTGAAAGATCTGTCGGAAGCAATGGATTATAGAAACGGATGGCGAGAGAGAGAGTAAGGGAAATCTGTGCCTGCAGCACGACATCATGAAGATGATGATATTTATATATACCATTATATTCAAAGACAAAACAAAGTGAAAGTGGACAAACATTCATACGAGTGAACAGGTTTCATGATTTTTAAATCAGTTGTAAGGAAATGGCACAAGAATTCAGTATTCTTTCGATCATTCATCATCATCATCAAGGTGTATCAACAACATAGATTCTCTTGATACGCTCTCGCCATTCGTTCCTATCGGCCATCTCACATGGTAAATCGTAAAGACGACTCAAAGTTTCCGCTCCGAGCTGAGGAATAATCTCATAATAAAATTACGCCCCGACCCTTTTGGCCTGCAGAACAACTAACTACCTGCCAAAGTCAACATGGCAGCAGTTAAATGCAAGAAACATCGTGCTTACCGTATGAGCCACAGACTTCGCAGCATTTCATAGGGCGTACGTGATAAATTTAAACCGATTTCTATTTCACACGCTCCGGTTATTCGCAGTTGCTGCTTCTCCTTTAATAATGGTCGGTCTATCTATTTGAAGATTTTATAATTTACCATCTTTGTAACATACAAGGCTTTTATTTTTTGTCCCTACTTATAAATTTATTCATAATTGCCGTACCGTAAAGAAAGACACGCCTCTCCATCTAAATTTGCACAGATGATGGAAAGTACATGAAGACATTATCATGTGTACATATACTTAAAAAATGCATATATAGATATTTACGAAGCTTTGTCATGTTTGGTACAAGGCCATAGATTTGAGACTTTCGAAAGTGTCGAGCTATGTTCGCATTAGCTATGTTCTGCAAGACTAACTCGCTCAATATTACCTCAGTGGGAAGCAATATTGGAGAGATTAGTCGGGCACAAGGCCATGATAGTGGGTTTTTGGTAAGGTTTGAAATCAAATCAGTAGGTTTAAACATTTGGGTTAACTCCATATGAATATAAAGTATGCGTCAGGTAACTGAGAATGAAAAATAATATGACTTTCTAAACAAAGGTATTCAATATAAAAAATCAGTATATTAAAGAAATATATATATATATATATATATATGTTATTTGATAAAATCTCTCAAGCCTTGTGAAATGTCTTCGTCTAGCTTCAAGAGCGACTGCATGTTTGAATCAGGTAGTCTTTGTTCATTTTGGTTGTCATTTCAACATTTGTTGTCTTCAGCGAGTCTTTGGTATTGTGGGTCCACTGGTTGGTCTCTCTCTCTCGTTGACGAGCTAGGCATGGCAGTCCTCCGACGTCACCGGTATGTTAGTCTTAGAGATACAAATCACAAGGGTCAAGAGTCCTAATGAGGGAGGTAATGAACGTGAAATTTCCTGTTCAGCCACTCCGGGGTCATATACAGAGTTATTCCCCACCACATCACCAGGATGTGACACAAGGACAGTTGTTAAGCAGAGTACAGTTGGTTTGAATTTAAACTTTTTCTTCTTCTATTCTGGTTGCCCAACGAAGGCTAAAGAACCAAGTCTGCCCTATTATTCACCGATAACTGGAGAGAGAAGAAATGGATTCATGTTTTTTCAAGTGAAAGGTCATAGCTTTGTCCAGGATTTGAACTCAGGTAGCTACGTGGTGTATTCAATAAATTTCCAGACGTTTTTAGTAGAGGCATTTAAAATTGTCGTAGACTCTTGAAAATTCACTATGTTTTTGCTATTCATCTTATGAGATGATTGACAAATGTTTATGGTTTCATGTTCAAATGAACAGCTACAGCAGCAATTGGAATACACCCGACTAAAGCCTGATTGTCACAGCGGGTGAATTTCAAAAATACAATCTGGACGTAAGGACACTTTAGAAGAACGATATGCAATAAAATTCTGTTTTAAACTTGGAAAAAATGCCACAAAAACGTATGGAATGCTTCAGACTGCTTTTGGAGCATCTTGCATGAATCGAGCATCAGTTTTTGAGTGGCATAAGAGATTCAAGAAAGGCAGGGAGTCTGTGAGTGATGATGAGAGGTGTGAAAGGAGTAAGGAAGTCAATAGACAAGAGTTGATTGGCCCAAGGCGTTAGGGTTACTATGTTGAGGTTTTAAGGGTGTTCAGGAAGAGATTCCATTGGAAGAGGCCAGCACTCTTCAAATTGGGTCTGTGGCATTTCCACCAGGACAATGCACCAGTCCACAACTCCACCCTTGTCACAGACTATTTTACCAAGATGGCCATCAAGACAGTTCGTCACCCTCCCTATAGTCGAGACCTTGCTCCCTGTGACTTTTTGATTATTCCCTAAGCTCAGAGGCTGTTGTTATGAGACTATTGAGGAGATGAAAGAGGCTGTGACGAAGGTCATTGACCCGCTCACACAAGAGGACTTCTATGGGGCCTTCCAGAAGTTGTTGGAACGGTACAACAAGTGCATTGCAGCCGGAGGAGATTACTTCGAAGGGGACTAGAGTTTCATGTGTGTACCATCAATAAAAGTGCCCATACGAAAAAAGTCTGGAAACTTATTTAATGATCCTTGTAATTTCATTTTCTACGACGATAACTGTTACGTTAAGCGCGCCTCTTGGGTCTTGTAGTCAGAGTAAGAAGAAGGGAGTAGGAACCTGATGGAACACGTACGACATCCTCTGGACCAACCAACGCTCCAGGCCTTGGTACTTGTTTAGAATAGACTGCTGTTAATATTATATATATATATATATATATATATATATATATATATATATGTATGTGTGTGTGTGTGTGTTACATTCACATTACATTTAATGAATTTAAGTAATTACTTTCCTCTTATTTAGGAATTGTTACACAAAAAAAATCAACGAAAAAACTAATCTTAAAAGGCGGCTATTTTAGTTTTTAATCAGACAAGATAATTTCTAATCTATTAGTCGTAAAGTGGTATTTTTTTCTTTAAATGTTGAATTAATGAGGTTTAGGGTTGGGGTTGGGGTTTATAGGGAATTACCAAATTTGTCTTTAAAAACATTGCTTTCCTCCAGTGATTTCATAATGATAAGGTTTGGGAAGATGGTTGAGAAATCATTAGGGTCACCCTTTAAGATTAGACGTTGTTTAACTTTTGAATATATAAAAGTTCCTAAAAAAAGAAATGACAAACTTATTCTTATCGAGATTGTGATGAAATTAGTATATATATATATATATATATATATATATATATTACTGCAACCATTTTTCAGTGGCTTATTCTAAATAAGTTTCGTAGGCTTTACTATCGTGTCCAACGCCTCGATCTTAGCGGTGGCATTGACCCAAGGAAGAAGTAAAGCGGTATGTCATGGTCCTCTTCTCTTACACAAATCTCGGGAGCATCGTAGACGACTTGGTGGGAATTAACGTGGTTACCTCCTGAAGCCTCCAACACCTACTCGATCTAGATCAGTTTCAAGAAGTTGGCTATCTCCGAGTCGTTATTGTTGTTAGCTCAAGCCATGATCGCGGCGTGCTTTTTCGTTTTTTGTGTCGCACTGAAAACTACTGCGCTAGTATTCTCGATACGTCAGAAAGAGTGACGCGAATGTTAAAATTCATCACATGTCAAGTAACATTACGTAAGGTCATCTTCCATTAATGACCTATGTTTTTAAGTGTTCTCAAATATCTGGTGCACCACACGCACACACGTGCACACAAACGCACACACACACACACACACACACACATATATATATATATATATATATACCATATTTTAGCTATGTATGAAATAAAAAGGATAAAAGTTTCCCGCCCCATACATGTATATATATACCCATAAATTCATTCGTACACTTTAACAATTTTCTCACCGTGTGTATTTGATCAAACTGTAATTTCTATCAAAGAATCAAGTTTGCACAATAGTTTAACTACATTTAAGGTTTTTCTATGTACTATGTAAGAACTTTCTGTTCAATATATTGGTTTGGGTTTTTTTGTTTAATGGCATATCAACCTTTGTAGGTTATTTAATGCCAAATCTATACTCTTAGAAGAACAGCAGTGGTACTATTTCACCCATAGCTGGGAGGATAAGGGGGTCCATACCTTTCCCAAGGGTATTTGCAAGAAAGTGAACGTAATAGCGCGACTGGAGTACGAACTCGCTTACTACGATTCGGCAGTCCACCACTTTAACCATTACACCATGAGGACACCCCTGAAATGTATTATATGTAACTCATTATGTAATACTCATACGTAATGTGTACACATTTGTTTTTAATATCCAAGAAATTCCAATGTATTATATATAAAACATTTCTTATATGTAATATGTAACATATTTCCATGCAAAATGTAACAAATTTCTATGCAATGTATGATAACAGATTTCTATGTAATATGTAATATATCTATAAGTAAGATGTAACAAAAATGAGCATTAAAAGCATCTCATTCTTATCAAAAGTCGCCAGAGAAAAAATAGGTACAATTGCAATTAATCTTTGTATTCTCACTTTTAGCTTTTACTAAAGATCTCAGTCTTTTATAAGAAATTGTTAATAGAATTCTGATCTTTTCAACGTTCATTTCATACCGTTCTTCCCAGCAATATTGTTTTAGTTTTTGAAGATTTGTGCCGTTTCTCATATGCACGTTCCTCCTCAATTCACACAATAAAAGTCTTATGATGTTGAGATTTGAACGCTAATTCTTTCTTTTCGTTGTTCTTTTTTGCCGTATATTTAGGGCTTTCATCTTGTTAGAATATCCAGTTCCTGCATCGTTCCCAATTTTCTGGTAGAAGGATTCTGTGACCATAAATCAAGGCTCGACCTATACACGAAATCGAATAATAGATGAATCTATCAATCTTTGTTCCAGAGATGAATGGTATTTTTGACCAGGATACATTATGGGGGTTTGATTACTGTTTAGCTTGGTTTCTTTGTTTAATGGCATATCAACCTTCGTGGATTATTTAATGCCAAAGCCATCCTTGTAGAACAGCAGTGATACCTTGGAGGATAAGGGGCTTCATGCCTTTCCCTACACTATTAGTTCGAAAGGGAACATAATGGTCCGACTAGAGTTCGAACTCACTTACTACGATGGCACAGTTCTGCACTTTAGCTATTACATCACGAAGGCCCCCTGAGTAAAGTTGATGAACCCTTTATTTTGAAACCTGAGCGCAGATTGATCTGTATATGTGGACATTTACTACATGTATTTGTCCAAACCCTCCGCCACCAGCAAGATGTGACACAGAGTCAATTTTCAAGCAGAATAAAGCTGTTTTAAAATGTTGAGTTTCCCTTCTCCTATACTGCTTGCTTAACCAAGGCTAAAGTACTCAATCTGTGCTAAGGTTTACCCATACCTTGGGGGAGGCGAGTAGTACTGATAGATTTCTCTTTTTTCGGAGGGCATTAGCGCTAAGTGAAAAGCAAACAGTCACATTCAGGATGTACGTTTACTATTACGTAAATCAAAACACATTCAAGGTGATGCAATTTAATTTTCCTTTAGCACACACACACACACACACATATATATATATATATATATATATATATATATATATATATATATATAATGAAATAATACCTACATGGCTAAGAGCGAGTCTACCTAGGTTTCACCAAACGGCTCTTCAGGATACCTCCGGCCAGAACAATCAACATTCAACAAGCAATATATACCAAAACCCGGAGATTTGGGGTCGCTTTCATCCTATTGAACGGTTTTTTTTAATACTTTGTTATGACCATGTTTTTATGAATGTCTTAGAAAAGCATACATTTTATCTGAAAAAAAGTCATCGGAAAACTGTCATAAAGATTTTGATAATGAATGTTTTCCTGAAAGTAGAGGCAGAACTGAATGAAATCCCTTTAAAGAGATAGCATATATGTCATTGTAATCTATCTATCTATCTATCTAATGAAAATAATTCCTCCATGCCCAAGAGAGAGTCTACCTAGGTTTCACCAAACGGCTCTTCATGATAGCTCCGGCCAGAGCAATCCTGAAGAGTCGTTTGGTGAAACCTAGGTAGACTCTCTCTTGGGCATGTAGGAATTATTTTCATTAGATAGATAGATAGATAGATTACAAGGACATATATGCTATCTCTTTAAAGGAATTATTTTCATAATATTTGCTCTACATCATGTATTGAACATTTTACTACGTTTTAGCTTTGGTAACTCTGTCGCTTTTTTTTCTAATGGGTAGACATTCGTGTTGCTTGATTATTTTCAAATAGCACGTGTGTTTTTCGTCTTTTTTTATGAAATATTTTTCTCAGATATCAGTTCGTAGAATTTGCAAATTGTACTATCTGTTTTTTTTTTCATACCAACAGAATTATAGATAAGAATATAAAGATTAAAAAAATTGTATATATTTCAATAAATGTTTTTAAGCATACTGAGAGATATATAATAAAGCTCATCTTTTAGGATTCACTGATATCATCCAAGTATAGAATTTTATCATTTAGCAAATACATTATTTATTGTTTTCCCTTCTCATCAAATTTAATAGTTATGAATGTCGACAAAATATTCTCTGAACAGACGTTACATTTTCTTTGGTATTTCCTCTATATACAATGCATAACGCAAGGTCCCTATCTATGCATAATAGAAAAGAAATCAGGAAGAGTATAAAATTTCGCCCATAAATAAGTTCACACCAAGAACTTTTTATGAAATGTCATTTCTGCTGAATCAAAAATAACACAGGTTTATCATTGATAGTCTAACATTAGATGATCAAAACATATCATTATTTTACTTCTTTGGGAGTTTTTCACACCAGTGTTAGCTGAGGGTTTTTCACCGAGGTTTAAGTGACAGAAAGTCTTCTCAAGTCTCCTGGACTATTCTTAGTATTTTGGCCGATCAAAACAAAGCTGTAGTTTGGATCGTCCCTACTCGTCCTCTTATTTCCAAGTCTTCCAATGTCTGTATCAATCATTTGGTGACAACTGAGCACGCCAATTTGCAATTGGTATCACAGTAACTTTCATGTTCCATTGTTTTTTCAGTTCCCTAGCATGATCTAGATACTTATCTCTTTCTTTCAGTTTTAACCTGTGGTCAGCCGGAACGGCAAACTCCACTATTCGGCAGATTCTCTATTTTGTCGACTATCCCTATGTCTAGTCGTTTGGCCGATATTAGATGATCCGTTTGTATCTCAAAATCTCAAAGAATTTTGTGCATCACATTTTATAGGATGGGTTCTGGGTTGTGCATATACCAGTTGTTTGTCTAGTCAAATTTAAGCTTCTTGCACAATTCCTTGTGGATCACCTTCTCCAACCAGTCGTGTCTAGTCTTAAACTCTTTTTGCGCTAATTTACTGAATTAGCTTATGTGATTGATCGGTCCGTCTATATCACCACATGATATTGATCGGTTATTTTATTGTGACTTGTCTATTTTTGCTTTGACATAGTTTGTCCTTATGGCGTTCTTTTGTGCTGCTATCTGAAGAGATTCAGTTTCTCTCTTAAGTTTTCTTTTTCTTAGCCATGTCCAAGGCTACTCGTGCGAGATTTCGCTTATTTGTTGCTTGAAATGTCAATATAGTTGTTTTTCTTCCCATTTTTGTTTTCAGGCTGTTTTTGTTCTGTTGATGCTAGTGTTGTCTGTATTGTTTCTGGTGGCTGTAACCAGTCTTCCTCCGCGCTTTTTTATATAGTCTTCTAATCGTTGTATAGATGCATTGACGCTCTCTTGAATGTTGGCGAGTCTTCTTCCTCCTTTTTTTCTTGGCACATTCAGTTTGTCTACGTCATCTCTGGGATGTGTGGCCTTATGCATTGTCATAAGTTTTCTTGTTCTCTGGTCTGTTGAAGTTCTTCTCTCGTCCACTTTAAGAATGGCGCAGAGTATCTTACGAGGGGAACAACCCAGGTGTTTATCCCTTTGATGAGATTTTTGCTA
Source organism: Sepioteuthis lessoniana (assembly GCA_963585895.1). Taxonomy (NCBI): domain Eukaryota; kingdom Metazoa; phylum Mollusca; class Cephalopoda; order Myopsida; family Loliginidae; genus Sepioteuthis; species Sepioteuthis lessoniana. The sequence continues at coordinate 59,142,275 of OY757929.1, read as the reverse complement.
TGCAGTTTGGTTTCTAGTAGTTTTCTCGTTCTCCTGACGTATTCTTTTGAAATTTTTTCTTCGCTTGTTCGTTGGTGTCCGTTTCCAATATTCCCAAGTATTTGTAAATTTCCCTTTCCTCGGGCGTTTTGATTTTTTCTTGATTTGGTAGTTCTATTCTTTCCGTTTTTTGTCGTTTTCTGCTTTTCATTATTAGCATGGTATGATTCTTCCATGCCAAATTCCATCCCAATATCGTCACTGTACATCTTTCCTGACTATATTAGGGCTTACAATTCTTTTTTATTTTTGGCAAACAGCTTGATGTCGTCCATGTATATTAGGTGGTTGATTTTTTCTTGCGATTTATGAAGTTTGTATCCGCCTGTGTATTTACTAAGTACAGGGTGACCACCCAAAAAAAAACAACCCATTTATTTTTGACTGAAGTATTATGGGTTCTGCTTCTTTTTTTTTTTTTTTGGTCACCCTGTATATGATCCAGTAGCATCATTGTTATTACAAACATATCTCCCTGGAAGATCCCTCTCTGGATTTTCTTCACAGCTAAGCCTTTTCCACTTGCTGCCAGTTCCACTCTCTAGTTTTCCATGGAATTCTCGATAGACTTTATGATTTCGCCGTATATCTGCTGTTACTCCTATGAGAAATTTTCACACCAGCGTTAGCTGATGGTTTTTCACTGGAGTTTGAGTGATAGCAAATCTCAAGTCTCCAGGACTCTTCTCAACATTCTGACCGATCTTAATAATGCTGCAGTCTCGATAGTCTCCAATTGTCAACTGATTTCTAAGTCTTCAAGTCTCTTTACCAACCCTTAGGGGATTGTTCCAAGTGCACCTTTTACAATTGGTGTCATCGTCACCTTCATGTTCCATAGTTTTTTTTTTTTAGTTCTCAAGCAAGGTTTAGATATTCATCTCTCTTTTTGCTTTCTTTTAATTTATTTTCTGGTCCGTCGTGACTGCAAAGTTCACTATTCGGCAGGATTTTTGTTTTGTTGGACATGTGGCTGAGATTAGGTGATCCATTTGTATCTCAACATTTCAGAGGAGTTTGTTAGTCTCATTCTCCGGGACAGATTCTGGGTCGTTCACATACCATGTATTTGTATGGTCAAATTTAAATTTCTTGTACTGTTCTCAGCGGATCATCTTCCCCGCCCAGTTGTGTCTAGTCTTACACTCTTTTTGCGCTAATTATTATTATTATTATTATTATTATTATTATTATTATTATTATTATTATTATTAATATCCTAGTAAGGTATTATTTATCATTAAACCTTACAGTTCTGAAACTGTAGCTTACAAAAAAGTTTAGAATGAGTAGTGTTTGTTGACGAATAAATATCTACTCATATCCGTTTTGATAGCATAATGCCCCATTTGATGTAAAAAAAAAACCTTGATATTTTTAGCTTAAAACAAAATGGACTTTCTACAAACTTGCTGGGGGCGTACTTATATATGTATATGTGTGTGTGCATGAGTGTGGGTGTACTTATTGATGGGGTTGTATTTTTATATATATATATATAAAGTAAACTTGGTGACCCGAAGGCTCCCTTTTCCATAGCTACTACACCGAGGTGTAGGGAAGGGCGTTACTCCTTTCCCTGGATTGCTCCACTTTACAATTGATCCATACCTTATAATGCTGAGTGCTAAGCAAGGAGGCATCAAGTACCATTTTTTGAGTCAATAGTATGATTCGACCTGGGATTGAACCCCGGTCTCCTGGACCACAGGCGAACACGGTACCCGTTAGGACAATAGTCCGGTTATTGGATACTAAAACAAGCCATTGGCGAACACATTAACCGTTAGGCCAATGGACCGGTAATAAATCCCCGAATAAATATAAAACTCACTGCAACAAACGATTTAACACGACCTCTGAAGATGACAAGCGAAATTGTCTGGGTTAATGTAGGGTTCTTTCTTTACCAACTGGACCCAGAAGTAGTGAGAAAACTTGAACGTCTTCACTTGAAAAAGCTTAAAAAATAAACAATCCGCGGTATTCAAGTAAACCCGTTTAGATAATGATTTGCTCCCGAAGTATACAATATATATATGATCCGAGGAAGAAATCCAAGGGATAGAAGTATCCAATTTAGGTGCTCAATGCCAGCGGCTATTGATGTATGATTAATTTAGGATTAAGAATACATCAACACTCAACGTGCAGAGCTAAAAATCTTTATTATAAAAGCAAAAAGAAAAAAATTCACTTTCTTGGTGTCATTATAAATTCATTTCAGGTTGTTAAAACCTTCCTCAGATAAACAATTCAAAATTTTTTATTTGGATCTCTTCATATTGCATCCGGCGAGAATGGGAATGAAAAAAAATTCTTATTTTATTTTTTAAAAATGAACATAACTTTTTAATTAAAATAATTTTTAATATATTTTATCATATTTTTCAATCAAGAAAATTTTTTAAAAATGTTGAAGATATTATATCTATTTCTATTCTTCAATGATATTTAGAAAAAACAACAACAACAAAAAAACAAACAAACAAAAGAAACAAAAACCGTTACCCCTAATTTACATACTACCGAAAATAAATAAACCTAATTCCAGAAAAAGTAAATAGTGCAACGCAACTTATCTAAATCTATAGATAGAATTTGTATTCTTCTTTCATTGCGACTATTATGTTTTATCAATATTAAATAATGTAATTCGTGTTAACATGAAATAATAATTAAATGCCGATTTTAATTTACAAAAACTAATTTTAATTATTCAAATTATCGTAAAAAATAATGTTCACAAAAATAGAGGAAACAATGGAACTGATAATGATATAAATATAGATAATAAAATAAGTAAAAATTTTAATAAAAACATAGAACTATTATCTGGTTTAATTCCCCTTTTTGCAAACTCACTAATATCAATATTGGTAAATACTGTCTAAGGTTAATAAGTAAAAATTTTACAGCCTGACTAATTCCGTATTTATTCTTCTTTATTTTAGCCCGGGAGACCTGAGTTCAATTCCAGGTCGCGTCATACCAAAGACTTTAAAATGGTACTTGATACCTCCTTGCTTAGCACTCAGCAATATAAGGTACGTATCAAGGGTAAAGTGGAGCAATCCAGGGAAAGGAGTAGAGCCCTTCCCTACACCTCGGTGTTAAAGCTATTGAAAAGGGAGCCTTCTGGTCGCCCTCGACTACGGTCGCCAACAACTAATTACACACACATACATACTTATATATATATATATATATATATGTGTGTGTGTGTGTGTGTGTATGTATATATATATATATGTATATATATATATATATTATATTATATTACATCTTCTTTAAAAGGTTTTATGTGTCATATATACATACATTTTACCTTGTGATTATAGCTCACACCATAAGTACCGTTGACAAGCCACTTTTCTCACGTTTCTGTTTGATGATTCGGCACACCCAATGAAACTCGAATGGGCCTGACATTAATGGCAATGAAGGAGTATTCCACTTTAACCAGATCTTCATCAGCAGATGCATTTTTAGTGTCCTTCCCAGTGTACCTCTCTTTTTTGGAGAGGTGACAGAAGACACATTCAGTGTATTTGAAGCCAAACTGATTGGGCTGCAGACATCTAACGTTCATAATCATAATATTTTTTAGGTTTTATTCCTGTTTTGCCATAATAGCATCCTACCCTTTTTAATGCAAAATCTTTTCTTATTAGTTGTCAAAATTTTTGAGATGAAGATTGAATTTTATCATTCAGGGTTTTCGGGCTATTGCCTTCATTTTTATTGTTATATTCACAACATTTCGGCAGATATGTCCTCCGGCCTTCTTCAGGTGTTTCTTGTCGAACTCGGGAGTCTTCACGGAACTTCGAACCACATCCTTTATTCAATCCATGGAGGTCGCTTGTTCTAATTCTGTTAACCATGACCGGGTACGAGTGTTAAGTATTTCTGTATTGTTACTTGCCTGCAGTCAGAATTGAAACTGCAACCTCCCGATGATTGTCTCTTAGAAGCTTAGGGAACCAACGCCAATAAACGTTAAGCAATGTGTCTGGCTGGATAGTTCAGAGTGAAGTTTTGGTATGTGCAGGCTCCAGAGTACAACAAGAAATACCTGTAGAAGGCCGGATGACATATCGGCCGAAACGTTGTGAATATAACAATAAAGATGAAGGCAATAGCCCGGAAAACACAGAATGATAAAAATCTTTTCTTCTTATAATATATTTTCTTATATTATAGAGAAAAGTAAGCTGTAAAATGCGAAAATATTCAAGAATTTGAAATGTATTCATCAGAAAAAGAGGGAATATCTTGAGAATCTTCAAGATCAGGCATAGATTGAATATCTGCATGGATCTAATAGTGACACTCTATAAGAGAGAACCAACAAGGCCCGGTGGTATCGTAAAGTACTTGTGATGAAAGAGAAAATGACTTATCCCGTGCAGCAAAGTGAGCATGTATATACCTGGCGTGCAAAATGACTAGAGGGTTCGAGAGGATTAAGAAATATGGCCGCTCTAAAACCACAATTTAACATAAGACACGATCTCAAGTGAAAATTGTCGAGAGTGGTATATACAAATTTTTCAAAGTGAACGTACTGGCTCGGCATAAAACATCACGTGCTAAAGAATCGAAATTTTATGTGAGAGAAATGAGATATTTTGTGAGAACACGATACTGAGCATAGGAAGACCCCAAGGAAAGCTAATATTTGGATCATTTTCACACAAGCTTAGGTGAGAGGCGTCTGTGACAACCGTCCCACCAAAAAACAACCAAAAAAAAAAAAAAAAAACAACACACCCCATAAACTACAGTACTGTTAGGATCTTCTGAATTTGTTGTAATGAAATTTAAACTCCGAAATCATAGCCGGTCCTTGGGTCATCATCCTTCTGGAAAAGGTTTTATTCGAGGTATCGTTGTGCTATTAAAAGAAGTTAATGAATTTTTGTGTAGGTTCTTAAGACTGACAGATAAACGAAGGGGAAAATTGCATGAAACAAATTAACAAAGAGAAAAGTAAAAGAAATGAATGAAGTAAAAAAAAAAATGTCTGACTAGACTGGGCGGCCGTTGTTTTGAATAAATGGCTTGAAATTGTAAAGAGATCATTTCTTGGCTTGTGTAGAGAATGGGGAGGGCAAGACGAAATGTTTGTTGAAGGTAAAAGCAGCGAAGGCAGCAGTGGGAAGCTTGTAATGTTTTGGCTATCATCAAAATATAAAGATGGCGATTGTACAACTGATGACACTATCACATATTATTGTTTGAGAAAGAGAAACCGGCCGTTATTTGCCTTCTGTACAGCAACTACGATCTCAATTCATATATAAAATGTCAAAGTATTTATGCTCCAATGTGCGAGTGCGTGTGTGAGTGGGTGGGGTTGTGTCTTAGAGAGAGAGAGAGAAAGAGAGAGAACGAGAGAGCGGGGAAAGAAATATGCGAATATATTTTTATCCACCCATGGCAACTGAAATGACATGGCTACTGCAACTCAAAAACATTCCGCCCACCTGCTCACTATGACTAGTGCCTGTGCAGCGGCAATTTTAATTCTGTCTGATCATTCTGCCGGACCCTATATATATATATATATATATATATATATTAAGAGCAAAAGTTAAATTTCGTCGGTTGTTGTTTTTCTAATGAAGATAGTTTTGATTTCAGGAATTGGGTCTGTGAATGTTCCATTGGAAGACCTCTGGTCTCTGCAGGTTTTCTTTTTTTTGTATATACAAAAGTATGCATTTTTTAAAAATAGATATATAACACATCACTCAATAAGTCACGGGCCTGACATATAGATGGCACTACTTATAAAAAATCCATATGATTTTTATAAAGTACTAACCTTCAAATGGCACGTGTCAAAATTTGAGCTCAATCGGATTATTTGTTTACAAATTACAGTTATTTAAGTAAAGCTACTGTTGCAAAGTTTCAAAACAATGGAAAAAATCTGAATTTCGTGTGTTGATAAAGCATTGCTTTCTGAAGGGAAAAATACTGTTCAAACAAAGCAATGGCTTGATAAGTGTTATTTGGATTTTGCTCCGTCGGAAACAACCATTAAGAGGTGGTATACTGACTTTAAACGCGGTCGTACAGACACAAATGATGCGACACGCTCAGTTCACCCAAAATCAGCAGTTTTCCCGGAAAACACCAAAAATCTCCACAAACGTAAATTGAAGTGGCGTGAGATAGCAGAGGAGTTGAAGATATTAGAAGGCAGTGTATTCACCATTTTGCATGAACATTTGTCAATGAGAAAGCTGTGTTCAAGGTGGGAGTCGTGTTTACCCACAGTCGATCAAAAACAACAACACGTTGATGATTCAGAGCGTTGTTTGCAACTGTTTCAACGCAATAAAAAGGAGTTGTTGCGTAAATATGTGATCATGGTTGAAACATGGATCCACCACTTCACTCTGGAGTCAAATCGGCACAGCTGAGTGGACAGCAGCAAGTGAAACATCAGCAGGCAAGGTTTTGGCCTCCATCTTTTGGGATGCGCGTGATATTTTGTTCATTGATTACCTTGAGAAAGGAAGAACCATCAATAGCGAATATTATATAGCATTATTGATGCATCAGAGTGTAGTACCTGTTAGAGTCCCATCGATGGGTCACTATGTTATACAACTATTCGTATTCGATAGAAAGACTTGATGCGATGTAATAGTAAATTATTTGTTTAAGAATAGTTATTTGAGGTAATAATTACTTACGAAGGATTATAATGTTACTTGAAACCTTATAATTGTGTGTAAACAAATGATTTATTAAATAGAAACAACTGTTTAAAACTATTTGATTATTAGTATTAGATAGGATCACTTAAAACCACACAACTGTGTGCCAATTATTTGTATTAGATGCGATAATTGATATGACAAAATAGCAGGTGTAGTCCAGATTCATCCATCGTCAATCCGCAACGTCAGTTATGAAATGAGTGAATGTGCGTTACCTTAGTGAATTTAAAATCTAAACAAACGGTTTAATTTCTTCTTTTGGGTTTTAAAGGTTTTATATTCTCGCTGCTTATCTGATTTTACTTATTTTTTCTTTATCTTCCAACAATGGATAAGTATTAAAGCAGTCTGGGTTCTTCGGCCTTGGTTAAGCAACGAGTCAATATATGTAAAAAAAAGTTTTTAGAAACAATTACACAAACAATGTAGATATAAACATACAATGAATGCAAGGCATGAAACAACCCTAGACGATTTGATATACCATTAAAATAAATCAATCAATCATTCAAATGGATCTATTTGAGCAATTGACAGGAACTTCACAGATAATATCCGTCTAATCTGAGTGAACATAGGAACAATAAAAACTCCAAATCTGAAGTCCCACCATTGAATGTGAATTTACTTTTTTAATGACAGAGAACTCGAGGTATAATGAACTTTCGGGCTTTGACACAAAAAATATAAATATTCAATGAACGCAATTCCCTAACTTCTAGGCTTAGAAAACCCTTGACGAGTTGACGGACTGTTCAAATCAATCAATCCGAAACGATAGCCTTTATTTATTTTAGTTATTGTATAAAAATGATATACAATTGAGGACAAAAACCGAGAGTTTGTGGGGGAGAGGGAAAGGGAGTGGTCTACATGTGACTTATAGTCCTAGATTAATCCTAGCAAACCACACATTGATTAAAACACTCTGACAATATTTCCGCCCATAAATCACCGTTCAAAACCCAGTCACCAAAATATCGCATTCACTCTATAATTCAGCCAACTTAAAATTTTCCCTATAACATGAAAGTTTTTATATTGCAGAGCGGATGAGAAATCTTAAAAAACGGCCCCGAAAAAAAATTAACCCAACAAAATGTTGAGAATTTAGTTCCCCCTCCCCAGTACCACCCAAAATATATATAGACTATCGATTGTTTTCCGACTAAGGCCGAAAACAAGCCGGGCGATCCATACAAGGCGATGGAACTAATCTAATAAAGGAAAAAGGGGAAAGGGGTGGTCTGTGATTTATTTGTCATTATTTTGCAATAAAAAGAATTAGAAAAAATCTTATTTCGTCAATCTCAAGAAGTGCATAATTGTTTCATTATGACGTCATATTACTGTACAGTTTAATAATGTGAATTTAAACATGTTGTCTATTAAGTAGCCTGTGTTGACAATGACTCGACGGCAGGTTTCGCAGCTTCCCAAAACACCTGCGGGTTGGTTCCTTATATGGCCATTCTGTTTGGAAACTCTAATTTTTATTTTGGCAATCATGATCATTTTCTACTTCGCACTGCTTCCCTAATACACGACTTACCATTGCCCTCAAGGACAAGCAGTTTCTAATCAGCTTCAATATTTTCAAGAAATGTCAAAAAAAAAAAAACAACAAAAAACAAAACAAAAAAACAAAACAAAAAACGACAAAACAAACAAAAAAACCCACTGAAGACGCGTAACTGCTTTATCTAATTAACTTTCAACCGAGCTTCAACGGTGGAATTTTAGATCAATCGTGATGACTTCCCCATTCCTGATCTATGCGAGTCTTTTTAAATTCAACGAAGAGAAAGGACCTTACTCTGATTCTTGGATTAAGTGAAGTTGCTCTCATCAAGTCAACCGATATTGAACGCCTTACATAATAATTAATTTTGGTAAATTATATCATAATGAACACACAAATCGTGTCAGTGTTTTAAATATTTTTTATGTTAGGTTTTCATCATAATTTTGCTGTTGGACTTTTTCGTTTTCTAATTTTAATTTCTTTTATTTACATTTTTCGGACTATTGTCCTCATCTTTGTCGCCGTGTTTATCACAACGTTTCGGCCGTTGTACGCTCCGGCCTTCTTCAGGTGGTTGGAATGTCGAACTTAGCACTTTATTTCGCTCGAGCCATGTTTAATGGATGTCAATTATCAGTTATCTCCTGTTAATTTCCCTCTAAAAGTTCTCCACTGCCTTCACCGGGTATTGAACTCACACTCTTTTGGGTATGTTACTGGATCTAACCAACGCCTTAATTTTTTTTTCTTTAGAACTGATTACACTGGTCCACGGGAAAAAATTCTTGCCCTATGAGACATTCTAATTTTTATCGAACAATTTCTTGATACTGATTAAAAGAATATATTCATTTTTGCTCAGCACGTTTGGTTTTTGCTTCAGAAAACTACAATATATCGGAAAAAATGCTATTTATTCTTCTCTTGCCAAAAAACCTTACACGTGGAAAAAATGGGCAACTTTCGATCATAATTTCGTAATAGCTCTGATTTTACCAGATTTATTGTTATTTCCGTCACTCAAAAATGATACGAGATGGATAGAAATGTTCTCCATTTTTTAAATCAGTGACACATAATTAGTTGAAAACTCTTATAAACATCCATGGGGAAATTTTATTGTTGGCTTGTGCTATCTATCTATCTACTTATCTATCTATTTATCTAAGTCTTTTCATTATTGTTGGCGTGTTTTATATGAAAAGGAAAATTAAAATAAACTTTAATCTTTTGAATTAGCTGATTTGCACAATTGCACGGACTGATATGTAAATTGGTTTGGTTTCTCTGTTTAATGGCATCAGAAGGATAATTGTGGTACTATTCAACTTGTAGCTAGAAGAATAAGCAGTTTCATACCTTTCCCTAGGGTATTTGTCCAAACGTGAACGTAATAGCGCGACTGGAATTAGAACTCGCTGATTACAATGTGGCAGTCCAGCAAGTTAGCCCCATACACCACTGAGATTTCCCAATACTGTTCTGTTTTGTTGTTGTTATCATGTATCCATCTTTTTTTTTTAATACAGTGTGAACCAGAAGTCACGTTTGTAGTCTTTTCTATGAGATTTCTTTTAATTTTACGATATTACTTCTCGAATACGTATAAAATACAAAAGCAAACAAAATATGATGTTACAGGATTTTTTATTATCATTATTTTGACGTCGATTTCTTTGTTTTCATTTAAGTCCAAAAAGGTTTCCATATGGTACAAAATGCTGAGAGACAACATCGTTTGTTGTACTTCAAATTCCTGAACAAACATCAGCTCTAAACGAGTAATATTTTTACTTTAAAGGATGTAATATTCTATACCTTATGTTTAAAAGAAACAAATTCACGCACTCTGCACACACACACACACACACACACACACACACACACACACACACACACACACATACATGTGTATATATAATTATTTACTAAGCTTTTCTTAGTTGTCGAAGAAGATGGATGTAGAGGACACCCGGTGATACTCGAACTCCCTTATAAAAGTTTGATATTCTATCTTACCAACCACCATACTACACGAGGAACCCCCATACATCTATTTTTACTTGTTGAGGTGCCAGTCACTGCTATAGAAAATTGATGAGACAAAATGTTTGAATGAAATTCTAGTATATCGATTCAAAAATATTAACTTGACATAAACACACAAGAAAAAAGTTTTGAACATAAAAATCTGATTAATTTCTCTGAGCTTTTTTCTTGTCGTGACATTTTTCCGAATATACAGTCCTTTTTTACTACTTACTTGTGAATATCAAGTATATTGCTGGCCATGGTGAAAATATGAATCTGACCGCGTCGGTGTTAAAATGTATGTGACCAAAAGCGTATTTATCGATAAATCTTTTATTGACTTATAGATCGATATCTATAGATAAAGTTTTGTTGATAAATATTCATAGATAATTTTTTTAAATAAATTTATAGATAAATATTTATTGATAAATTTTTATAAATAGATATCTATAGATAATTTAAAAAAAGGAAATTAAGTGGTAAATATCTACAGACAGACTTTTATAGATAATTTTCATAGATAATTATTTTATAGGTGAATAGAGATAAATTTTTAGAGATAAATATTTTTTGATAATTTTTTTATAAATTTAGATATAAATATTTATAGATAAATTTTTAATAAATTTATGAGTAAATATTTATAGATAGATTTTAGATGAATTGTAATCGAAGATAAATTAAGGTGTATGAATTGTAGTAAACTAAGACTGGGGAATCAATGGCCTCAAGGCCGCATCTGGCCTTCTAAAATCTTAAAGAGTAGCCTTCCACACTTTTGTCGAAAGACTTATTAGAATTGTGTATGTCCATTTAAGCAGCTGATATCCCAATGCTTGTCTGCAAAAAACAATTTCTTAATCGGCATTAAAAAGTTCGGAATGTTTAAGTAAATTTAATTGTTGCTTAAAAATTTTAACTTTTGATTTTGTTGTAAATATATGAAACAACCAAGTTGGCTCGGGCTGTAAAACACGTCAACTGTGTTTCTGCAGAGGGATAAGACTCCCCCCACAATGAGTCTAGAATATGACACTAAATTGCATCTGATAGTGATGCTCCAGTTCCAGAGCTTTGGGGAATGTGGAGAACTCCTTCATAGCCATTACTCCCAGGCCCACTTTGACCAGAGTGGTAGTACCTGTTAGGGTCTCGTCTTTGTGTCAAATACAACAATTTAATCATTTACTTTACGTGAAACCATTTAACTGTGCGCAAACAAATAGTTAATATTGAATTGAATTATTAGTGTCAGTGATACATGAAACCATTTTACTGTGTGCAGATGAACGAGCTCTGGCTTGTTTTAAGTTAGGATTTTGAAAAGATTGAAAGATTTTCGCTTGTATTTACTCAACTCTTGTGATAAGAGCAGGATTTAGCACAAGTTTGAATTCAAAATTTTCTTTCTTGACTGATTATCGTATCAAGGCAACAGAACCCACTCCGTCCTATTATTTACCCATAGCAGGAGGGAGAACAGATAGAATAAAATATTTCACATTGGTATTAGCGTGAAGTGAAACGCAAACAACCTCATTCCGGATTTGAACTTGGGTCACCGATTCCATTTCCAAGATAGAGACTGAAATGCCAAGTTAGCAAGTGATGTTAATGTTCGAATCCAGTTAAAAAGCAGGATTTTGAAATGCAGCCAAACAGGCCTTCTCACATTTGAAAGTATGGCGTAATGCCATTTTTCCCTTCCCCATACCAGCCCAATCAGCTAGGACTACAGAATACACGACTGCATCTCTACAGATGGGTAAGACTTCCCAACGAGTATCCTGGTTATGACACTAAGCTGCATCTGATAGTGAGGCTACAGTTCTGGAGCTTTGGGGAATATAGAGGGCCCTTTTATTGCCATTACTCCCAAGTCCACTCTGACTCGGAGTTGTAGTACCTGTCAGGTTCCCATCTTTGGGTCAAATAGAACAAATAAAGCATTTACTATACTTGAAACCATTTTGCAAACAAATGATTAGTTTGGTTTGGTTTCTTTGTTTAATGGCATATCAACCTTTGTAGGTTATTTAATGCCAAAGCCATTCTCATAGAAGAACAGTAGTGGTACTATTTAACCCATAGATGGGGGGATAAGGGGGTTCATACCTTTCCCAAGGGTATTTGCCAGAAAGCGAAAAAAAAAGATTAATATTAAAAAGAATTAGTATTGAATAGCAATGCAAGAAACCATTTAACTGTGTGCAAACAAATGAGCTCGGGCTCGTTTGAGAGTCGCTACCAGATTACAGATCGTTTACAGAACATATATCTAATATATATGTACAAACAGGATTTGGCATTAAATAACTTACAAGGGTTGATATACCGTAAAACACAACCAACCAACCAACCAACCAACCAGTTTCCCCTATATGGCCTCGGGCCGTTTTAGGTTAAAGCTGAGTTTTACGTAAGTGTGCTCATGTGTCTCTGTAACGTAAATCATCTAAAAATTCATGTGTGATGCATTGTCTTTGATAATCCCAAAAGTAATGTCAACGTCAATGGATGTTTTACTAAACGCTTGGCTTAAAAAAGGAATTACATAAAACCGGGTGGGATTTTTTTAAACAAGGAGGAATAGAGCGAAGTAAAAAGAAAAAAAAATCTAGACACTAGAAATTGCTTGTATGCCATTGTATGTTGCTGAACATGCGGGACAAATGACGTAAAACATACGTCATATGGTTTATTTCATTTTCTTCTCCGTTCTGCTTTCTTTCTTAACATTTTTATTATTTTTTTTATTTTTCTCATTTTCTCTCATTTTAATTTATTCTTTCATTTATTTTATACACCGTTTTTTCTTTTCTTTTTTTTTTTTTTTCGTGTATATGATTATTTCATTTTTTATTTTCTTTCTTCGTTCTTTATTTTTGTCTCTCAGAAGAGAGACGAGAGAGATAAAAAAAAAGAAAAAGAAAAAGAAAACAGGGAAAATTGTATGGAACAATTTTTTCGTATTGCACATACAGGACAAATGATGTAAAACATAGGTTAACTTGGCTTTTTTACTTTTTTCTTTCTTCATTCTGGTTTCTTTCTTAATATTTTTTTCTTTCGTGTTTATTATTTTTTCATCTTTTTTTTCATTATTCGTTTTCTTTCACCATTCTTTATTTTTGTTCATAGCTTTTTTCGGTTCTTTCTTTCTTTCTTTCTTTCTTTCTTTCTTAACTTTTATCTTTGTATTTTTCATCTTAATTGTCTTCTGTTCTCTCAACTCTTTCTGACCTTCTCTTTCTTTTCGTTTTTTAAAAATTTCATTCTTTTCTTCTTTTTTCTTCTAGTGGTTGACGTCATTGCCTCTTCGGCCATGAAGCCACAAGTCTTACGACATCGTCACTCTTACAGACGCTTACAATGTTCCGCTGAGAAAGAATAAATGAAAGAAAGCAAAGGACATACAGATGTCTTCTTTATAAGCTTTGACTTCGTGACACAGGACAAGAGAGCTGGGTAGAATTTATCTGGCCATTTATAGAAGACAGAGAGGAGAAACACTGTCAATGGTTTTCTGCTGTGGTTACAGTGGATAGACAAGGGCGGGGTTACTTTTTATTCGTTATAATCCGGTCTATTTTTTTCTACCTTTTTTTTCCGACTGCAGGCGCCATTAGTCTGATCTTTATTCGCCCGTGGGTCACTAAAGTCACTCCCAACCCTTCCAAAGTATATCACTGTTCAGGGACAAAGTGAGTGTTCTTAATCAGTGAAAAAAAATCTAGAGGATATGTCATGCGCATGTGTGCATGTGCCTGCGTGTGTATGAATACGTGTGTGCGTGTGAGCGTGTGTGTGTGCGTGGGTGTATGTTTGTGTGTGTATTTCTCTGTATGCGTTTGTGTGTGTGTGTGTATGTGTGTATGTAATGATTATTTATTAGAGTGAGTACGCATCTTAATATTTGAATATAAATTTTCTTCCAAAATTGTGTGTATTAGTACAGAAA
>OY757929.1:59075476-59125476 GCA_963585895.1 Sepioteuthis lessoniana | reverse complement strand
TTTTTTTTTCTTGTTATTATATTATGGATATACTTATGCTAATATTGGCCCTTGGAGTGTGAAGATATGAATAAATATCTTCCCTAGTACCCAGAAGTCGGGTGAAGTCCCCGTGGCATAATATCTACAGAACTGTACAGCGGCCTCGAAGTAATCGAGTTCGAACTCCAGTCCCGCTATTACGTTCACTTTTGAACTAATACTCTCAAGAAATTTATGAAGTCCCCTTTACCCCCATGAGAGTGGTTACTTAGTATCGCTACTGTTCTTATACAAGGATTGCTTTTGCATTGAATAACCGCCAAAAGTTGATATAACGTTGAATAAAGAAACCGAAATCAAGTATTCTAATATATATTCCATCACAAAATTATCTTTTTAGCTAAAAGTAAATTTGACAAAAATACAATCGGACAATCATCTAAAGATCTAGTAAGATAGTAGTCGTGAGATCAAACTCTGGGTCGAGTAATGTATGGAAGAGTTATATACTCTGGTTGAGTACTGGAGGCAAGCGACATGTCGGCATCTAATTAACTGGCCTGGAAAATGAAAGTAATAAACTCTGTGGATTGAATAAAGGTTTACTATTGGAAATTCCCTGAATGTTAACGACTGCAACAGACGTCTGAATTTGACTTTAAAGTAGAACGTCTGAAACATTGTGACGGTAACAACCAAGATGAGGATACTAGTCAAAGAACATCAGTGCATAATAACTTATTGATCATTTGGGATTCTTTCTGTGGTATTCATGAAAAAACGGATCCTTTGCTAAACTACTGAGAGAACGTAATATAAAACTTTTTCAACCTAAATCTTTTTAATTATATTGTATAAGTTTTTACCAAATAAAGAATTTCTGAGAAACAATTTTTCATTAAATGGCTCAAATTTAGATATAAACCGAATTGCATTGTCCATAACAAAGCATTGTTGGGTGGGTTGCTTGTCTGTCAGTGGACAAGTGAATCACTAACAATGTATTTAAAGGATCCTTGTTTGTTCGAGGTTTTGCCTTTGTTTTAATGGCAAAATAACCTTTGTCGGTTATTTAATATTAAAGCCATCCCTGTAGAAAAAAAAAATCAGTGGTACCATTTAATCCATAGGTAAAGGAATAAGAATCTTTGAAAGGTGGAATCCAAATAAAGATATAGTTGTTTGCATCTGAAATGTTGTCGTCTCCCTGGACTTAGATCTTTTAACTGATATGAGATATCCTCTGAGCATGGACAGTGGAATTAAATGATCTAAGCCTGTGGATTAGATAAAGGTTGCGGTTCGAAATTCTCTGAGGGTTACCGATTACCATAGAAACCTGAAGAGAATCGTTGAGAGAACAATCGAAACGTTGACAGCAGCAACAACCCAGATGAGGACACTAGTCCAAGTACATTAGGGAATAATAAATATTGCCCGGAAAGAAGTGAAGAGTAAAGTAAATTTGCTATTTAAGTCGATACGATCAAATTCTATTGAGCAAATAGAACTGTTTTCATCAGTATATATATATATATATATATATACATATATATATATATATATATATATATATATATATATATATATATATATATAAGGATCATGCAATAAATAAGATGAATTTTTCTTAAGGAGATAACAATAAAAAGCACCTTTTTCAAAGCAATTAGTTGTGATAGGTTCTGACGACTATCAGCATGACCTTCTTTACTAACTATAAGCTCGTAATGAAAAACCCATATTTAGCCCATTTGTAAATATCTTTGACTAAAACATGCTTCTCCATACACATCACATTCTGTCAATTTCACATGCCACAAACAATTTGATAACAGACCTTTGTTCAAGCTGGGAACATATGTATGGAGCACTTTGATTTGCCACCATTTTGAAATAGTCTCAAAAGAAATTTTTTGTGAGATTGAAATAATTTTTGCAATAAACCAACTTCAACATTGCTGAGTTTACTTCTATGGAAAAATGTTCTGACAAAAAAAAATTATGATTTTTCAGAAAATGTCCTCTTCTTTATTGAATGAATTGCATATA
The DNA here is from genome assembly GCA_963585895.1 of Sepioteuthis lessoniana. Classification (NCBI taxonomy): domain Eukaryota; kingdom Metazoa; phylum Mollusca; class Cephalopoda; order Myopsida; family Loliginidae; genus Sepioteuthis; species Sepioteuthis lessoniana. The sequence goes on along the minus strand of OY757929.1, from coordinate 59,123,442 downwards.
TATATATATATATATATATATATATATATATATATATATATATTGTTTAATCAAATATGTATTTGTATATATAATGAAATACACAGACACACGCATACATATATATATATATATATATATATATATATATATATATATATATATATATATATATATATATGCGTGTGTCTGTGTATTTCATTATATATACAAATACATATTTGATTAAACAATATTAACATCCTTTGTATTTGTCCTTTCGAAAGTATTTGGGAACTAATTAATCATGGGAGGTCTATTAACCAATTCCCGATGGATACCATAAAATTGATGCAGTGACTCGAAAGGACAAATTCAAAAATGTGTTGACAAAGGATGTCTATAGTGTTTAATCATATATATAGTGTTGGTGAGGGTGATACTCTTTTTCCTGGATAGATTGCTTCACTTTATCGATGATACGTACCTTATAACGCTGAGTGTTAAGCAAGGAAGGATCAAGTATGATTTTGTGAGTCTTTAGTGTGACTCGATTAGGAATTGGCGAACACTAAACTGCATCTGATGGTGAATCTTCAGTTCTGAAGATTTGGGAAATGTGGATTATCCTTTCATTGCCATTGCTTCCAGGTCCACTCTGATACGAAGTGACAGTACTTCTTAGGGTCCTATCTAAGAATTAGTTGTATTTAACACGAATCTTGATACTATATAACTGTGCGTAGATTGTTTATATAAAGAACAATTACCTAAAACTATAATTATTTACCAAAGGTTATTATTAATTATTACTTGAAAATGTATAATTGGACAAAGAAATGATTAAATAGAAGTGATTACTTGAAATCATATATTTGAGTATAAATCATTGATATTAGATCGGAGTGCTTGACGACATATAAAGTAAAGTTAGCGACCATAGTCGAGGGTGACCCGAAGGCTCCCTTTTCGATAGCTACTACACCAAGGTGTAGGGGAGGGCGCTACTCCATTCCCAGGATTGCTCCACTTTACCCTTGAACCGTACCTTATAATGCTGAGTGTTAAGCAAGGTGGTATCAAGTTCCATTTTTAAAGTCTTTGGTATGACTCGACCTGGGATTGAACCCAGGTCTCCCGGGCCATTGGCGAACACTCTAACCGCTGGGCCAATGGTTATAAAACTGTGCGAAAATTATTTGTATTAGATAGGAAAAATGTCTATAATAGTGTGCAAAAATCTCCGGGGAAACTACATACACAAAAAAATCTAATGTAAATCTAATGTATAATTTAATGTATTAGAATCCATAATCTTTAGGCATAAAATAACCTTAGACGGGTTAATATGCCATTGAAATCTATCAATTAATCCCTCAATAAATCAAAATGCTATAAATTGACCGCTACAGTCTCGTAAAAACGGAGGATATCAGTAATAACAGTATATATGTAAGATTGTCTCACGTATTTCATTTTGATGTGTTGATTGTGTGTTGAGAGGTAAACATGAACTGAATGTTTTCCTTCGTGTTCAAGGACAACGTTAATCAGCTCATTTTCTCCCAGGGTTGCCAACCTGAAAAAAAAAGCAGTTACATTCTAAATCGACCTCGTATATATCGCTTCTATGAGTGTGTTTTTGTGTGCAGTTTTTAGGCGTAAACAACATATCAGTCCACATTCTCGCTGTAATCAGTACATTTGTGAACTTACATTACAGAAGGATATTAACGCCTTCGGAATGAACTTACAGCCAAACACTGTTTTTAACAGCTTTACTTCATCTTAACCCAGTGAAAGAGGATATGGAAAAGGCATTCTAACGCAGTATTGCGTAAGAATGAGGAGCGAAGTGATTGAAGAGGAGTGTTTCTTTTTGTTTTTTGGTCGCGCCAAAATTGTGTCCGTATCTGGATGGGGTGGGTTTGGCGCATATGGAGATAATCTGTCCGCCGGTTGCCCCCCCCCCCACGCGCAAAAAAAATAATGAAGTTGGTCAATATCAATGTGCAATGTAGCGAACTGTGTCACTTCCGGCAGCAAAATAAACAGAAAAAAACCTAAAATGCAAAATAAATAAATAAATAACAAAAAACCTACAAAAAAGTGCGGGAAAAAATCAAGAAACTAATCAAAAGCAACAAGAACATAAAAACAAAAAACAAAAACAAAAAAAATCAAAGCAGAAAAAGACCAGCCAAAAAACAAAAGCAACTCCTGACCAAAATAAACAAACAAACAAACAAACAAACAAACAAACAAAAAACCAAACAAACGAGCAAATAAAAAACAAAAGTAAAAAAAGAAAACAACAAAAAACAAACGAGAAGGCGAAAAAAAACGTTTGCAGTGAGTAAACATGAAAGAACAGATCTTCATCAGACTTAGGATTTTACATATACGTGATGGTAGTAAAGAAATATGACTGAAAAACCTAAAAACTGAATTGGTAATTGTAACATCTTGGTAAGAAATTATGTAGCGTTAACCGGTTCAATAAAGTACTGCCTTAACTATGGGCAAACTGGCTTTAATCTAGGCCCTTATATCAATCACCTTATATCAATAATCTAATATCGATCACCAAATATCGATCAACTTTTTTCAATATTCACGTCTGGTTTCGTTGCTTTATATAAACTATGTGTTATAAAATACCGATATTTGATTCATTTGATTCATTTGTGTTTGATTGTAATCATAATTATATTTTCAATGTTTCATTACATTTTTTAAATTTGTTTTTATTTTCTATAGTAATTTATTTGCACAGTTATATAATATCTAATATTCCTATCTGTTGTAAGGAAGGATAATATCCTCTACCAGAAGTTGGACTCATCCAATTAAATACATAAATACAGTCCTTTAAGAGGTTAGCGCGAATCGGCCATCCACCCGGAGCTAGTCTCGTTTAAAGTAATTTATTACCGTGTGTTTTTTAACTCGTTTTTACACTTCCTTGTACAAAAGGAATAAAAAAATTGTTAACCATTCGAATTGTTGTTATTGATAACCCAGTCACAACATTTTGGTGACGAGAAAACAGTCCTACCTAATGGTAATAACTTTAAAATAAATATATGGTTCAAAGTAACTATTTCTATTTCATAATAATCATTTGTTTGCGCACAGTTCTATGGTTTCAAGTATTCCTATCTAATACTAATAATTTATAAACAATTGTATATTTTCAAGTATTTCAAGTAATTATATAATTTCAAGTCACTAATAACAATAATCCTAAGTGTTACATATTGACCCTCAATCAGAGATGAACCTGATTCAATAAGTGGAAGAAGATCATGTGATCTAGTCGGAAGTAAGTGGGCGTTATGAACATATTGAGTCAGTTGAGTCAGTTGGAATCAGTGTGGGCTGAGTCAGAGCCAACTTGTTGTCACTGAGAGCGCCCGCTGGGGCCTGTGGCCCATACCAAGCTTCCGGTTGAGCAACCTCGACCGAGAAGCTGAAGAAGTGCTCTATGGGGTCTTGAAGATAACACAGCATGCTATGGCCAAGAGAAGAAGTTATGGGTCAATATAGCAATCTGTCTTGTCTCCCTCAGTCCGTTTGTCTCACACACCCCAGAAGCTTCAACCCCTTTCGAAAATAAAATGTGAGAGTTATGTTCTTATAAAGTGAGTTATGGTCATTCTTCATCCATGTACATCCCTCATTATGCCAATACAATATTAGTAAGCTATTATAGCTTAAAGTAACTATTATTAATACAAATAATTTGCCCACTGTTTTAAGTATTTCTATCTTATTCAAATAATTTTTAAACAGATCGATTTGACCGATTGGTAAGAACCTAATAAGTACTACCACTCTGGATCAGCGTGAAAATGGCTGTAATGGCAGCAAAAGGGTACTCTACACACACTGTTCCAATTAATAATAATCATTTGTTTGCACACAGTTCTATGGTTTCGTGTGTTTTAATCTAATACAAATAATTTGTTCACTGTTATATGGTTTCAAGTATTATTATCTAACACCGATAATTTGCGAACAATTACATAGTTTACATAATTCATACTAAATAATTATAGTTTCAGGTAACAATTCTTAACAAATATAATTTGTTCATAGTTATATGGTATCAAGTATTCCTATCTAATACAAATGATTTTCGAACAAATCAATTTGACCCATAGATGGCTCCTTAACAAGTACTATTATTCCAGGTTAGAGTGAACCTGAGGGTAATGACAATGACAAGGTACTCTATATACCCCAGTGTAGTCGCATATCCAGTAATACGTCAACTACCGCTCAGCAGAGGGGTAAGGTCCTTCCCCATCAAAGAGTCTCCTGTAGATGACACAAAATTGCATATGATGGTGAGGCTCTAGTCCTAGAGTTTTTGGAAATGTGGAGTACCCCTTCATTGTCATTAATCCAAGGTTCACTCTGACCCGGAGTGGTAGTACCAGTTAGTGTCCCATCTATCGGTCGAATAGAAATATTTTCTAATTTTCTATACTTGAAACCACTTAACAATGAACAAATAAATGATTGATATTAAATTGAATTATTTGTATTACATAGCAATACTTAGAGTCATTTAACTTCCGAATGAATAAGGTTGAATAGAATCAACAGTGTTAAATAGCCATACTTGAAACCATTTAACTGGTGCAAACAAAAGAGATATTCCTCATTTAAAAATCGTTACCAACAAACTATTCGTCTACAAGCCATGTATGTTTAATATATATGTATTAATGCTAATATATAAATATGTTTTATGTATAATACTAATATATGTATGTTTTATATGTATTAATATTATGTATGCATTAATATTAGAATATATATGTATTAATATATGTATGTATTAATATATGTATGTATTGATATCTACATATGTATAAATTGATATTAATGTTTAATATATGCATGTATTAATATGTATGTATTGACATCAAATAACTTATAAGGGTTGATACGCTGTAAAACATTACGAGCCAATCAACCAATCAACCAACCAACCAACCAACTTTTATCCATTATTTCTATTGATTTCATGTACAAAAGAAAAACCTTTTTAGAACTATCATAGAACTAGATAATACATTTATATAAGTGCCTCAAAGGATTCAATGAAATAAATTGATAGCCAAAACACTGAGATTAAATAGGTATTATAGACTATTGCCAGGCTCAACAATTCAATTTATTACTGAAAAGTCTTAGTGTTTATATCAAACAAATAAAACATATTAAAAAAAAACATACGAAGTAAAACAAATTGAGCTACAACCAAAATACGTCCTGTCTGTGGGGTGTTGAATAAGTTCGCTGCAGACGAATAAGACCCGCACCAAAAAGGGGGTGTCCTGCGTATGACACTAAACTCCATCTCGTGGTGAAGAGCCTATTACAGGACTCCAATTATTCTCCCTCCAGCTATGGGTAAATAGTAGGGAAGACTGTTTCTTCAGCCTTAGTGAGGCAACTAGTCTAGGAGAAGGAAAACTCTGAATTCAAACCTGTAAAACTCCGCTTAAAAATTGACCTTGTGTCATATCCTGCCCGAGCGGAGGGGTTGGGTAAATAGGATTACAGGACTCTGGGAACTATGGAGAATACCTTTGTAGGCAATACATACAGGTTCTCTTTGATTCGTAATGGCAGTACCTATGATGGTCCCATCTATATATCAAATAGATTTGTCAGAATTTTTTTGTATTAGAAAGGAATACTTGAACCCATAGAACTATGAGTAAAGAATTTGTATTAGATAAAATATTTGAAATTTGGAGGTGCCCGTGGTGTAATGGTTATCGTCGTTGGAATTGGACACGGCGACACGATTTCAAATCCTGGACGAGACTGATTGCATTTCACATAGCACTAATACCCTTGGGAAAGGTATGAATCCAATTATTCTCCCTCCAGCTATGGGTAAATAGTAGGACAGACTGGGTTCTTCAGCCTTGGTGAGGCAACTATTCTAGGAGAAGGAAAACTCTGAATTCAAACCTGTAAAACTCCGCTTAGAAATTGACCTAGTGTCATATTCTGCCCAAGCGGGGGGGTTGGTAAATATGAAAAAGTATTTGAAATCAACTGTGCAAATAACTGTGCAAATTATTTGTATTAGATTAGAATACTTGAAAACTTAGAGTTATGTAAAAATTATTTATATTAGATAAAGATACTTAAAAACCATCGAACTGTGTGCAAATTATTCATATTATATAGAAATGCTTGAAGCCATAGAACTGTGAGTAAATTATTTGTCGTAGATAAGAATACTTGAAACCATATAACTCTGTGCAAATTACTAGTATTAGCTAAGAATACTTGAAACGATAGAAGAGTGTGAAAAGGTAGTTGAAGCTATAATTGTTTACTAAGGATTATAATAAATAGTTATTTGAAATTGTATAGTTGCTTGAAGTGCTTGAAACTATACAATTGTGTGCAAATTATAAGTATAAGATAGGAATACTTCAAACTTTGTAATTGTTATGACATCTAAACATTGACAAGTAAAAAAAATGCGATTAAAAAATTGATTGCGAAAGTTAAAATTATAAATGGTTGGGACAATAATCATTTACATATGAAAAAATCGGCATTAGATAATCCATGAAAGGTTGATATACCTTGAATAAACTAAACCATATACAATGTAAAAACTCGAGAAAAAATGACGATGTGGATGTAACATTTGGTCATGGAAGTCCATATAACTGTTATTGAACAATGTACAAGTGGATGGGGCTCAACAGATTGGGGACGAGTATTGGCTGGTAGAGGAAAAACTAAGTCACAACGGAAAAAAGTGTATATATAAGAACGGCAAAATAAAAAAAAAGGAAGGAAAAGAAAAAAGAAAAAAGAAGAAAAAAGAAAGTAAAAAGCTCTAATAAAATCATGAGATGTCATTAATGAAGATAAGAAGTATAAAATAATGAAGAAGGCTGGCGTTCATGTATCTGCTTACATATATATATATATATATATATATATATATATATATATGTGTGTGTGTGTGTGTGTGTGTGTGTGTGTGTGTGCTGAAATATGTGTTTGCAATTAAACTCAGGCTAAGTGGCGGATGACCTTTCACTGAATAGAAAAGAACATTCATTTTTCTGAAAGTGAAAACCTACACGTCATAAATAAGTCATGATATGTGTGCGATTGTCTACATACATACATACATACGAAAATACGCATAAATAAGTACACCCGTAACAATTCTTTTTAATAAAAGATTTTTTTCTCTATCAAAGATACCAAGATTTTATCATTTCGAGTGAAACATGATAAAATCAAAGCGGATATTATCAGTTATTATTAAAAATCAAACTCTTTTATTGAACATGAAACATTCATCATAAACTGTTGAATTTACTATTATTATTATCATAATTATTATCATTACTATTATTGAGTTTTTCACTCGAGCGTTAGGTCGTTTCTCTTAGTGAAAGCAAGTCTCCTCATGTCTCCTGTTCTATTCTAAGTATTCTAGCCAATCGTGTGGTCTCGACTCTTCTTTTGATTTCCTATTCCTGCAGTCCTTTTCCAAAATCTGGAGATTGTTCCTAGCGCACCAAGTGTCTCCGTCACTCTCATGTTTCTCATCATTTTCAACTTTCTGGCAAGATCCAAGTGTTTATCATCATTTCTGTTTTCTTTTTTTTTTTTCCTCTGAGGTTCACCGGATCGGCAAAATCCACTTGATAGCAAGTTTTTGTTTTGTTAATTAATCGGTCGGAATTACTAAAATTTTATGAAAATCATTCTCTAAGACGGATACTGGTCTACGCATATACCATTTAGTCGTGGGTCAAATTTTGGACCATTACACAATTCCCAATGGATCACCTTTCCCACCCAATCATGATTAGTCTTGTAATCTTTTCATACCAGTTTGCTGCATTCGCTTATTATGTTATTAACCGTTTCATCTTTGTCTCTACATAGCTTACATTCGCTATTTTGTTGCGTATTATATTTGCTTAGGACGGCTCATTGGCCAAGTGGGTAGAGTGTTCGCCAATAGTCTGGAAGACCTGGGTTCAATCCCAGGTCGCGTCATACCAAAAACTTTAAAAATGGTACTTGATTCCTCCTTGCGTTAAGCAAGGAGGAATCAAGTACCATTGCGTTAATCAAGGAGGAATCAAGTACAGCAATATAAGATACGTATCAAAGGAAAAGTGGAGCAATCCAGGGAAAGGAGTAGCGCCCTTCCCAACACCTCGGTGTAGTAGCTATTGAAAAGGAGCCTTCAGGTCACCCTCGACTACAGTCGCCAACCTTACTTTTACTTATATTTGCTCAAATATAATAAGTCCTTTTGGCATTATTTTGTGCTGCCATAAAAAGATTCAGATTTTATCTAGAATTTTCATTTTCCTAGCCATGTTCTGGTCTTTTGTAGCAGAAAGAAACTTGAATTTTTGTTTGGCGCGTAATTTAATTTGACCGTTAAAGTCGCCGAACATTTTCACCTAATCAGGATGATCTGTTCTATTCAGCCCGAACCATATTTCCTAGCAGCACCAAAATATTGAGGAAAGCCCGCGAATCGCTCCCTCTCTCAGAAATCCTCAAAGGGAAAGGACATCTATTCGTCTGTTCTTGAATAGCAGAAGCCGCATCAATCATTATGAGGAGAGCCATCTAGTTTATGGATCCCTTGGGTCTATTCTTCTAGACCAAGGGATTCTAGTTAAAAACAAATTAGATGATACACTCTAACAACTTCCTACCTTCTTTCCTTATTACGAGGCTCGTAGCCTACAGCGTAAACCCCTTTACTTCATGCTGCCATTAAAACCTTGAAACAAAAACCTAAACGACGTCTTCGTTCTTCTCCACCACCTTTATTTTCTATCAACATTTAGCGAGGGGATAACTTCCAACGAAATACCAACGCAACCAACGAAATACCAACGCAACCAACGTAATACCAACATAGCCAACGCAAAACCAACTTAAACCTAAAAAACCCAATAATAATAATGTTATCCCCATCGCTATAAATGGCGACCTTCCAACTTGTGAGAACACGCAACCACATATAAAAACAAATTAAATATACCACTACAAAATGGAAATTAAATATCAAAAACACAATATCTCCTCCTACACTTTTTGTGTTCAATCTCGACAATTTGTCGCTTGAAGTTTCCCTACAATTGTTTTTCTTCTTATTTCTATTTTCTTGTAAATGTTTTTATGCTTTTTCTTTACGTTGTCATTGCTGTTTCTTGCTGCTGCAGTCATTATTTTTTGAGTCTTTGAATTGATGCATTTACGTAATCTTTAATGCAGGCGAGTTCTCTTCCTTCTCCTTCTCCTCCTCCTCCTACTCCTACTCCTACTATTCTTGATAAATATATTGCCCGTCGAAAGTTATCAAGCAAATCAAATAAACCTCAGCAAATAAAATAAAAAAATCTGCACCGATATTTGTCTATATCTGGAATTTATTAGAATGGACTGACCGAAGATAATATGCAGATTAAACTAATACTAGCTTAAGACTCTGAAATCTTATAAAACCTATTTTTTCTTTTGTTCATAATATATAATGAAACATGGGCAAAGGGAAAGATTTAATAATTGCTGAAAAATAGAAAATGAAGTAAATGAATGAAAGAATGCCCACTTTGGAGATATCAAAGAGGCTTTGCAGAGATCATCGAACGATAAAGAAAGCTGTTGAAAGAAAGAAAAGAAAAAGCTTTAATAAATTGCTTCTTCGAGATGAACGTAAACTAAAGCGAGTTATAGTGAGACAACCACTTTTGATCAGCCCTCAGATCTTTGAAAAGGTTGAATTTGAGGGAGTCAAGGATAAAAGGAGTAGAATAATTTCTGTATTGGGATCTGTAAAAAGGTCTCCTAAACAACCTCCTCTCACCAAAGCAAATATTTTAAAATTGGACCAAGAAATACATGAAAATTGATTTTCTTTAGTAATTTTTACGGACGAATCTCGAATGACATTCGATGGACCTGATGGATGAGGTAAAGGATAGATTTTATCCAATTCAGACATCCCTGTGGCTAAAAGAAGGAACAAAGAAACGGTAGAGTGATGTATATATGGACTGGAATTGACGATCAAACCATGATTACACCATTCAAAACTAATGAAGGAGTTAAACAGAATAGTACTGAATATAGCGATTTTATGGATGGTATAAGTCTCAGTCTCGCAGTTTCAAAGTGACATGTGCATTTATGCACGACAATGCTCCTTCTTATTAATCTAAGCTTACCCATGAATTTTTGAATATAGATGATTTACAAGAAAGAAGATAATGGTATGACGATCATCAAGTCCTGATCTGAATCCGATCGAAAATTTATGGTCCATTGTGAAGATGAAATTATATGAAGGTGACAAGCAGACCAATAAGATACAAATAAAACTACCATGTCGGAAATAGAACCTGATGAAGTACAAAAATTAACAAAATCAATGGATAATAGATTACTGGCTGTCATTGAGAAGAAGGGTCACTAAATCAAAATGTAAAGAATTCAAAGACTTATCAGATGTGCTTGCTATTTGTGTTGATTAATTTCTAATTTTATTACATTCTTAACTTTAAATAGTGGTTATTTTGCGTACATCAAATAAGTTTAATAACTTCAAAAAATATATTGAGAAAACCAAATATTTTAACTCAGGTTTTGGTTTGACATCAAAATTGGCACTTTTCCCCTACTAAACTTGAATTATTGAAGTTAATGTGATTGGCTTAATAACTTTCGACTGAGTATAGTTGGTCTAAAACACCTCTCAGATGTAAAGCCTTGTGCATTATCATCAATTTAATTGTCCTTTGGTTCATCTGTTTCTCCCTTGTCCATTTTAAGTACGTCCCAGAGTATTTTATTAGATGGACGGCCCAGGTGATTATTCTTTTGATGACCTTTCTGTTGCAGAGTTTGTTTCAAGAATTTTTCTGGTTCTTCTAAGGTACACTTTCTTTACGTGTTCTTTCTTGTCGGTTTGTTTGATAGTGTCCACTTCCTGTATTCACAAGTCGTGATATGACGTGATGTGTGGTTGAATACTTAATATGTAAAAATTAAAAATTATGAAATACATGAAAATTGACATATATATCTAAAAAATAAAAAGATCCTTAAAAAAGTATCTTTTAGTTCAAGGCTTATATTGGCCTAAAAAGTTGGTTGATTGTTCCTAAAGGTCAGTTAAGTGTGAGACAATTATTTTTTATTTTAAAGGTCAGCGAATTTATTTAATTTTTCTGTTGTCATCTAGCTCCATCAATCATAATGATGAAACGGGTCATTTCGTAAAGCATATTTTTCTAGTCCTTATCTTAAAGGTCAATGTCAAAAGGGAGATTTAATTTTGCTCCAACCTTAATAGAGGTGAGCTGGGGATGGCTCATCCAGTCAGGTGAGGCTGAGAAGTTTTAGTTCAACCCATTGCTCTAAACCTGTTCCCATTAGTCAAAAAATCTAAAAATGGTTTTCCCTATACTTGTAAGATATCATCCTGAACTTGGTGTAGCTGAACAATGGGAATATGACTCCTAATTTTCTCTTTTTAGACAACCAATCGGAAACCTTTTTAGTCCTGATTTTGATCTATAAAAACAGGATGGTAAAACGAATAATCAGAGAGGATTAGGAAACACAAAGAGGTAACTCAAGATTGTCAAAGAAGCATCCCTTCCATTCTGGACCCAAGCCACTTTGAATAACATGCACACTTTATAAAAATTCAAAGACTCAGACTTCAGAGACATTAGTGTCATACTAACTGCACCTCATCGTCACTCTTCCTCTCTCGATATTCTTTTTTCTTCTTTTTGCCAGGGAAGCAAACATTGTTTGCTTGTTATTTATTGCTTCACAAACATGTTTCAATAAAAACCATCCCATCTTTTTATTTGTTAACAACGGGTTTTCCCCATTCTTCGAGTTGCTAGACAATCAAGCCACTCGTATCACCTGACCGTCAGAAGATCCAGCTAAATTGTATCAACCCCCTTTTCGTGGATCTTTCAAACACAGCGTGGGCACAGAAGGATTTGACAAAGTAACCATTCGGAAGTAAATGTGGTAATTACGAACATAACAGTGACTTGTAATCACACCACATCAGACACCGTGACTAGCATAAGACCGCACTCGTAATTTTTCTTCTTTCCATGCGCTCTGAAACTTTCCTAATTTGGGAGTTCTATGCCTTTCATTGTTTCTCTTTTCCCACTTTTCATTATCAGCATTGCACAGTTTTCGATGCCAAATTCCATTCCTACATCCTAGCTGTATATTCTTATAGTTTGTATAAGGGTTTCTTGATCTTTTTTTATTTTTGGCAAATACCTAGATATCATCCATGTAAATGAGATGGTTTATCTTTTCTTGTGGATTTATTAATTTATTGCTTTCAGAGCATTTCCTAAGCATATTCAGTGGAATTATGGCAATAACAAATAGAGCATTTCCTAAGCATATAACAAACAGCTGCGTCTCCCTGGATGATGCCTCATTGAATGTTGACCTATGCTAGGGTTGGTCTTTCTGCTGCTAAATCCACTTACCAATATTCCATGACTTTCGGGATGAAGTTTATGGTTTTGCTTGTCACTTCTTGAGAGTCTTTCACACCAGCTGACGCCGGTGGGCTTTCACTGGAGTCTGAGAAACAGCAAGTATCCTCAGGTCTCACAGACTCATTTAGGTATTCTGACCAATCGTAAGAATGCTGCAGTCTGAATAGTCTCAATTCTTCCTCCAACTGTTCCAGTCTGCTTTCCAAGCCTTTGGAGACCTTTCCAAACACACCAACTACAATTATCACCGTCACCCGCATGTTCCTCAGTTTTTAGTTCTCCGGCAAGGTCCAAGTATTAGTTGATCTTTTCACCTTTTTTTCACTTTTTTTTGTGTGGTCCTCTGGAACGGCAAAATCAACTTGACAGCAAATTCTCTCTTTTTATTATTTTGATAGGTGGCTCAAGGTCTAGTCTTCAGGCCCTTTATCCATCCTTCAGTGACTATACCGATCGCGCATATTACAATTGGTATCACCGTCACTTTCATGTTCCATAGCTTTTTCAGTTCTCTAGCAAGGTTCAAGGACTTATCTTTTTTTTTCGCTTTCTTTCAGTTTTACCTTATGGTCAGCCGGAACGGCAAAGTCCACTTCAGCAGCTTCTCTTTTTTTTTTTTTGTTGACTATCAATAGGTCTGATCGTTTGGCCGAGATTAGGTGATCCATTTGTACCTCAAAATCTCACATAAGTTTGTGCATCTCATTTTGCATCTGGGTCGTGGATATACCATTTTTTTCGTATAGTCAAATTTAAGCTTCTTGCACAATTCCCACCCAGTTGTGTCTAGTCTTATACTCTTTTTGTACTAGCTTACTGCATTCACGTAACATGTGATTGATCGTTTCACCTCTATCACCACATAACCTACAGTTGCTATTTTGTTGTGTCTTGCCTATTTTTGATTTGACATGGTCCTTATGACGTTGTTCTGTGCTGCTATCAGAAGAGATTCAATTTCTATTTTAAGACTTCCCTTTCTCAACCATATTCAAGTTTTTTCGTGTGAGACTTTGCTTATTTGTCGCTTGAAATGTCAGTACATTTGTTTTTTATAATCTTTGTTTTTTGGTTATTCTTGTTCTTTTGATGCTTGTGTTGTCTGTATTGTTTCTGGTGGATGTAATCAGTCTTCCTTTGCATGAAATGTAGTCTTCGAGTTTTTGAATCGATGTATCGACGCTATCTTAAATGCTGGGGAGTCCTTTTCCTCCTTCTTTTCTTGACATACAGTTTGTCTCCGTCATCTCTGAATTTTAAGGCCTTATGCATCGTCATTAGTTTTCTTGCTCTCTGGTCTATTTGTTTAAGTTCTCCTCTCGTCCACTTCAAAAATTATTTCGAGTATCTGATAAGGGGGACAGCCTAGATGTTTTTCCCTTTGATGAGATTTCTGCTATGTAGTTTGATTTCGAGTAGTTTCCTCGTTCTCTTGAGATACTCATTTTTAATTTTTTCCTTCACCTCCATTTGTTTGATGGTGTCCGCTTCCAATATTCCAAAGTATTTATCATTATTATTATTATTTGAGAGTTTTTCACATCAGCGTTAGCTGATGGTCTTTCACTGAAGTCAGAGTGACAACAAGTTTCCTCAAGACTCCAGGATTCTTCTCAGTATTCAGTCCGATCTCAGCAATGCTGTAGTTTGGATTGTCTCCACTCATCCGCTTATTTCCAAGTCCTCTAGTCCTTTTACCAACCTTTGGTGACTATACCAAGAGCACCAATTACAGTAATCATCACTTTCATGTTCCACAGTTTTTTAATTCACTAGCAAGGTCGAGGTATTTATACTTCTTTTCGCTTTCTTTCAACTTTATTTTGTGGTCAGCCGGGACACCAAAGTTATTATTATTATTATTATTATTAAAGGTCTATTTTCTAAAATATTGGAATGCGAGGGCAAAATTAAGAATTAGAAAAAATCTCTCTCAGCACTATCACCTGATCATCCATAAATACAATGACTCATCTTCAGAAATTTACCTCCTGGCAGAACTTCGTGATTTTACTACAAGGTCATGGGTCAGGGTCAGGGTCTATCCTAAATGCTGATTTACTTTTGGCACTGCCTACCCATATGCAGAAGATTATCTGCAATAAACTTGACCCCTGTGTTGTATACTACCCACACTGGAAATTACACACACACACACACACACGCATATATATATATATATGTGTGTGTGTGTGTTCTAAAAAATGTAAAAAATACTATGTCGTCACAGCAGGTCTGACTTAAAACCTAAATTCTATGAAACAATTGTTGTCTTGCGTTGTTCTCCTGAATTTCATGCTTTCACACACACACACACACACACACACATTCCCTCTTTTTCATTATATATATATATATATATATGGTGCATTCAATAAGTTTCCAGACTTTTTTTGTACTGGCATTTAAAATTGAAATGTAAGTACATTTGTTTTTCTTATCATTTTTGTTTTTTGGTTATTTTTGTTCTGTTGATGCTTGTGTTATCTGTATTGTTTCTGGTGGATGTAATCAGTCTTCCTCTGCATTTTCTTGAAATTTTAGTTTGTTTTAGTATCTTATGTGATGACTGACCAATTTTTATGATTTCAGCTTCAAAATGAACAGCTACAGCAGGAATTGGAATACACCCTACTAAAGCCTGATTGTCACAGCCGGTGAATTTTAAAAATGCAATCTGGACCTGAGGACACTTTAGAAGAACGATATGCAATAAAATTCTGTTTTAAACTCGGAAAAAATGCCACAGAAACACATGGAATGCTTCAGACTGATTTTGGACAATCTTGCATGGTTCGAGCATCGGTTTTTGAGTGGCATAAGAGATTCAAGGAAGGCAGGGAGTCTGCGAGGGATGATGAGAGGTGTGGGAGGAGTAAGGAAGTCAATACACCAGAGTTGATTGGCCAAAGAGTTAGGGTTAGAGTTACTATGTGGAGGTTTTAAGGGAGTCCAGAGAGAGATTCGGTCGGAAGAGGCCAGCACTCTTCAAATCGGGTCAGTTGCATTTCCACCAGGACAATGTACCAGTCCACAACTCCATCCTTGTCATAGACTATTTGAGCAAGATGGGCATCAAGACAGTTCCTCACCCTCCCTATAGTCGAGACCTTGCTCCCTGTGACTTTTGGTTATTCCCTAAGCTCAAAGGCCGTCGTTATAAGACAATTGGGGGAGATAAAAGAGGCTGTGAAAAAGGTTATTAACACGCTCACACAAGAGGACTTCCATGGGGCCTTCCAGAAGTTGCTATAACGGTACAACAAGTGCATTGCAGTCGTAGGAGATTACTTCGAAGGGGACTAGAGTTTCATGTGTGTACTATCAATAAAAGTGCCCATACGAAAAAAGTCTGGAAATTTATTTAATGATCCTCGTATATATATATATATATATATATACATATAAAGGACCAAAATTTCTCTTACAGATGCGAACCGTTGGATTACCTTCGCAGGTGATCTATTTACAGCGGTAAAGGCCTCTGCAGAGCCAACCAGACTTTTTGGATAAGCTAATAACAGCAGAATGGTGAACCAGTGTGACAAAGATTCTCTCGAATAACACTTTTCAGCTTTTGTATATACACACACACGTATATATGTGTGTGTGTGTGTGTGCGTATGTGTGTGTGTGTGTGTGTATGTGACAGAAACAGAGAGTAAGGGTGGAAAAATCTCATTTTATCGACTTATATTTAATCTACTTTAAATCAAAACTATTCTTAAACATATAAATGACAAGTTCCTCGTCTTGCCTGATAATCGAATAGGCGAGGAACTTACCGTCACAAAGTGCCATTGATTCAGTGTTTATGCTTGAATATGCTCTATTACAAATATGGCTAAAGTGCATGAGTGTGGCATCGAAGTAAGTGTGTTCGAACTCCAGTCACACTATTGCATTCACTTTCGGACTAATATCCTTGGGAAAGGTATGAACCTCCTCACAGCTATAGGTTAAAGAGTATCGCTGCTATTCTACAATGGTGACTTTGACACTGAATAACCGCCGAAAATTGATATGCCATTTAACGAAGAAACCAAACGATATTGAGTACGCTTTATTCATGAATATAGTAAAGTACATTACTAATACTAGCAAAATATGTGCCTTCTGGGCACAAGGATTTAAGTTTTAATGTAATAAAATATCATATCAAATAAGATTGACTAATGCAACTAAATAAAAACACATATAAAAAGACAACACTTGTTTTTGTATTCTAATCGATTTCTGCATAAAATTGTACATAGTATTGCTTTATCAGTGTGCAAATATTAATACTATTAATGTGGGATAAAGTAAAAACAAAATTAATATATTGATTAATAAAATGAAAAATAGAATCTAATATTGTTTAGAATTAAATTACAACGTTAAACTTATGTGAAATAGATGTTGTATAATCAAAGAATAGAGTAGCTTGGACGCTTGTTCTTCTCATCACTTCCGGCTGGTTTTGGTAAATTGTAAGAATCTAACTATTAAATTAAATTTGACTGTAAAGAATAAACTTACAGTTATTTCTTTTTGCTAATGGATTTTTTAAAAGATTTCTCGACAAGAATTTTCCTCATATTTATCAAAATAAAACCACTCAGCAAGCAAATATTTATAAAAATTTATCAAAATCAATTTTTTATATGAATATGCATATTAACCTTCCCATTTACACTGGATACCGCTATTGCATGTAATTTGTTCGTTGATAAGGTAAACAGTATTAACAATACAAAACATTTTTCTTAATAATTGAGATTTCACTAAAAATAAAATCATGGTGACTGTAACGTAGATAATTAAGGGAATTGAGACGTCGATGGTGACGTAGTTTCGATGACAGATAGATACCTAATTTCTATTATTATAAGAATAATATTCTCTCTGTTTCTCTCTCTCTTTTTCTGTCTATCTATATATCTATCTATATGAGGTTACTGATATCAGATTCATCACTTTGAAATGTTACGATGGTTGATAGAGAATGCCTTAATGAGCATTTAGGTACACTACTCTCCCATCAACCCTTTAGCTGCACAAGCATTCACTGCAAGAAACTGTTACTCCCTATTCTTACTGTTGATAAGGGCCAGTAATTCAACCTTGACAACTGCCATTTATAGCAGTTGATTTGTGCAATGTGGGCGTATTTTTTGTGTAAGTTTTTTTTTTTTTTTAATTTATTATCTTTGCGTTTTTTGTGAATACTTTGTTGTGGGTGTGAGAAATTGGTGTGTAAAACGGATGCAGCCTTTCAAAGTTTCTTATTTTTCTCTTTCTTCTACTTTTTTTCTTCAAGATTTCTCAATGAACAATTGTTGGTGGCCGTGTTTTATAAAATACGGACGGGAGTACTAAAAACGTTTGGTCGCTTTTAATTCGGACTGCTAAATACATAAGTATGTCTTTTCGTTCACTTTCATATATATTGTTTCCAGCAAGCAGTGAGGTATTATACATATACATACACATACATACATAAATATGGCATTTATGGCAACTGCACAATCTCTTACAGATCCCTGCAGTCCCTCATAATCCCACAGCCCCACCATCAGCAACTTTACGCTCTTGTTCCCTCAAGAGGCTCATTAATCCTTCTGTAGATCCACAAAGTCTGAAGCAAATGTAATAGAGGAAGGGTGCCCTCCCCGATTAGATCGATTAGATCTTAAGGAGTTAGATGTTTGTGCAACACCGTTTGTTTCTTAAAACTAGAAACAGACTTACAAACTTTGTTATACATTGTGCAAGTTACCTTGTTTGATCCTGGAGAGAAACCTGCAAGTACGAATCATCTCGGCCCAGTCTGCTGGGGTTGCAGAATACACCGACTGCTTCTCTGCAGTAAGGTAAGACTTCCACTAACGAGTGTCCTGGATATAACAGTAAACATGATAGTGAGGCTCCAGTAATGCTGGAGCTTTGGGGAATGCGGAGTACCCATTTATTGCCATCGCTCCCTGGTCCACTCTGACCCAGAGTGGTAGCACCTGATAGATGGGTCAAATAGAACTTAAATGGGTACTAACGCTAAACTGAACTGTTTGAAATAGAACTGCTTTGACATTGAAACTGCGTATTTATGATAAACTGAATTGTTTAAAATAGAACTGTTTATATGTATAAAAAAGGATTTAGCATTTCATAACCTACAATGATTGATATGCCATAAAACCAAACCAAACCAAACAAATCGTCTCTCATGAGATTAAGTATGAATGTA
This sequence comes from Sepioteuthis lessoniana, assembly GCA_963585895.1. Lineage (NCBI taxonomy): Eukaryota > Metazoa > Mollusca > Cephalopoda > Myopsida > Loliginidae > Sepioteuthis > Sepioteuthis lessoniana. The sequence goes on along the minus strand of OY757929.1, from coordinate 59,104,668 downwards.
AACAGACCTGACATACATATATACATACATACATACCAATAGTGGGTCTCTGAGGTGTAGTGATTAACATGCTAGACTGTGACATCATTGTGAATGGTACTATTACGTTCATTTTCGGACTAAAACCCTCCTAAAAAGTAGGAGCATCCTTATCCCTCTGGCTATGGGTCACAAAGTAGCACAATTGTTCTTCTGTAAAGATGGCCTTGCATTAAATAGCCCACGAAGCTTGATATGCCATTAAACAAAGAAACCAGACAGATGCAAACTGATGGACAGATATATAGATAAATGAAACCAGAATGAGAAGGAGTGATAGATATCAGCTGACTCTGAGAGATCAATAAGCAGAAAACACACTAATATATATACATATATATATATATATATATATACGTGTGTGTGTGTGTGAATGTGTGTGTGTGTGTGTGTGTGTGTGTGCGGGTGTGTGGATAATTGGGCACATTATACGAAAACTTTTCAAAACGAATAAGGTTTTAGCGCTGTGTTCTATTTATACCGGTGTAATGTTGCAGTTTTTTTCTTTTTTTAGATAAAAAAAAAACTTGAAAAAAAATAACAAAAAAGGCTACAACACTGCACCAGTATAAATAGAACTCTTAACGCTTAACTCTTACAAAGTTGTATTGTACTTGCAAAGGATGTATTGCTTTTTCAATATACAATCCGCCCTTGAAGATGGCCTATGATGGAGCTGAAAGTACTTGGAAACTAATTAACTATGGAAAATTTATTAGCCAATCCCGGCCGGATATTATAGCAACCATAAGTCGACTTGAACGGATCAAAATAAAAGAAAAGTAGACAAAAGACCTTTATACAATCTAAGCAAGTATATATATATATATATACTCATAAATTTTACATTAGATTACATACTTTATAATATATTTATAATATTATAAAATACATCTTTATAATACATTAGTATACATATTTTGTTATAGAATACACACTTAGAATTAATACAGTCATACATTAGAATAATAATAAAACATTAATAATGATAGTTATCTAACTAGAATAATATAGCAATAATCATCTAATCAGTTTTAAGAATAATTATCTAATTAGAATAATGATAATAGAATAGAATACATACTTTGTTTTTGTCTATCTTCCATGAAACTGGATGTATTTGCACTTTCAAATGGACTCTGCCCCGTGTTATAAACCTCATTAGGGCAGTTAAATATTATTGTAAGATGATGAAATTTTGGAAATCGACTTTACTTAGTGCCTAGTAATTATATTTCTATTTTCGTCGAAATCAGTAATATTTGAATTTTTGCATAAAATTTAACAAAGGAATACATACTTTGTATTTATGTATCTTCTCTTCTTTCGTCCTATTAATATACAGCCTCACAGACACACACAGGCACACCCACAAACGTTGAGATTTGTTAATCAGAAATATAAAATGTATAAATATCATGAAGAATTAGTAATTTATATATATAATTTATAATTGATATATATGATTTATGTTAGCGTTAACATAGGGTCAATGGTGCTTTGTGACCCAGTTTTTCGCTCCGTAAGACTGAATCTGATGGTCACATAAGCAAGAAACTGACAGTCACCAGACACCGTTGATTTTGTGCTTACGCTAGTCAAGATTATACATATATATATATATATATATATATATATATATATATATATATATATATATATATATATAAATCAGGCTGTCTTTAAGACCTGTAAAATATGAGTAATGTGCCTGTGCCATGTTGGCCCATGATGCGTTGGCAGGCTGTTTGAATTCAGAATTGTCCTCCGAGAGTAGTTGGCTTAAGAAGGCTAGAGGGTCAAGTTAGCTTACTGTATATTTATATATCATGCATATTTAGTCTTCCATCAACTCATGATAACGTTGACACAGAGCAGCGGTGCTTAGTGACTGTCTGTTTCTCGCTGATGCGATCATATGACAAAGCCATTGACTTTAGGTCTACTCTATCTTAACTCAGAGACATATGCTCTATCACCGATATTGTGCATCATTTATTCATAGATCTAAAACTAGACACACACACACACACACACACACACACATATATATATATATATATATATACCTAACCACTCCGTACGAGCATGATGCGACAAAAGGTCAATTTTTGAACGAAGTTTAACAGGTTTGCATTCAGAGTTGTCCTTCTCTTAGACTGATTGCTGTAACAATGTTAAAAGGCCCAATCTTTTCATCTATTTACTCATAACTTGAAGGAGATAATTGGATTCATACCTTTCTCTGAGGATGTCAGAGCTCAGAGAAATGCAGCCTCGTCTAAACTATACATATATATATCATCATCATCATGTCGCGCCATCAGGACGGATATTCCTGATCCTCTCCCGCCACTCTTCTCTATCGTCCATCGCTTCCGGTACGTCTTCAAGGCTACATCCTGTATCGACACAGAGCTGTTGTATGTAGGTTCTAGATGGTCTTCCTGCCTTTTCTCGTCCATGTGAGAGGGTCCACAAGAGTATGTCACTTATGAATTCGTCCCTACTTCTCCAGCAGTGTCCCGTATGTCTGGTTTGTCTAACATGGATAGTTTTCGTGATGGGTGGTAAGTAGCCGTACAGCTGCTGCTTTATGGGGTGCTGCCTCCAGGACTTGTTCAATATTGCTCGCAGCATTCTTGTGTAGTTGCCATCAAGCTTTTTCTTTATACGTTTACATAGCGTCCATGTAGTGCATCCATACAGCAGTATCGACACGACTGGTGTTTGGACAAAACTGCGTTTCATTTTATCGGTCAGGTCTGACATCCATATGACCGATAGTCTACCGATATCTGTCAATGCCTTTGCAAGTCGCGTGTTGATGAGTGTCTTGGTTGATGAGACAGCTTCCGAGGTAGGTGAACTTGTCTACTAGTTTCAGAGAGCAACCGTTTAGCGAGGAGATGTCACCCCTTTGATTAAGTACATATACTCCGTCTTGTGTGCATTGCATTGAGGCCTCTGCCTGCAGTTGCTCGTTCCAGACAATATTCCTGGGTTTCGGCTAGGTCGGGTGTATTTGCCAGAAGCGTTATGTCATCGGCGTTGTCCGCGTCGGTAATTGTTTTTGCGGAGTACTTTATGTTTCCTTCCTTTGTTAGCTTGAATATATATATATATATATATATATATTATTATATATGTGGCAAAGACAATAAACAAAAAGAAAAAAAACAGCTGTGTAGCCAACAAAGACTTCTTCAGATTATGACTATAATATTAATGGACAGAACAGCGAAATCTTAATAAGTGAGTTCGAACTCCAGTCGCACTATTACATTCCCTTTAAGATTAATGCTTTTGCGAAAAGTATGAAATCCCTTTATCCCCTCCAGCTATGGGTTCTATAGGGCATTTACTATTCTTTTACAAAGATGTCTTTGGCATTAAACAATCCATTAAAGTTGATATGCCTTTGTTGCGTAGCCATATACACGAATATGGCCATGTGCGAAATAGACATGTAATGTTCATTAACGATAGAACATATAAAGAACATAGGAATCTCGGAATTCGAAAACACGTAACGACTTCTTGTTTAGGTACGAAACCTTTTTATTAACTTTGAGTTAAAGGTTTCGACGTAAGGAGGAGAGACACAATCTTCTATGCTGTCTTATTCATTTGGCCCCCAACTCGAGCGGCCCCCATCGGGCGCACGTTCGCCTCGCGCCTGCGAGCACCAAAATCGATCCTTCTCGTTTGGTGTCCAAAACCCGACTCTTATTTTCTTCAAAATTCTCACACAAACTTCCGCGTGCTTCCGGTGCGTGACGTCACCCGCACCTTGTCACCCAGTATCATCTCGGACTGTTATGACATCTGAGTGACACCTCCATCCGCTCGCACGCACCCGCGTTAACACCTGCTTCAATCTTACACCCAACCAACCCATGTGCTGAGCCGAAAGGTTCTCAGCCTAACTAAACGCAAAGGCATGAACCGAAATCCCTCGGCTATTTCATAACACCTTTAGACCAAGAAACCATCTATTAATAGTACCATTCATTAGTTATTAAGTAAGTAAGTAAGTAAAGTTGGCGACCATAGTCGAGGGTAACCCGAAGGCTTCCTTTTCGATAGCTACTACACCAAGGTGTAGGGGGGCGCTACTCCTTCCCTGGAATTAGTTATTACATTGATATATATTCATGGCATTACCCATAAATAAGTACACTGACATATTTTTTTCCTTTCTTGATTGTGCACACTACATTATACTTCCAGAAATGGACTTCTGATTTTTTTATCATTGTTTTCATGTTTCATACCTGCTCTGATAATTAAGCATCAATCACTTTTATGTACTTTTTCTCCTTTGCATTTTCCTTTTTATTATCATTACACACACACACACACACACACACACACACACACACACACACACACACACACACATATATATATATATATATATATATACCTTCAGAGTCAGAAAAAATCTACCAAGGTTTTTCAAACGGATCATCAGAACATCTCTGACGAAAGGAGGGTTGGAACAAAGTAAATTTTTTTTTATTAAAAACCGCTAAGAAACATAAAACTAGCATATAAAAAGACACACACACATATAAAATAATAAATAAATCAATTACACACTCTCTCACACACACACACACACACACATATATATATATACAATCTGGAGAATGTCCAATATCTGAGATAGAGCTAATATATAATATAATCATAAATAAATATATATTAGTTTTTATATATACTTAATAGCATGGATGCTTATCTCTGATCAGTTTTTCTGCCAGATGATTGTTGTATAAAGACGACATTAAACCAGTGGTCGCAGATAAGCTTCCATGCAATTTATATATATATATATATATATATATATATATATATACATATATATATATATAAGGTACTGTAAGCAATTTGAAAACTTAGGATAAACTAAAGAAATCAAATTTTTACCAGCTGTTACTTAGACATGTTACTTGTCGACAGAACGAAGGCCATTTGTATCATTAAGGGTTTTCGGACTATTGTCTTCATCTTTATTGTTATTTCCACAAAGTTTCAGCCGATATGTGCTCCGCCCTTCTTCAGGTGTTGGTCGAACTCGGGAACCTACACGGAACTTCGAACTACGTCCTTTATTGAATCCACGAGGGTCATCTGTTCTGATTCCGTTCACCATAACCGGGTATAAGTGCTAATTATTCCAGTATTATTACTCGCCTGTTGTCAGGATTGAATCAACAACCCCCAAATGATTGTCTCTTTAGAAGCTTAGGGAACCAATGCCTATATATATATATATATTAAAACATTATATATATATATATATATTATATATATATATATATTAAAACATTATATATGTTACGCTATGTGTCCTGCTGAACGATTTATTCAAAAGTTTATTCGCTACTATACCTCTTAGAAGTCGTTGAGAAGAGAGAAACAAAGTATGAACTGAGTGGCCATTAGATAGACCGAGAGAAATAAACCATCGTGAGAAGAGAGAGACAGAGACAGAGAGACAGAGGCAGAGACAGTGACAGAGACAGAGAGCGGACAGAGACCTTATTATAATCTTTCTCGTTTTCTGTTGTAGTTCTCGCGTGTGTTCGCTCGGGGTTTTGTCTTCACCTCTTCACATCTGGGGTCCGGCTCTCCCTTTTCCTCTTCCCACGGCTCTTCCGCTTGAGTTTCTTCTTCCCCAATCACAGCCTACGGCTGATTTGCTGCTAATACATTTCTATTTCTGACTTGGTCGTCGGCTCTTATCTCGACCTAGACTTGGGAAACTTCAAAGTCTAGCTAGGAAGCAACTTATTACTAAAGCAATCATTGCAGCGTTCCTAATTATGTTACATTACTGTTCTTCTACAAGGATGGATTTGGCCTTAAACAACTCACGAAGGTTGATATGCCATTTAAACAAAGAAATTAAACCAAGTATTCAGTGTTAAAATTGATGGAAAGATTTTTAAAATGGCCTGGATTTAAAATGCTGATTTTCACGTAAATTTCTAAATACTTTCTGCAGCTAATACACTGCTGTGTATGTATATATACATATACACACAATCGGCGATCCGAGTTCAAATCCTGGACGATGTTTGTGTTTCTCTTTCACTCACATGCTTTTTAGGAAACGAAAAAAATCATCTGCTCTACCCCCAGGTAGAGACAGAAGACTGGGTCTTGTAGCATTGCTCAGACTAGGAGAAGGAAAACCCCGAATTTAAACCAGCTTTACTCCACATTAAAAAATTGACCTTGTGTTACATCCTGTCCGTAGCGGAGTTGGATGAATGCAAACATACACACGCAATAATCGCTAAGCCGGTGTAGAAATGTATATATATCAACTTGTTAAAAAGTGCATTTTAAGAAATACGCACCCATTAACGGAAAAAGAGAGAGTGAATGTGTGTGTATGTGTGTGTGTGTGTGTGTGTGTGTGTATGTGTATGTGTGTATGTGTGTAGGGTAATGTATCTGTTTGAGAGAGAGAGAGAGAGAGAGAGAGAGAGAGTCTCACAAAAGGAGTGGACGTAAGTTTAAAGGGGACCTATCAATTCCAGTCACCGATTTTAATCAGCTGCCGACTTCCGGCAATTACTTCCGTCATTTGTTTCTACAAATAGAGAACTAATAATGACGCTATTATGAACGAGATCTATTAAAGGGTAAGAAAACCTAATAAGTACAACGTCTGTCTTCGTAATTGTCTGCTGTTTTTTTTTCTACAGACCAACTTCTTCTTTGCAATTTCTCACGAAATTCGGGATAAACACGCCGTCACACAGCAAATGGATTTGAAAAAACCAACAACAACAACAAAAAAAAAAGAAGAAAAAAAAGAAAGAAAAAGAAAACATATCTACATAACACTTGTGGCTTTATCCCAATCAATAAAACAAAGTATTGTGGTTCCAGAGGTTTCATTCTGAGAACGCTACCATCATTCCTTGATGCTGAGTTTCGGAATAGACCTGTCCTGGAAGAAACACTGATTACAAAATTAGACAATAAAAAAGCGCCGACCTCTTTAAAAATTGACGCTTCTTATAACCGAATTATGAATTAAATAGGAATACTTTATACTATATAACCGGCCTGTCGGTAGGGCTTACAATAAGCTGACTGTACCCTCTGCAGAGGAGTAACACCCAACCCGAAAAAAGGTTGTCCTGTTTATAACATTAAACTGCATCTGTTGGTGAGACTCCAATTCTAAAAATCTGAAGAATGAAGAGTACACCTTAATTGTCATTAATCCCAGGTTCCCACTAACCCGGGTTGGTAGTACTTGTTAGGGTCCCAACTATGGGTAAAAAATATCTGTTTGAAAGTTATCATTATTAGTGTACAAAAATTATTTGTGTACAAAAATCATTATTATTAGTGTACAAAAGGTCTTTTAAAAATCTATACAAAAAATGTTAACATCAACGTACAATGAACCGTATTCCCTGTTTTGTTCTTCTGTTGATAATGATTGATTTTAACAACATGTCAACCCATCTGGGATTATCTTATGCCTAGAGGTTAGGGAATCGCGTTCACTGTCCGTTTATCTTTTAATTTTGTGTGTTGTGGTTTGTTAAGTGTTTCTTCACCACATGGTCCTATTTAATTGGAATAATTTTCTCGCCGATTTATTTGATCCAGAGATTCAACCCTAACAGGTAGTAAAGCTCCGAGTCAGAGTCTACCTGGGATTACTCCACAACTTGCAGACTTTCAGAAATTAAGCCTCATCATCAGAGGCAGTTTAGCATCATACTTAGAGCACTCCCTTATTTGGTGGGGGGGTCTTATAAGTAAAAGGTCTGACAGGTCAAACACTTAGAAATCATATACGTATATAACCATTCAAATATGTTCAAACAAATGACATATTAAACTAGATTATTAGTGTTACATACCAATACTTGAAACTACTCAGCTGTGTGCAAACAATTGAGTTCTTAAAAGAGTTACCAAGCCGTTAGCCTAATGAGTAGAGTGTTTGCCAATGGTCTGGGAGACTAGGGTTTAATCTCAGGTCGAGTCGTAGCAAAGACTCAAAAAATGGTACTTGATTCCGCATTGCTTAGCACTCAACATTATAAAGTAAGGATCAAGGGCAAAGTGGAGCAATCCAGGGATTGGAGTAGCACCGTCCCCTACACCCTGGTGTGGCAGCTATTGAAAAGGGAGCCTTTGGGTCACCCTCGACTATGGTCGCCAACTTATATATTTACAAATCATACATATTTGATATGTATAAACAGGATTAGGCATTAAATAACCTACAATGCCATAAAACCCAACCAACCCTTTCTTTTCATTCGTTTTTTTTTTTTTTTTGCCATCGGTGCTTATGATTTTATAAATATCACAGTATAAAAAGCATATTGCAAGCTGTTTGTTAAACACTAGCATCAGCCTATAAGAAAACGTGAAGAACAATTTATTTTCTGTTGTTCTGTATCATGGTCATTTGTTTTTTGTTTTTTGTATACAACCTTGAAAAGGATGCTTTATAACAGCAAATGATGTGTGTGTGTGTGTGTGTGTGTGCACACGCGCGCGCGTGTGTGTATGAGAGAGAGAGAGAGAGAGAGAGGGGTGATTAATTGATTGATTTTAGCGGCATGTCAAACTGTCTAGGGGTATTTTATGCCTAGAGGTTATGGAATCGTGTTCACAGTATGTTCATATTTACATTTTTTAATGTAATTGTTTCTTCTGAGATTTTTTTACAGACAATTGTATGGTTTCAAGTATTCCTTCCAAATACAAATAATTTATCCACAGTTGTGTGGTTTCAAGTATTCCTTATTTGTATTTATTAACTGTTCAAAACAGTTATATAGTTCCAAGTAACTGATAATAATACTTAATAAACAATTATAGCTTCAAGTAACTATTCTAAATGCAAATTATTTAGGTGCCCTCGTGGTGTAATAGTTAAATCGCTGGACTGCAGAATCGTAATAAGTGAGTTCAAACTTCAGCTAGCGCTATTATGTTCACTTTCGGGCAATACCAACGCCAATGGAAAATTTGAAAATGTCATTCATTTTAGCCTCAAGTAAAACTCATCTCACGTATTTCTCTGGAGACAGAATCATTTTTTGGGAGATGAAAATTTCAGTTTATATATATATATATATATATATATATATATATATATATATATATATATTCTGAAATTAGGAAGTGTTCGTGGTGTTATGGCTATCGTCGAAGGAAATGGACACGTGTTGGTTGGTTGGGTTTTATGGCATATCAACCTTTGTAGGTTATTTAACGCCATATCCATTTTTATGTAAATAATCAGTTCTATTTAAAACAATTCAGTCTAGCATGAGTATACAGTTTAATTGTCGAAAACATTTCGATTTCAAACCATTCAGTTTGTTCAAACAGTTATATATAACAATTCAGTTAACTGTAAGTACAGTTTCAATGTCAAAAACAGTTCAATTTCAAACAATTAAATTTAGCATAAGCACGTAGTTTAAATGTTACTACGGTTTAATTGTGAAAAACATTTCTATTTCTACCTACTCAGTTTAGTCAAGCAGTTCTAATTCAGCTATTTCACTTCGGTATAAGTACAGATTTTGTTTACACACAGTTAAATGTCAAAACAGTTGTATATTAAACAAATCAGTTTAGTGTAAATACAGTTTCAATGTCAAAAACCAGTTCTATTTCAAATAATACAGTTTAGCATAAGCACGCAGTTTAAATGTAAATACGGTTTAATTGTCAAAAACACTTCTATTTCAAGCTATTCAGTTTAATCAAACAATTTAGTTTAGCATAAGCATGCTGTTAGTTCTATTTAACCCATAGATAAGACCTATCAGGTGATACCACACTGGGCCAAAGTGGACCTGGGAGCAATGGCAATGAATGGGTGCTCCGTATTCCCAAAAGCCCCAGCATTACTGGGACCTCACCATCAGATCGTTTAGTGTCATATCCAGGACACTCATGGGGGGTATTACCCCTATGCAGAGGTGCAGTCAGTGTATTATACAGCCCCTGCCGACTGGGCAATACACAGAGTTAAATGCCAAAACAGTTTTATTTCAGATAATTCAGTTTAGCATAAGTACAAGGTTTAGATGTCAAAACAGTTCTATTTCGAGCAATTCAGTTTAGCATAAGTACGCAGTTTTAATGTCAAAACAGTTCTATTTTAAATAATTCAGTTCAGCATAAATGCACAGTTTAAATGCAAGAAAACTGTAAACTCCAACCACTGTTTAGTTCTATCTAACCCATAGATAAGACACTTATTAGGCGCTACCACGTCGGGCCAGAGTGGGCCTGGGAGCGATGGCAATGAAGGGGTACTCTTCAGTCTCTAAAGCTCCAGCGTTACTGGAACCTCACCATCAGATTGTTTAGTGTCATATCCAGGACACTCGTTGGTGGGGGGGGGTCTTACCCCTCTGCAGAGAAGCAGTCGGTGTATTCTCCAGTCCCAGCCGACTGGGCGAGGAAATGAACACGCTTACCCGAATTCAAATCGAGGTTTTATGCAGATCACATAGCATTAATACTCTTGGGAAAAGCTAATTCTCTCTCCAACATTGGGTAAATAGTTGGGTTGACAGGGCTCTTTAACATTGATATGGCAACCGATCTAGGGGAAAGAAAACTCTGAATTCAAACCTGTTAAACTCCGCTTAAAAATTGACCTAGTGTCACATCCTGATCGAGTGGAAGGGTTGGTAAATACACACACACACACACACACACACATGCGCGCGCACGGATATTGGCCTACTCAACAAGTTCGCTCTGTTTCTATTGTGAGATAGAAATGTTTACTTTTAATTTCATTTTGTGACGCATGATCAATTGACGCACCCATTTTTTCCATTTTGTCAAATTAGTGTATTTTTATATATTGGTTCTTACATTGAAGTAAAATGTAAAATTCCAGCTGGAACTTCCCCACCTCCTGAAAAAAAATAAGAAGATATATTCAGTGTATAAAGAAGGTTTTGTAAATGATCGAACATGTCAAAAGTTGTTTGGGAAATTATTCTTGAAATTTCTGCGTGAATGATGGCCCAACCAGGGATAGTCAATTGAGACTAGAAGTGATCAAATTAAGAAGTTACTGTAGACCAGGGCTTCTCAAAATTTTCACCCCACCGTAACAAAATTTAATTTTCCTTCATCCCCAAATAAATTAATTGAATACTAATTTACAAAACATAACTAATTTACCAGTGGTTAATACAATGTACAAGAAAAAAGAATGAGTAAACTATAAATACAAATAAACCTTTAATTCTTGAATTATTTTAAATGGGAAGAATATATTTAGTAAGCAATAAGAAGATCACAAATATTCTGTGGCAGATTTGTGAACTTGAGCCGCAAATCATTACGTTCTATATTCAAAGTGATTCTCTGTTTTCTGAGTAAATAAACCCATATTCCAGGAAATAAAAACTTAGAAAAGCTAGAAAAATGGGTTCGACAGTTGCACAAAGCTTGAGATATTTTGCCACAGTTTTTTTTGTTCATTTAGTAATATGAAATTTAAAAAAGTAAAATTAACCCCTCTGAATTATTAGAGTTAGATAGCAATAATTGAAACCCTTTAACTATGTAGCAATACTAGTGTGCAAACAAATTATTTCTATGCTTTTCTTCAAGCTACCGAAATTTTGTTCAGTCCAGGGGGTCTATATGAACCACTTTTAGAAGCCCTGTCCTAAACAGATCTAGAGAACAACTATCTGATATCGTGGACCAGCAAGTTTTTTGTTTTGTTTTTATATGTGAAAATCTATAGAATATCTGGACTAAATTGTAATTAGTTCAAAAATTCCCATTAATTGAACAGTCATAATAATACTAATCTTTACCTGTAAAATATAATGAATATATATTCAAAGTTAATTATTTTAATTCACATTATCTGAATAGTCGTAATGATTTTAATTCATAATTATTGAACAGACGTAATAATGTTAATTTTTAACGGTAAAACATAATGAATATATATTCAAAGTTAATGATTTTGATTCATATTTATTTCGTTGACAAGGAATTCAAAATCACAAAATAAATAAATAAATTAGTTAACTAAAAGCAAACCTTCTGTTTAAAGTAGAAGAAAGCATGACGAACAGTCAATTTACTTACCCGTTACCGTTAGATCACGAAGTACGTGGTGCCTTCAATAAGTTTCCAGACTTTTTTTGTACAGGTATTTAAAATCGTCGTAGACTCTTAAAAATTCAGTATGTTATTGCTATACATCTTATGAGATGATTGACAAATTTTTATGATGTCCGCTTTAAAGGAACAGCTACAGCAGCAATTGAAATACAACCTACTAAAGTTTGATTGTCACAGCTGGTGAATTTTAAAAATGCAATCTGGACGTGAGGATACTTTAGAAGAAAAATATGCAATAAAATTCTGTTTTAAACTTGAAAAAAAAAATGCCACAGAAACGTATGGAATGCTTCAGACTGCTTTTGGACAATCTTACATGATTCGAGCATCAGTGTTTGAGTGGCGTAAGAGATTCAAGGAAGGTAGGGAGTCTGTGAGGGATTATGAGAGGTGTGAGAGGAGTAAGGAAGTCAATAGACAAGAGTTGATTGACTAAAGGGTTAGGGTTAGGGTTACTATGTTGAGGTTTTAAGGGAGTTCAGGTAGAGATTCTGTCGGAAGAGGCCAGCACTCTTCAAATCGGGCCCGTGACATTTCCTCCAGGTCAATGCACCAGTTCACAACTCCATCCTTGTCATAGACTATTTGAGCAAGATGGGCATCAAGACAGTTCCTCACCCTCTCTATCGTCCAGACCTTGCTCCCTGTGACTTTTGGTTATTCCCTAAGCTCAGAGGCTGTCGTTATGAGACAATTGAGGAGATGAAAGAGGGTGTGACGAAGGTCATTGACACGCTCACACAGGAGGACTTCGATGGGGCCTTCCAGAAGTTGTTGGAACGGTACAACAAGTGCATTGCAGCCGGAGGAGATTACTTCGAAGGGGACTAGAGTTTCATGTGTGTACTATCAATAAAAGTCCCTATACGAAAAAAGTCTGGAAACTTATTTAAGGATCCTCGTAAAGCAGCGATGAATCTGGCCAATATTTAAATGGGTGACCATTTAGAAACAGCAGGTACGATAAGCAATATGATGTTAGTAAATTCCAGAAATATTTGAAAGACTATGTAAATAAGTAATCAAGTTATAATGATTAAAGTTGATTAAAAAATATTAAAAGTAGTCATGTTTCAAATATAGAGTGTTTCAATATACAAGAGACCCATGTGACTGCAAATAACTCTACTAATAATAACGTTGTGTTCTTTTTTGTTTCAGAATTAAAAATAGTATACTAAAACAACTATTAATCCTCGATCACAATTCCTTGGACAGGAGAGAAAAAATATTTTGCATCTCTACTTATTTGGAGATAAAATCATTCAAAACTGTCTCAAAATAGATGCAATCCATTAATCTGGTAATGATTTATTACTGAGACACGAAACTCAAAAAAAGATTTCATGATCTGGAAGCTGATATAATAATAATTAAAAAAAGCATTGATTTGATACCTCTAGGTCAAGGGATGCATTTTTCTAGGACGTGTTCCAAATGACCGCCATTGCGCTTGTCTCAGTAACAAATCTGTGCATCTATTTTGATACACCTGGTATGAAAGATGAGCCTGTTTCTTTATCATCTATCAAATCTTGATTCAATTAAAGACACTGCTACATGCAGTTGAAAAGGAAAATCCATTGCATTCCTGTATTTTAACGCTAGTTGTTGAGAAAACAGTTTTATGGAAGTACAAGTGTCATTCAAAAAGTTATTAACCTCACCCAGAAAGAAGAGCCGCAGTCGAACATTTTTGTTGTGGCAACACACAACCACTTCTTATAAAACTAGAAAATCTAAATCAGATTTTATTTGTCTAAATTTTTTAAATGAAGCTTGATAATTTTCATCATTTAGTGTATTTGGACCATTGTCTTCACTTTTATTGTAATATTCACCACGTTTCGGCCAATGCGCCCTTCGATTTTCTTCAGGTGTTTCTTGTCGAACTCGTGAGTAAAATCGTTGCATAACGGATATAGGCGTTTGGTTAAGAAACTTCAAAGTAAAATCATCTGGAGGTTGCAGGTTCAATCCTGACTACAAGTAAAGAAAATAAGGATCACTTACTGTAGCTTAACACATGTACTCGGATAGATTTAACTGAATAAGAATAATCTACTCCCATGGATATAATCTACTCCCATTGAATATAATTTGTGTTGAATAATAATATTTGTAACCAATTTACTGTCAGCAAACAAATGATTAATATTGAGTTAAATTATCAGAGTTAGATAGCAATAATTGAAACCATTCAACTATGTAGAAACAATAGCAATACTAGTGTGCAAACAAATTAGTTCTCATTTAAAAATGAATTTACCGATAAACTAATCACTTACAAATCAAATATGTATATCCATCTAAATGTGTGCAAGAAAATGATTGATATAAGTTGTTTAAATTTCTGAGACGAAGCTTGATGATTTTTATCATTAAGGGTGTTCGGACTATTTTCTTCATCTTTATTGTTATTTCCACGACGTTTCGGTCGATATGCCCTCTAGCCTGTGTCACATTCCAACACTGTGAGGATAAGGAGAATTATTATCAAACAAAGCATATCTGAAGAAATTCGTCAACGAAATTTCCTTTGCCCAAGACTTCAGCATGCTTTTTTTTGTCAGGATTTATTCAGAATAAGAACCTTTTAAAGGAATACTATCTCAAATTAACTAGAATTGTGTGATTATCAATTTAAGACGTGTTCAGTCATGGGATTAGCCACAGGGCTAAGTATGAAGCCATTTTGATGAGAGTAAATTCAATACATTGAAGATGAAAGTAATAAAAAAGGCGAGTAACAATCCAGGAATACTTAACTCTTGTACCGTTATGGCTAACGGAATCAGAACAGGTGACCCCCGTGGATTCAATAAAGGACGTAGTTAGAAGTTCCATGTAGGTTCCCGAGTTCGACAAACACCTGAAGAAGGCCGGAGAACATATCGGCCGAAACGTTGTGGAAATAACAATAAAGATGAAGACAATAGTCCGAAAACCCTTAATGATAAAAATGACGAATGTTAAATTGTTACTGTTACATAGCAATATTTGAAACAATTTAACTGTGTGCAAACAAACGATTCATAGTTAATCGAATTCCGTTAGACAGAAATGCTTGAAACAGTTTAACTTCAAAAAATGAACTCAGGCTTGTTTAGTCATGTTATCTACAAAATATGTTTACTTATCATATATTTGATATATATGTATACATAGAATTTGGCATTAAATAACCTACAATAGTTGATATGCCATAAAACCCAAACTGAGATGCTGTACGGTGGGCTCATCCAACTTTTTTTTAACCCTTTTCCACTTTCCGTAGATTGTCACCCAACGAAATCTTCGTATTGAAACTTCCAGTGTGAATTTAATGCATGCTGTTTCCAAACTTCTAGACGAGTGAATTGGATCATGGTGTTATTTTCTTACGCACACACACACACACACACACACTGACTTGAAATATACTATATGTAAAAAGAAATAAAGATATGTTTGGCAATACATTCATCATAATCATCATGTCGTGCCACTAGCACGGATATCCCTGACCCTCTCTCGCCACTTCTCCCTATCATTCATCGCTTCTGGCAGGTCTTCAGGGCTACATGCCGTATCCTCACATAGCTGCTGTATGTATGTTCGAGCTGGTCGTCCTGCTTTTGCTTGGCCATATGCGGGGGGTCCATAGGAGTACATCACTGATGAGTTCGTCCTTGCTTCTCCAGCGGTGTCCTGTGTGTCTCGCTCGTCTAACTTGTATAGTTTTCGTGATGGGAGGCAAGTGGCCGTACAGCTGGTGTCTTGTGGGGTGTTGCCGCCAGGACTTGTTCAATATTGCTCTCAACATTCTTGTGTAATTGCCGTCTAGCTTCTTCTTCTGCCGTTTAGTTAGCGTCCAAGTAGTGCATCCATATAGCAATATCGATACGACCGCTGACTGGAAGAAACTGCGTTTCATTTTATCGGTCAGGTCTGATTTCCATATGATCGAGAGCCTATCGATAGTTGTCCATGCTTTCGTTAGTCGCGTGTCAAGTACAACAAATTTTTATGATCTTCGTAGTAGGAAATGGATTCAGCGAACCAAGTTCGAATTGTGGTCGAGGTTGTTAGCGTTTTACTTCGCATTACTCGGATTGAAAATAATATCCGAAAACACATTTTGTTAACCAAATCTTCGGAAGATTTTCTTTCTTAGTATGTACATTTTTGGGAAGCATCATATTGAATTATCAATTTGAAGTCGCACTTCTCATAGAAAATTTACTAAATTATCTTAAATAAAATTCAACCAATATTTAAAATGTCTAACTTATCCAGCATTACGTATTTTGGTGGCTGGCTTTAATTTATACAAGTTTGAGATGATGGAGAAAAATATTGTTTTTCATCTTATCAAGAATGATGACTGTGTTCTCTTTGGTAATCAGATATAATTGAGAATCTCTCTGTCTATCTATGTTGTCATAAAAGGCCTCTAAAAATTTGGTGTATGGCTTTTTCTTCTTCTCACTTTCTCTTTCTGTCTTTCCTTCTCTCTCCCTCCTCGCTCCTTCCTTCTTCTAACTCGCTTTCTGTTCCTCCTCTCTCACGTTCCCTCCTCTCTTTCTCTGTTGCTTTCCATCTACTCTATACCCCTTCTTTTGCTCTCCTTCTCCCTTTTCATCTTTGTTCTGTCTTTCTCTCTCGTTCTTTTTATTTCTTTTTCTTTCTCTCTTCTCTTCCTTCTTCAATTTCTTTCTTTATCCACCTTCTTTATAATTTACCGCTCTTTCTTTCTTTCGCTCTCTCTCTCTCTCTCTCTCTCTCTCTCTCTCTCCTTCGGTCTCTTCCTTCCTCTCTCTCTCTATATATATATCCTTCTCTCAGGGGGAATTTTGGCTATCTTGCTATAAATATTACTTTCTTTTTTATTCTGTCTTGTTCTCTCTATCAATTCATCTATCTCAAGGCACCCGCAGTTATCTAGAAAATAATTGATATCTTTATTACCTCCAAGCCACTTGTTGACGACAAAATGAATTAGACATAGGAAAAGGATGTAAGAAATATATCGGGAAGTTAAGCCCTCGAGGCTTGAAGAAGTTTGGTTGGTTGTATTTATAGTATGTCAACTTTTATTGGGTTATTTAATGCCGAAATCTGTCGTTTTTGACGTGCAATTATTGGGTTTCAAGTAACGAACAATAAGTCAATTGTAAAAAAAAATATATATTTATATATATCGCTTCAAGTTACTATTATTAATACAAATAATTTGCACATATTATATGGCTTCAAAATTCTTATCTAATGCAAATAATTTGCTCATAATAATGTAGCTTCAAAAATTCCTAACTGATACAAATAATTTGCGGTAATTATACGGTTTCAAGCAACTATTCACATTTGATAACGATAATTTGTTTTCACTGTTATTTGGTCTCATACATATAGATCATTTTTTCATATGGTTTTTAACATTCCTATCTAATTCTAACAATTTTTGAAGGATCTATTTGACTTATAGATGGGACCTTTACGAGTACAACAACTTTGGTTCAGAGTTGACCTAGGAGTAATGACAATGAAGAAGTGATTCCACAATATCCAGAATTCCAGAACTGGGGTCTCACCATCGGGTTATTTTATAACATATCAACCCTTGTAGGGTATTTGATGTCAAATCCTCTTTACACACACACACACACACACACACACACACACACACACACACACACACACACACACACACACACACACCTATATATATATTATTTGTAAATGAATAGTTTGTAAGTAACCTTATTTTAAACGAGCCTAAGCTCATTCATTTGCACACAAATGGTTTCAAGTATGGTTATCTAACACTAATAATTCTGTTCAACTGTTATTCATTTATTTGCACACAGTTGAATGGTTTTAAGCATAGCAAATGATTAAATAGTTCTATTCGGTCCATAGATGGGACACTAATAGGTATTACCACATCCACATTGGAGGTGCCCGTGGTGTAATGGTTATCGTCGTTGGAAATGGACACAGCGACACGAGTTCAAATCCTGGACGAGGCTGATTGCATTTCACATAGCACTAATACCCTTGGGAAAGGTATGAATCCAATTATTCTCCCTCCAGCTATGGGTAAATAGTAGGACAGACAAGGTTCTTCAGCCTAGTCTAGGAGAAGGAAAACTCTGAATTCAAACCTGTTAAACTCCGCTTAAAAATTGACCTTTTGTCATATCCTGCCCGAGCGCAGAAGTTGGTAAATAGGGTATTACCACATCCAGGTCAAAGTGGACCTAAGAGTAATGATGACAAAGAGGTACTCCTCATTACCCATACTCTTACCATCAGATATAGTTTAATGTCATACCCAATACACTAAATGGTTTCAAGTATTGCTATCCAACACCATAAATCTATTCAACATCATTCATTCGTTTGCACACAATGAAACCATTTGATTTCAAGCATTGGTATGTTGCCCTTAATTGTTCGATTTAATATCAATCATTTGTTTGCACACAGCTAAATGGTTTTCAGTATAGTAAATGATTAGATATTTCTAGTTGTCTCAATTTCTGAGACGAAGCTTGATGATTTTTATCATCGGGAGTCGCCTGTTCTGATTCCGTTAGCCATAACCGGGTAAAAATGTTAAGTATACCGGTATTATCTCTCGCCGGCAGTCAGGATTGAACCTGCAACCTCTAGAAGTCTCATAAGAAGCTTAGGGAACCAACGCCAATAACCTTTACGCTATGTGTCCTGGAGTAACAATCCAGGAATAATTAACACTTGTACCCGATTATGGCTAACGGAATCAGAACAGGCGACCCCCGTGGATTCAATAAAGGACATAGTTCGAAGTTCCATGAAGGTTCCCAGTTCGACAAACACCTGAAGAAGGCCAGAGGACATATCGACCGAAACGTTGTGGAAATAACAATAAAGATGAAGGCAATAGTCCGAAAACCCTTAATGATAAAAATAGATATTTCTATTTGACCCATAGATGAAATCCTAACAGGTACTACCTCTTTGGGTCAGAGAGGACCTGGGAGTAATGGAAATAAAGGAGCAGACCACATTACCCAAAACTCCGCATCTAGACCCTCTCCATCAGATGATGTTTTGGGCCATATCCAAGACACTCATTACCCCACAGCAGAGATGTAGTCGACGTATTTTAGAGCCTCAGCAGACAAAGCTATAACTTGAAAGGTTTTGAAAATCTGTATTAAAAAAAAAGACATTATTATGTAAAAAAAAAAAATAAAAATCGTTGAACCCTTAAGCTTCATTCTTTTTTACCCTTAGACTCACGAACTTTATGGGTACATACTAAGCTATGAATAACCATAATTTATAGTCGTTTAGTGATGATCGAAGTCACTACTGTTGTAAAGATCTATGAGATTTGTCAACGGCGAGACGCTCTCTATATTATATCACTTTTCTTTTGTTTTCTTCTTTGCCTATCCCTTCTATCTTTCCTCCCTTTCTCCCCCCTCTCTCTCTCTACTTCGCTCACACACGTGAAATTTCTTTCTCTTGCTCTCTCACCTTTCTTTTTTTCTTTCTTTCTTTCTTTCTTTCTTTCTGACAGGTTCACCTTTTTTTTCTCTCTATCACTAGTTATAAATCTCGTTTTTTTTCTCTCTTACACACAATTTCTCTCTCTTTCTTTCAATCCTTCAGTTTCTCTTACACAATTTTTCCCTCTCTTTCATTCGTTTTATTCTGTCTATCTGTCTGTCAGTCTCTCTCTCTCTCTCTCTCTCTCTCTCTCTCTCTCTCTCTCTCTCTCTTTCCTTCAGAGCACATCGTTATCAAGATATGGATATATCTTCTTTCTCTGTCTCTCTCCTTCAGAGCAAATCATCATCAAGATATGGACACATTTTTTTTACTCTGTCTTACATCATTTTTTTTCTCTCTCTCTCTCTCTCTCTCTCTTTCTTTCTCTATTTCAAAGTAATTCATTATTAAGATATGAAAACATCTTCGTTCTTTCTCTGTCTGTCAGTCTTTCTCTTCTACCTCTCTCTTTCTTTCCTCAAATCTCTCTCTCTCTCTCTTTCTCTCTCTCTCTCTCTCTTTATCTCTGCACTAATCATTATGAAGATATAAATACATATTCTCTATCAGTCTTTCTATCCCTTTATATATATATATATATATATATATATATATATATATATATATATAAAGGGATAGAAAGACTGACAGATAATATATATATATATATATATATATATATATATATATATATTCATTTTTGTTCATAACATTCTTTCTATACTTCTTGGAAAATAGCAAACTTTGCCTAGTCTTACATACAGGCCTCCGATTGCTTAAGTATCCGCTTCTCCTAAGTCGTCACCCATCAAAGTACTGGGCAGGCTCTTCGTTGCTTCACTTCGATTATCTGGTGAGCATCAGCCTAATTGAACTATAAATAGTTCTTTCTTTTCTTTTTTTTTATTTTCCTGTCATATTCACTTTTTCTTCCTTTTTCTTTAATCTATTCAATATTATTCTTTCTCTTTTTTCTCTCTCTTTCGATCAGCTTTCCTGTTATTTTCTTTTTCTGATTGTTCTCTTGATTCCTAACAGATTTTTTATTCCTTCCCCTCTTCTTTCTTTCTTTCTTTCTTTCTTTCTTTTCATATATATTTTCATTTAGTTTTTCTTATTTCGTTTTTTTTCTTTTTCTTTCCATAACTTTCTTATTTTCTTTCTTTCTTTCCTTCTTTCTTTCTTTCTTTCTTTCTTTCTTTCTTCAGTTCCTTCATCGTCTTTTAACTTCTCTCATTTCCCCTCCGATACTAACTTCCTTTCTCTTTCGGCCGTTCCATTTTAGTGTTGCTGTCTTGTGCGGACCTTAGTGCAATTTCATGGGAAAATGAGAGCAAACAAAGTCATTAATGTCTTCACCAAAGTCGGTCGCTCGTCATCGGCCTTCTTCTTTTCCTTTTCTCCCCTTTAGGCTGTTTGTTTGAAAGGCATCTTGACATAGACATAATGTGAACTACACACTGTGCCCATTATCGTGTAAAAAATGGACTATCTGTCTATCGCCGGCAAACTTTCTTTCGTTTTTTTTTTTTTAATTTCTGTCTATATAACTCTCTGTCTCTGTCTCTCTGTCTCTGTCTCTCTCTCTCTCATTCACACTTTATTCTCTTTATCTCTCTTTATCTACCTATCAACAAAAGCTTTTACTTCACACTTCTTTTCCTTCCCTTGCACTATCATGTGTTCGAGAGTCTCCCCCCCTCTCTCTCTCTCTTTCTCTCTCTCTCTCTCTTTCTTTCTTTCTTTCTTTCTTTCTCTCTCATTCCCACTTTATTCTCTTTATCTCTCTTTATCTACCTATCAACAAAAGCTTTTACTTCACACTTCTTTTCCTTCCCTTGCACTATCATGTGTTCGAGAGTCTCCCTCTCTCTCTCTCTCTCTCTCTCTTTCTCTCTCTCTCATTCAGACTTTATTCTCTTTATCTCTCTTTATCTGCCTATCAACAAAAGCTTTTACTTCACACTTCTTTTCCTTCCCTTGCACTATCATGTGTTCGAGAGTCTCTCTCTCTCTCTCTCTCTCTCTCTCTCTCTCTCTCTCTCTCTCTGCATGTATGGATATATGTGAATGTGGCTGTATGCGTGTGCGCATGTGGATGCGTGTGTGTGTGTGTATGAAGATGTATGTGTTGATGTGTGTGTGTGGCTGTGTGCGTGTGCGCATGTGGATGCGTGTTTGTTTGTGTATGAACAGGTATGAGTGGATGTGAATGCATGTATGTCTGCGCGTGTGTGTCTATGCGTGTGAGCGTTTAGATGTGTGCATAAGCATGGATGTCCGTCTGTGAGTGCTGATGTATGTGTATGAATGTATTAGTGTATCTGTCTGTATGGATGCGTATGTGTTAATGCACGTGTGTGAAGATGCATGCGAGAATGTGTGTGAAGCTTTGTATTTGCACGTGTACATGTAAGCATGTATAAGCGTGGATGAGTGTGAATGTGCGTGTAGATGTGTGTGTGTGTGTGTGTGTAGATGTGTGTGTGTATGTATGTGTGTAAGTGATTGTGTGAGTTCGAGTGCATGTATATATAGGCATGGATATGTATGTTTTTATATGTTTGTGTGTGTGTGCGTTTGTGTGTGTGCGCATATAGATGTGTGTATAGACGTGGACATTATGTTTTTATATGTGTGTGTGCGTGCGTGTGTATGTATGTGTGTGTGTGTGTGTTCATATTTGTGTAGAGATATAAGTGGGGAATGGTGAAGTATGATATTTGCCTCTGGTGCCAATCATCAGTGTTAAAGACTAAGGTAAAGTTTAATATTTCAGAACAGATTTTCAAAGGTAGATGGAAACTTTTCTACTCTCAGTAGCTTACGCTACACAATCTTTCTACTCCCCACCAACTTAATTTTGTCCTCTGGATTAAGCGTAAGTTTATGCTAATTCAGTTTTTCTTCTCCTAGAGTGGTTGCCGTACAAAGGTTAAAGAACCTTGTCTGCTCTACCGTTTAACCGTTACTGGGAGGAGAGTGGATTAATGCCTTAGTACGAAGTGAAACGAAAGCAGCTTTCGTCTGGGATTGAACTCGGTTCACTGTATTCATTTTCTACGTCGATAACCGTTACGCTACTTCATCCACCTTACCCAGATCTATGCTTTTATCAGACGAATCAGTAGGCGAACCAAGGAACAAAATAACCTCTTAACTCAACAGTTTATCCCATGAAGATTTCGCCGCAACACCTGTCCTACTCAATAGTTTTTTGCTACACAGTTTCTTTCGCTTTTACTGAAAAACTACAGAATAGCTTTACTTTTTTTTTTTTTAATTCCGTAAAGTTCAATATAATTCAAAAGAAAGTAAGCATATATCAAATTGCCACAATCAAATATCATATTGATGCAGTTAAAGATGATAGACAGCAATGACAGATGATAAATATCAACACTTATTAAAAAAAGTTCTGAAGTTTTCCTATCGTTTAAATTCTAAAAATTGTTTTTATATATTTTAAATGTTAAAGGTTTGGTTAGTTTGCTTTTGCAGCGTATAAGCCCTTGTATTTATATATTTGATTTGTAAGCGAATAGTTTGTTGGTAAGATTATTTTAAAACGATTAAGCGCTCATTTGTTTGCACGCAGTTAAATAGTTTCTCGTATTCCCATCAAACAATGATAATTCTATTTAATATTAATCATTTATTTGCACACAGTTAAATGGTTTAAAGTATTCCTATCAAACATAAGTAATCCTATTTATCAAATATACCTATGTAATATAAATAAACTGCACAAAGCTGTATGGCTTCAATAGCAAATAAAAATCTTTAGCAAGAAATTGAACAGTTCAATTTGACCCATAGATGGGACCCTTACAGATTCTACTCATCAGAGAGGAACTGAGAATAATGACAATAGATGGGTACTCCATATTCCCCAAAACTCCACGGCTGAAGCCTCACCATCAGATGCATTTTAGAGGCATACCCCGGACACCTGTTTGGGTTGGGTTTTACTCTCTGCAGAGGTGCAGTCTACTTATTCTACAATCCCAGCCGGTGAGCAGTTTAAATGTAAAGTGAAAGTTGTAAAGCTAAACATTGTAGAAAGCCAGGGCACTATTTTTTCTTTTACTAAAATATTGTTTATCATGAAGTTTTAAATGTGTAAAAATTAATTTTCAGTTTTTTAGTTTATTTACTCCTTCTCAAAGGCGCACAAGTGTAGGACGACCAGCTAGAATTTATCTACTACAGCTCTGTACGGACACAGGATATCGCCTGGAAGACCTACCGGAAGCGATGGATGATAGAGACAGATCGCGAGGGTGAGTATGGGAAAGCAGAACGACATGATGATGATGATATATATATATATATATATATATGTGTGTGTGTGTGTGTGTGCGTGTGTGTGTATTGAATGCAGACCCGTAATCAAAGTCACTTTTCAAAATCTTTCAATATAAACATTTAAAAACGTTATAAAAACTATAAGTTTCACGATGTGAAATCGATTGTCCGTTACTTGTATAAAATAAATTAGCCTCTCCACCCCCAGCATCTAACATACAAAAAGACACCAACTATAGCCCAAAGACAGTCGCTCTTATTAACGCATAGGCCAGAAACTGACAGCTGCCAAGCACCGTTGACACTGTGTCCATCCAACTTGAATATATATGCACTGTATCAATGATATTGAGCACTTTTTATTTATAAATAAAGCAAACTCTCTCTCTCTCTCTCTGTCTATATATATATATATATACTAATCAAACAAGATAATGATTTATTACTGAGACAAATGCAATGGCGGTCATTTGTAAAAGTCATGTAAAACATGCATCTTTTGAGCTAGAGACATCAATGCTTTTTTAACTGTTATTATATCAGCTTCCAGGACATGCAATCTTTTTTAGTTTATCATATTAATGGATTGCATCTATTTTGAGACAGTTTCGAATGATATATCCAAATATTATCCGATGCTAAGTCAGTCGATGGCGGGAACGATTCTATTTTAGGATTTTCTTTCTTCAATATCCATGTAATTCAAAATCCAATCTGGACTCGATTCGTGCTATTACGTTCACTTCCGTACTGATACCCTTAGGAAAGGTATGAGATCCCCGATCCCCATCAGCTATGGGTTAAATAGGTCTACTACTGTTCTCCGACAAGGATAACTTTGACATTAAAAAACCCTCAAAGGTTGATATATATATATATATATATATATTAATGCAGTATTGGCAAGTCTTAAAGAAAACATGAATTTGAGTCTCTCCGACAATTTAGTCTTCATTATTTTTACTTCCGATCTATGTTATTCCTCATCATCGATTGATTATAACGGCATGTAAACTTGTATAGGGTTATTTTCTGCCTAGAAATTAAGCAATTGCATTCACCATACTTTTATATTTACATTTATGTATTGTTGTTTCTTTAAAGATTTTGTTTTGCACTTATTTATATGATATCAAGTATTCTGATCAAATACAAACAATTTGCACACAGCTATATTGCTTCAACTATTCCTCTTTATAACTTATAACCATATAGTTTCAAGTAATTAATAATTTAGTTATAGTGACAGTGAGAAATGATAATGCTTAATGAGAAACTACAGTTTCTAGTAACTATTCTTAATTCAAATAATGTAGAGTTTAATTTAAAGTATTTCTATCTTGTACAAATAGTTTTTACACTGTTGTTTGGTTTCAAGTATTCCAATATATCAGAGCGGAACGACGACCTGAATGAAATTCATAGCTTGCCATATTCCCATAACTTTCCAATCATCGGTGGAGACATGAGTACACAAATAGACAAAGATGAAAATAATAGATTTAACTTACTCAACCAGTAAAATAGAAATAGCAAATGTCTAACAGATTTTTCATGGCTAAACATTATATTCTACAAGAGGGAGGGAAAACTATGGACCTACATCTACCCGAATAGCACTAAAGCACTGCCAGCTACATTATATACGCATAAACAAGAAGGAGTATCTTCCTGTCACAGAATCGTCTCAGCAAAGATACTCCTGAGTCTTGGCAGAAATAAGAAACAAACAAAATTCCACGTTACGACTGGTCCTCACTTACCAATAGAGATATAAGCAATAAATATGACTGTAACTGTAAGAAACAAATTCGATACTCTTCACGAAATATGTGAAAGACATACACCAAATGATGAATATGAAAACTTCATCACGGCCCGCATAATGTATACTAAGCAAACCAAGAGCAAAATGTATAGTTCCATAGGAATCACTAGTAGCTGGGTAAAAAGGAAATAAATAAAAAAAGGATCCTTTCTCAATAAAAGAAACCCAACAAATGCCAACGAACAGAAACTTAAGAAAGCTCAGAAAGAACTAACCATCCCATATCAAAAAGAGCAATTAGAATACATTCAAAGTCAAATCGATAAAATTAGAAATTCAATAGAAGATAGACAATCACGAATAGCATGGAAGACACTAAATGAAGTGAGGCAAAGGAAGAACACACGGAGAACAAAAGTAAAAGCTGCCAGACAAGAAGATAGAGTTCTGATCTGGAAAAAACATTTCAAGAATCTGCTCAGATATCTTTCTGAAAACTCTAACAAACCTAAAAAACATTAATGGCCAACTCAACGTCAAACTAACACAGTTTACGGAGGAAGAACTTGAGGAAGTATTGAAAATATTAAATGCAGAAAAGCTGCAGGTCTTGACAAAATAACTCCTGATGTTTGGAAGATAAGAAAATTTGACAACATACTTCTCCATCTATGCAAAGAGAGTCTATAAACAAAACATAAAAGGGGAATGGACGAAAGATTGCATCCTTTCCTTTTCCAAGAAAGGCTCCCTAGTAATTACAAATAACTATTGAAGTATAACTCTACTTTAGATAAGAAGACTTGTAATACTCTGCTTCTCAATCGTATACTACTCGAAATCAAGAAAATTTAAGAAAAATCAGAACAGCTTTCGAAGAAATGGCTCCATAACCTCACATATTCAGACAATCCATCGAATCATCGAAAGAGTATAAGCAAAGAATCTTGGGGAAAACATTACCATTCGAAGATTTCTTTTAAGTATCCGATTCCATACACAGTGGAAAGATGGAGCAAATACTATCAGCATTTGATCTTCCCAAAGAAACATTTCCCTCAATAATAATGCTTTACAAAAAGAGAAAAGCAATGATTCACTCATCGGATGGAGACTCCGAATTCTTTAACCTTGGTATGGTAACCGGTGTAAGAGAAGGAAAACTCTGAAATCAAACCTGTTAAACTTCACTTAAAAAGTGACCTTGTGTCATATCCTGCTCGTGGGGTTAGGTTAATAAATACAGATGTAAAAAAACTTTCTCAGTTTCTTGTGCAAGTCCTCAAACTCCTTTCGGAAATTTTCGACTGAACAAGGGAACGGATACATAATGAAAAAAAGTTTTTTTCTTTTCTGGGATGCATATTATTCGCTTGGGCAACCATGTACCGAAGATGGGCAGATGAACAGATAATTTAAGTTAGTAATTATGGAAATGAAATAATGGAAGTGTCCGTCTTAACCCTCCCAACGGGTAGGAGACCATCAGGTGCCCTTAGCTATCCAGAGTTGAAGAATAAAATAAATAAATAAAAAAGAAGTCATGAAGTCCTTTCTCTCTTAAATCATCTAACGACTCACTCCTTATATCTGACAGTTTATATATATATATATATATATATATATTTGCTTATTAAGCAAAAGGCGGTGAGTGAGAGGTTGAGTACGAAGACTGTGTTGCATCAATCTTCTAAGTAAGGGTTACATACTTATTTTTAAGGCAGCATTCTTAATTCCTAATTGGTTGGTTTTAACGAAATATCATTCCGTCTAAGGTCATTTTATACTTAAAAGGTTAAGAAACTGCGTTCATTGCACTTTTATATTCATATTTTTTGGCGTATTTGTTTCCTCGGAGTATTTTTACACACAGTTATATCATATCAAGTTTGCACACAATTGTATGATTTCAAGTATTTCTATCTAATGTTAATAATCATATGGCGTCAAGTAACTATTTCGCTTTAAAAATAGTCATTTATTTGCAACCAGTTATATTGTTTCAACTAAGTGATAATAATTCTTAGTAAACAATTATTCCTCGAGTAACTATTCTTAGTACAAATGATTAAGAGATAAATGGTACCAAAAGATTAAGAGATAACTGGTACCAAAAGATTAAGAGATAAATGGTACCAAAAGATTAAGAGATAAATGGTACCAAGTGATCCTATCGAGTGCGAGAAATTTTTAAACAGATCTATTTGACCCATAGATGGGACTCTACCACCACCCTTAGTCATAGTTAAGCAGTGAGTAACGACGATGAAGGGACACGCTACACTCCCCATATCTCCAGAGCTGGAGCCTCACCGTAAGATGCAGTTTTGAGTATTCTGACTCCTGCCGACAGGATGTCATTCGCTATTGTGTTAACTCACGGAGAGCTCAGTAGAAAACGAGTCCAAACACCTACAACTCAATACACATATACGAAAAATTAGCACATTATACGAAAGATACTCCGAAAGTAATGCCCCTACATATTTCCACATCAGGTACAGTGAATAGATAGAGCAAGTTTGGATAGAGCAAGTTTTCAGCTAAGAAGTATTATTTTCTCACGTTGTCTCAGTCACTGGCTATGCATTTTGCAAGCAATGAATAAAACCCTGAAAGAAAGTCACACCGAAACTAATATCTATCTATCTATCTTTTATTAGTTTGTTCTGTCCAATTAATCTAATTCTATCTATCTATCTATCTATCTATCTATCTATCTATCTATCTATCTTTTATTAGTTTGTTCTGTCCAATCTATCTATCTATCTATCAATTTATCTATTATTAGTTATATATATATGTAAAAGTTTTAAGCATTCTATTTTCGTGAGTTGAATTCTGTTTCAAAAGTATGTGATGTAATTAGTGCACGAAATTTATCTTAAAAGTGTATTTCCCTAAAAAATGAGTTCATATCTATCTATCTATCTATCTATGTGTATATATAATCGATGACACCCAACTCAGTCTGTGTATATTTATCTTTGTGTCTGAGGATTGTGCTGTGGAATAGTTAGACAGTTGTCGGTATATAAATCGAAAACAGTGAATTCCAGTTGTGTCTGCTAGTAGTCTTTTGTTTTATGGGCTCAGGAAACACATGAATTCATTTCTCTGGGGTCTGTCCCATTACCAGGTATCTTAACAAAATTTACTTGTGTCTGGCATGTTACGAGAATGGACGGATGGAAGAGTTGATGAAATACTACTTGGACAAACCCTTTTTCGAAAATACTACTGTAATTAACTTGAATAGATATGTTTCGCGTTTTGATAATTAAACAACACGTCTTCTCATATTGATATTTTTCTTAAAACAAATTAATGGCTTATCTAAAATACTCACGTGGAACATAATTTATAAGTCCTT
>OY757929.1:59045476-59070476 GCA_963585895.1 Sepioteuthis lessoniana | reverse complement strand
GATTTTTTATCAATTTGATCCATAGATGGGACCCTAACAGGTACTACAACTCCAGATGAGAGAATACCTGGGAGTAATAGCGATGAAGGAATACTTTACTCTAGCAGATCAGAAGACTCGCCATCACATGTAGTTTAGTGTCATATACAAGAGGTTTTTGTGTGTGTGGAGGGTGGTGGGTGAGTGACTGACCTCTTTGAATTGGATAGAATCAGCCTAGCCTTAGCTCCGTTGACAGGTCAACGTTGTTTTAAGTTGATTGATTCGTTGGTTTTTCACCGTGTCAAACACTGTTGGGTAATTCAATGCTGAAAACAGTTTTTTCTGCTTTCAAGTTACTTATAACTAACATTTGTAAATAATCATAGCTTTGAGTAACTATTTTTTGTATAATTATATCGTTTTAGGTCACATGGAAGTTAGTCCTATCAGATAAAATAAAGCACTGTTTTTCCAAGCAGCAGTCATGTCAATACTGCTGTATGGATGCACTACATGGACACTGAATTAGCGTATGGAGAGAAAACTTGACGGCAATTGTACAAGAATCCTCCGAACTGTATTGAACAAGTCCTGATGGCAGCATACCACAAAACAGCAGCTGTACGGACACCTACCACCCATCTCAAAAATCATCCAAACTAGACGAGCAAGACATGCAGGACACAGCTGGAGAAGTAAGGGCGAGTTCATAAGTGATGTACTCCTGTGGACCCCTTCACACGGACAAGCAAGGGTAGGGCGACCAGTTATAGCCTATCTACAAGAGCTCTGTTCTGATACAGGATGTAGCATTCTATGCCAAAAGCGATGGACAATAGGGACGAGTGGTGGGAGAGATTCAGAGAAATCCGTGCTACCGACACACCATGAAGATGCTGATGATGAAGTATTCTTATTTTAAGACATAATTTAATGTAAATTTGGTTGAAAAGAAACAGACAAGTCAGTCTTTTTGTTGCTCGCAATTATATGGTTTCAAGTAACTATGATATAAACAATTCCAATTCCAAATAAGTATTCTTAAAGGAAGAAATTTGCTCGCAATTATATAGTTTCAAGTAACTTTGTTGATAATAATATATAAACTATTATAACTACAAGAAACTATTCTTAATACAAAAAATATACACTCAGTTAAATGGTTTCAACTATGCCTATCTTATATTAACAATTTTCGAATATATATTTGTCTCGGAGATGAGACCCTAACAGATACTACCACTCCAGGTCAGAGTGCAGCTGGAAGTAATGGCAACGAAAAGGTGACTCCACACTCCTCAAGCTCCAGATTTGTAGGTTTGTGTCATACCCAGGACACCATTTTTGTAGGAGGACGGGTCTTCCTCCTCTGTTGTTTTAAATTTTAGGACTTTGTTTATGAACATCAATACAAATTTTATAATTTATTCTTTTCTGCTAGTATAGTGATATTGTGATATGGTCCTCTATACTACATTTATTAAATCGACTTATTTGAAATGTCGATCATACATTGAATCCAAAACCCAAGTCTTAAAATTCTGCCTCTCTTTCCTTTTCTAGCCCAGTCGGCTGGGGGTGTAGTATACACCGACTGAATCTCTGCAGAGAGGTAAAACTCCCCAAACGAATGTCCTGTTTATGACATTAAATCTTCTGATGGTGAGGTTCCAGTCTTTGAGCTTTGGGGAATGTGGAGTACCACTTCATTGCCATTGCTCCCGGTCCACTCTGACCCGGAGTGATAGGGTCCTCTCTATGGGTAAAATAGAACTGATTGTCATTTAAACTGAATACAAACGAATAACTTATGCTAAATTGAATTGATAGAAATAGAACTGATCATTTAACTGTGTGTAAGTAAATAACTGATGTTTAATTGAATTGCTAGTGATACACAATACTTAGAATCATTTAAGTGTGTGCAAACGAATGAATAATGTTTAACAGAATAATTAACGTTAAATAGCAATAATTGTAACCATTTCCCTGTGTGCAAACTAATGATTGATACTAAATAGAAGTATTCGTGTCAGATAGAAATGCTAGAAACTATTTAACAGTGCGCAAGAAAGAAAAAAAAAGAAAAAGAGTTCAGGCCTTTTTATAAATGTTATCCCCAAAATGTGTTTACAAATCATATATTTGATATATGCATAAAGAGGGTTTGGCATTAAATAATACAATGGTTGATATAACATAAAACTCAACCTAACTGAACCAATCTTTCCTTTTCTTTTCGACTTTTTTCTTTTCTCATTTTTCTTAAATGATGCGTAAGACGATTCACATATGTTCGAACATATCTCACGTAATTTTAAAAATCACACGATCATTGGCCAGCAGAAAGGAAAAGGGAGCAGAGACCATTACGATGACGTAGCATTTAAAAAAAAGCAAAAGGAAGTCGGTGTTCAACAGGAACAGAAGACAGAGAAGACCATGCTGTTGAGAGGAAGATAATCTTTCCTTGTGTTATGAATAATGTCAGCTTGTGGAAAAGCTGTTAATATCCAACAACGAAAAGCTGAATACTTTCGGGATATATAAAGAATGGATAAGTCGAAATGGACCAAGTCAACTACACAAGAAAACCAATAAATGAACACTCGCTTGCCCAGCTGAAAACAAAAGGGAGGAAGCTTTCAAGACAACCGAAAAAAAAGAAGCTGCCGGGTACAAAAAGAAAAAGAGAAAAGAGAAAAATAAAAAAAATTCACTTAAAACATTTGGTCTTAAAACCTATCACTTGCATGAGACATTGAGAAGTTCGTGCATCAAATCTTTTTACTTTTCTGTTTCGTTTCTAATCACACACACACACACACACACACACACACACACACACATATATATATATATATATATATATATATATATATATATACTACATATGGGTCTTCTCAAACACAAGCGACCACTTGTATGATGAATTATATATTCAGGACTAACTGTCTTATACAAAGTGATGTGCAAGAAACGTCATACCAATCTTAGAGGCCATAGCTATTACGTTATTTTGGTCTACTTTGTGCAGACAGAGAAGACAATCTTAAACTCTTTGTTTGTTTGGAGAACTTAGTGGGAATCACGAGGGTAGAGTTTTTTTTAACCTTCTCTCTTAGGCTTTTTTTTTTTCTGAAATACTATCTCACTTGTTCATAAATTTTACTCGATTCCGGTGCGACTATTGAAAAACGCAGAACGAAAGTGTCCCTTTAGTTTAGTTTTATTATTTTAAAATTGATTCTATAAAATGATTCCCTTACTTCAAGAAATTATCAAATTTTGTTGTACGAAAAATTTGTTCATATATATATATATATATTGTCATCCACCGACAGACTGTTTCGTTGTATCACAACTCTTCCGTGTGGCGAGACACGCAGAATGCTTCATGCTGGATCGAAACCCTGCTGACTTTACGTCAGTCGGATATCTTATACCAAAGGTATCGTCCCTCTCAGCGTAAACAAAGGAATTTTTGGTATATATTTATTTACATATACACTTATCGGCTACTGGAGTGCTCAGTTCATGAGAAGAGCTTTGCATTTACGCAAATGTGGTACCCTGCAATTCCTCATTTGAGTGCTCAAAATTCTGAAGGAGCACACACACACACACACACACACACACACACACACACACACACACACACACACAAATATGTATATATTTAATTTCTCCCTTTCATATTGTTATATTAAATCATTATTAACCTTTTACTCCAAGTTTTTGTTTTGTTTCTGTCATGCCGTGTTATTTTTCTATCTGAACGGATTCCATTTTTTTTAACAAACTGGTATTCGTCATCATGTGTGCGGTTTCTCATTATTTAAGAAATTCGCAACAATATATACAAACAAAGGACCTATATACACATATTGATCAGTAGTCCAATACTAACCTTAGTTGTGGCACCAGGGTAAAAATATAGAACACTTAATAAGAATCGAATTCAACAGCCGTGGTCTGCAATCTAAGCTCGATAATCATTGACTCACGAAAGGTGCCAATAGAAATTTTAAAAGCTTAGCTTAGTTGTGGCACAAGGCCAGAAGTATGGGGTACACAATAAGAATTAAACTGCTGGCTTCGTTCGCCAACTATTATACTACGCATATCGCTCTTCGTTTATTAAGCTTTTTTTATTTGACATAAGAACAAAAGTATGGTTCACTCAAAAGAAAAATTAAGTACAGTTTAAAATTTAGCATATGGCCAAAGATATTAGCACCTTGTGAGAATTGAAATCACTATTTAGTAATAATTGATGTTCAAGATAAGCTTGTTAACTATTACACCACCTTATGCACCTCCTTAAAAATGCATGGCTTAGATTTAAGAAAATACAGCAAGTATAGGATACTTAATAAGAATTAGACAGTTTACCTAAAGTATTCACCTAGACAAGGTCGATAAACAATTTCCCACAAATAACAGAGGATTACAACCAGCACTCTACCTTACTCTACCGATAGCGTTTAAATGCAGTTATTGTTATTGTCTGTGTTCCAATTTTCATTCATAATATCATTTCAGTCACTCCAAATTATTTTATCCCTGTTTCTCATATGCGCAGGATCAGCCATAATCTGTAACAATGGCTTCCCTGTTGAGTGGCCGTTGCCAAGATACTCTACAGAACGGTAAGACCCCACCCGAAACTGAATTCAGTAGTGTAGTTCTAATTCTTAAGATCATGGAATCATCCTTTTCTGGCCATGACTATCATGTCCACTCTAACTCGGAGTGGTAGTACTTTTTAGGGTTCCATCTACGAGTAAGATCTATTTGAAAATTACTAGTATTAGATAGGAATGCTTGAAACTATATAAATCTGTTCACAGTATTTGCATTAGAAAGGATTACGAGCTATGTGCAAATTATTAACATTAAGAATAGTTACTTGAATATATACGTGGTGCATTCAAGAAGTTTCCAGACTTTTTTGTACAAGCATTTAAAATTGTCGTAGACTCTTGAAAATTCACTATGTTATTGCTATACATCTTATGAGATGACTGACCAATTTTCATGATTTCAGGTTCAAATGAACAACTATAGCAGGAATTGGAATACACCCTACTAAAGTCTGATTGTCACAGCTGGTGAATTTAAAAAATGCAATCTGGACTTTAGAAGAACGATATGCAATAAAATTCTGTTTTAAACTTGGAAAAAATGTCATGCGATGAAAGCTGGATCTACTGCTATGACACAGAGACCAAGAGACAGAGTTCCCAGTGGAAGCATGCTGGCTCTCCTAGACCCAAGAAGGCCAGACAGAGCAAATCCACCCACAAACTTTTGATGATCCCTTTTTTGACAGCACTTGTATGATCTACATGCACTGGGTTCCCACTGGACAGACAGTCAACAAGGAATACTATGTTGAGGTTTTAAGGGAGTTCAGGAAGAGATTCTGTTGGAAGAGACCAGCACTCTTCAAATCGGGTCAGTGGCTTTTCCTCCAGGACAATGCACTAGTCTACAACTCCGACCTTGACACAGACTATTTGACCAAGATGGGCATCAAGACAGTTCCTCACCCTCCCTATAGTCTAGACGTTGCTCCCTGTGACGTTTGGTTATTCTCTAAGCTCAGAGGCTGTCGTTATGAGACAATTGAGGAGATGAAAGAGGTGTGACGAAGGTCATTGACACGCTCACACAAGAGGACTTCGATGGAGCCTTCCAGAAGTTGTTGGAACGATACAAGTGCATTGCAGCGGAAGGATATTAGTTCGAAGGGGACTAGAGTTTCATGTGTGTACTATCAATAAAAGTGCCCATACGAAAAAATCTGGAAACTTATTTAATGATCCTCGTATATATATATATACATTCATGTAAACAATAACGTACCGAAAAAGAAAACAAAAAACATTAATATCTCTCTCCGTGGGTGTAAACAAAGCCAGCATAAACAAGAATGCTTTCTCAGACAACTCAACAAGCTAGATTATTCTTCTCGTCATGCTCCACAAAGTAGTATATAAAGGGGTGCCCAACACGTGGGAGCCTCTTGGTCTGATGGTCCATTGGCAAAAAGCCGATAGTCTCCAAGTCCTGTTGACTTTATGTCAGCCCTGTTTAAACTTAGATCTATTCATCTATTGGCTAAAGATTTTGCCATCTTATGGGGTATGCAGGTTCAATCCCAGAAATGATTGGTCGTAAAGGAATTCCAGGTTTATGAGTTTTCTGAGGGCCATAAATTTTGGGGATTAGAGGATTAGGATTAATTAATGAAGACTGGAATTTGTCTTCTATAGAGATTAGTTTTTATCATAGGACGAACGAAAATGTGTTTTTAGTTATGGTTTGTTGAGAAATTTGTTCGTGTTTTTGTTATCCAATAATTCCATTATTTTTCGTTATAATGACTATGGATCTGACCTATTATTCATGGGATATATATATATATATATATATATATATATATATATATATATATATATATATATATATATAATTTTCATAAATAGGATTATTATATACATGAAACTATACATCTACTAGCAAAAAAATTGATATGTCGTAAAACTATCCGACTATTCAAATTATCACAAAAATTATTTATATTATAATTTTACTTTTCCGTTCGTCAGTTCGTTCTCACGTTACGCTCATCCATAATATGCTCCCCGGAGCCAAGATGGATATTCTTCCACCTTGCCCCTCGACCAAGTGATTGATCTAGTCTATGATTTCCTAAGAATGACAGTTGAAAATGTTTTACAATAGTTTACAAAAACACTGCAAATTAAACAAACAAACAAAAAAATCACTGTTAAACGGATTGTTTTTTTTTTCGACACAAAAACTTAAAGAGTGTTCAATCAATAAGTGAAAGAAAATTTTTTTGTTTTATCTTTATTCATTTTTAAATAAAAAATAAGACTTATTTATTTAATTTATTATCTTTTGGATGATTTGGATAAAATGGTTGGTTTCGTTGTAGAGACGACACATTTTTTTCATTAATCATTATTTTTCTTTCTTTCATTTCTTCGTCACCATCTTTCCTTTCTACTACTGTGTATTGAGAATTATTTAGATTGTTTTTGTATATTTTTTCTATTATTAATTATTATTAATAATTCTATTATTAAAAGCAACAATAGGTTTTTTTGTGATTAAATTACAAATTATTCTTTTTTACTTAAATAGTTCGTCTTGATTTTCCCTTCAAGAAATTTCCACGTCCTGAAAATAGCTGCATATTCTGTTTTCAGTTAACTAATTTTCTCTGATGCATTTTGCCTTTCTTATGAAATGATATCTATAGCTTTTAGAAGTTTACAAAATAACCCAGTGAACTATAGTTTAGTCTGAAGAATAAAAGTTAAAATTACCTAATTGGTATTAATATAGCAATGCTTTGGAAATCAAAGAAAAAAAAATCAATCAGAAAAACATGCTGCAAAATGAAAAATAGGGTAATTCTGTCTTTTTTTTTCCTGGTATACTTATTTCCTTCTTTTTATTGCGTTTAATATACATCCAATCTCTAGCCAGTTTCCTTTAGTTTTTTTCTCTTCGTGAATTCTTTCTTTATGTCTGTCTTTTCGTCCCCAATTTCTTTCATTCAATCGTTTTTACATACATGATTACTTATAATATCGATCATAAATAAATACAACTTTTATTAGGGATCAAACCTAACGTAAAGTATCAAATTTATTTCCTCTGAGGGATTAAAAGGGAGTTATTGGATTTGAAGGGACCGGATGATTGGAGACGCGTGAGACAGAAAAAACAGAAATGTATCCGACCATGACACAATTGACTGGTGCTGATTAAGTTAAAACACTTCTATTCCTGATCATGAGACACATGTCTCTGCCAGTGCTTAATAAACCTAATCGTTTTGTTGTACACCCACGAGTCCGTCTCTTTTCACTTTTGTTTACATATTTTCTTTGTACGTAAATACATAACATCTTTATCATATTTTTAAAAATAAAAGTTAATTTTCTTCTGAACGAAAGATACCAGGATTTCATTCTTTCTAGTGAAATATCATACAATTGAAATAGACACCATTGCATGTTATTTATTACCAAACACTACAGTGTTGAAGCTCTATAAACAAAACTAAAATTGCATAAATATATGTGAGAAAAATAAGTGGAGAAGTGGATAAACCAAACGGACAACGTATTCAGCAATGATATCACAAACCATTAAAAATCTCACTTATATCTTGAAACGTACCAACAACATAATTACTTCTCACGTAGGCATATATTCTATTTAATGTAAAGACTGTGACAAACATTACATCTTGTCAGAATGACCAAAATCTATCATTTCTCGATAAATCTATATAAGGACTGTTACATAATCATACCTGAATAATTACATCCGGTTTTATTGCATAAAAAATATCAAAAATTTGATATCATTAGTTTAGAAGAACATTAAACATGAAATTAGAAAATTTAACTTAATTTTAGAAAAAATGAAATTTTGATCATTATCAAAATTACAATTCTTTATAAAAATTAAATTAGATTTACATTAACTTGTAATTTTATTTGAAATTAGAATTTAATTACAATCTTTACCAAAATTCGCAAAATTTTCGGAAATTAGCTGTTATATATATTTATGAGCGTGTGTGAGTGTTTTGACACTCACACACGCTCATAAATATATATAACAGCTTTCACAATAAAGTATTTATGTATTGTAACAAGAAGCGTTATTAGCCGTTTGTGTGTTATAACAACAACAACAACAACAACAACAACAGGTGTGTGCTCGTGGTGTAATGGTTAATGCGCTGGTCTGCGGAATCGTAGTAAGCGAGTTCGAACTCCACTCGAGCTATTACGTTCACTTTCGGACAAATACCCAAAGGAAAGGTACAAACCCCACTATTCTCCCATCTATGGATTAAATAGTACCACAACTGTCCTTCTAGACAGATGGATTTAGCAATGAATAACCCACGAAGGTTGTTATGCCATTAAATAACAATACACAAACACATATGAAACGCTATGCAACGTGCGAGCAATCTCATCTCATTACTGAGTAATAAGAAATTCATTTTCTAATAAGAACAAAGTTTCTGTGTTGTATTATGAAAATTTGTTTTAATTCTTGACAAGCTAAAATTGTCCGAGTTTGAGGAAGATAATTCTAATTTTATAAATTGATTATTTTTTAAAATGGACATTCTTTTTCTTTATCATTTCATAATTGCATTATTTCATTATTTTTTTTCATTAGAGTTGAAAATACATATCATGGAAATAATCTTAACTAGAAAACCTGGGACAGTTCGTTCCATGACATCCATGCCCAGGACTTTACATTTTGATCACAAACTAAGCTTACAGATACTACACGCTGATCCTCGGCAGTATATATATATATATATATATATATATATATATATATATATATATATATATATATATATATATTCAACCATGTTTATTCATCTATCAGACTACTTAAATCACTTTTCCATTCTGGTTTAATTTATCTATCAATCTATTTCAGTCTATTCTCTCTCTCTCTCTCTCTCTCTCTCTCTCTCTCTCTCTCTCTATCTATCTCTCTCTCTCTATCTATCTATCTATCTAGTTTCGCTTTTCTATTTACCCCATTTTCTCTCTTTCCCTCTGTATACTTTGTACTTTTTCCACTCATTCCCCCCCTCACCCTTTCCTTGTCTGTCTGTATGTCTCATTCTATCTGATCCACCTACATACGTTGTATGTACACATGTTGCCTCCGAATAACAACACAGTATTATGCTATTAATACCGGCTATGATATTATCTACACGCTTGAAAATCCTTATCTCTTGTAACTTCCACCGATGTTCCCCGTCTATCCACCAGACCCGTTTAAGAGTTGTTGTTTTTTCATATTCGCTTGGAACAAAAAAATGTCTTTTTTGTCTTCGATCAAGTTTGACGTATAAATCTGTCCACTGCATCCTTTACACTGTAAATGTATATAAAAATATTTCATGCAGATCGTATTAAATCTGTAACTGTCGTTTGCAATCATAGTTAGATTTCCTACATTCTGTTTTTCAGATCCGTGTTTTTCATCTTTAAGGGAATTCTATTTCATGGTAATTTAGAGGTCCTAAAGAAACATTTTTTAAAAAGTCTTTTTTTTTCAGGAAAAATCTGGATGCAACAAACGATTAAACGAAGAGGTTTCATCTTGAAACGGCATTCCCACAATGCAACAGATAACAAGCAAAGTCTGGTGGTATTGTAAGATACTGATGGAACGCTCGGGGTTAGGGGCAATGATACTTTGGCCCCGAAGCTAAGCAAGAACCCAGAATCATAATCTGTTGAAGATTTTTTCTTTTATTGCAGTATGTTCATATATAATTATTAACACAATATAATTTTATACAAGGTGTGTCTAAAAAAAAGAAAAGAAGCAGACTGAAGCTGTATTTACCAAGTAAGATGTCAACAATGAATGAAACATTAATTTTCTTCAAAATAGTTCACTTAGAATTTAACCCATTTATTTTCGTGGATTTTCCATTAGCTGCAATGTCTCTTATCATATGGTGCGAAACTGATCCACTCTATTTAAAAAGAAAACATTTGTCCTTCACGTGTTCATATCTCTTAACCTTGAGATGAATTTTCAATTTCGCGCGTTCTGTGTTTGGACAAAAACTATTGATCAAAAAGTATCAAGACTGTTGGTCCTGACTTGTCTATACAATGTCTACACGTCTAGACTCCATCACTAAATAGGTTTTTCAGCTGTGCACATGGTTTCAATGTTAAATTTCAAATATAAAAAAAATGAAGATTCAGTAGTGTTACTTTTTTTCACATCTCGTGTGTATAAATAAATATATATATGTGTGTGTGTGAGTGTGTGTGTGTGTGTGTGTTTGTGTGTGTGGTAAATTAAAACATTAAAATCTTGTTAAAAATCCCGGTTTTAATAGGATTTTAATGTTTTAGCCGTTTTCTTGAGCACATTAATGGAAAAACAAGTTTTTTTTTCACTTTTATCTATCTATCAATCTATCTATCTCGGTGACGCAAACGAGTTTTACTGCTGGATGATTATACATTTTGTTGTTATATCAGCACGAAAAAATATTCGATATTTGTATACTGATGTTTTTAAAACACACACACACGTGCGCGCGCGCACGTGCGAAACTTTTCTTAATGCATTAACAACCTGATCTCACTCATTTATCCCGGTGTTATGCAAACATATTTGCCGTATATTGGGTTCAAATTTTATCATTTTGAATGTTTGTGTTAAAATAATCATAATTTTATAGATATGTTATTTTTTTAAAAATTAACTATTTTTACTTTTATAATTTTTAAAAATTACTTGGAATTTCCACAGGTATATGCACTTTACACTGTTCCCAGCAAGCGCAGTCGAGTTGTGACACTTTGATTCTGGGCAGAGCGAAGTGATACTTCCCACTGATCCTTTCAGAAGTGCTTATCCATGCATAAGCTACGCTAATACGCTATATATATATATATATATATATATATATATATATATATATATATATATATAATCAAGTCCCGATGCTTGCACAGATTTCCCTGACTCTTTCACTCCATCCGTCCCTATCATCCATCACTTCCGGCAGGTTTTTCAAACTACATCCTGTGTCTGCACAGAGCTGACGTTGATAAGGTCTTGCTGGTCAGCCAACACTGGCACGTCCATATGTGTCCCGAATGTCTTGTTTGTCTTACTTGGATAGTTTTAGAGATGAGAGGTAAGTGGCCGTACAACTGTTGTTCTGTAGGGTATTTTTTCCAGGATTCGCTCAATATAGCTCTTAGCATTCTAGTGCAGTTCCCATCTAACTTTTTTTCTATACAATTTGTCAGCAACCATGTGGTGAATCCATACGGTAGTATTGACACAACTGCTACTTGGAAATATATATATATATATATATATATATATATATATATATATATATATATATATAAATGAAATTTAAATAAAGATAAAGAACGCAGAATTAATTTTCGAAAATTTTAGATTCTGTGTGATTAGTTACGTCTTGCAGAAGCATAGCTTTTATTTGATTATTGCTTGTAATTTGAGAGTCACACTCGATGAGAGCCTCACTTGATGAGGGTCTCACTTGATGAGAGTCTTTCTTTCGACATCCCTTGCATGGAAAGAAAAAGTTTTTTTGTTAGAATTTTCTCCAGGGTTCAATACAAATCTGATAGCTCTATTGTTTGGATGTCAGTAGAGGAGAGATAAACTCTTCTGACCAATACAGATTTTTAACTGAAACTGTCAGATATTTGCTGAAATATTAATAAATAGTAGACATTTTAACTTTGGCAATCAATACCTCATGAAAAATAAAGGACTTGTTTCCTAAACCTTTCCAGAAATCTCTTTTATAAGGTTTGATTGTGTTTCTTTATTTGAATGGAATGTCAACCTTCGAGGGTTATTTAATGCCAAAGTCATCCTTGAAGAAGAACTATAGTAGTACTATTTAATGCATGTCTGAGGGGATAAGGGGGTTTATAACTGTTCCTAAGAATTATTTGCTTGAAAGCGAACGCAATAGCTCGAACTTGCTAACTGCAAGGCTGCAGTCCAGTACTCTAGACATTACGCCACGATGATTATTCCAATGCAAGCTCTTAGTTTGGTTTCTTACTTTAATGGGATATAAATCTTCGTGTGTTATTCAACGCCAAAGACATCCGTGCAGAAGAACAGCAATGACATGACTTAACCCATAGCTGAAGAGATAACGGGGGTTCATACCCTATTTCATAAGCGTAATCACTTGCTACAATACAGTTATATATATATATATATATATATATAGTCGAGGGTGACCCGAAGGCTCCATTTTCGATAGCTACTACACCAAGGTGTAGGGGAGGGCGCTACTCCATTCCCTGGATTGCTCCACTTTACCCTTGAACCGTACCTTATAATGCTGAGTGTTAAGCAAGGTGGTATCAAGTTCCATTTTTAAAGTCTTTGGTATGACTCGACCTGGGATTGAACCCAGGTCTCCCGGGCCATTGGCGAACACTCTAACCGCTGGGCCGAGTCATCCACAGACAGATCTGTTTCGTTCTATCAGAACTCATCAGGATGAAGCTGACCAAATAGGGTAGGGCAAACTACATTTTATTAAATAAAAAATCCACACAACCAAATAAAATTTGTATGAATATGCGTTTTATTGATTAAAATCACTCAGGAAAAAAAATTACCTACCAAGCAAAAATTCTGTTTATGTTTACAAATGTTAAACCCTGTGATTAAGTAATTCTTTCGGGTTATTAAAAGAAATAATACTTAATTTTTCCTCGATACACAATTGACAAAATTTATCACCCGCCTTGTATTAACGGTATTTTTTTTTATAATTTTCCATTTCAGTATAGGGTTTATGT
Source organism: Sepioteuthis lessoniana (assembly GCA_963585895.1). NCBI lineage: Eukaryota > Metazoa > Mollusca > Cephalopoda > Myopsida > Loliginidae > Sepioteuthis > Sepioteuthis lessoniana. Next base: position 59,057,055 of record OY757929.1, on the reverse strand, counting down.
CTAATTTTGTCTTGATCTCCCAAACGTATTTCGATAAACTAGTACTATTCTCATATGTCTCATGGGTGAAACTACATTTATGGTTATAAAATCATTTTAAAAAAACCATCTTGAGTAGATCCAATTTATTCTTTCTTATTATTGTTCTTGCTAGCATCATGGTCGCAATATACTTCTACCTTATATATTACACTTTTATATTGACATTTACCCATAAGGGGGTAATTAGTTTTATTAATATAATTGAATTTAGGGGGTTCCTTATTTTGTTTATTCATAAGTTTTTTAATATTGCTCTTGTCAATTTGTGTATTTGTTTATTCACAAGTTGGATCATTTGAGTTTTTTCACTCTGCAAGAATTAAAGTTAGTAATAGAAATACATTATATATATATAATTTTTTCTTTATATGATCCAAAGAGGAAATCCAAAGTGTAGGTGAATCCAATATGAGGGCTCAATTCTAACGACTCTCTGTAGTATGTAAATTAGGGAAAGCGTAATTTTTTTTTGAAATATATATATATATATATATATGAAAAATAATAGATATAATATCTCCAACTCTTATTAATTTTTTCTTGTTAAAAAATACATAAAACAGATCATTTAGATTTAAAAAATAGAAATAAAGAATTTTTTTCAAATTCCATTTTCGCTGGTAGTAATATGATAACATCTAATCAAAATTTTAAATATTTCATCCGAAGATGGTTTCTACAATAATTAAAAGTTGAAATTTGGACTTATAAGAATTTGTAGGAGCCGGAAATAAATTTATAATGATGCCAAGAAAGGGAATTTTTTCTTTTGTCTTTATGGAAAAGATATATATATATATATATATATATATATATATATATATATATATATATATGATTCGTTTGGGCAAAGGTTTAGTCAAAGGTATTTGAGAAAAAGTGGTTAATGCTTTTATCAAAGCGGACCTTGTTTAAAGCCTAAACTGTTTAAAAAAAATTTTGAACAGAAAAAAAAAAAAATAGATGTTATTGAATACTATCTGTTACTTCGAATTTATACAACACAATCATCAGATCGACACTGACTGTTTTTCGCCTTTTATATTAATTTTTTGGTAATGAAAGGTGCGAAAGAAAAAGAATGAAAGAAAAATATCCTTTTTTCTCTCTAATATCTTTTCTTTTTCTTTTCTTTGTCCTTTTTTCTTTTTATTTTCATACCATTTTTTAAAAATTTGTAGTGAATTGTGTAAACTAGTTTTGGAGTGCATAAGAGGAACTTATTCAAATGGCAACATTTTGGTATCAATTAAGATTTTTTTGAATTATTTACCGGCATTTGATTATTCTAATATCCCTCATTTTTTTTCCTGACGAAACATTTATCACAGACTTTACATGTTGGTACTCGTTTCCATATATATATATATATATATATATGTATATATATATATATATATATATATATAATTTGCCACTTAACTTGCTCGTCTGTCTATCATTTTTTTATATTCCAATTTTAACCAGATAATATATTATGTTATTTTTATACCTTCTATTTATGCTGCATAAATTGTTCGAGGATTATAAAACATTATACAAATAAGTGTGTGTGTGTGTTTGTGCGTGCGTGCGTGTGTGTGTGCTTATATGTGTGTGTACATATCTATATATGACTGTGTATGAATACTTATACATGATGGTATATATGTGTGTGTATGTGTATATATGTGCGTGTATGTGTATATATGTGTGCATATATATATATATATATATATATACATATGCACACATATATACACATACACGTATATATATATATATATATATATATATGCGTATATATTTGTGCGAGTGTATTTTTATCTCTCTCTATATGTGTATCTATATCTATTTTTATCTCTCTCTATATATGTATCTATATCTATTTTTATCTCTCTCTATATGTGTATCTATATCTATTTTTATCTCTCTCTATATGTGTATCTATATGTGTGTCTAGACCAGGTTGTTTACGCTAATATATTGCGCAAATACCCTTGGGAAAAGTATGCATCTAAATATTCGCCCTCTAGCTCTTGGTAAATGGTAGGACGGACGGAGCTTTTGAACACTGGTATGGCAACCCCTTTAGGGGAAGGAAAACTTTGAATTCAAACAAGTTAAACTCCGCTTAAAATTGAACTTGTGTTGCATCTTTTTTTGCGGAGAGGTTGGTATATATATAAGTGCATATGTAAGTATATATATATATATGTATGTATTTATATGTATACGAGTGTTTATATATATATATATATATAGGCGCGTATAGACATATAGATATATAGAGAAAAAATTGATTACAAGGTAATCCCAGTAGAAGGAGAAATTTATTGAGCAACAAAGGCGACACTATAGCGTTTCGGTTCAAGTGAACCATCATCGGGACTGTGAGGGATGATATTAGTGATGTTCAATCAACGATCGATGTTTAAATAATTCATACAAAAACCTAGGGAAAATCTTTCTATCTATCTATCTATCCTTGATGGTCTGAGCCGTCGATTACGATGTAAGAGTGCCTAAGAGCTCAATTAGAGATGTGAACTATTGGAATACCTTCACAAATGATTTGGTTAAGTTCATTGGAGAAGAATTATGCATTATTGTACCAAAGATTCTCTTGAATAACACTCCTCAAGTTTTGAAATCAGAGTTTTTTATTCTAAGGGAAATATTGCCTTACAAAGGTTTGAGAGCCAGTCTGACCCACCATTTTACTCATAGATGAGGGCAAACGAGAAGGGTTTATGCCTTTTTCCAAGGGCATTAGCACATGATCTATCTTGACTTGACGAGTACATTTCTTTACGACGATAAGCGTTACGCAACGAACGCATCCATCCTGTATTTTTATTGCACACACACACACACACACACACACATACACACACACATATATATATATATATATATATATATATATATATATATATATATATATAATTTGTTGGTACATCGAGAGAAAAGTAGATATTTTAAAATGAATAGGTTTGCAAATTTGAGGTTTTTATAAAAAACCTAAATACCAAATCAAATTCATTTGCAGACTTTATTTTGATACATATATATTGGTCTCTACGTGAAAGTAAATAAAATAGAGTTCATCTTCACTTTAAGCGGCAAGCCTCTAAAATTAGTAGAACAGTTCACATACCTCGGCAGCAATATCTCATCTACTGAAAGCGATGTCAACATTCGCACAGTGAAGGCATGGATTGTTATCGACAAGTTATCGATCATAGGAAAATCTGATATATCTGATAAAAAAGGGGTTTCTTCCAAGCAGTGGCTGTGTCAGTACTGCTGTATGGGTGCACGGCTAAGAAGCTTGCAAAACGCATGAACAAAAAGCTAGATTGGAACTAAACAAGAATGTTTGGTGCTGTTTTGAACAAATCCTGAAGCAACACCCAATAAAATTGCAGCTGCACGGTCATTTATCTCCCATCTCACAAACTATCCAAATAAGACGAACACGGCATGCGGAGCACTGCTCGAGAAGCAAGGACGAACTCAAAAGCGACGTTCTCTTATGGACTCCTATATGTGGACGTGTCAGTGATGACTGACCTGCAAGGACTTACGTATATCAGCTTGGTGCAGACACTGGATGCAGTCGAGAGGACCTACCAGGAGTGAAGGACCATAGGGACGGACGGCTAGTGTGAGTCAGGGAATTTTGTACTATTAACACGATCTGATGGTTATATATATATATATATATATATATATATATACATATTCATATATGTGTGTCTGTGTGTCTGTGTTTCATAACTGGCCTCGACGTATACAGTTTAGGCCCACAATCAGAATCGACTTATACGATGAATTTTTTTACTCTGCGCTAAAAAGTTGCTTTTCCTCTTTTTATCTTCTCCCTATTTCAATCTATTCACTCTTTTTTTTCTCTCTTATACCTATCTATATCTTCTTACCCTTTTACTCAATTTGAATATATCCTCTTCGTTTACCCTACTCTCTTTCTCTTCCTATGTCTCTCTTTCACCTAAATACACATACTATCTTTTCCTTCCTCGTATTCTCCCTTTTATCTTTTTTTCCTCTTCCTCGATATCTAGTATCTTCTTCGTTATTAATGTCATCTCCGCCGGGACGTGTCAGTTTCCGCTAAGGTTGTAGTCCTGTAAACCTTCAAGCTGAAGAAACATTGTCCGTCAATCAACAACAGGCCTCTTAAAAAAATCTTTAAGTATTCCTATCTTCTTTCTTCCCACCATATTTATCTTTTCTGTCCATTTTTTTTCAAAAAAAAAAAAAAAAATCACACGCATGTTTTCTTTAGCTTTGTTTCGTTAAAAGTTTCTGTGTATAAAAACAAACATGTTTAATGAGAGACAAATAAGAGAAAGGGATTTTGCCGAAAACGAGGCTATCAAACGATAATGACATTTTGTAATCGTGACATTCTAATAATAAAAAGAAACATTTTTAAAAGTCTTTTTTAAGTTTTTTTTTTTCATTTTGACGAACAACTAAAACGGCTTCTGGTCATTATATTTTCGGAGAATTCGTTCGTATATCCAAGTTCGATCGATTATGAAATGAGATTATATAAAATCTTTTAATTGTAAATCAATTATATATCCTTAAAACTAGTTCCGATGTGTAGGCAGACACCGATGAAAACGTTTTTCTTAATCCTCGCATGTATTTATCCAACCCTTCTACCATGGGCCGAATGCAATACAAGTTCCATTGTTAAGCTAGAGCTGATTTGAAGTTTTTATTCTCCTTGACTGGTTGCTGTACTAAAGAGCTTAGTCGACATTACTATTACCCCCTAGCTGATGAAATCATGGGAAGTAATGGGTTCATGCCTTTTCCAAGGGCATTCGAGTGAAGTGAAATAAAATCCTGCTAACAATGCAGTAAATCTTCAACTGACGCTGCCTTTTGTTGGTTCACTACGACTTATCTGTTCTAAACAGTCCAAAAGTGGTGACTACGGAGGTGGGTTTTGAATTTTGGGAAGAGGACATTGTTGAAAGGATTCAGACCAAGGCATTTGGGAAAATGCATTCACTCAAAAATATTTTGGGGGTTAAAATTTAGTTTACAATGTATCTAAAAACTAATGTGATTGAGTTTTTTTCTTCTTTTTTCTGTTTGTCAACTTCCTTTTTGAAATTCAGCTGACCAGCGTTCATTCTTCATCAATCTTTCTCACCATTGAATGTCAATCAGAATTCTGATAGGCAAATAAAAACTGAATGTTTTTTACACGTGTTCAGCAGATTTTCAATCAGGGTTACAAACCAGAAAAATATCTATTATATCATTATTTTTTAAATCATTCGCGTATGTACTACTACTTGTACGCTTAGCATAAGGGTAATCGACAGTGGAAATGGAATCGGCGACCTGAGTTCAAATCCTAGATGAGGGTGTTTGCGTTTTACTTTGCTAAAACGCTCTTTCGGAAGGCATGAATCCATCTCTTCTCCCCCTCCCCATACCATGGGTAAATAACTGGGCAGTCTGAGTTCTTTAGCCTTTGTTAGACAATCAAACTAGTGTTGCATACATATATATATACTGGATAAATACTGACACAATGATAAACGACGCATCAAGGACGCAGGAAGGAAGACGCAAGAAGACTTCTTTAGAAAAATATTCACCTCTCAGTTTATTGCAAGGGTTCGAAAGGGTTGTTCAAGGGTTGCATGTAGGAGGATGCTGGAGACCGAACATAAACTTCATATTTTGACCCCACTGTTATGACCGTCACGTTGTGTCTTTCTTGTTCTCTTATATGCTCAACCAGAGGTCTTGGGGTCCACTCCATCGGGGCTTTTCCGAGGGCCCCCTCGGTCGGGTGTGGCCTTCCCTACCACATCTGGTCTCTACTGTCTGGAAGTCTGCTGGCAACTGCTCTGGGACCCAAACTCAACTGAGTTAAATAATAACTCAACGCCCACACGATCGCCTACTGGATCTTTGAAATCGAATGTTTAATCGTCATCAAGTGGAAATAACTCTCATGCAGTTCAGAGGTTACTCTCTTCCGGCGCATGACTGTAATGGCACAATGGGACCTTCACCTTGTCCCATATCATAAGCCTTAATCTGCCCACGCGATCTCTTTCGATTACTGGCCGTTGGAATGTGTCACTTCCTTCCGGTGTATCACCTTGGAATAGCATTTTTGGGCTGGGTCGAAGGGTCAAAATATAACACTAGGAAAAAACTCTGAATTCAAATCAGCTGTACTCCGTTTTGAAATTGACTTCGTGTCACATCCTGCATGTGGCAGAGGGGTTAGTTAAACTCATACTATCATTGTCCCAAAATAATAGTTATATTTAAGTGCATAAGACCTATCTGTAAATATAACAGTTATTATAGGACAAATGTAGTGATCTTAGTGATCTTAGTATTTTATATAGCCACAGTAGTAGAGCACCAAGAGAAGATTAAATTTACTACACACGAGATAGTATTCCTGACTCATTTGTTCATCACTCTTCTAAGACAGGTGTCTGCTGATATCTATATCTAGAGGAAAAGTTCCCAATGAGTAATGGCTACTGACGAGGAAAATGGTGTCGGCGACCAGAGTTCAAATTCCAGTCGAAGCTGTTTGCGTTCCCTTCGAACTAATGTCTTTAAGCGAGAATCTCTTGCCTCCTTCAATATCTCAGGCAACTAGAAAAGGAGAAGGGCTACTCTGAATAATAAAAAAAGCAAGATCATTTAAGCAGTCCGAATGACGTCTTCACACATCTTCCGGCAACTTGGGTGTAGGGTTGTGTCTGAATTTATCCATATTTTGGACATGATCAGCGTTGAAAAGAGGGGATACTTCAATAGAAACTTGCCCAGGTTGGTACTTGGACCCAAACTCAGGTTTATGTTCGTTTCAAGATTGATGAATGCCATAGATTTATACAAGTAGTGTTAAAAAGATGTATTTGCTAAATCTTTATCATGACGGAGAATATTTCCAGTGAAACTATGAGATCGTGTAAAGTTAGCAGAATGAGCAGAAAACGAAATTAACAAATACGATTCGAACAATAGTAATTATAATGATAATAATAATAATGATAATAAAGAATATGAAAAGAAGGATAAGGACCTCGAGGTGCCCGTGGTATAATGGTTATCATCGGAGGAAATGGACACGGTGACGCGAGTTCAAATCCTGGACGAGACTGATTGCATTTCACATAGCACTAATACTCTTGGGAAAGGTATGAATCCAGTTATTCTCCCTCCAGCTATGGGTAAATAGTAGGACAGACTGGGTTCTTCAGCCTTGGTAAGGCAACTAGTCTAGGAGAAGGAAAACTCTGAATTCAAACCTGTTAAACTCCGCTTAAAAATTGACCTTGTGTCATATCCTGCCCGAGCAGAGGGGTTGGAAAATAGGATAAGTACCTCGACCTTGCTAGGGAATTGAAAAAACTATGGAACGTGTAGGTGACAATTACACCAATTATTATTGGTGCATTTGGAACAGTAACTAAAGGGACTGGAGGACTTGGAAGTTGGTGGACGAGTGGAGACCATCAAAACTACTACATTATTGTGAATTGCTAGAACACTGAAAAAAGTCCTGGAATCTTGAGGAAACTTGCCATCGCTCAAACACTAGTGAAAAACCATCAGCTAACGCTGATGTGAAAACTCTAATGAGTAAATAATGATTATAATAATGCAGAGGAAAACTGTTTACAGCGATCATAAATAATACAAACCACACAAGCATCAACAGAACAAAAATAACCAGAAGACAAAAATAGAAAGAAAAACAACTGTATGGACATTTCAAGCGACAAACAAGCGATATCTCATACGAGAAAATTTGGTCATGACTGAGAAAGGGAAGCAGTAAGAGAGAAACTGAATCTCTTCTGATAGCAACACAAAACAATAATTTCAAAGTAAAAATAGACAAGAAAACACAAAATTGTAGATGTAGTTTATGTGGTGATAGAGATGAAACGACCAATCACATATTAAGTGAATGCAGTAAGTTAGTGCAAAGTAATAAGATTAGACACGTCTGGGTAGGAAAGGTAATTCACAATGAGTTGAGCAAGAAGTTTAAATTTGACCATACGAACAAATGGTATTTGCACAACCCAGAATCCATCCTGGAAAATGAGAGTATAAACTTTTCTGTGAATTTGAGATACAAACGGAACACCTAATCTCGGACAGACGACTAGACCTAGTGATAGTCACAAAAAAAAGAGAGAACCTGCCGAATAGTGGACTTGGCCGTTCCGGCTGACCACAGTGTAAAACTGACAGAAAGCGAAAAGAAGACTAAGAAAACACAAAATTGTAGATGTAGCGACAATGAGTAAATGATTGCTAGAGAACTGAAAAAAACTATGGAACATAAAAGTAACGGTGATACCAATTGTAATTGGCGCACCATGTACAGTCAGCAAAGGATTGATAAAAGGATTGGAGCACTTGGAAATAAGAGGACGAGTGGAGAGCATCCAAACGACAGCATTACTAAGTTCGGCCAGAATACTAAGAAGAATTCTAGAGACTGGAGGAGATTTGCTGTCACTCAAACTCCAATGAGAAGCCATCAGCTAACGCTGATGTGAAAAACTCTCAAAAGAGTAATTATTATTATTATTAGTATTATTACTATACCGCGAATTGAAAAAAAACTGTGGAATATGAAAGTGACGGTTATACAATTGTGATTGGTGCTCTTGGTACAGTCACCAAAGGATTGATAAAAGGACTAGTGGACTTGGAAATAAGAGGACGAGTGGAGACAATCCAAACTACAGCATTGCTGAGATCAGCCAGAATACTGAGAAGAGTCCTGGAGACTTGAGGAGACTTGTCACTCATCACCAGTGAAAGACTATCAGCTAAAGCTGATGTGAAAAACTCCCATGGAGCAAAGATAATGAAAGAAAATACAAGTCATATTAATGATAATAATAATAATAGATGATCCACTGGGAAAGATTAAAATATAGCCATTCTACTAAATGGTATATGCCCTAACTAGAAACCTTCCAAGAGAATAAGTTGCATGAAATTCTCAGGGATTTTGAGATGCAAACGAATCATTTAATTCCATTCAGAAGACCTAGTGTTAATCAACAAGAACAAAATAAGAAAAATATTGCCATTAAGAGAATTTATCCGTTCCGGTGGACCACAGAGTGAAAAGATAAACAAATACTTAAACCTTGCTAGAGAACTAAAAGAGAAAAAAAAAGATTGGCTAGAATAATCAAAAGAGTCCGGGAGAACTGATGAGACTCCTGTGAAAGAGCACCACCTAAACGCTGGTGTTAAAAACTCGCAAAGAGTTAAATAATAATTATGAAAGAAAATACAAGTCAAGTCAAAGTTTACTAATGCGAGAGGATTATAAGACTAGATACGACTAGGTGAGGAGAGTGATCCACAAGGCATTGAGAAAGAAATCGAAACTTGACTCTACTACCAAATAGTACACGCATAAACCAGAAGCTGTCTAGGAGAATGAGACACAAGAAATTCTCGAAGAATTCGAGATATAAAAAGATAACTTAATCCCGGTCAGAAGACTAGACCAAGTGATCATTAACAAAAAAGAAAAAAAAAGAAAGAAAAAAAAAGAGAACTTATCGTCCAATGGATTTTACTGTCACAGCAGACCACAGAGTGAAAATCAAAGAAAGCGAAAAGATAGACAATTACTTGGACCTTGCTGGAGAACTAAGAAAGCTGTGGAACATGAAGGTGACGATAATACGAATTGTAATTGGCGCATTTAGAACGGTCTCCAAAGGCTGGGAAATGGGGTTGGAAGAGTTGGAAAATGGAGGACGAACCGAGACCATCCAAACTACAGCGTTGTTGAGATCAGTCAGAATTCTTAGAATAGTCCGGAAGACCTGAGGAGACTTGCTGCCACTTAGACTCCAGACCATCCACTACCACTGGTGTGAAAAACTCGCATGGGATAATAGGAATGATAATACGAAAGAAAGAACGGAAAAAAAGAAAGAAAATACCAGTAAAAAATTATTAATGACAACACGTAATCGGAAATAAAAAAAATAAATGAAATGTAGCAAATACTTTAGGGACAGAAAAAAAGGAAGAAAAAAAATTCAGTTACCAACATTTTCTATATTAAATAGATTTATTTTGCACTAATTATTACGATGGCATTTCTGTGTTCATTTTCATTATGAAAAGCATAACTATTGTGATAAGAACCAAAAATAATATGAAGAAAATAGTAATCTAGCATGACGTGTCCCCCTTTTTTTTAATCGGATATTCATTCTGTTACTTTAAAGCAACTAAAAATGATTATCTCGGTAGGCGAGCAGACTCTTCCAGTTTAGTCTATTAGCGTAAGACAATCTCGCTAGCTCAATTTAATTTTGTGACGTACTAAGCTCAGCTTAGTAAATATTGATAATGTAGTGTGTTGTGGTGATACCAAAGAATGGTCTTCAGACCACCTGTGTCCAACTAGACCCTTCTATTCCTCGGCCCTTCAACTGGACACTTAACACCGCTAAAAACCTGCTCGTCCCTACCCCAGGCTCGGAGGGCTTAATGTCAGTAGCGGCTTCGTATCTCCTTAAGAACCCTCTGTCCGTATACGTAATATATAACACGGATGTTTCTTTTGATAAAGATGTCCAAATAACGTTTACAGAAATTGTGTTGTATTTGTTTTATTTTCTATAGGACGTCTTCAAAACAATTGACAAGGGATAAGTGACATCAGGGGAGATAATTCAGCGGTTAAAGTATTAGACAAATGGTCGCGAGGGTTCATGCTTAATACAAAGCAAACAAAAAGCGATTCGAGTTTTAATTCCGAATGGAATAATTTGCATTGATGCTCTTAGAAAAGGCATGAATTCAATTCTTCCACCGTGTTCTCGGTAAATAACAGAACGTTTGTAGTCCTTTAGTAATTTTTGTATTTACTCAGGGGCAGGATGTGACACAAGAACATTTTAAAACAGTGTTCAGTTGGTTTGGATTCAGTTTTCTTTCTCCTTGACTGGTAGCCTCATCAAGGCAAAAGAACCTAATCTGCCCTACTTTTTAACCATTGATGGGGAGAGAACAGATACATATATGTTCCTTTCCCAAGGGCATTAACCGAAAGTGAAGCGGAAACAACCTCGTCGAGGATTTGAACTCATATTGCTATATCCATTTCCTATGACGATAACCGTTACGCTACGCATCTCCTGATCTTAAGCCATGTAAAGCAGTTCATTTTGAATGTAGGGATAATACTCTTTGTCCGTATTGAATCTTCTTGAATAATCCAGGGTATGGGATAAAAAATCATATATCATATTATTCTGTAGGTACCTTGCATTGACACAATGTATTGTTTCACACAGTAAACATGTATATTTTTGTACAGTAAACACGTTGTATTCTTTGCATAGTAAACAAGTTGTATTCTTTGGCACTATAAACCTGTCACATTATTTTGCACAGTAAACACATCGCGTTCTTTTACACAGGAAGACGTCACATTCTATTGCACAGTAAACGCGTTGCATTCTTTTGCA
>OY757929.1:59030476-59042976 GCA_963585895.1 Sepioteuthis lessoniana | reverse complement strand
CTAGCAATAATCTGAAAAGAAAAAGAGAATAAAGTCAACAGGGAAGATATGAGAGGCTGCTGTTTTCATTTGTGAAAACCCCTATAGAATTAGAATGGCTTTGGTATAAAATAACCCACGAAAGTTGATATTGTTATGGCCTTAAAGGGCCAGAAATGAATAACACAAATATGTGTAAGGTTTTCAGCAGTATATATTTACGGAAGTACTGATAGTAACGGTTACCGGTAACTGACTAGACTCGCTTGACTCGTTTATCGAGTCAGTCACTATTTATAGTGTCGGGAAGGGTCCATGCAGTGAATTCATGAGGTATATAACCATAAAAGATATACCATTAAATAAATAAACCAGCCAATAAACCAACCAACCAACACAATAGAATTTTAAATTTTAATCGTATATGGACGAGAAGCATTTCACATGTAATTTTTTACTCATGCTTACAAAAGCGACAATAAAATACTGTTTATGTAAATTAAAATTAAGATCACGATTAATTATTTCTTGACAGAGGTGAAAAGGGTGCCAACTGAAAGGTACAAAACTTAATTCATCAGTTCCTTTGATTTCCGTCGTTAAATGACGATAGGAACGTTTAAGTTTAACAATCTTCGGTCAATAAAATCGCTCGTCAAAGTACTGTGACTCTTGTGAAATCAGCATACTTAAGTAGAAAAATATGGAAAAAAGGGAAACAAAAAGACGAAAAAAGAGAGAAAAAAGAAACAGAAAAAAGAAAGTAAATCGAAGTAACATTGGAGAATTAGATGAATGAGTGCAAAAGAGAGAAGAGAGAAAGAGGCTGGTAACTAATAAAAAGAAATAAGGAAAGTTGTGAATAAGAATTTGAAGAAAGAAAGGAGGACCAATAGAAAGAAATTGAAAAGGGAAACGAGGGAGAATAGGTGAAAGAAGAAAAGATGGAAAAAGAAGAGGAGAAACAATCAAATAAAAAAGGAACTCGGGGGAAGAAGCGGAAAACAAAAATAGAAGAGAGAGGAAAACAATGAGGAAAAAGAGAAATAAAAAAGTGAAAAAAAAAAGAAAAGTAGAAATTTGTATAAAAAGAGCGGGAGATTAAGAAAAGAAAGAAAGGAAAACTAAAAAAATAAAAGAAGAGGAAGAAAAAGAAGAGAGAATTAATTATATGTCGTTGAAGAACAAGAGAAGGAGAAAAGATGTAATTTGAAGGAAGAAAAGAATAAGTATCATAAAAATTAAAAAAAAAAAAAAGGCTTGAGGAAGAACACAAATTTCCATCCAATCGGTGGAACGTACGATAAGCTGACTGCATCCCCTGCGGAGGGGTAAGACCCCTCTCCCCACAAAAAAGCAGTTATTTGGATATAGCACAAAACTGCATCTGAGGGTGAGGCTTTAGTTTTGGAGATCTGATGAGTGTGGAGTTTCCCCTTCATTGCCATTGCTCCAATGTCTACTCTGACCCGGAATGGTAGTACCTGTTAGGGCCTCAGCTAGGGTGAAATAGATTTGTTTAAAATTATTAGTATTCGATGGGAATACTTGATGCAATCATCATCATCATCATCATCATCATCATCAAGTAGTAATAATAGTACGGATTTTTTCATGCTCACTCTTCATCTACTCCTATCTCTCTTCATCACTCCCCGCATGTCTTATAAACTACATCCTGTGTTCGTGCAGAGCCGTTGTAGGTAAGTTCTTGCTTGTCAGCCAATATATATTAGCCAGACCAATTGAAGGAGTCTATAAGAGAATGCCACTTATGAGTTCGTCCTTGCTTCTTCATCAGTGTCCCGCATGTATTGTTCGTCTTACTTAGAGATATGACTATGAATTATTTGTATTAAGAAATATTTTCTTGAAGTTGTCATTTCTTTTTTTACTAAGGATTATTATTAATTACTGAAACCATATAACTAATTGCAAAGAAATGACTATCATTTATTCGGAATAATTACTTCAAACCATATAACCATTAGTATTAGGTAGGAATACTTTAAATAATTGTATGCAAATTATTTGTCTTAGCTTGGAATACTTGATATCAAATAACTGTAAATTATTTTAAGAATACTTTCTTGAAACTAAAATTGTCTACTAAAAATTATCATTAGTTATATGAAACCATATAACTATAAGCAACCAACCGTCCATTATTAAATGGAAATGATTACTTGAAACCATATAATTATTAGTATTTGATAAGAATACTTGAAACTGTACATCTGAGAGCAGCTCATTTATATTAGAGAGGAATAAAGTAAAGTTGGCGACCGTAGTCGAGGGCGACCAGAAGCCTCCTTTTCAATAGCTACTACACTGGATTGCTCCACTTTACCCTTGATATATACCTTATATTGCTGAGTTTTAAGCAAGGAGGTATCAAGTACCATTTTTAAAGTCTTTGGTATGACTCGACCTGGGATTGAACCCAGGTCTCCCGGACCATTGACGAATACTCTACCCACTAGATCAATGAGAGAGAGAGGAATACTTGATATCATATAACTGTGTGTAAGAAACAGCCACATAAAAAATGTTAATAGAAATGTACAATGAAGGCGATCCCTAACCTCTAGACATAAAATAGCTGTTGAGGAATTGATATGCTAAGAATATCAATCAATTAATCAATTAACAAAGAAATTTAAGAAAAAAGAGAGGTAACACAAGAGAAGTCGTTGTAAAAGTAAGGAGGGAGAAAAGGAAGAAGATAATATTTCAGTATAAGAAAGAAAGTAGGGACACAAGTAGTAGAAGAGGGAGTTGGAGAGCACGAACAAAAATGCAAGAGAGGGGGTTGAAAGAGCAAATGAGTTGGAGAAGAACGCTATTGATGATGATAAAGAAAAGAATTGCGAAAAGTACGTAGGTGAAGACGGTGAGAAAAAAAGAGAGAAAGTAAAAGAGCAGATGGCAAAGAAAGAAAGAAAGAAAGAAAGAAAGAAAGAATAGGTCAATAGCTGATGGGGATATGAGACCGATAAGGATGGCAAAGAACATCGCGAAGTAAAATACACGCTTTTAGGATTCTTTGACCCGTGAGATTCTCCATGTCCGAGTGAAGAAAGATAGAATCAGAGATTTCGAAGGGGGGAGTTGACTTGAGGTGACGTAAGGTTAACAGTTTCTGACGTCATTATGTGCGCTACAGTTTGAGGTATTTGTCTTTTTTTCATTTTAAGTTTATATGGGGTCCATAACCCGGTGTTTATGAACCTGTCGTGCACCTTGGCGTGCCAAACAGTCATAAAATGACGCTTTTATCTGCTTGCTCATATCTGCGACAATCAACGCGATTGTATATTAGTAGTTTCGTATTTTTATTTATTTTTATGTTAGTCGGGTTAAGTTTATAGGTCTCCCTGTATGAATTATCTCTCTCTCTCTTTCTCACTCTCTCACTTTTTTATCCTCCTCACGTACGCACTTTTTATGTACTCATACACGTTTCTGGTTCTTTCCAAAATCTTTTTGAATAATGGTTATGACACTAAACTGTGTCTAGTGGTGAGGCTCCAGTGCTGTAGCTCTGAGGACAATTGAAACAACCTTTTGTGGCCATTACTCATTGGTTCACGGGCACCTCAGGTGGTGTAATGGTTCGCAACCGAGCCTAGCAAACCTTCACGGGTGAGTTCGAGTTTCAGTTGATGCCCCATTCATACGGCCTTGTGCCACATCTAAGCGTAAAGCTTATTAAGTTACTACTCATAAGTTCACTTTGTATCTAAGTGGTAGTACCTGTTAGTGCTCCATTTAAGAGTTAAATAGATATGTCAGAGATAGTGTTTAAAATGAACATGAACTTGTTAGAATCTGTGAGTAAAATACATCTGCTTGAGACAATATTAAAAATGATTTGAACTATACAGGCACTTTAGTCGCTTTTAAAACTTTTATTTGCCGGTTAGTCAGATTGATTCTACTCTATGGACTGTCTCTTCGGCTCAGGCTCGTGGTAGCCAACCAACGTTTAGCCCTTTTGTAAAGAGTTTTTTTTTTACTTTAACATGCTTCTTACGCATCTTTCCGTAAATTATATACGGGTTACTTTTCTCAGCCATCAAAAATTGGATGACAGGATTCTTTTCAAGCCAGGAGCACTTTGATTTGCCACCATTTTGAATAGCCTCAAAATAAATATTTTTGAGAGATTAGAATAATTTTTGCGATAAAGCAATTACAGACCATGCAGAGTTTACATTTATACCAAAAAATTCTGAAAAAAATCATTTTGGCTCTTTCAAAATTTCTCCTATCCATGGCCCATATATATATATATAGAGAGAGAGAGAGAGTGAGAGAGAGAGTGATAGAGGGAGGTTTGGAGGTAGGCAGAGAGACTGCCACTTCTTTTCAGAAGAAGGCCATCTCCTCGATTCGCTAAGAGTATCCTTGGGAGTGTGTGTGACTCCTCAGGTAAAGTATATTCTTGCAAATCCTATTGCATTCAAAACAAATAAATCAGCTGTATTTCTCGTTGATGTTGCCATCGTGCACCCTCATATGACTTCACAAACCCGCTGCAGACCCATATATTCTGTTACAGAACAGACACGAGTACCATGGAGATTGCTGCTGAAAGACTTATAAAGTGAGTCTTCGAAATTTTGCTGTCATGACATCTAATTTGACAAGTCGTGCTTTGGACCAACAGATCCTACAACAAATGTTACAAACATGTTTAGGCTGTCAACTGTCAGGGCCTGAGGTCAAGTTCAGCTCCCGAAGTGCTATGTACAAGGTGGAACGATAAAATTGTCGCCCTAGAAAAGACGACATTTCCATTTCCGTTTAATGAAAACCGGTTTCCTTTTTTTGTTGCAGACCATCTACTAGTTGGCCAGTTGTGTACAAATCCCAAGAGCGATAGGAGACTTCTATCATGTCTGAAAGTTACATAATGTTCAATGAGCGAGATCGGAGATGCACCGCTGTACAACTCATGTTCTCTACCGATCCAAGTTATGACAACAAGACCATTGCCAGTACCCTCAAAATGCAAATCTGGATTGCCACGAATAACAGGAACGTGCCCAGGGTGATAAAAACAAAGTTTCTGGCTACGGTTATAGTCTTTGGTGTGGTTTCAAGTGAGGGCCACATCATGCCACCTCACATCTTCGAAGTCGGCTTGAAAGTCAACATGAAAGTGTACCTGGATGTGCTGAAGAGTGTGGTGATCCCCTGGTGCAATCAGGTGGCCGATGGCAGACCGTGGGTGTGGCAGCAGGACTCGGCTCCGGCCCACAAGTCCAAAGAGACCCAGGCTTGGCTTCAGAAGGAGTGCTACGACTTTGTACCCTTCTCTCAATGGCCCCCTCCTCCCCCGACCTGAACCCCCTGGACTAATTCGTTTGGTCATACGTCGAGAACATCACCAACATGACCTCCCACAACACCAAAGCCAGCATGATCACCACCATCCGTCGAGTATTCGCCGAGCTCCCGCCAGCGCTTGTGGAAAAGGCATGCTCTCAGTTCTGGATCCGTATCGAGGCGGTGATTGAGACTGAAGGTGGCTACATTGAATTGATGTCAGCTCTACATAATCAAGTTAGCTGAATTGATTTTTTCAATAAAAGTTTTAAAATAAAGCTGTAGTGTTGTTTTCTTTAGGACGACAATTTTATCGTTCCACCTGTATATATATATATATATATAATATATGTATGTATGTGTGTGTGTGTGCATCAGAGGTGGTGTCATGGTCAGGTTCTACAAACCTTGAATAAGATCCATTACAAACTCTAGAAATTTTTCCTCAATTTTTTTCTAACATATGCTACATATTCATGTAAAGGCGGATTTTTTCATAAATCAGCCTCCACATATGCATGTGAAATAATTTTAAAAGTTGAAATTCATACATATATATAGTAATCTGAAGAAAATTAACAGGGTTAATTTCTAACTTAGTAAGTAGATTTTTGTCTCAGTTACTAATTTCTGTGTTGGTAAATGCAGCTTCAGTCTTGAGACGTTTTAAACACAACTCGTATATATGAAATCCACTTACACATGAGTATATAAGGGGTTTCATGATTAATTTTGGGGAGAGTTCGATATGCCGCAAAAACCTTTTATTAAAGATTTGAAATTCTCGTCTCAGCCTCTTTTCGAGAAACATCAAAAACACAATTGAGGCTTTTCCTTCTCCTTCTTCTCCTCCTCCTCCTCTCTCTCCCTCTTTCTCTCTTTCTCTCTCTAACGCCTTTGAAAAATTTGACTATACCTCCATCTCATTAATCAATTTTTATTCTAACACCGAAATCTCCACCGACTCTTGTCTCTTTTCTTGCGCTCAAAAAGACCAATCCATAATCTGTCTTACTCTATTTTATGTTTCAACATACAAATATTAAATATTTTCTCTGATTCACTCATTGACACATTTTGTATATTTATATATATATTTATCTTCATCGTATCGTGCCACTGGCACGGATTTCCCTGACTCTCTCACTGTCTCCATTCGTCTCTTTCGTCCATCGAATTCGGCGATTCCTCATGACTACATCTTTTGTCTGTACATAGCGGTTGTAGATAGGTTCTAGCCGGACGTCCAACATCTGCTCGTCCGTGTGAAGGAGTCCACAGTAGAACGTGACTTATGAGCTTGCCCTTACTTCTCCAGCAGTGTCTTGTATGTTTTGTTTATCTAATTTGGATGGTTTTAGAGATGAGAAGTAGGTGACCGTATAACTCTGCTGTTTTGTGGGATGTTACTTCCAGGATTTGTTCAATATGGCTCGTAGCATTCTTGTGCAATTGGTGTCAAGCTTTCTCTCTCTCTCTCTCTCTCTCTCTCTCTCTCTCTATATATATATATATATATATATATATATATATATATATATATATTATATATATATATATATATAATATATATATATATATATATATTATATATATATATATATATATATATATATATATATATATATATATATATATATATATATATATATATATATATATATTGACTATGCTATACATACATAATATTGAGCAATAACTCAAAACATACATGGGGGTGTCCTCGTGGTGTAATGGTTAAAGCGATGGACTGCGGAATCGTTGTACGTGAGTTCGTACTCCAGTCGCGCTATTACGTTCACTTTCGGGCAAATACCCTAGGGAAAGGTATGAACCCCCTTATCCTCCCAGCTATGGGTTAAATAGTACCACTACTGTTCTTCTAGGAGAATGGCTTTGGCGTTAAATAACCTAAAAAGAGTTGATATGCCATTAAACAAAGAAACCAAACCATCAAAACATACATACGCACGCAAGTGCGCTTACGCACACATTCTTATATATACATATAAACGCGTATATGTATTTACCCAATACTTCCATCACCAGCAGGATGTGGCACAAGTTCAATATTTAAGTAGAATTTAAGTTTTGAATTCAGTTTTCCATCTAGACTGGTTGTCATACCAAGTTCATTCTACATTACTATTTAACGATAGTTGGCGGAGAATAGTTAGATGTATATAGTTCCAAAGAGTTATTTGCACTATGTGTTCAGGAATTGGCATTGTTTTGCAATTCAATTTTCACTGGAAGCCAAACTTCTGGCCTTATCCGACAACTAAGCTATTCTTGCTATATAACTAAGTATATATACGTGTATACATATATGTTCGTCCATGTGCGTGTCGAGATGACTATATTAGCATAATATATATATATATATTAAATAATTAATTTTTTATATAAAATATTCTATAATTCTGATGGTGTGAAAAAAGCTAGATGGTACAATTTGCATATAAAAGAATAGTACACAAACTGATATCTGGGAAAAAATTCCATAAAGATTCATTCATTCCATAAAAAAGGCATTCACACACACACACACACACACACACACACACACACACACACATATATATATATATATATTTATATATGAGAAGTCATATAAAAGTTTAGAGTACTTTTGGTCGTCGTTGTCGACCATAGTCAAGAATGAAATATAATCTATATGAATTGAGTAGTCGTAAGAAAAGCAACTTCTCTAAATCTAAAAAAAGAATAGATGAATATCGGTGAGACCTGAAAATAAATCATATGCTTAACAGCACCATAACATTTTGATTTTGTTTCGTTTTTTCTTTGATAGAATATCAACCTTTGTGGGATATTTAATGCTATCCTTGTGAAGCAGTTCTGGTATTATGTAATCCGTACCAGGAGGGGAGGAATAAGGAAGCTGATATCCCAAGGATATTAATCCAAATGTGAACGCTATTGCGCAATTCGAACTCGTTTACTATGATGTGGTAATCCAGCATCTTGGTTACTGCCCCACCCATCTCTAAAACCATCCGACGAACAAAACAGGCAGGACTCTGCTGGAGAAGTAAGGACGAACTCATAAGCAAACGAGCAAGTGTTGGACGACCAGCAAGAACTTATCTACAGCAGCTCTGTGTAGACATAGGATGTAGCCTAGAAGACCTGCCGAAATCTATGGATGGTAGGGACAAGTGGCGAGGGAGAATCAGAGAAATCCATGCTTGAGGCATGACATGATGAGTATGATGATATATATCATAATCAAATGTGTTGTCACTCTCAGTTTCAACTTCTACAACTAAACGGAAGGCAAATTTTTATCTAAAGATCGTGTACCTTTTTATCCTGTTCTATCTTAAAACTGAAATATCGTAATATTACACAGCATTTTTGTGCCAAGAATACCATACTGTACTGATTGCAATTGTATATTGCGGTGACTTATATCTTTCACTCTCCCCCCCTCTCTCTCTATATATATATATATTTAGATAATAATGTAGTTTGCTATATTTATAAATAAAAAAAATGCTCAATATTGGTGATAAAGCATATATATTTTAGGATAGCGTAGATTCTGTCAACATCGTTTGTTTCATTCTCTCTGTCAGCGATTGAAGCGAAAATAAGAGCCGTCGACATTGTGTCTCCGCTATTCCAACACACACACACACACACACACACACATACACACACACACACACACACACACACACACACACACACACACACACACACACACACACACACATATATATATATATATATATATATATATGGAGAAATAGTAGATTTAGAAAAATCCGACAAGTTGTGAAAAATAAATGGAAAAGCGAAACTATGGATGAAGAAAAGACGAAGTAAAGATATATGTGTGTGTGTGTGTGTGTGTGTGTGTGTGTGTGTGTGTGTGTGTGTGTGTGTGTGAACACACCTTTCAAAAATGTTTTTGTAAATCTAAGGAACTCAAATGCTAAACGAAATTAAGATAATATTACGTCTTTCTATCAGTCTCATAAACTTCATGTATCAAATAAAATACAATCATCAGATGAAACTCCAACATTATAAATTAGTTTTATCTGATGGTAATATCTTCATTGATAGATAAAACTTCGAGTATTCTTTCTCCTTCTTGGTTTCTTAATGGCATATCACCCTTCGTGGGTTATTTAATGTCAAAGTCATCCTCGTGGAAGAACGATAATAGTACTATTTAATCCATTGCAGGAAGGATAAGTGGGGTCATGCTTTTGCCAAGGTATTAGTCTGGAGTTGGAATTCGCTTACAACGATTTCTCAGTTCATGTTTGCCACTACGCTGGGGAGACTTCCTTCATGAAACGTTTAGTTATGATATATATATATATATATATATATATATATATATATATATATATATATATATATATATATAAGTATACACACACAACCTCCAAGTTTTCAGAATATATCTCCATTCCTCAACTAATTGATACTCGTAGAACGAATT
Source organism: Sepioteuthis lessoniana (assembly GCA_963585895.1). Lineage (NCBI taxonomy): Eukaryota > Metazoa > Mollusca > Cephalopoda > Myopsida > Loliginidae > Sepioteuthis > Sepioteuthis lessoniana. The sequence goes on along the minus strand of OY757929.1, from coordinate 59,033,180 downwards.
TTGGTTTGGTTTTATACATTTGAGCAGTTCTACTTCAAACAATTTAGCTTAGCCTAAGTTCTCAGTTATCCAGAACACTTTTTGAAGTCGGTGTATTCTGTAGTCCCAGCTGCCTAGGCCACCATAGAACGAGGAATACTCATGGATATAAACGATAAAAAGATATGATTGAAAGATTCTTTCCCTATAGCGATCCAATAAGATTTTTCAATTAGGCTTTCGGATGCTTCATATAACTGGCGTTTTTCCACCTTAATGTAGTTTTGCTTTTAATAATAAAACCGTTTGCATTCTGATAATTCCAGGCTTGTATCAACCATATATTTTTTAAAGACGATACACTACTGTTTCTCTTGTCTTTTATTACTTGCAGTGTCGAACTCTCTCTTTCTCTTTCTCTGTCCTTCTCTCCCCCCTCTCTCTCTCTACCTCTCTTTCTCTTTCTCTCTCACTCTTCTTTCTTTTGTTCTTTCTTTTTTTCTCACTCAATCTCTTTCTCTCTACAAAGAGGCGCACATATATTCATGTATATTAAGAAAACAATTATTTTACATAAAAATATCTATTTTCAGCAAAATCTCATTCCTTACTAATGGATTTAGGTCAAAATTTTTAATTAAGTACGCACAGAATATATATATATATATATATATATATATATATATATATATATATATATATATATATATATGGAAAATTTTCAGATCGCTGAATAACTACGTCAGGCTTGGGCTTATTGATCCACCTTCTTATATTATATACGTATATATCTCATTAACATTCAGTCTCTCCCCCCTCTCTCTCTTTCTCCTCCCTCTCTCTCTTTCTTTCTTTCTTTCTCTGTATATATATATATATATGTACACGCGCACACAAATATATATAAACAAATAAAATGTATCGATTTCTCATTATCAATATATCCTTCAGAATCGTCGAACTTGTTTGCATCTATCTATCTATCTATCTATCTATCTAAATCTGTTTACATATATCAATTTATCCGAATTTCGGCATCTCTTGATCTGAACCTCTTCGTACCAATCTTTCTATCTGAATCTTCCTATCAATCAATCTATATATCTGAATCGTCACATCTCTCTCTCTTTGTCTCTCTCTCTCTTTGTCTCTCTCTCTTTGTCTCTCTCTCTCTCTCTCTCTCTCTCTCTCTCTCTCTCTCTCTCTATCAGTCTGTTTCTATCTATCTATCTATCTATGTTAATCTTTGCCTGTGTCCATCTATCTATATTACAACTGTCTCATCCGATCTGTCAACCCAGTCTCTTTCTTAAAAGATCACAGAAGACTTACTCTTACCAGTTTCTATCATCTCCCTCCCTTTCCCTTTATTTCTCTCGTTTTCCCTTTATTTCTTCTTTGAGTGGCAGTTCCAATCTCTCTCTCTCTCTCTCTCTCTCTCTCTCTCTCTCTCTCTCTCTCTCTCTCTCTCTCAACCGCTGAAAAGTATATTTTATTTTCTCTTTCCCTACCCCTTACTTCATGCCATCTATCCACTCTCACTAAAGAGTCAAGGATGACACCAGTAATGCCGTATCTGTCTTACGTGACTGTGAGCAGACACGAGAGGTATTTTTTTTAACTGGCAGACACACTGCGACCATTATGCTATACCGGTCCCTGTTCAACCTTCTAGGAAATAAACAGACAGACGCTCAGAAAAAGAATATGTATATTTGTATGTGAGTATATATACATACATACATTTTCGCAATAAATACGTGTATATATATATATATATATATATATATATATATATATATATATATATATATATATATATATATATATATTGCATGTAAAAAGATAATTTCTGTCTCATCGCAAGAATATAACACCACTTCTCTGTTCTCAATCTTAGGGATCCCACGGGGATCAACATGCCTTTCTTGTAGTAGTTATAGTAGCAGCAGTAGCGGAGCAATAATAACAATAATAATAGTATTAAAATGTTCGTAGTCAATGGTAGAAAATGGTAAAAATTTGTGAATAAAAGGGCTCATCGTGTAGTAGGTTAGCGTCACAGACAATAGTTACTGGATTCGATCCTAACTGAGTACCCCACGATTGTGCCACGGTCAGGAAATCGAACACATCATACAATATTAATGTTTTATACTACTATTGCTCCTACAACAACAACAACAACAACTACTACAACTACTACTACTACTTCTAGTAATAATAATAATAATAATAATAATAATAATAATAATAATAATAATGATAATAATAATAATGATGACTTGGAAATTGGCGGACGGGTAGAGACTATCCAAACGACAGCATTGCAAAGAACGGCCAGAATCCTGAGACGAGTCCTGGAGACTTGAGGAGACTTGCTGTCACTCAAACTCCAGTGTAAAACCATCAGTTAACGCTGATGTGAAAAACTCTAAAAGAGTATATAATAATAATAAAACTTTAAGAGAGAAACTGAATCTCTTCTAATAGCAACACAAAACAACGCTATCAGGACCAATCATATGATAGCAAGGATAGGTTAAACGCAACAAAACAGCAGATGTACGTTATATGGTGATAGAGACGAAACGATCAATCACATAATAAACGAATGCAGCAAATTAGCACAGAAATAGTATAAGACTCTTCACGAATAGTGCAAGAAATTGAAATTTGACCATACGAACAAGCGTATATGCACAACCCAGAATCTATCTTGGAG
>OY757929.1:59023530-59030276 GCA_963585895.1 Sepioteuthis lessoniana | reverse complement strand
CGTGCGAAAATAAAGTCCCGTTTTGGGATTTTAGACAATTTGCCGTCACACAGACTATATGACCAAGATGGGCATCAAGAGAGATCGTCACCTTCCCTATAGTCCAGACTTTGCTCCCTGTGATATTTGGTTATTCCCTATGCTCAGAGGCTGTCATTATGTGACAATTGAGAAGATGAACCGAAGGTCATTGACACGCTCACATAAGAGGACTTCGATGGGGCCTTCCAGAAGGTGTTTGAACGGAACAACAAGTGCATTGCAGCCAGGGGAGAGTACTTCAAAGGGGACTAGAGTTTCATGTGTGTACTATCAATACTGCCAATACGTCTGGAAACTTATTTAATGATCCTCATATGAAAGACAATATCTTATAATGCACAGAAATTCATATTGATTCCTTATTTGTATTTCCCTTCCATGCAGCTTTAAATATGAATGATTAGGTATTCTGTTTAGGTTGCAGAAATGCATACATTTCGTCATTATATGGAAAATTTTAAACAATTTTCTTCAGTCTATTTGTCGATCTTATTGAAATAGAGTCGCAATTTGCGTTCTGTGAAGTGTGTATGTTTTGATAGCATATAAGAAAATTATCCACCTGCGCTATCGATTCGTAGACTGAGGATTGTTAAATAATGCGTTTTTTTTTTTTTCAATTTTAAAGAAAATTGTGTGACAGGATTTTTCTAGTAGCATACAGTTTGTCGTCTCTTTTAAGTCGGAGAATGTGTTTTCCTAGCATACCTTCAAATTGCGATTTTCAGTGAAATTTTTAATGAAGAGTGGCATTCTGCCTTTAAATCTGAATTCTAAGTTATTTCTCAAAATTCCATATTTCCATGTGGTATGGTCGGCCTTTCCAGTTCAAAGAAGATTGTAATCTGGTGTTCTTTTTAATGAAAACAACTCTTGTGGATGTTTCTCGTTTGCTCAATTGTTGGTTGTACTTGTTTTGTACCGAAAACCTGATTGCAATGTTGATATCATGTGGTTCAGCTCAAGGTATCATATAAAACCACACCAATCATCCTTTTGAGAATTTTGCAGATCCAATTGGTTAAAGATATTGATGAGTTTTAACATATTTTTTTTTTTCATGTAAGAGTGCTTTTCATTTGTGTATTTTCCAAGTTTGGGTATAGGTATTATTTCGACTTGATTCAGAAAGTTTAGAACTTTTTTCTAAACTATATCTTCTTATAAGTATCTAGAACATACTCAGATAATACTTCAGGTTGTTGCATTAAGAATTTATAAGGCACATCGCGGCAACAACTGCTCTATTCGTTGAGTTTTGACCATTTTTTTAAGTTGATTACATTTTTCTTTGTTTTTCGAGATGAAAATAAGTTGCTTTGCTTTTCTTTATTTTGACAAAAAAAAAAAATTGAAATTTTTCAGATTGATATCTTTTTTGGTTTTTTGTGAAATTCTAGTGAACAATTGTCTGCTAAGATGCTAGCTATATCATTTCGGTTTGCAAACTTTGCATTGTTTTTGGTGAGATTTATTATTGTAGTGTTATTATTCTTGCTAGCTCTCTTTTTTATCATGTTCGATATTGTTTTAGAATCGTGCTCGAGTTTATTTTTGCTGTATACTTTCTGTATTGGTTCTTTTTTATTCCTTGAGAATTCGCCAAGCTTTGTTTGGCTCAGGTGTTTTTGAATAACACTAGATTTTATTTAGTGGGTTTTAAATTCTCTAAGGGTTGCACAGTGTTTCCTTATAGTTTTTAGGCATTCCAGGTCAAATCAGGGTTTGCAGAATTTTGGAGTAGTTGACTTTAGTGCGTTCTCATTTTTAGGTATGAGTACGTTGGTGAAGTGTATCAGGCTATCCTAAATATCGATATTTGATTCTGGTAATCATTTTCAGTGGCATAGTTTTTCATTTCTCATACTAAGAGCCCAAGTACTTCATAAATAGGATCTACAATAAGATTTAGTTAAATTCAAGTGAAAATCATTATCTGACAGTTAAATCTAACTCACCCTTTCTGCCCAAGATACAGATGTAACAGAATCTCCATCATTTGCCAAATCACAGAGACGTGTAACCTGAAAAATAAGAAAAAAAAGATGTACATACAAATGCTCATGATAATAATGCATTATTATCTCTCATAAGTAATTTAAATTCAACTTTTAAATATCCTTTAGAAAACAGTTGCTTATTTCAGGTCAACCAAGTGAAATAAAGAACCAAAATAGAAGGCATCAAGTGTCTTAAATTCTAAACAGTTTCATTATACATATAATATAAGAGCCCTATTCTGTCAGTAACACTTGCTTTAATTTGTGACTACTGAAAATTCTTTTTTCTTAAGTTCAAAGCACAATGTAAACTGAGTGATAAAACTCGTTAAATTTTCTGCCAGAAATGCTAACTTTTTTATTAAATCATTCATTTTTCTCTTACCATCAGAATATAGTTGACTAATGTAGAAAAAAAAACTAAGTGGGAGAGTGGAGAAGAAATGGCAAAGTCAATAAGCAGTGATAAGAAAAACTGAAACCTTACCAATTTTTTTAACCAAGTTTAAATGTAGCCCATGCTAAAATACAACTGTTATCTATTCTTTCATTTCTCCTACCACTGTCAGAGTTTGCTGTGTCACTAAAACCATTAGAGTTGGAGTAGAAAAGCTCCATATGAAGAAGTTAGCTGAATGAACAGATTTAGAAAATTGGATAAAGAAAGAAAAATGAATATAAATCATGCTGAAATACCTCTTAGAAAGTTTTGACATGTGTAAGCCAAAATTGAGGAAAAGTTGTACATCAAAAAATGGGTTGTTAATGTGAAAGGCTTTATAGTCTGTTTTGACACCTGAACCTGGATATTTTATGGAGGAAAGGAACCAGAAGAAAATAATTGCATTCCTCAAATCTATTAGTTTTGAACACAAGATTTCCAATTTTTGTTGTTTTTTGATAAATCACATATGAAAATTTGCACAGAATATCTCTTGTTTTCAGCTTATTTTATCAATATTTGCAAATGTCTGCCTTAGCAAGAGATACAAAGTCGTTCAAATAGTTCTAAGCCTCACTCAGGAATCAGAAAAACAAGATTACTTTTCAATATAGTTCCCTTTGACATCAATGTACAATACAAGTCATGAGCAAGACTTATAGGCTAAAATATAACAACAAAATTAGTTCTATCATAACAATAATAGTAAGATTTCTAAAAACGTATGATTAAGTATTTCTGTAAACAGTTATATAACTCACAAAAATAGTATTTTTAATTTTACTTAGTATTTTTATCATATATAACAGAGAAAAAAAAAAGAATTGCTTAAAGCTTGAATTTTAACAATGGCTATTAAATTGTTAAAATTAATAACTTTTTTTAACTGAAGTATTTTGTTATCATAGAATCCAGTTGCTTAATATATCATTATACAGAATTTCTGTCAAGCATAGATAAAATAAAATAGATAATAGAGTTATCTACCTTGATATACTACACCTGTTAATTAAAATACTAGTATCACAAATGCTTTTCATATCATTCTTTAATGATAACAGTTGTAAAACATTCTGATTTCAGAAACTTTTATACACCTAAAAATTATTGGGGATCTCCTAAGAGCATTGTTATATGTAGATTAACAATTGATATTTGCTATATTAAAAATGAAAAAATAAAATATCATTCAAATAAAAACTTATATAAGTCCAAACTTGGTTCAAATTAAGAGAAAATTTCAACGAGTTATTTTATGAATTAGTTTTTCAACTAAAAGGACGTATAAATTATGCAGATCATACTGTGAGAAACAGTTTTAAGATTATAGCTAACCTATAGCAAGAATATGAAGAGTAGCAAAGTTGGAGTGTGTATATATTTAAAAACAATGTAATGAAATATAGTAATAATTATCAATGCATTAGTCCTATACTTTTATATATGAATTAGCCTTAGTTTTTTCCTTTGCTTGACATTTTTCAGTCATATTCATAGGAATTCATTTATACCATAATTTCTATAAGAATGCTGATTAATTTTATTATTAACACTAAAAAATAAAAATAAAAATGAGAGAGAGAGAGAAAAAAAAAATTTTTAACATCATTAATGATATTTGATTCTCATTCAATCTCCCCTTTTTGATAAGCAAAAGGATACATTATACAATGATTTACATGGACTAATGTACCAATCTCAGTTGTTATAATCAGAATTTCAACCACATTCAACTTTTATACAGGTGTCTGTAGTAGTTGGTAATGTTGGTAGATTATTTTTCATTTCTCGGTCCATGTTAAAGGCAACTTCACATCATTGTCATATTGCTAATCTACTATTTCCAACAAACCAGAATGTATGATTTGTACCAGCAATAGTACAAGAAGATGCTGAAATTTTTTGGTCTTCATCTTAAAGTCAATTTTTTCTTGATTAAAATTAATTAGAAAATGAATATATTAGAGATATGGTGTTTATTTCGGTTAATGATAAAAGAAAACTGAAGAGTACAAAAACCAAAATGTTGCAACTATAATAACCTACATGAGGACACAGGTCCAACTAAATCTTTTTATAATAAATGGCAATTCCTTTTCTCAAAACTTCAGACAAAAAGGTAATATATTGTAAAGGCCTAACTATATAGTTTCAGTACTTAATTTTTGGGGCTGAAAATTCTTGTGTAAATATTACTTGACAGGAACTGCTAGAGGAATGATTATGTTCCAGAACTATTGAAGATCATTTAATCTACAGCAAAGACAATGTAATGGTGAACATAGGTTTTTTTTGGAGGGGGGGGTAAATATTTTTATATTATTTTTTTTATATCAAGTTGAACACTGATCAGATAATTCAATCACATTATATGATCCAAACAATAGAGTTTTTTTTTCAGGTCACCTCACAACAAATAAATAAACCAGTCATAAGTTTTCTGTTATAGCCACAATGGTGTAAGTGGTAAATTTATCACAAGTTCAGAATTTAATCATTGCTTTTAAGAATTTGATTAGGGAAACTCTGTATGATAAGAGCAAGTAACCTGATACAATGAATTTACCAAGAATCCTACTAAGGTAAACATACAACATATTGATCACAAAATGGCAGACAAGGGAGGTGTGTAATGCTTATAGTAGGGAAACATTGTCATCAAACCGAGTTCAAATTTTGGATGAGGCTGTTTGCATTTCACTTTTGAGAAAGGCATGAATCCATCCCTTCTTTCTGCCCCCACTCCACCCAGCTATGAGTAAATAGGACAGACTGGGTTCTTCAGCTTTAGTTAGGAAATCAGTCAAGGAGAAGGAAAACTTTGAATTCAAACCACCTGTACTCCAATGAAAAATTGACCTTATGTCACAACTTGGTGGAGGGGTTATGTAAATGTATACAAGTGAATTCAAGAATTATCAGTCAATATTCATAATTGCAATAATTTCTTAATTAGCACATGCAAAACTGACTAGAAGTATTTCACACCTACACTCATTTTTTTGCTCTCTCTTGTAAACATGCAGACTAAATATAAGAGCATAAGCCATTCACAACCCTAGGGGTAAAATGCTAACAGAAAAAGGATTAGCAATAACATACCAAGTCCAAGATTTTATAAAAAATGAATTTAAATGAAAATTTTTTTTAAATGCAGTCTGCAACAAATGACAAGCGTAACTGCAACCAACACTTATCAACTACTCAAGATATCAACAAGAAAAGACTAATATTTTTTTTTGCTTTTTGGCAGTAGAAAAAGTTTGCTGACGGTTCATATTTATGAGAATGGATAGAGAAGGTTGCCTGTATAATAACTGATAATGCACTGCACTACAAACATCAAGACACTTTTCGCAATAAGTCCATCTTACTAGCAAATGGGACCATTCTTTCAAATATAGACATGAATAGATATAATAAAAGCCTGTATATAGAGGACAGTCAAGACAATAATAGGTTCACATTTACTTACAATGAGAGGAGTGGAAAGGAAGATAAAAATATAAAAAACATCAAATAATTTTTCAAGGAGAAATAATCAAAATCTAGCAAATAATTAGTAAAAAAATTGTTCCTTAATTTCCTTTGAAGGCTACTGGATATTACTACTTCCATCCTATAATAGTCATTACATTTTCATATCTATTTTATACACTAAAAGGAAAAACTATTAAGACAGATGTAGTATCTAAATGACACAAAAAAGAAAATAATTTAAAATTAACCAAAAATAAAAAGATGAAAATTAAAGTGAAAAATAGAAAAAATGTTCAAAAAAACAAAATATAAAATAGAACAAAAAGTTTAACAGATAAAAAATTTTAAGAAAAAAAGAAGTAATATAAACCTTCATTTCATCTCCTGAAACCCATCAATTTCCCTTGAAAATGTGTAGGCTAAATATCAAAGGGAATTGTGTTAGTAAATAAATGTGAGTTTGTGGAAGTAACTCAAGGCCATAGCCATTAGTGTCAGAACTGATTATTGTTGTCAGCTGAGCAGAAAGCAAAAGGGTTAAAAACACAAGCCTTCAGTAGTAACCTATATATAATACAACACTGTGCAATATAGCAAGTGCATTGGTGTCATGAAAGGGTTACAATTCATAGTCTCAATGTTCATCCAAACAGAGACACTTACACAAATATACAGACACATCATACATGGCTATTTAGGACAGGCAATAGACTAAGTAATAAATTATCAACAGAGGGAAAAGTATCTACCCTCGTTCTTAATGTATCCTCACTGTCTTCATA
>OY757929.1:58946030-59018530 GCA_963585895.1 Sepioteuthis lessoniana | reverse complement strand
TGCAAGAATGTCAATGATCAGGCAAGGTCAAGTAGACCTAAAAACCATAAATCCTGAGGTTATGGTCTAAGCCATAGTGGCAAATCTGGCAAGTAGCACCGGGAGAGTATCAGGAAAGCTGGTTATCTCACAGTCCACTGTGGTTATCCACCTTCGAATTCTCAGCAAAAGCATCCGAAGCTGCCAAATTGTTACCAAAATATTGTAAAACGTTTTACTCACCCTAATAAAATTATAAGCAGTAAGTTGGCCACCTGTAGTCAAGGGTGATCTGAAAGCTCCCTTTTCAATAGCTACTACACCAAGGTGTAGGAAGGGTACTACTTTTTTATCTGGATTGCTCTACTTACTCTTGATTCATACCTTATAATGTTGTGTTAAGCAAGGAGGCATCAAGTACAATTTTTTTGAGTCTTTGGTATGACTCAACCTGGGATTGAACCCCAGTCTCCTAGACCACTGGCAAACACTCTAGCTATTATGCCAATGAGACAGTAAAAATAATACAATAAAAAAATTTATAGCACATTTTGTCATTAACAATTCCATATTTACAGCTATCATTCAGAATAATTATTTTAAATGAAATAACTGAGAAATGCAGAGACTGGATAAATTTACCTTGCGGGGGGAGCGCAGCAATTTCTGGCTTTTACTGCCAACAGGAGATAAAGAATATGGAGATGAATCAGCAGCATCAGGACTTCGCCTAGGAACATAATACTAAAATAAAAAAAAAAAGGACAAAAAATTAATATCAAGTCAAAAAACATCAAAAGTAGCAAATATTAATCTAAATAACACATTCTTTTATTGAGCATTACTGGTCTTTTTGGAAAAGAATCAGTATGTAGTATTTACAAATATCAACTATGATATTAGTAAAATTCCTAAGTGGAAAATATAATACACCTAATTTCTCATAAGGGGTATATATATATATATATATATATATATAATTGTCATATGTTCTTTTCAAAAATAATAATTGAAACAATTGTTTGAGAAAGTAACTGTAATAAATTTGACATAAGATTCAAATCAGATGTTAGCTCAGAGAGAGATGTCTACCACCTTTAAATTGACAATTAACAATGGTGGAACCAGGACTTTCATTTTCCTTACACAGTGATGGAACTGTTACTTCCAGCTTCTTAAAATTCATAAACTAAATTACAGCAATAACTATCCTCTTTAGAGCTAATGTCTATAAATAGAAATGGATTATATTAAAATGAACTTCAGATGAACCTTATTCTATTTTATGTTTTAATATGTTCTGCTAATAATCAAATCAAAATAATGATTAGCAGAATAAAATAACAAAAAGATAATATGCCTTTTCTATAAAATATATATTAATTTTCATCTATTCATACATTCTCTACAACAATACTAAATTGAAAACTATTTTTTAGCAAAGCAGTTCTTCGACTAGAGGAGATCAGTATGTTAAAAACTGAATGTTTTGAAAATAAACATTCAATTAATTAAATCCATTAATATACAAGTATCAAATCTGAAAGTTAAAATGACTAAGATGCCAAACAGAATCAGATGATTTTTATCCAATGCATAAATTTGCTGTAATGTTTGTTTAATTGAAGCAAAATAATTTTCTATTTACATTATACAGAATTTAAACAATATGATAAATGAAGACATGCCATTTAAAACATTCTGTGAAGATAAAAAATCTAAAATACACTACCTTAAAGAGATTTCGGCTCTCTTTAGGCACCAGTATCCTTCTGTCATCTGGTTGCTGGTCCTGGAAGAAAAAAAAAAAAAAAAAAAAAACATATTCAAAAAATTGCTTGCAAAACAGTTATTATATTATGAAATAATTTATTTGCTGCCTATTCTGGTAATCTACAAAACAGTTTAAGTATAAACAGCATAAAATAAAATGTTAAATGGAACTCCTAGAATGTAAAAACCAGTGAACCTAAAGTGATTCTTCATTTATATATTTTAATCTGGGCACTACATGTTGTATAATAGTTAGCAAGCTAGATTAGAAGAACATTGATAGAGAGTTTGATTGTCAATGGGCACCCCATACCTCTAACCTTGTGTCACAACTTATCTAAACTAAGCAAGTAACTACATATTTTAAACTCAAGATATGTTTATAAATGAAGAGAACACATCTGTCATTGTGGGTCTATTCTTCATTAATTATTCCAAACGCATACAGCCCTGTTAGCTGGGGCTTAGAATTCACCAACTATGACTCTGCAGAGGGGTAGTGAGACCAACCCCCAACAACTGTCCAGGACATGACATTAAACTATCTGATGGTGAAGCTCCAGTTCTGGAGTTTAGGGAATGTGGAGTAACTCTTCATTGCCATTATTCCAGTTCCAATCTGACCCAGTGTGGTAATACTAGTTAGGATCCCATCTATGAGTCAAATAGAGCTGTTCAATCTTTTATTAGGAATTATAATTATTAAATAGAATTATTAATGTTAAATAGCAATACTTAAAACCATTTAATTGTGAGCAAACAAATGAGCTCTGAGTCATTTAGAAATGTTACCACCAAAGTATTCACTCGCACATTATATATATATATATATATATATATATATATATATATATATATATATATATATAGACACACAGAGGATTAGTAATTGAATAACACACAGGGTGTTGATATACCATAAAACACAACCAACCAATCCAAACACATACTTATATGTCAAACTGGGTTTGCTCCAATAACTTATTACTAACTTATGAGCAATAGATAAAAAGCATTCATCAATTGTGCAACTAACACGAACTAAAGTTTGATTTGGATTCTTTGCTTAATGGTATATCAACCAAGGTTCTAGGATAGGAGCCTCACCATCAAATTGTTCAGCATCATTCCCAAGACACTCATTTGAGGTTGGAGTCTTACTCCCCAGCAGCAGTACTGTCAGCATATTCTACAGCTCCAGCTAAGTGTGGAGCTGCAATATAGCGACATTCATTTTGCACTCAAAATAGTATGAACTAAAGACTCGTTCTTTAATTATATTGATGTAACCCTAGTTGATTCAAATTGAAGTTGATGAATATTATTTTAGACATTGTGCATTATTTTCTATTCTATGTTCACTTCAGTCTTCCAACAGCGAAAGTAAAGCAGACCAATACATTATAAAAAGCTGCATTTCAAGTTAATCAAAATCTATCTAACATCTATCACTTGGCAAATAAACTGACATAATAATACAAAATCTATGACTGATACTAGAGAGAATCAAAATTTTTGCACAATTTTGATAATGTCAAGCACAATTCAGCACCTCTGGATGCTTTTACCATGGTTGTGAAATATCAAGCTTACCTGACACTCTCCATGTGCTGCTCGCTGGATTAGCCTCTCTAACTTGGAGTACCGCCTCATAATACAGTTTTAGGCCAATCTGACCTGGCCTGATCATCAAAATTCTTGCAACCCTGGCAAAATTTCTTGAACCATTTGATCACTGTACTGTAAACTTTCGCACCACAAATGTTTTTGGTTGCTTCTACAGCATTATGACCCAGTTCGAACTTGTAAAGCCTAAGTTCACAAATTAGACTATGCTGCAACATTCATCTGTGTGGCTTTCAAATTACACATGAAGTAAAGCAATGCATAATGTGTCAGCAGATCAACTACCATTATACTATCAACAACAGCACATATCCTCTACAGCTTGAACAGCTTCAACCATGTGATATATATGACATAAACTAGCATATACCAAAATATTGCAAAACATTTGGTTCACTCAAGTAATAACAAAAAGACACTTTCAGAAGAGCATACCTTGATATCTTCAATACCAGCAGCTAAGAGTTCATTCTTCAAGAGACATGTGTAGGCAAGTCCATCTTTGCCCCCATCTGTGTTAGCTTCTTTGGCTTTACGTGTCTGGTTTACAGAGGGTGGAGTTTCCTGAAAAATAAAAAAAAATTTTGTTTGACTAAAATAAGAGACAAAACTATATGAAACGATATAAAAAATTTATGATATTTATCAAGATCATTAAATGGTTCTACATATGACTAATGAGCATAAAGCCAACAGTGGGTTGACAATGATTAATATTGGTTGGTTTGTTTTTTTGTTTAATGGCATATCAGTTCCTTATGGGTTATTTAATGCCAGCATTTGATTAATTTGTAAATGTTTGATTATAATTATAAATATATTTTCAATTTTCCATTGCATTTTTATTTGTCAACAGTTCTATGGTTTCAAGTATTCCTATCTCATACTAATAATTTATACAAAATTATAGGGTTTAAACTAACTATTCCTATTTATTAATAATCATTTGTTTGCACAGTGTTATGTGGTTTCAAGTATTCCAATTCTAATACCAATAATTTGCAAGCAATTATAGGGTTTCAAATCCTTAGTAAACTATCATAGCTTCAACTATACTTAATACTAATAATTTGCACATATGTTATCAAATATTCCTTCTAATACAAATAATTTTCTAACAGATCAATTTGATCCAGTAATGGGACCATAACAGGTACCACCACTCCAAGTCAGAGAGAACCAAGTAGTAATGGTAATGAAGGTTGGTTGGTTTTAATGGCATGGCAGTCCATCTAGGGTTATTTCATGCTTAGAGGTTAGTAAATCATATTCATTGTACATTTATATTTTTGTGTAGTTGTTTAAGACTTCTTTTTACACAAATTTATATAATATCAAATATTCCTGTTTAATAGAAATAAGTTGCACAGAGTTGTAAGGTTTCAAGTATTCCTATCTAATACTCATAATTTATACACAATCATATAGTTTCAAGTAACAATTTCTATTTAATAATAATATTTGTATACAGTTTCAATAATCCTTAGTTAACACTTATAGTTTAAACCATTCTTAATGCATATAATTTCCACATAGTTATGTAGAATCAAGTAATCCTGATATGAATAATAATTTTCAAACAGATCTATTCGACCCATGGAAAGGAACCTAACAGGTACTACCATTCCAGGTCAAAGTGGACAAAGAATAATGACAATGAAGAGGTATTTGATATTACTGGGAGATCCAGAAGTAGAGCCTCACCACCAGATGTAGTTTAGTGTCATACTCAGGACATATGATTGATATTAAAGAGTAGAGTTTATTAAAACATCATTTTATCATTTGAGAAGGTGGTTTTATGTGATGATGTACTAAAAATCTACAATCCACTTGGTGAAAATAGTTGAAGCCCTTCATGATATTATATGAAGGAAACCTTGATATTCATAGAATAATGAAAAGGAACTAAATTTCTCACAAGAAATAAATGGAGTTTGGAAAAAACGAAAAAACAACAATCTGGTTAGATATATTACATGTCAGCATGTCAAAACTGACCCAAATTACTGACATAAGAGAAATGGATTTATAATCAGAAAGGGAAATAAACGTATTCTCACGTAAGTAAAATTATCTAAACAAGCAGACTATTGTTTGAATATAGTAATAAAAAAATAAATTCTAAAAAAAGAGTTATTAAGATTTGGAGGAAAATGTTTTGGTTGGTTTGTCTTGAGTGGTTGATGACATAATTAAGAACAATAGATCAGCTGAGATGCATCTACTCAAGTTGGGAAGATAAGCAATGAACCTTAACCCCACTGATAACTGACAATTTCCAGATATTGGAATAAGAATTAATGTTTGCACATCAACAGATGGATGAGGAAGGATTAGTTAATTAGAGAACAAGGGTACAAGATTTTATTCTTTAAGGCAGAGAAAGAAATCTGACCAATGAGAATGTAAAGAAGCCAGGTGTGAAACAGAAAGTCCTGACAAATGGAAGTATATGAGAATATATCTTAAACTGGTAATGAGAGGAATCTGACCAATTCAGAACACCAAGGCATCAGATAATGAGAGGAAGGTCTTTATGAAAGAATGCAAATTCCATAAAAAGAGGCTATGGGATTCTCATGTCAGTTGCTGTTTCAGTAGGGAGTTTGCAGTTCCTTTCATAGCAAAGTTCAAGAGTAGATAAAAGCTGATGTTAAAATTCACACCAGTAAAATCATATCCAAAGAAGACCTTTATAATGCACCTCTGACAGAAAGACTATAAAGAAAATAATATGACTTGAACCTCAGTAATTGTATTAAGAGCATAAGAGTTAATACACAAAATCACTGACTGGATAACAAGTACAACTGATTATCACCAATGTTAAGACTCCAACTTTATTAAACTGAAAGACATTAAAAATCAGACAGTCACATTATTTGAAGTGAAGGAATTAAAGTGTTGCAGATGAGAGAAGGGTTAACTCAGCTTCTAAACCCAAATCAGAATAAACACTTTATTTTCATTATATTTGTAATCCAGCATTTTCCATCATTTTGCTAAATGATCTATGTTTATTTCAATTGTGACCAACAAGCTTCAATTTGATGAAGTTGCAACCACCTTCATCAAGAACACTCTTAAGATTAACACAATGAGGATGGATATGTAATTAGCAGATCATGACAATCAACTGAAGGCTGACTGAACTTGTGAGCTGATTGTCACATTAGGTTCAGTATATCAGAAACAGTGATCAGGGTTTGATCTAGTAAGCTTTATCAGAGCTGGACAGTTGATTCCAGAAATGGGAATCTTAACACAAATATATTTGTCCCCTTACCTGCAGATATGTACCACAATCCAAGTTTTTTGCTTATTTCATATTCTAGTATTTAAAGTTTTTCAAACAAGAGTTTATTTATGCTTTATTTGATAAAATGAACAGGTTTGTGATGAAAATGATAATAAAAGAAACAGTTCTTTAAAAATCCAGAGAATTTTATTCATAATTCTACAAAGAAAACCAAAATAGTGCATCATTGTGGAGTAATCAAAAGATCAATCAGTACACAAGAGCAATAAGCTAAGAAAATTAAGTAGGTAATCATTTTTTGCTTTAGAAAACATTACATTGCACAACTAAAATTTTATAGGTCAGTTAAAAGACTTTAGTAAAAACTTGGTAGATTTAGCTTTCAGTTTATAATATGAAATACATTTTACAATAGATATTCTGATTAGTAATCTGAATGAACATAAATAGACAAAGTTCAATCTCAAAGTAAAGTGGGCCAAGAAAAGGATTTTTTTCTTTTCATAACAAATGAGAAAAAAATTGAGCAGATTTCTTATTCAAATAATTAAATTCTGTCAAAGTAAGCAAACAATTATATAATTCATACAAATGGACATTATTTATTAAATACATCACCAGAGTATTTAAAATCTTGAAATTATACAAAAAAATAATTAAATTTTTTTATAAAACTTCCTCATAAAACAACAGTGAAAATTTTAAGTTATTTTATATCATTGAAAATTTAGCCATTTTGCATGTTACAGATGTTTGAGTTTTGTGATTTTTTTTTTTTTTAGCTATGCAATCAAGTTAGTGAACAAAAAAGAAGAGAAAACTACTAATTTCATAAATTATTTTACCACTTTGACAATTGATTGTTTTAAAATCTATTTTGTTTATAATCAGTATTTACACAAAAGGACAAGGAGGTAATGAGAAACTCAAAAGTTTATGTCAATTTATGAAGGAAGGTATGTACATGAAATTTACAAGCACAAAACAGTGGTGACAAGCGAGATGGTTTCAAAGAGAAGGGAGGTAACTTATTAAATCATAGCTTGTCAAGTTTTTAGAGGATGTAATGCATACTATTAATAGATGTGAGTGGGAACCTGCTAGCAACAGGTATTTCTACCTCAATATAACTATGATGCAACATATAGAAGGACAGATTGGGTGGGTCTTTAAAATGATATTTTACTTTCTTCATAGTAAATGATAAATCATCTCATTTTATCTCTACCTCATTGAATACAAACTAAAAATAGCAATTATGACAGAACATTTCAGATTGCTAGCTTAAAATTACATTTAAATCTCATTGTAACTACAAAAATATCTGTTCCTTCAGCCAAAATGTTTTACAGATCTTTTCAACCAAATATATTCAATTATTTAGATGTCAAATGTAACATACAAGAATCCCAGAAAGATATTGATTGAAAAGAAAAAAATTGGAAAATAATTATTTAATTCTATTAATTACATTGCCAAAGCAAATTAAGAGTTTAAAATTTACATTTACAAATATAGAAATTGGAGAAAGTTTTCTAATCAGTACAAAAAAGTTATTAAACTTGCTTAAAGAAATATACAAAATCTGAAAACAACATAAGTTATCTTTATAATGCAAGAAGTCATATATAAGTATGCAATGAAAGCAAAATTAGGTACAAAATTTATTAGATAGATATATCTTTACTGTAGCAGTTGATCAACAAGGTCTCTTCATATTTCATATGAATTTAGAACTAAGAGACAGGGCACTTCAATTTTAGAATGCAAATCAATAAAAAGAGGTTACTGGAATTAAAATGTGCCACACAATATTGAGTTATTTGGTTTGGAAATTTTTCTTTTTAGATTTTGTTTAGACATTTTTATCTTTGTAATGAAAAGTAGGATGTGAGAAATAAACCTGTACTTTGGATGTATAAGTGAATAGTATGAAAATAGTGTTGCAACAATAATAATGCAATTAACTATAAAATCAACAAATAAGAAATAATTAGTAAAAAGTTCTCATGAGTATTATTCTAGGCCTGTTACCATTTTTCTTCTCCAAACAAGTCAACAACTTTGTAAAGTTAAATATTCACTAACAGGAAAGATACAGAAAATGTATTGAAAGATTTTGAATCAAGCTCTAAAACAGAAGTTCCCAACCTTTTCAGCTTGAGGACCACAAAACTTAAGAAGAGTCAGAGCCATAATCTTAAAACAACAAGAAAAAAATGGCTAAATCCACAAGGTAATAATTGTAATTTATCAATGAGACATTTTACGTTATTTGCAATCACAAAAACATGTAATATCACAGTTTAATGAACAGCTTGACAGAAAAATCACATCAGACAAGTGATGATTTGACAGTTGCAAATGCAATTTACTCTGGGCATGCTTCATTTTGGAGATCAACTATTTACAGTGGTATGTAGTACCAAACATGTTTATTACTAGCTGAGTGTGAGTGATAAGGTTGGGAAATCACCCAGATGGAATCACATGGTTTTTATAGAAATCAAGGATGTGGCAAGCAAGAAACTTGGACTTCAAATCTTCTCAATACTGAAGATCAATGAGTTCTATCTGCAGTTGTAATGGTGCTTCATCACAATGAGCTTCAAAAGAGAAAGACAAAATTTTGAACTTCACTAAAGGGCCACACAGATGGGCCTTGTGGCCTGCTGGCCACAAGTTGGAAATCCCAACTTAAAAAGAATTCTATCAAAGATAAATGATCTTCTCATTAACAAGTAGGTACAGATAGAAATAGTTCAGATTTTGATTGATAAACTTATAAATTTGCTGACTATTTATTTTAATATACCCATTTGGCCATTTTGTTTTCTAAACATCTTGATATATCTAAAGTATATTTGGATATGTTCTTAGAACTTGGCTACATCATAATAATTTGTTTTTGTAAACAGCTTTTTACCTGATGTTTTAGCCATAGAAGTAGCACTATTATGGATAATAAAATGATTGTCTTGTTTTAGATCATTTAATTTCTAAGTGCAATTAAAGTAACTTAATTGCAAAGAGTAAAAGAAATAACTGAAATGATGAATCTTACCTGAATCATATTAAAATTAACATGCCAGTTTGAACCTGCCCGGCTAGGAATGAAACGATCTCCATATTTTTCCTTGCTTGGAGAAGCAGCTGGACTACTACCAGGAAGAGGCTGCAAAATCAAAAACATTTCAAATTTTTGTTATAAGAGTTTTAATCTAAACAGGAAAATATTTCTTAGAAGTCTTAGATGGTAACAAATAAGAAATTATTACATAGATATTTATTATAAAAGGGTGTTTGGATTTTTTTCCATGAATATTATATCCTTTTAACCTCATGTTAGGCTATAAAGCACAATTTTGGTGTTTCTTTTTCTCTCCCTCTTCCCTAGGAAGAGATATCATAAAAATATCAATGATTTTCTTTGTTTTCAATTTCAAAAAGGTTGCTTTGTGGATTTATCAACTTTCTTTGACTTGCATTAGTTTATTTGTTTTTTTTTTACTATCCAAACAAAATTCTAGACAATAGATTAAACTGAATTTTCTTAAAATGTGGGAACTAGTTTAAATTTACTCTAGACCATTAAAAGCCTTCTATCTGCTTATTACAAAATAAATATCTCCTTGTACATAGCATTTTAGATAAGCACAGGCTCATAAATGGATGAAGAGGGCAGAGAAAAGGTCATACATTTTGTACAGAAAATGCACCCCTCTTGGTTTATATATGAAATATAATAAAGCACTTTTTAAATTTATGTCTAACCAAAAAGCACTTTTGTTTCATTTCTTACATCAAAGTAATTCATGACTCAATGAGAAGAAAGTATTGAAGATGGCTCAGAAAACAAGATAAGTAGGGATACATGTACAGTCGGGTGGTCTAAAAATACTGATAAATCTTTAAAAATTATTATAGATAACCTCTACAAGTTTGCTTTTTGTCCTCATGGTGTATCAACATCATGTGCAAAATTTCAGCAAAATTAATGAGTATTTTAACAGTTACTCCATTTTATACATTATTTTTCTTCACAATTGTTCAAAATGTACTTTCAACAAATTGATTAACACTAACCAAAATTATTTTTGGAGTAAAATTGATCAGTCTCTTAATATGTATGTGCTAGAAGAAATAAAAAAGTTTAACTGACCAACAAAACATTTTTAAAGCTTAAGACTAGCCACCCTACATCCAAAAGTACATAAATTTTTAGTGGCTTTTTATACCATGAAATAATGTCTCAATTATATTTCATTACCAAATAGAATACAGTTATCATATTTAATAAGATGAAAGACAATATTTCTATTTAATTTCTTTATCATCTTTACTCTAACTTGTACTAATGAAAGACATATACACAAAATGGTGCAAACTCTGCAAAATAATTAAAAGATCCCTCATTTCAATGCATCAGCATGCCAGGGGATTTTATGGATAATGGCATGTTTTATTAGTCACAAATAGAACTTTGATCCTTTTTGAGACCCAGAAGATTTCAGGTTTGAAAGTACATTAGTTCCTTCAGAAGGATTTATAGGATTGATGACGACTACAAGAAGTCTAGTAATCATACCTTGAAGATAAAAGTCACCAATAATGCTACTGATGAAGGTATTGCTCTCATCCTAAGATACAATGAAATATTAAATAAAGAAAACCAAAGTAATACTTCCTCCTACAAGTTATGATTGTCCAGTAAAAACAAATGCCAACACCATACAAGGATAAACTGATGGAGAAGAAACAATGTGAATCAACTTGTCATTGTTTTTAATTTTATGGCAACTTTTTATCTTAAATAAAATAAAAATAATAACTTGTTTTGATAGATAGATAGATAGATAGATAGATAAATAGATAGAAAAGGCCGTAATTGCATCAGCATAGATATGACGTTCCCAGAGATTAACCAACAAAGCCTGGTGGTATTATGAGGTACTGCTAGGGCACTCTGGGTAAAAGGTAATGATGCTTCATGCCTGAACCAAAAGTTATCATCTGATGAAGGCTTTGCTGGAAACAACACTGCTGTTTGCACAACAGTTATTAATATATAATGGGAAAGGTATGAATGCAATTATTCCCCCTCCAGCTATGGGTAAATAGTAGGACAGACTGAGTTCTTCATCCTTGGTGAGGCAACTAGTCTAGGAGAAGGAAAACTCTGAATTCAAACCTGTAAACTCCGCTTAAAATTGACCTTGTGTCATATCCTGCCCAAGCAGAGGGGGTTGGTAAATATGATTATATATATAATGTGTTTAATTTTTTTATTATTCAGTATATAAAACTAAAATTTAAATCTATGAATCAATTTTACAGAAAGTAGCATTTTGCTTTGGTTTCTTTGTTTAATAACTTTTCAAACTTTGTGGGTTATTTAATGTCAAAAGTATCCTTGTAGAAGAACAGAAGTGATACCATTTAACCAATAGCTCAAGGAATAAGGTTGGGGGTTCTTACCTTTTCCAAAAGTTTTGGTCCAAAAGTAAACATAATTGCATGACTGGAGTTTGAAATCACTTACTTCAAACCTATATGTCCATTGCTTTTGCCATTATGTCACACGGACTCCATCTTAGTTTCTATTTTTAAAGTGAATGTAATGTAATAGCACAACTGCATTTCAAACTCGCATACTGTGATCTCACAGTCCAGCATTTTAGCCACCATGATGTAGTTTCCATTACAGATCCACACAGTCTCTATTATAAATAAGATTTACTATCCTTTGCTTCATTGTGGCACAAGGCCAAATGTATGGGGTATGCAGTGAAACTTGAACTCACTAGTAATGGTCTGCAAATCTAGCTTGTTAACCATTACACTACACAAGATGCCCTGGACTGTCTTTTAAATGTTAAACAACTTACAAGAAACTTTGCGCACAGAATTTCTACACTAAGGAGTATATAGGCAGCACTGTAGAGAGAACTTTTTATAACCTTTACTTTTTTTGGACCATCCTAATGTATAATGTTTTGTTACAAATATTTCTACACTAGACCCAGCTGTTTTGTCGATAAGTAACATATGCTATTATAGCCTAATAATTCTCAGATCCATAAGTCCATACCTGTATATCAGTTAAAGAACTTTAAGTCACTATTTGTTTTTTCTAAAACAATTCTTATTCTACATAGTAGTTTGAGTTAGTTTTATTTACTTTAGAGAAACATTAAGGTGATTTTTAGTTTTCTTGTTTTTTCTAACAATTATTCTGTATCTTATTTTCTTTCTTTTTTTTTTTTTACTCAGATAGTAAATATGTCACTCAATAAAGTTAATACAGAAAAAAAGTATCTTATTTTTACCTTATAAACTGCAGAGAGAAACTGTGCTTTGTGTACTTTAATCTTTATAGTACATTTTTTGGATATCTTTATAATTTGAATCTATATTACATTTTCATTATTTAATATTTTTATGGTTATTTTCTAAAATATTCATATTTTTCATGAGGTGAGTACCTTTTACAGTAATTTAAGTTATATATTAATTTCTTTTACATTTTTGTTTATTTATCATTTGAATTGCATTATTAGTTTCATGATTTTTCAAAGGCTCCTTTTATATGCACTAAATAGACCCATGCTAACTGTTGTTGATAATCGATTGTAAGTGTTAATAATAGCCATGTTTATTACTGTTTGCAGTATATACAAATAACTAATTACAGTTTCCCACTGAAAATTATGTGCAGTACAAACCTGCCATTCAAATTCATGAACTACCCTAATTTGAATGATAAGTAATTTTTTTTCCCTTGGTTTTCCTATTTTATGCTATTCTGATAGTAACTATCCTCCATAAGAACTATTTTTGCGTAAATCACTAAATAATGATATCTAAGGTGAGTCAAAAGATAGCTGTTTTCTGCAATTAACTAGAGAAATTGATATCTTCATGGTACATTATATGACAGGAAAAAGTTAACCCCACCCTAAAACACTAGCATCACAGCTGCCGTTTGATAAAAAAGAGCATTATATCAGCAATGAATCATTGTTGTACACCTCTTTCTTTTTCCCTTCCAGAGATGTTTTTCAATTCTTATTCTATCATAAATGTATGGCCTTGCTACAGTTCAATAGGCCTGTGTTCTAATCAAACATTTTAGCAAGCTATTCATGTTTCTTTAGGACAAATGACCTGATAATTACTAAAGTGTCAAGAAAATGAAAGAATTTAATAGCCTCAATTATTTTATAATTTTATGAAAGATATTCTCAAATGGTAAAAATCTACAGATCCAATCTTTATCAGCTCAGCAAATATCATAATGATTCAAATCTGTTTTAGTGAGATTGATTTTAACAGTATGTCAACCCATCTAGTGCTATTTTATACTGAGAAGTTAAAGAATTGTATTCATTTACATTGTTTGGTTTGGTTTTATGGCATATCAACCATCATAGGTTATTTAATGTCAAATCCATTTTTATACATATAAACAGTTCTATTTCAAACAATTCAGTTTAGCATAAGTACACAGTTTAATGGTCAAAAACATTTCTATTTCAAGCTATTCAGTTTAGTCAAACAGTTCTAATTAAAACAATTCAGTTTAGTTTAAGTATAGTTTTTGTTTACACAGTTAAATGTCAAAACAGTTCTATTTCAAACAATTCAGTTTAGCATAAGTATACAGTTTAGTTCTATTTGA
This sequence comes from Sepioteuthis lessoniana, assembly GCA_963585895.1. Taxonomy (NCBI): domain Eukaryota; kingdom Metazoa; phylum Mollusca; class Cephalopoda; order Myopsida; family Loliginidae; genus Sepioteuthis; species Sepioteuthis lessoniana. The sequence continues at coordinate 59,004,209 of OY757929.1, read as the reverse complement.
CCCATAGATAGGACCCTATCAGGTGCTACCACTTCGGACCAAAGTGGACCTGGTAGCAATGGCAATAAAAGGGTACTCCGCATTTCTCAAAGCTCCAGTATTACTGGAACCTCGCCATCAGATTGTTTAGTGTTATATCCAGGACACTCATTGGGAGGGGGTCTTACCCCTCTACCAAAAAGCAGTCGGTGTATTCTATAGCTCCAGCTGACGAGGCAATTTATATTTTTATGTAGTTTCTTAAGAGTTCTTTGCAAATTTATATAATATCAAGTATTCCTATTAAATAGAAATAATTTGTACAGTTGTATTGTTTCAAATATTCCTGTCTAATAATAATAATTATACAGTTTCAAGTAATTATTTCTATTATTAGTCATTTGTTTGCATACAGTTATATGATTCCAAAAACAAACAATAATCCTTGGTAAACAATTATAGCTTCAAGTAACTAATCTTAATACAAATAATTTATAGTTATAGTTATATGGCATCAAAAATTCCTATTGAATACAAATTTTTGAATATCTACTTGACCCCTAAATGGGATCCTAACACATACTACTATCCGAGTCAGAGTGAACCAGAGAGCAATGGCAATGAGGGGTACTCAACATTGCCCAGATCTCCAGAACTGGAGCCTTGCCATCAGATGCAGTTAAGTGTCATAACCAAGACAACCCTTTTTATTTGATTAGGCAAGAGTTTTATCTTTTTTGCAGGGGATACAGTCAGCAATTCTAATCTCTGCTGACAGGGCAAATGCAGTCTAATAGTGATCATTTTCAAGTAATGCATAAATCACTATCAACTTCAAATGGTTTGACTGACTGTAGAGTATCATTCATAGTGAAATCTATAACAAGAAACTTTGCAAATAACTAGACACTTTTAATCATTCATAGTAATTTCTTTACAAACTACACAATTTTTTTTGCATTCAAGTTGCATTTTCACCATTCTTATAAAAAAAAAAAAAGCAAACAATATTCCTAATTCTATCTCCAATATTGAAAGCAATAAAAATTAAAAAGACAAGTTGGGCATGTTTTAATGCATCTAATAAAACAGCTGCAACAATACACTCTACTATTTAAATAAAATTAGTTAAAAACCAAGTACTTCCAATGTCTTCTTACACTGAGTTAACTTTCTAGTCAACCAAATAAAAAAAAAAAACAGTATTTTAGTTTTTTTTTAAGTCATTAAGTATATCAGAAAACATCAGTTTTTTATCAAAACTATACAAACTTTAACAAATAAATAAGGTTGGATTATTAACAAACACTTTTCAAATACACAATGCTCACAAACCAAATAAATGAATAATGTTAAACTAGTCACCTACAAAAATAAAAACAAAGTCATGGCAAGAATGCTAACAATATCAAGCAAAAGCAACAAGGAGTGCTTAGGTCATTAACTACTATGTAAAAAGTAAAGAACATACTTACCGATGAGTAGGGGGAGTTTTGACCATTCTGTTGCCTCAGGAGTCGTTTCTCATAATCTGGGTCCATCTTATTCCACGTGGCTCGGAGGGATTTATATTAAATGGTGACACCAAACAACCGACCAAAATTCTAATTACAAAAGGACACAAATATGCTGCAAAAAATAGAAATGATTTGAAGAAAAATATTCATAATTTGCATAAAAATCAGTCAGTCAATAATATTTAATTAAGACATTAGATTTAACTTTTACAGATTATTCAAAATTATTTACTATCAGTTATACAGTGAAAATTTAAAAAAAAAACGGCCAGATAATAACAAATATAATTTTGTCCAAAGAAAGAAAAAATTTATACAAAAATTTATTTATTAAACTAATATCTTATTTTCATATCACTTTATAATTTTCAAATTGAACTGATTGTATTCAAAATTTCAACAGTTTATTCTTTTATTGTGATAAGTAATATTTTCTTCTGGGTATTTTCAATTAGAAGAAAAAATATTTGCAATACTTAGATGTCAAAAATTAACGAGATCAAATGACAGTTTTTGCCAAGTCCACAGTGACACAGTTTCACTCTCAAAAGCCCCATTTATATCATACTAGTTTCAGTTGGTTTGATAGCATGTCAACCTCTACTGGCTTATTTTATGCTAAAAATCAGTCCTTTTTTTTTACAAGCAATCATATGGTTTCATGAAACTATTCTTATTTAATAATAATCATTTGTAAGCAAATACCCTTTAAGTAATTATTCTAAATACAAATAATTAGCACAATTATAGGATGGTTTCAAGTACTCATATCAAACACCAATAATTTGTATACAATTATAGTGTTTCAAGTATGTATTTAGCCAACCCACCTGCCTCTAGCAGGACATGACACAAGATTAATTTTTAAGCAGAGCAGAGATGATTTGAATTTACAATTTTCCTGACTCATTGCCTTACCAAGGCTAAATAACTCAATCAGCCCAATGATGTACCAATAGCTGGAGGAAAAACAGATGGATTCTTAAGGGCATTAGCATGAAGTGAAATACAAACAGCTAAGTCTAGAATTTAGGTCACTGATTGTGTTTTCTACAATGATGACTGCTACATTAAACATGGTTTCAAGTAGCTAATAATAACCATTTGTAAATAATTATAACTTCAAGTAACTATTCTTGATACCAATAATTTGTATATAGTTACATGGTTTCAAGTATAGCATTCTAACATTGATAATGACAATTTTTAAACATGTTTGCACACAGTAATGGCGTTTCAAGCATTCCTATTTGATACTAATCATTTTCAAACAGATCTATTTGACTCATAGATGGGACCAATTAGGGTCCCATTTTCATGTCAAATAGTGAACCTGAGGGTAATGACAACAAAAGAGTAACTCCACACTCCAGCTTCCAATCTATCAACAGAGGTAAAAATCTCAGATAAGGCACTAAAAGGTGGATTCAAATTTAAGTATACTTTCATTTAAATCATTATTAATGTTAGCAATGTTCTTTAGAAGATTTTTTTTTTACGCTATGAATAATAAGGATCTTAAAAGTATATTTATTACTACCTGCAAAAGTAATGCGGCAATGAAAATACTTTTGAAAATTTTTTAAATGCAAATGAAACAACTAAATAAAATTTGATAAACGAAAACAAAAAAAAAGCAATCTCATTTTTATAAATGAATTCTTTCTTCTTTCTCAAAGATTGAACTAGATGTTTCTGTCTTATTCTTTTTCACAATTCCTGGTGAATCTATTCCAGAGATCTAGGCACTATCTTATTAAAATATCTTCTGAGCCCTTTTAATTAGTATTCAAAGCATAGTTTTGCAAGTTTATTTTCTCTTACCAATATTTTTATAATCATTATCAAAATTCCACATCATTACAAAAAGGAAGATTACAATCAATAACATCTACAGTAATATTAAAACTTATACTCCAAGTTCAATATGAGAAAAATCAAACAATTCAATGGTGTAATAGTTTTACTGTATCTAAAAGTAGAAATTGGGCACACATTGCTAATATACAAATATTGACAATCACTAAGAAATACCAGATAAATTTCCAACTACTGATTTCCGTAAAAAACATTAAGCAACCATATCTAACACTGCACAATCTTTCAATTCACTTATCAAGGTCTAATTTAATTTGTCAAATTATTCCTATATCCCATGAAAAGAGATAAGTGAACACATTCAGAACTATCATCTTCTATCAGACTATTATTTTCCTATGCATGCTAACACTGATGCATCAATATAGAATTGAGTCACAAATAAGACATCTTGATATTTTGAGTGAAGTTTACTACTAATTCTAAGCTTAACTGGTTATTTCTAATTGGCAGCAGTCATCCTACTGTGGGTATTACAACTATACAGAATGCTACTTACTCAAGGGTATAATCAACCATGATCATTATTCATGTAAACAAAGTAGTATCTGAAAATACATTTACACTATGGAAACCTGGTTCCACTTGTACTTCAACATTAGAAGATAACATTAATATACTACTTTCTGGAAGCACATGGCAAATCAACTTTGGAAATGAACATCACAACCAGAGTTCAGATTCTGAACAAAACCATTAGCATTTCACATTGTGCTAATGCCCTTGAGAATGGCATAATTCCAACTCTTCTCCCAGCTATGGGTAAATAATAAGTTAAACTAGACCCTTGGTAGGGTTAACAGGTTAAAAGGAAAACTCTGAATTCAAACTAGCATTACTACTCTGAAAACTTAACCTTGTGTCATATCCTGCCTATAGCAGAGATTAGGTTATTTGGTTTAATAGCATATCCATATTTACCAACCCCTCTGCTTGGGCAGAATATGACACAAGGTCAATTTTTAAGCAGAGTTTAACAGGTTTGAATCCAGAGTTTTCCTTCTCCTAGACTAGTTGCCGCACCAAGGCTGAAGAACCCAGTCTGTCCTACTATATACCAATAGCTGGAGGGAGAATAACTGGATTCATACCTTTCCCAAGGGTATTAGTGCTATATGAAATGCAATCAGTCTAGTCCAGGATTTGAACTCGTGTCACTGTGTCCATTTCCTACGATAATAACTATTACACCACGGGCAGCAGTGGTGTAATAGTTATTACAATAGTTATTATTATAATAGTTATTATTTAATAATTATAATAGTTATTATTTAATAGCATATCAACCCTTGATGGTTAGTGCCAAATCCAATATATGATTTTTAAGTGAATATTTTGTAGGTAACTTTATTTTTAAATGAGTCAGAAATCATTTGTTTACACAGAGTTAAATTGTTTCAAGTATAGTAAAAGATAGAATAGGTATATTTGATCCATAGATGAGACCCTAACATGTACTACCACATCAAGCAAAAGTGAACCTGAAAGTAATGGCAATGAAGGCATACTCCATATCCCCCAATGATCCTGAACTGGAGCCTTAACATCAAATGGTTTAATGTCATATCCAAGACACTGAGGGGTTCTACCCATCTGCAGAGATACAGTCAACATATTCTACAGCCCTAGACAAAACTGGGCCTATAACAGAGAGGTGGGGTAAATACATATACTAAGTTCAAAACCAACAACATGATTTAGAACTGATTACATGTTGTCATAAGTTACTCTCATTGACAGCAGACATTACTAAAAGGACATCACTGTTTGATAATTTACATATGGCCAACAGTATAAATGCCATCATGAGATCTGGTAATTAAATATCTTCACTAGTAAATTTGAAATATACTTGTTCAGTCAATTATCAAGTCACTCACGTTGCTATTTTCTGATTATTATAAATTGTATAAATAATTAAATGCAGTAAACTGCCTTATCTTTATCTGGTTAAAATAAAGCAAATTTTTCCAGTAATATATCAACACCATTTTTTTTTAATTCATCATGACTTATTTCTGATGATGATGTTCTAACTTGACCCAGACAAGAGATGACCAATGCACACATGTTTTGGAGAAACTCACTTCATCCCATTTCAAACACTTATAATTCAACTCATTCTTCAATGTAGGAGGCCAATTTAACAAATATGAACTGGAAGATGTTATAACTACACTCCATTACCAGTGCTAAAGGCTAAGAGAGTAAACAACACTTTTTCGGCAAAAGTGCTAGTTCATAGTTTATAATGACATATTTTTGTTTCAGGCAATTGTAAAAGATTAGCTGAAATAGAAAAATCAATTCATTTAGAGTTCTAGATTGATTGATTTTAATAGTATGTCAACCTGTCTGGGGTTATTTTATGCCTAGAGGTTAGAAAATCATTTATTGTACATTTTTTGAGTTTGGGATTCTTAGAGGGTTTTTTTTCCACAGTCTTGTTGAATACAAATAATTTTTAAACAATTCTATTTGATCCATAGATAGAGGACCCAAACAAATACTCCTACTATGGACCTGAAAGTAATGGCAATGAAGCGGTACTTCACCCCACCCAACCTCAGATCTCAAGAACTGGAGCCTCAGCATCAGATGTAGTTTAGTGTCATACCTAGAACACCTATCTTTTTTTTTGGGGGGGGGAGGAATCTTACTCCTCTGCAGGGGATACAGTCAGTGTATTCTAGGTTTAGAGGAAGAGTGCATTTATAGAGGTGAAGTAGCCTAAGGTTCCATAAGTAAAGTAAAGTTAGCGACCATAGTCGAGGGTGACCCGAAGGCTCCCTTTTCGATAGCTACTACACCAAGGTGTAGGGGAGGGCGCTACTCCATTCCCAGGATTGCTCCACTTTACCCTTGAACCGTACCTTATAATGCTGAGTGTTAAGCAAGGTGGTATCAAGTTCCATTTTTAAAGTCTTTGGTATGACTCGGGCCATTGGCGAACACTCTAACCGCTGGGCCAGACACACTGGAGTCATTTTTTTCAGAGATTGTACACATTATTACTGCTTACAAGTTTCTTAACAAAAAGGAAAAATACATTTGTTGATATCCCCACATTTTAAAGAATTGCAACTGAAATCACCATTTTAAAAAAAATATATTCAAACTGGGACTTGCTAAAAAAAAAAAAAAAAAAAACACTAATGAACACCAGATGAAGCAGATATATTAGGCAATTAATAACTAGAATTAAAAGATATAAAGGCTATCAGAGAATGATTAATAGAATGCGGCATTTGATTTTCAAATTTTTCTGATGCTTAATATATTTGTCAATGAGTGATGATGGTTCAGAAAATGTTGTCATCAAATAAATCTATTAGAATCACCCAATAAACAGGTTAGGTACTAAGTGTCATTTTAATATAATATTGTGCCTCACAGAGAGATAATGGTTAGTTAGCTACTCTAGCAAACTTATTACTATAAAGTGAGTTCAATCCTCACTGGATGCTTTATCACCAAAGCAAATACAGATTTGATTTTCCTCGGCAAAAGAAAGAGTACTTATACAATATTTTTAAATATACTATCTACATGTGATATCTTCGACTATAAACCATTCTTCTCATAAGAATGTATCATTTTGTGATTTTCTGAAAAGGTAGTAAAACTAAGAAAATATGCATTTGCATAGTAAAATTCAACCTAAAAAATCAATATCTACAAACCAATCTAAAGTAGTTTAAGCATTCAAATATGTAATAATCTGATTGTATATTTGATACACATTTAGTAGGTAAGGTGAAATCGTTAAGTGAAATGACTAGTTCATATTTAATTCTCATGAATCCTACGTAGTAATTTACTTAGCTTAGCTTAGTTATGGCAAATAGCCAGAAATATAAGGGGAGCCAGTGAAAATCACAACTACAAATGATAGTCAACACCAGGTGACAAATATAGGCTGAATACTTTAGGTAAGAAGTTGCTTAGCAATCAGTTTGTAAAAATGTATTTACCTAAACCCACCACCACAGGCAGGATGCAACACAAAGTCTATTTTAAGTGGAGTAAAACTGGTTTGAATTTGGAGTTTTCCTTCTCCTAGACTGGTTGCCTAAAAAGTCTAAAGAACCCAGTCTGCCCTACAATTCACTCTTAGCTGGAGAGAGAACAAAAAAAGCCCATTAGCATGATATGAAATGTAAACAATCTAATCCAAAATTTGAACTCTAGTTGTAAATTTCATTTTTTAACTATTATCCTTGAATGGTAAACTGGTTGCTGGGGTTCTATAAATTAAAACATGAAAATCATTAACTAAATGAGATCCTTTGATCATTTTAATAAAAATTAAATACAAAATCATTTTCGTGAAATATATCAAAATTACTCCTTTCTCATTCAGAGCATTTACAAAGACAATAAATAAATAAATAAAAGAGTGAGCATAAAAAAAAAATTGCTAAAACAGAAGTTACAAACATAGTAAATATCTTGTACTAAAGACTCAAATATTTATCTTGTCAAATCAAATAAAAACAGATTTTTATACAACATCCAAAAATGAGAAAATTATCCTAATGCATAAACACTGTTAATGCCATTGTCATATACAACTAAGGAACATTTTTAAACATTAACTTTGAATACTATTCTCACCTAATTTTCAAAACTGTTTTTAATGAATAATCAGAATGTGCCCAAGAGTCTTCTCAAGTAATTTGTGTTTCAACAAACATCTTAACCAAAACTCATCACAGCATTCTTTAAGTGCAATTATAGTATATTGCTTCACATTTTTTAAATACTGATATAGAGTATAACTTACCACAAAAAGAAATTCTTTAAAAAAAAAAAAGATTTTTTTGAAAAGTATGACATATACATTAATTTTCATAAAAATGTTATATTCCTAAATACACCATGCATGGAAATGTAATGAATCTTTGAGAAGAGCCACATAAGGTTCTACACAAGATGAGCTAAATAAGAATCCCTTTGAAGACGATTTCCTTACTATTCCCTACTATGATTAGAGAGACCAAGTTTGTATAAAGTTTCATACCAACCAAATTCAGATAATTATAATAATATTTTTACTGAAGTACTTGTGCAAATAATTTGTTGATTTAAGAACTTAGAGCAACAGGTCACATCCAGATTTTCAGTTCTCTTCCCAAAAAGGTGGTTCAAATCCATAGATACAATCATCAAAGAGCAAAAAAATTTCAATGCAGAACAATTTTAAAAGTAAAATCCAGTGTGTGTGTGTGTGTGTGTGTGTGTATATATATATATTACTAAAGTTCTCATATTTAAGTTAGAATAGCAGACACAGAGTCAATGGTGCTTGGTGACTGTCACTTTCTGGCCTATATGATCATCTGACCAAGATCTCTTAAATCTGTCCATACTATCCTTACTCAAACCAACATATGCTCTATCACAGATATTGAGAACTCTTTATAAATATAGTAAACTGCATTATAAGTAAAGTTAGTGACCATAGTCAAAGGCAACCTGAAGGCTCCCTTTTCAATAGCTCTTACACCGAAATGTAGGGGAGGGCACTCTTGATACGTACCTTATAATGCTGAGTGTTAAGCAAGGAGGTATCAAGTACAATTTTTTGAGTCTTTGGTATGACTCAACCTGGGATTGAACCTTGGTCTCCAAAGCTATAGGCTATAAGCAAACACTCTACCTACTAAGTCAATGGGCCGAAATCATAACCAAGAAACACACAGCATCATAATGAAAATGTTATAAGAAAAATAGACTTAAAATGCTCTAGCTTAGAGATTAAAGCAATTTCCAATCCAATTAGCAGATAAATTTAGTAAATTCCACATTCTCACTGAGCATCACCTTTCAATCATTAAGATTTTCAATGTAACAAAAGTAACTCAGAAATGCTAATTAGAATCCTTCACTCATTTCTGAACAGAAGCATTAATATAATCACGGACCGGTTACAATGAGAATTTAATGCATTTACAAGTAGTCTAATTTATACATATTTACATTTAAAAAAAGATATATAATATACATATATATATATTTTCAAAGAAAAACACTGCAGAATTAAAGTAAAGTTGGTGAACAGAAGGCTCCCTTTTCAATAGCTACTACACTGAGGTGCAGGGGAGGGCGCTACTCCTTTTCTTGGATTACTCCACTTTACCCTTGATACATACCTTATATTGCTGAGTGTTAAGCAAGGAGGTATCAAGTACCATTTTTTAAAGTCTTTGGTATGACGCAACCTGGGATTGAACCCAGGTCTCCCGGACCATTGGCGAACACTCTACCTACTAACTCTAAACAAACAAGATAGTTTCAAGATTTAGAGATTAATGAAATTCTTCTATATTGTTTTATATTTTTGTCTACCAACTAACTGTATATGTATGTACATTACTTTTTATATCCTCTTATAATGAGAGAGACCAAGTTTGTATAAAGTTTCACACCAACCAAATTCAGTTAATTATAATAACAGAATATTTCATACAGAAGAACTTACTTTACAACCAAGTTGAGAATCACATTTTGGTTTGTTTTTTCTTTCTCAATGACTGTATTACTCAAAGTTGCAAGTTAAATGTACAGATGTAAAATAGATGCAATCAGTACATAACATTTTTGCAGTACTCAAAAGTAAAGCTAATAGTTTCAATTAAGTTGCTGTTACATTTATTATGGACTAGTCATAGTACCTGTGTTTTGCTTCAAAACTTTTTAAAAAATAGATTGAAAAATAAATGTTGATGGGTCAGAATAAGAACCCAAATCTATTTTTTTTAAAACAAAAAAAATCATTGGATTATTAAAATAATAAACTATGGCAATTGAGATTATATGCAATCTTTTTTTATTTCATTAATTTTCATGCAAAAAAATAAATAAAAACCAGTACTGATCTTGGTTTCAAACTTTTTATATACAAATACAACCTCACCCAAAAGAACCTGAATGATGAAAATGAAAATGGTCCTCCATATATTTGTATGTCTGTGTTTATGTTCTTGTTTTCCGCAAAAAAAGTCATTACAAAATAATCTATGATTAACTTCTTTATTGTTTAACAAACATCAACATACACTGCCAACTGCACTCCTTATTGATTATTTTTTTAATGATCAAATCGTCAAAATGAATTTAGAATTTTGTAAATATATAAATATAGTAAGTAAAGTAAAGTTGGCAACATTAGTCGAGGGTGACCTGAATATTACATCAATAGCTATTACACCAAGGTGTAGGGGAGGGCGCTACGCCATTCTCTGGATTGCTCCACTTTATCCTTGATCCTATGCTTGATCATAGCACTAATGCCTTTGGGAAAGGTATGAATCCAATTATTCTCCCTCCATGTATGGGTAAATAGTAGGGCAGACTAGGTCCTTCAGCCTTAGTGAGGTAACTAGTCTAGGAGAAGGAAAACTCTGAATTCAAACCTGTTAAACTTCACTTAAAAATGACCTTGTATCAAATCCTGCCCAAGCAGAGGGGTTGGTAAATATGATCCTTACCTTATAGGACTGAGTGCTAAGCAAGGCAGCATCAAGTACCATTTTTTGAGTCTTTAGTATGACTTGACCAGGGATTGAAACCCAGTCTCCCAATCCATTGGTGTGCTCAAGTTAATTTTTAGTGTTTAATTTAATATAGATATGGTGAATTTCAAGAAGAAAAAAAAACGGGGGGGTATGAATCTTAGTTAAAAAGTTCAACTTTAATGAAAATTTACTTCATTTTTAAAATTTTTACTTAGAAGTGGATTTTACCAAAATCCACAATATTTTTTTTCAGTGTTATAATAAAAAACACTGCCCAATGAACAAAATGTAAATGAGAAGAAATTTAAGGGTTTTTTTAAAAGTTTTCTTAAAAAAAAGTTATATACAAAACTAAAGCTTATGTATATGAAAAAAAAAAAAAATCAAAATTACAAATACTGCAAGACGACTATTTATTAAAACCTTTTTAAAAAGTTCATGCAAATATGGTATCTTATGAAGGTGAAAAACACCATTTGTGAATACATATACACACTGCACGATAACCATGTATATCAACAATTTAACTTGATGTAGGCTGTTAATGTTTAATGTTAACATTGGTATAGAAATATGCACAGAAATTCACATTTACATATATAGATTTGACAATAGCAAACTTAAGACAAACTTTAAAAAGTAAGTGGATGAAAAACACTTGCATGTAGATAAATCAATACCTTATAAAGATCTTTACAAAACAAAATAGATCCTTCTAGACTGAGTCCAACTGTTGACATTAAATTTACTTCACCAATTGCAAGAAAATAATACTGCAGAGTTTCTGTTTTGTTGACAAAACAATCCAATGATGACAATTCCTATTTTTCATAAAATCTATATGCAAGTTAAATAAATCAGAGATAAAAAAAAATAATAGTTTACTCTTCATAACATAAACGGTTAAGAGGTGGTATGCTGACTTTAAATGCAGTTGTAGAGACACAAATGATGCTGAATGCTCAGATAGCCTAAATTCAGCAGTTAAATCAGAGATTAAAAAAAATAATAGTTTACTCTTCATAACATAAATAGAGGAATTTAATACATCTGCATCTACAGATGCAGTAAAAGTGGAATTGTATTTTGACTAGAAACATTCAACATGACATTTTAAACAGTGATGTAACAGATATATATTTTAATATCCTGCTGGATATGGATACCATCAAATAATACTAACAATTTTTATGTAAAAATTTTGATTGATTTTAACAGCATGTCAACTCATCTATGATTATTATATTCTATTTTTATAGATTAGAATTAAAAAAAAAACTGTTCTCAAATATACTTATAACACATCTCTAAATAAGTTCCAGGCCTGATATATAGATGATATATAGATGATGCCACTAATAAAAAATCCAAATGATTTTTATAAAGTAACTACCTTCAAGTGGCACGTGTCAAAATTTCAGCCCAATCATATTCTTAATTTACAAATTACAGGTATTTAAGTGAAGCTACTGTTGCAAATTCTAAAAAAAATTGTGTGTTGATAAAGCATTCCTTTCTGGTGGGAAAAAATACTGTTCAAGCAAAGCAATGGTTTGATAAATGTTATTTGGACTCTGCTCCATCAGAAACAATGGTTAAGAGGTGGTATGCTGACTTTAAATGCGGTTGTAGAGACACGAATGATGCTGAATGCTCAGATAGCCTAAATTCAGCAGATGTCCAAGGAAAACACCAAAAATCTCCACAAACTCGTTTTGGCCGATTGTAAATTGAAGTTGTGTGAGACAGCAGAGGAGTTGAAGATATCAGAAGGCAGTGTATTCATCCTTTTGCATGAACATTTGTCCATGAGAAAGCTGTGTTAAAAATGGGTGCCACATTTGCTCACAGGTGATCAAAAACAATGTGTCAATGATTCAGAGCATTGTTTGCAACTGTTTCAACGCAACAAAAAGGAGTTTTTGCATAAATATGTGACAAGGGATGAAACATGGATCCACCGCTTCACTCGAGAGTCAAATCAGCAGTCAGCTGAGTAGACAGCAGCAGGTAAAAACCATCCAAAGAAACCAAAGATGCAAACATCAGCAAACAAGATTTTGGCCTCCGTATTTTGGGATGCGCAAGGTATTTTATTCATCAATTACCTTGAGAAAAGAAGAACCATCAATAGCAAATATTATATAGCATTATTGATGCATTTGAAGGAAGAAATTGCAAAAAAAACAGCCATAAACGAATGAAAAAGTGCTTTTTCACCAAGACAATGCATCATGTCACAAGTCGATCGCAACGATGGCAAAACTACTTGACTTGCATTTTGAACTGCTTCCACACCAACCTTTTCTCCAGATCTGGCCCCCAGTGACTACTGGCTGTTTGTAGACCTCAAAAGAATGCTCCAGGGAAAGATACTTGGTTCCAATGAAGAAGTGATATCAGAAACATAGGCATAGTTTGAGGCTAAAGACAAATCGTTCAACAAAAAAGGCATCAAATTGTTAGAGAAGTGTTGAAATCAGTGTATCACTCTCAAAGGAGAATATGTTGATGAATAAGTCGAATTTTGCCTAAAAGTTGTTTTATTAGTTAAGCCCGGGACTTATTGAGTGATGTGTAATGCACTTTCTCATGACCCAGAACTTTATAATACTAATATCTTAAAAACTGTCAACAAGGGACAGGGTTTCTTCCAATCAATCACTTTTTCATTCCATCTTAATTAAAAATAAAAGCAATCTAATATGATTAGAGTGAATAAGAGATGCTGTTATTAGCAATGCTCACGAAAAAAAATTAAAAGATTTTGCTATAACAAATAGGATATTTATAAAATATAGATTGATACAAGATTGGGGGAGGTAAATTATAGAAATCCATTCATAACTTTTTGAAATATAAGCCCTTAAAGTTGGAAAAACAGTCGACAAAAAGACTCCAATTTTTCTGAAAATATTTGGGTAATGTATTGTTTTCATTGACAAATCCCATTTACAGCAAAAACTATTCAAAATAAAGCAATAAAATTTGCAAGTAAATATTATAGAATCATTAAAAAAAGACATGACTCATCACTTTAGCTTCACATGCTGTAGATATTTGCATTTTTGGAGGTTTCCATCAAAAAATGGTTATCGAAAAATAAAAATAGCCATAAGCAATACATCAAATGAAAAATTGATTCTTCTACAAGTCTATTTATATGCGCACTGCTTTTTGAAAAAAATTTTTATTGATGAGAGAGAAGAAAAAATGACGAATATTCAAACATCTATATTTTGTATAAACTTGCACAAAAGAGTGCAAGTATACTTTGCTTATTTGGTCAAATTTGGCAGAAAAATAGAATAAAGAACATAATTTAATGTAGTCTATTAGCAGTTTAGATTTTGTAGTAAGCTATCCACAAAATTCAGCTACTATGGCACAGTAACATTTTATTATAAAAAAAATTTTTTGAATTAGAAAAAAAAAAAAAAAAATAAGTCAAAGTTTTAATATAACTTTAAAGTGTATATTTGTTTACATTTTAATATTGTGAAGAATTTTCCAAAAATAAATTATATCTCAGTGAAACCAAATTCTTTTTAATTCAGGTTACCAATTAAGTAATCATTATTAAAACAAAAACAGTAGCATATTTTTTTTTTTTACACCAAAAGTTTGTTTTTATTTTCAAGTGCTTAGAGATTGTTTCTTTATCATATCAAAGATTTATTTAGTTATTCCCTTAAAATTATAAAAAGCAGTAATTCTTTTAAAAAGTAAAAGTTGGTTGGTTTGTTGGGTTTTATGGCATATCAACCTTTGTAGGTTATTTAACGCCAAATTCATTTTTATGAAAATAATCTGTTCTATTTAAAACAATTGAGTTTAGTATAAGTACAGATTAATTGTCAAAAACATTTCTATTTCAAACTATTTAAGCAGTTATATGTAACAATTCAGTTAGATGTAAATACAGTTTTAATGTCAAAAAACAGTTCTATTTCAAATAATTCAGTTAAGCATAAGCAGTTTAAATGTAAGTACAGTTTCATTGTCAAAAACATTTCTATTTCAAGCTATTCAGTTTCTTCAAACAATTCAGTTTAGCTGTTAGTTCTATTTAACCCATAGATAGGGCCCTATCAGGTACTACCAATACGGGACAGAGCGGACGAGGGAGCAATGGTATTGAAGAGGTACTCCGCATTTCCAAAAGCTCCAGCACTGCTGAACCTCACCATCAGATTGTTTAGCGTCATATCCAGGACACTCGTTAGGGGGGTCTTACTCCTCTGCAGAGGTGCAGTCAGTGTATTCTACAGCCCCAGCTGACTGAGCAATACACAGTTAAATGTCAAACAGTTTTATTTCGGATAATTCAGTTCAGCATGAGTACACAGTTTAGACGTCAAAACAGTTCTATTTTAAACAATTCAGTTTAGCATAAATACAGAGTTTAAATGCAAAAATCAGTATAGTGAAAGCACAGTTTAGTTCTACTTAACCCATAGATAGGACCCTTATCAGTTGCTAGCACTCCAGGCCAGAGTGGAACTGGGAGCGATAGCAATGAAAGGGTACTCCGCATTCCCCAAAGCTCCAGCATTGCTGGGACCTCACCATCAGATCGTTTAGTGTCATATCCAGGATACTCATTGGGGGGGGGGGGGTCTTACCCTTCTGCAGAGAAGCAGTCGGTGTATTCTACAGCCCCAGCCAACTGGGCAAAAAAAGTAAAAGACTGAGCTTCATATTTATGTTAGAAATATCTCCCAATGAAAATTTTGGCAAATGAGAATGTCAAGTCTGCTGATTTTCAAGGTAAATCCGTGTAGAAGATGTATACTTTTTACGGTGATTACAAACAACCCACTGGACATAAATTTATAAAATAATATATAAAAAATTAATTAAAGCCTGTTTCAATAATTTGTTTCAGAGGAATTTTTACAACAAAAAGTTAGTCACAGAAGCTGAACTTTGAAAATATGTTACAACAAAAATAATAGACCAATCCAAACTGCTAATAGATTATGTTAAATGGCATTCTTTATTCTATCTTTCTACCAAAACTGATCAGATCTGTGAGTTTTTGTCAATAAGTAAAGTATACTAATACCCTGTCTTGCAAGTGAATTATATGCAAAAAAACAGGTGTTCAAATATTCATGTTTTTCATCTTGTCTCATCAATATAAAAAAACCCAAAAAAAACACATAAACAACCTTGATAAAATTGTAGACAAATCAATTTTCTTTCATCTGGTGTATGATTTAACAGGATTTATGTGTTTATAAGCATTTTTCAGAGGGAATCCACCAAAAATGCAAATGTCTCCAGTATTTTAGTGTGCCATCAACATTGCTACTAGCATGATAAAAAGCATAAACAAATATGCTTTATATATATATATATAAATCAATTTAAAAAAACAATTAAAAAAACTGATATGAAAACAGAGCATGACAAAAACTCTAGCCTCTTGTAAAAAAAATTTTCAGCAAATATTTCACAAAACCAGGCCACTGGCCTAATGAGTAGAGTGTTTTTTGCCAATGGTCTGGAAGACCAGGGTTCAATCCCAAGTCTAGTCATATCAAAGACTCAAAAAATGGTACTTGATTCTGCCTTGGTTAATACTCAACATTATAAGGTAAGGAACAAGGGTAAAGTGGAGCAGTCCCGGGAATGGAGTAGCGCCTTTCCCTACAGTAGTAGCTATTGAAAAGGAAGCCTTCAGGCCACCCTCAACTAAGGTTGCCAACTTTACTTTTACTTTTATATTGTTGTGCAAAAGCCAATTTGCACATTGTATGATGCCACAATAGTTCAGTGGTTTTATTCAAGTTCTGTAAATATCTTATAGGCAAAAATACTAAAATTCTGTCAGATTATGTTTTCCCAAATTTATCCTTAATAAATAATAAAACTATTACTGTATTAGAAAAACAACAAACACTTAAAGTTGAAATGTTATGAATATAACAACCAAGATGCTGGTTCAAATACATTGGTGTATAATAAAGTTTCTGAATTAAATACAATTCAAGCATGAATTGAAAGAACCTGTTTTTCTCTTTCATCTACCTAATCCTTTCATTAAAAATATTAAGTTTTTTTCAATCTTTCAAAATATAGGCACACTAGACTTGCTTGAAAATTTATAAAAAATTTTATTCATAAAATGGATTTTTTTAAAATTTAAATTTGTATAACTTTTCATGCAGTTCATGTTAAATTGTTCCTCCATTTTTAATCACTGAATATATTTTTTAAGTTCAACGCAATCTGTTTTCAAAGGTTTTGAGAGAGAGGATGAATTGTTCAATATCCTAATAAAAAAGAAATGGATCAATGGACAAAACTGAGACTAACTTTTATTTATATTGACTGATTTTAATAGAATGTCAACCCATCAGGGTTATTTTATACCTAGAGGTTAGAAAACCACACTTCCAATATGTCCAGAACAAGACTCGCAACCAGATGCTGTTTAGTGTCATATGCAGCACACCCCTTCTTGAGGGGAAGGGGGTCTTACCCCACTGCAGCATATTCTAAGCTTTACAAAGAAGGCAAAAAAAAGTTTAGGAAAGTTTGGTTCTTCATACACACAATTTCCAATATTCCTACATTATTATCACTGCCTATTACAGTTTTTAAAAAATTTCCAAGGTACCCAATGAATTTGTGCATGAAGTCTTAGCATCCATAAAGTACATTCTATTTAATAACCCCTTTAAAAGTTATTTCTACCCACATTTATAATTTATAGCAATGAAAAGTTGTGCCCTAAAACTCTACCTTTTTTAGATTCAAATATGTAAATCAAATAAGATAAGAAGGATGAAATCTAGGTGATAAAATAATTTTTTAGACATAACAACTTTCAGACAAATTGGGTCAACAGCCTGCGTGAACATCCTAAAAGACTTGCTTATATCTCAGTTGGTCATACATTTATCACAGATGATGTTGCAGAATTAATAAATAAGTTAGTCTGAAACACCTCATTTCAAAACATACCTTTATATTTTAGGCAAAAATTTTATTTTTTCACCATGTCAATCTGTCTAGGGTTATTTTATAACTGGAGGATAGGGAATCCAATACATTATACATTTATGTTTTTGTGTAATTGTTTCTTAAGTATTTTTTGCATACAATTATGATATCAAGTATTTCTAATATAGATAATTTGCACACAGGTGTATGGCTTCAAATATATTTTAAGCCCCACCGACCAGCCAGTTAGGCAGGAGAGAGAGAGAGTAAAAATATCATAATTGCTGTGAAATATTATACACACAATATATCATAGAATGCATTTGAGAAATGCTGTCAAAGCAGAAAACTTTGACAAAAAAGATTAAGAACTGTGCAAAAGAAATGCTTTAATAAAAGCTTAAAGAAAAAAAAACTCCATATTTGATTGGGTTTTATAGCATATCAACAACTGTAGGTTATTTAATGCCAAATCGTCTTTATATGGGCAAACAATTCTCATGATATCAAAGTCCTGATAAAGATTATTAAAACCAAAACATTTAAGGTTGGCTTTACATCAAAATAAATTCATCTAATTTGGATCATTCTGTTTTTCTATTTTCTTCATACTGGCGGATTCAGATCCATATTTACTTTCATATATATTAAATATATATGATTTGTAAATGCATTTTTTCCTAACATTTTCAAACATGCCTAAGCTCATTTTTTTTGCACATAGAAATACTTAAAACCATTTAACTATCTTACACAAATAATTCTATTCAACATTAATCATTTGTTTGCAGACAGTGAAGTGGTTACAATTATTGATATTCAACACTATTCATTCATTTGCACACAGTCAAATAGTTCAAAGTATTGCTATGTAATACCAATAATTCTATTTTGCATACAGTTAAATGGTTTCAAGTATTGAAACATAACTTCCAAAAAGGAATTAGATTAAACAGGAATAAGTAAAGCATGTACATGTATATAGCTGTTCTTTACTTTTAGCAACCAGTTTAGAAAAAGGAAAATGCAATTCAAACTAGTTGTAGATCTAGAGAGGGATGAGCTCTCCCAGGCAATTCCTGGCCAAGAAACATTACATGAATAGCACCCTCACAATTAGACCAGGTTACAGGTCCAGTGACAGTGAAAATACATGGACAGATGATGCAAAATAGTTCAATTTATTTTGCTTATATCCAGATTAAGAAATTCAACATCAACATAATTTTGAGACATACTTTTAGAATAAATTTCATGAGACAGAATTAATGATGTTTAAAAGTCTCCAGACTGCAACACCAATACAAAAGAAAATTTGATAACAAATATAGTATTTTCCAATACATGAACAGGTATTTCATTTTTTTTTTTTTGTCATACAATTGACAAAAATGTTTCCTTTAAACAAGATTTGTTGTTTTATTTGGAAGACATAAACAAGTAGAATAAATTACTTATTATGACTGTGACAAAGATGTTATATATCATTATGAAAATTGAAAAAATAGAATTTTTATTAACAATGTCACCAATGAAAATGATTTTCTTTTGCACAAACCGACCATAAACCTGCTATGAAAAAAAAAAAATGAACATTAATCCCTATATATAATGAAATACATGCATACACTACATTTGCTAACAAAATATATCAGTTAATAGCATTGTATTTATTGAATTCAAATATTTGAAATAGAGCACAGCACCTCTCACTAGTTATAAAATTGAGTAAATGGTCTAATTCTTTAAATTACAGGCAAATAAGTATCAAGCTATCTTCTCTAGATTGAGATTTCAACATTTTAACAAAATGGCCTATTAATGGTTAAAGTGTTCGCCAATGGTCCGGGAGATTGGGGTTCAATCCCAGGTCGAGTCATACCAAAGACTCAGAAAAAAAAAAAAAAAAGGAAAAAAAAAAGAAAAGGTACTTGATGCCTCCTTGCGTTAACACTTAGCATTACAAGGTACGAATCATTGGTAAGTGGAGCAATCCAGGGAAAGGAACGCGCACACGACTACACCTTGGTGAAGTAGCTATTAAAAAGGGAGCCTTCGGGTTGCCTTCGACTTCAGTCGGCCAACATACACACACATATATACACATACATACACCCCGAGTATATTTCATATATACAATATATATTCGCGTACCTTTTATCACTACTTGAACCCTTACAACACAACGCAATTGAATGATGATAGGTTAACATCAATTTTTTTTTTTTTTTTTTTTTTCAAATTGCGAGGGATCTTCCTTTCCTACCTGCCTTCACGATTGACGTATTGGACACCCATAAAATAAACAAGCAAAACTTCAAAGGTATGATTATCATGAACAGAGGGATTTTTCTAGATAGTGCAAACAGCATCTTTTCAATGACAGTTTCAATTCAAATATTTCATTAAAACCTATTTAATGATTTCTAACTTTATGTACCAAAAATAATTTGTTTCTAAACTCGTTTATAACATAAAATACCTATTCTTCAAGGCAACTTTATGCCCAAGCATCAGTCACTTCTCAAATAAGAAAAAGAGAAAAAAAATTACAAAAAAAATCTCAACATTAGGAACCCTTTTTACTTTCATAAAAATCAATACATTTCAATAAAATAAAAAGGAATATAGTTCTTATAAGTTTTAATTTGACATTTTCTGATATTTTCCTCTATAAAATCTGTAGTAATCCATAGAAAGGAAAGATAGAAAATATATCAAACTGCTAATTAATTAAAAGACAAATGGATTCAAACATTCAAAGTGATTTACAATTCAAAAACGTCGTGAAAAGTGTAAAAGCAAATAGAGAATAGTTTAAAGAATTATTTATTTTAATTGATAAATAGCCAGAAAACTCCAACAAAGGTAAGGGAACTAAGTAGTGGCAGCCCCTACTGACAACAACAACAGAAAACAGCTGTTGTTGGCCAATAACAAAAACAAAGAAAAGCGTCCCTTTTGCTTTGTGTTGTTGGTAATTTTTTAAATCTTAAATATTTTTTTAATGTAATGAGACTAAGCAGCATTTAAAGGATAAAGAAAATTTAACTATCAAAATAATCTATGTTTAGCATTTTAAAATAAATTTAATAGTTAAACCCAACAATAGTGTTCAACGGACTCTTCCTATATACAGATAATGCTATTTTGAAATTCACAAATTGAAAATTGATGTTTTTAAAGTAAGAAATTAACAACACTGCTCACAGTATAACAATAATCGACATGAATTTCAATGGGAAATTGATTTTAAAATACAATTGAAAAAAGAGAAGAAGGGGTTAAGTGAGGCATGAACAAAACAATTTACACGTCCGGACTAGTACAGCTGCTTAAGGTGATGGTCAGAAACTAAAAAAAGAATTCCTTACAGTAAACACAAGACAGAAATAAAAATAAGACTCACAATTACAATACGATGAAAATTTAATTCAAAATAAACAAATCTTCAAATAATAATACCATCGATCTTACTTATTAAAACTAGGTTTAAATAGCTGTAGTTAGTATTTACATTTAAAAGCTGGCTAATTTGTTTGTGCATTTAACCGTAAGATTTTTCACAGGTCATTTAATATATATAATTCAAGAAAATATAAACAGATACTGAGAGTTAATTTAAATGTGTTCAGCAAAACAGAAAAAAGATTATTTTTAGTTTCATTTACTCATCGTATACGAAAAGAAGCTGGATGATGGTAGACATTTTTTCAAAATAGATATCGCTTTTTACCCAGTCAACTATTTCAAAAATACTTTTCAAAGTACTTTCTCTCAAAATTATAAAAAAACAAAAACATTTTATTAAACACAAACATACAGGCATAAGAACATATAAGTATGGAAAAAAATAAGGAACCTATTATTTTTTTAATAGAATCAAAATATAAAAGAAATACAAACCAAGATTCTGTTTTTGAAAAATAAACAAAAAGAAAAGAAAAATGGAGTCGCTTCAGGTTGATGAAGATCATAAAAACACAAGGAAAGAATACCTAAATAAGTTAATGAAATAAATAAATATATGTCTTTAATAGGCGTTAGCAGATTATTTTAAATCTTTAACTTAAGAGATAGCAAAATCATTGCCAAAACGAGAGTAAATAGTAGAAACTGGTTTTTACAACTAAGATATGCAAAAAATATGGAGGCCTGGAATAAACATAAGAGTTTAAAGATGGTTTCGTGGATTTAATTAAGAATAGTATGAATTAACAGATTATTCTCCTTCCAAAAATAGATACTGAATTACAAATAATAAATATGAATAATACCCAACGTTAATTTTTAACCAAACACGTCTCCGAGAACCTTCTTTTAGAATAGATAGCAACATAAGTTTTTGTTTATCTTTGATCCATAATCCAAAAGAAAAAACGCCAAATTATTGGCATTTATCTTTTCACGTATTTTTTTAAAATGCAATAAGGTAACGAATATGAAAACGAAATTGCCTAATAATGTCAGTTGTCGAAAAGTTTACATTCAAATTAATCATCAAAATCTCAAAATTGATCAGAATATATAACACTTATTTTATTGAATGGAGGGAAACAAAAAAAGAAGCTGGTGTGAAATATATTTTACAAGACGAAAATCCAAGTTACATATAATTAAAACCATAATTATTATTTTATTTATTTATTTTTTTTTTTACAGAGTGGAGGAGGATAGAAAGTGGTCTAAAGATACAAAACTTTGTAACGGTTACGTTTTATCAACACTTCCTGTGACACATTTCTTCATATTAAGTTTATTCTAAAGAAACAGAAATGGAAATTATTCTATGAATTTCTTATTTTGTAATAATGAACAAATGAACATTCGTTTGTTTTGTTTTTTTTTAATGTGAAAATTCTTATATCTTATTTTGAAAAGCCTCATCTTAAACAGAAAGCACGGGTAGTCTTCATAAACTTAAACCAAAGACCCTTAAAACTTTAAATAATTTTCTCTGAATTCATAAGGATGCATCTGTTAATGCAATCTTTTTTTGTCACCTGGAACATTTAAAATTCTTACAATATGAATTAAATTATTCAAATAGCAACAAATTAAAAAGAATATGCACCAGAGAAAAAAAAACTCGTAAAAATTTTAACTTACATTCAACTGCCAAAAAATCTAACATTTACAAATTTGCATTTCTTCATAAAATTCAAATTAACAGTAAACAAAAGAGTAGACACACACAAAATAAAAGCTAGAAAAACTATTTTTAGTTTCAAAATGAATCCATAGTAATTAACTGTTAAAAAAATAATGAGGAAAAAGAAATGAGGGAGAATGAATCACTTCACAAATTTAAAAAGTTAAATCTCAAGATGAATCTTAAACAACAATACGCCAATCAATAAATCACAAAAGGTAATCTTGTAAATTACTATTGCATCAAATATACTGCCAAAAATAAACAATGAAATTATAGGGTACCTACCATGGTGCTATAGTAAACTCTTACAAACAAATCTTTACTGGATGGCCAACAACTACATCCTCAAAGCATTTTACTATATATATAATACAATATATATATGTATGTGGACACATATAATACAATATATATAAATATGTATGTGGACACAAGAACTGTTTTATAGACTCTTCAGATAAATATTTATAAAAATAATGTTAAAAAAACTGGGGGAAAAATAATGCAATAATTCATTTCTGTAAATAAACACTAATTAAAATAGATCTACATAAAAAGAGATATACACATTGGTTTATGTTAAAAAATTTTAATGATATTTAGCACACTTAAGATTTTCACTAAAATGCTTGGGAAGATATTTTTCAAAAGCCATCATGCCTGCACATTTTGCATGAAGTCTGTTGCTATGAATGCCAGCTTCTAATGTCAAGTTGACACAAGCAACTTCTGGCATTATTTGGGGGGGGGGAATAAATGTTCCATCTTTAAGAAACAATTTTGCAAGTTCATAAAATAATTCCACTCAAATTGTAGAGTATATATAATTCTATTATTTTTTAATAGGGTATATTTGGCACAGCTGTATATGTAGAGGAATAGGCTCTGCCAAGATATTCCCACCCAAGATGTGGTCAATGAGTTGCACCTCATGAACCAGGTAACAGGGAAATATTTGTCTAAGTTTCTGAGATGAGGTAGTTATCATTTACACATCTCTGACAAGTGTCCTTATTTTGATAATAATCACAATTTTTCAGCATGTCTACCCTCCAGCCTTCAGATGTCTTTTGTTGTCATCTATAACACCTTCAGAGAATTTCAAACTGAACTTTTTACACAATCTGAAGCCGTAAACTGTTCTTTTTTCGATGTTCTTGCCTTGGAATATCTTGTATCAGTTAATTCACCTTCTTAATTATTTCACTTCTCTTTCAGCTGAACCTGGGCTCAGTAATTGAAAAAAAAATACATCGGGCGAAAGTATGAAAAAAAAAACAAAAAAAAACATAGGTTAAGAAATTTACTTAGTCTACTAGGAAGTCATGAGTTCAATTGCTGGTCCCAGGTTTAGCAGAGAAACATTACATGGAGAAAATAACTGAGAAGACAAATTAATTGATACAAGATATTCTAAGGTGGGACAGTGAAATTAGAACAGTCTACCCTTGAGGATTGAATAAACAGTAACCAACTTCAACAAAAGACACCTAGAGAATGCCAGAAAGTAGAAAACAAGCAATATGAAGACAACAGTTTGAATTGTGTAATGTAAAAAAATTGGCACAACTTATCTACAAAATTACCAGAGAAGAAAAAAGACAGTGTAATTCCAGTAATTTTTTCTATGAAATAATCACATTTGAAATATAATTCTGTAGTTTGTCTACATGGTTTCTCTTTATAAACAAACTGACATTTATGAACTGATTTACATTAAAACTAATTAACCTACAATCATCATTCTTTCAGGTCAAACATAGCCAACATTATATATCAATATCACAAAGAAAATTCAAATTTTCTTCAACAGAAGCAATAAAAAAAAACGACTGCACCTTAGTGATGATATATGGTCTAAGTCTTTATGCTAAATTTACCATTCTTTTACAAACAATACATATATAAACTCTTACTTTCTGATTATTATCATCATCATAATTAGTTGATGCCAATTGATGGTTATGCAGCTATCTATTCAAGGTAAGTTGGAAATAAATTAAAAGATTTACCTACTGATTGGTTTAGATTTCACTCACTACATCTAAACCAATTATTCCTACCTCAAAATCATTACCTGATTCAACTTAAAATCAAGTCATCATAAGAGCAATAACCCAAGTGGACTTATTAGGTAATTAATTTTATTTATTTTTGGTTTGTTTTCATTGTTTAATGGCATATCAACATTTGTGGATTATTCAATGTGAAAGCCATCTTCATAAAAGAACAGTAGTGATACTATTTAACCCATAACCGGTGGGGATAGGAAGTTCATACCTTTCCCAAAGGTGAATGTAATAGCGCAAGTGGAATTCAAACTTGCTTACTATGATGTCACAATCCAACATGTTAGCTACTGTGTCACAGGAAGTCCCCTACCCAGACTTATTAGTTACATTTTAGCAGGGGTGAAAGGTCCATGTATGCAAGGTATACCCCCGCATAACTTTTTTTCCAAGATTTTGTGTAATATAAAATTAATTAATAATTTTCATTATCTTCTTTGTATTTGGTTTTTGTATTTCCCATTTCATCATTTCTAAGGATGATTGTTAGAAGTGATATTAGGAAGTTTGATTGGTTTGGTTTGGGTTTATGGCAAATCAACCATTGTTGGTTATTTAATGCCAAATCCTGTTTTTATATATATATTAAATATATGATTTGTAAGCATATTTTGTAGATACACACAGTAAAAGGATCAAACAATTCTATTTCTAAGAATTCAATTTAGCATAAGTCAACAAAGTTAAATGGTTCCAAGTATTGTTATGTATAACTAACAATTTAATTGAACGTTATCTATTTGTATACACACAGTTAAATGATCAAACAATTCAATTTAACAAAAGTCATTTGTTTGCACTCAGCTTAAATGTCAAACAGTTCTATTTGACCCATAGGAACCTTTCAGGTGCTACCACTCAAGGCCAGAGTGGACCTGGGAGCAATGGCAATAAAGGGGTACTCCACATTCCCCAAAGCTCCAATATTATTGGAGTCTCACCCTCAAATTGTTAAAAGAAATACCCAGGATACTCAGAGGTGGGGTTACCCTCTGCAGAAATGCAGTTGGTGTATTCTACAGCCCCAGCTGACTGGGTTGGATATTAGGGAGTGTAAGTAGAAAAAACGTCTGCTGGTTTAGTAAGAAAAGATGCAAGTAAAAGCAATGAATTTAGTAGTTTCTCTATTGCCTTTGAGTAGGGAGCATGACAGACACAACATAAGACTTGGAGGGTGAAAGAGAGTGTTACAGAAAAGCAAAAATATTTTGGCTTACATACACACCATGGTCAAAAAAGGTCATGATTTTAGTCTTCTGTTTTATTATTCCCTTAAAGCTGGGTGCATGAAAAAGAAAGACAGAATAATAGAGTGGGGAGTTATAGGGAAAAAAGCCACGAAAAAGCAGAAATTCTTTTGCTTGCTTTCCAACCATAACAGGCCATCAAGTACTCTTTACTGAAGTGATAATGTTTTAATTGCCTCGTGCAAATGAAATCAAAGACTTGCCTAGTCAAAGAACTTATAGTCAGATAAACTTAGATGAAAAATTTGTATTATTTGGTTCAGAACAACATTTTGGATAAAGTTATTGTTCACGTCAAGTAAAGATTTAAAACAATAGGGGAATTCAGATTTGTTGAATTATAAAAATTCAAAGCTTTTTCATGCTTATGAAAAAATTTTTCTGATGGATGCATTTTCAACTTTGGATGTAAATAAAACATTGAATTTGGATGGACTGAAATACAAGCTGAAATCAGTTTATGCTGCAGATTTTACAAAGTAAACATCAAGCATGTAAGAAGTGACAGAGATAATACAGAAACTTGAACTAAACCAAGCTCTGACAGAAGTAGCCAAATTACATATGATTCTGATCATAGCAGCCACATCAGCTTCCTGAGAGAAATTGTCTTCTTGATTAAAGCATGTAAATAATTACACAAGTTGTTCCTAAAGTGAGGAACAATTAAATAATTTAGTTTTCATTTCCATCTATCAAGGGCTTTTGAAGAAAATTAAAGTAGAATGTAGTGCTGATACTTTTTACAACAAAAGGGAGAGGTCGATGAATTTGCTCAAAAGAAACAAAGAATTGATTTTCAAATAAGTTTTAATAACTCATTTTTTGTAGATTTTATTATTTTCTCTTGTAACCATCATCATCTATATCAGAGTATCATTAATTGGAGAGGGGATGCAGATCCAGTCCAGTGAAGAGGGTTATCAAGACTGAAACGCAACCTGTTGGTAAAAATGTATTTTCCTACATTAAAATTAGTTCACATCACATTCACAGATGGGGTGGACAATTTTCCTGAGTTGCAGAATAAGGCTCTCCTTTTCCCTATCAACCTTGGTGATTAGCCTGTGTAATGGACTGCATGTCCTGGTTCCCAAGTCATCCTTTGCTAATGCACCTTAATTAGAATAAACCAATAAATATAGTAAGTAGGCAAGAGGAACATTATGAACATTCTCTCACACAAACCTGTAGGATAAAAGTTTGGTTTGTGTTATTTAAAAGCATATCAATTCCTTATGAGCAAATTAACACTGAAATTTGGTTGATTTTTTTAATTTAACAAAAGCATATATACAGCTTTTAGATACTTGTTAAATTTTATGCCGTCACCCAGAGTTACACAGGTTAAAATGAACTTGAGTAAATCCTTTGTTTAACCATCTTTAGTAATAACGAATGCCCTGTTGGTGGGGTTTACAATATGTTGTCTCATCTGCAAAGGGATAACACTCTCCAAAAAAGAGTATCCTCTATGACACATTTGATAGCGCTCTGGGGAATGGGAAATACTCTTTCATTGCAATGACTCACAGGTCTACTTTAACCTGGAGTGAAAGTACCAGTTAGGATCCCATCTATTGAAAATGATTAATACTAGATAGGAATACGTAATACCATATAACCACATAAATTATTTGTATTAAGAATAGTTAATTGAAGCAATAATCATTTACTAAGGATTATTATTAGTTACTTGAAATCGTATAGCTATGTGCAAACAAATGATTATTAAATAATAAGGAAACCATATGATAATATATAAAACATTATTATTAGATAAAAATACTTAAAACTATACAACTGTGTGCAAATTATTTGTATTAAATAGGAATAATTGATATATAACTATTAACAAAAAACCCTGAAGAAGTAACTACTACAAAAGAATATAAACATACTATCAACATGATTTCTAAACTTCTAGGCATAAAATAACCCTGGACAGATTGACAGGCCATTAAAATCAACCTGTTGGTTCATTCATGGTGATAATGATGCATTTGAAACCATAGAGAAAATAATCTTTTTGTTCTTAATACTTGTTCAGCCAAATTGTTTAACTTAAATGACTTGGTGAGTTTGTCATCCAAATCCATCAAAGACAACCTAATAATAATTAAGGAAAAGATTCTAACTGTAAACAAATTTTCAACTGGATCAAAAGATCTTCCTAATTATGGTAAGTAAGGATATTCAATTATTTACAAGGAAGGGAAAATAAACTTAAATATGCCTTCTTTTAAATTACTTTGAAAGTTTTTGAAACAATATTTATGTATAAAGTTTTTAGGATCATTTGGAGAAGGGTGTAAAATTGAATTTTCAGCATTATATTCCAATGCTCACAAATCCAGAACCAAGTCCCCCTTGGATCTAACAGCTTCTGATGGCAGTGGCCTCTGAGTGTGGGTAACTCGTGGCAAACCACTCACTAATTATTGGTGTGCCTACCTATAGGCCATCCAAGTGTCTCAGTGTATTACCAGAGAAGCCCTGATTGATAAGTTGAACAAATGTGAAAAATCCTTGTTTACAAAATCATGAAAAGTCACTAACAATAAAGCTCACAGAATTTGGCTAGGGGAAATCTTCAAATACTAATTCCAGAGAAACTTGTCAATTCAACGTGTAGCCAGCTTAACTTACATCAAGTGAATAGCATCACATGCATTTTGTTAGATTGAAATCCATGCATGATGATCTCAGAGCAATTTGCTATCTCTTCAGACTAGTTACAACCAGTAAATAACAGTGACACCAAGTAGTAATCAGTACTGAAAAGCTATGCAGTACTTTCAGCAGATGAAACATGCCAAGTTATGGTAAGCTAATAGATTGCACAATGTTCTTTCATAAGTCTATGTTGAATTTGTAGCAAAGGCTAACTTATATCATATAACATACAATGTCACAGTAGCCATAGATCTGCAGGAAATAATTAAAACCATTTTAATGTTGGCATACTCATTATAATCCACATCTACTAACAGCTGCTGTGTGTTGGTATTCTGCCAAAAAAGACCTACCTCAGCATACAAAAGTGGATCACTAATTCTGAAGGCAGACACAGTTATTAGCTGAAGTTTAATCTTAAATTTTCAATGTCTAATGTTAATGAAGTTAATGGAGAAGCATTAGATTAATTGTATTAAAAAGGAAAGAGATCATGTAGAAGAATAAATATTTATAGTATAAAATATTTTTCTAAGATTATATTATAGATACATTGAGATGTACTCATGCAGAACCAAATGCAGTCAAAAGGTACAAATACCAGAGGATAATATAAAGCATTAACTTTACTGAGACTTTTTATTAACTGGTTGGTTGGTTTTACAGTGCATTAACCTTTGTTAGATTATTTAATGCTGAAGTCAGTCTTTTTCAAGCAACTAAATAACATTTGTAAACAATTATAGCTTCATGTAACTATTCTTAATACAAATAATTTGCATAGAGTTACATGTTTACAAGTATTGCTGTAAGATAGTAATATTTTTCAAACAGATCTATTTAACCTATACACAAGACAAGAGAAGACTTGAGATGCAGTTTAATGCCATACCCAAGACACTTATTTTTACAATAATAAACATAATGCTTTGTTCACCTAGTTGATTGTTCCAGTACCCTCAAAAACATAGGTTAAACTATATTTAAGGTGTCTCAAACTAATGATTTTTAACCAAAATAAAATATCAACATTTACAAAAAATTAATGGCCATAATTAATCCTACTAAGTTGAATACTGTTACATGAAAAAAGTCACAAATAAGGTACCTATTTTCTTTTAATATTTAAATTTTTAGCACAAATTTACTGATGTTTTCTGTAGGTATGAATTTAAACAATCCCATTGCCATAGGCAGAATGTAACATTAGATCAATTTTTAAACAGTAAAGCTGCTTTGAAATCACAGTTTTTCTTCTCCAATACAGGTTATCTTAGCAAAGCTAAAGTTCAATTTGCCCTACTATTTACCCATAGCTGAGAGGGGAAAATAAATGGATCCATGCCTTTCCCAAGGGCATTACCACAAAGTGAAATACAAGCAGCCTCATCCAAAATTTGAACTATGGTTGTTAATTCTATTTCCTATGATTATTACACTAAGTGTGTGTACATTAGTTCAGATTTTACTCTTAAATGCTCCAGAATTTGTGAGAATTTTTAATCATTTCACCACTTATGCTGTATCTTGGGAAAATTGAGACAGTATGTATTATATAAAACACTCACTACTCTAAAATGCTTCCTTTATTACACACCAACAATAAATTTTTAACCTGAATTTTGAAAAGAGCTATAATATACTTCTGACTCTAAGAAGGACTGACTTTCATATCCCAATTTCAACCTTTAAACAGGTAACAGTTATGTGATCAAGATGTTCAGAATTTCTGTGAATAAAAAATAAATATGAGATAAAAATGAGACATATGAGACAAAAATGTTGTAATGGTTAAGAAAGCCTCAGCTGACTTTTTTTTCAACAATAAGTTGAAATTACTATAAATATATTTGTATCCTAATAAAATGCACTCAACACTTTCTATCATTTCATTTGTCCTTTTTTTAGCATTAAACATCTTACATGTTCATAATAAATTATTCAAACATCAATAATGATTTTGAAATTTATTCTGAATAATACAATATTCTTAGTATGTATTTACTCAACCCCTCCACCATAAGCAGTATGTGACACAAAGTCAATTTTTAAGCAGAATTTAACAGGTTTGAATCCAGAGTTTTCCTTTCTCATTCGTTGCCAAATCAAGGTTAAAGAGTCTAGTCTTCCCATACTATTTACTCATAAGTGAAGGAAAAATAGTTTGATGTATACCTTTCCCAAGGGTATTAGCATGATGTGAAATGGAAACAACTTTGACCAGGATTTGAATTCTGGTCACCATGTTCATTTTCTATGACAATAACTATTACATCAAAAGCACTGCACCCTCTTTGAGGAGTATAGGGTCACAGCTATATCAGTGTTGTGATGGTACTGTAGTTTAAGCAGGAAATATGTTTTTATGGAATTAAGTTGCTAGCTCTACACACCTTAGTTTTAAAATCAGTATTTTTCTTCCCCTAAACTGGTGGCTTTATCAAATCAATCCTTTTTAAATGCTATTTCCTCTAAAACATTAAAGCACTCAGATAATGAAATGATCACTATTCAAGGCTACATCTGATGTGCAATACACGATATCATACTCCTAAATTATTGATAAATCTGACACAAAAATGATAATGATACTAAAAATAACACCAATTCTATAAAAACTGGTATTTTAGTGCATGTCAACAAATACATTTAGGTTCATACTACAATATTCTAAAGCCACAAACTTTTTCTTTTCTTTTTTTTTCTTTTTTTCTTTTTGTATGCACACATCTCATTTTATATCATTTTCTCAATCCTTCCAAATTATAAATATTTCTCTTATCTTCAGCCATAACTTGTTTAAAAAGCCTCATATATCATGAAAACTTTTATGGTATTGTGCAGACTGATACAATAGAATCAGATGGTAAGAAATTTTATAATGTACAAATTAAAATTTTCACTCTTCAAATACTATCAAGAGTCTAAACCTTATTTTTCTCCTGCACTTCCACGACTTTTACTTGGCTATTTTCAACTTGTTCTTTTCAATAATATTACACTTATGCATATGTAGAAAGTGCTGAAAAGTTCTCAACCCAAAAAGAAAATTAATTGCTTTTTTTTTGTGGAGGCGCATTTAACATGACTTTTATCATTGTAGAAATGGAATCAGCAATTTAGATTAAATCCTTTACAAGGCAGTCTCTATGTTTCATGTCATGCTAATACCATTGGGAAAGGCATAAATTCATCTGTTCTCCTCCAAGTCATATAGTAAATAGTAGAGCAGACTCACTTCTTTAGCCTTGATTAGGCAGTTAAGTTTAGAAGGAAAACTGAATTTAAACTAGCTTTATTCTCCTTAATAACTGATTTTGTATCACATTTTTCCATGGCAGAGGGGTTGGGAAAATACAGTTTTTTTAATGTTTTATTGGATTTTTTTTTGCCAGGAAGGATTAAAGAAACATAAGAAACAACAAGTCAAATGTGTTGAACCACAGGACAAATATACACAGAAACATGAACATTTTGTAAGTTTCATCCCTTCTTGGTGGGCCATCAACATCAGGACCCCTTCATAATGGATCATTTATATAAGAAGTCAGCAACTCAAAGTAATCTGACCCATGATCACTAGGAGAAATATCAATCCAAATATTGCTATATCATATAATCTTGGTTATTAAAATTTGGTAATGAAAATAGAAGAATTTAGTGATAAGCCCATGAACACATTTGATTTATATGATTCAATACTGGAGTCTCAAATTAATTGTTATGTTTAGAAGACATAATTAGTATTACTTGGATATATGAATATCAAAGTTAACATGTTTTATTATTACTGCCTCCATTTATAAACTATAGTGATAGATGTTGCCCACTGTCCTCTTACAGTCACAAACCTAGACCCCTATGAAGTAAAAGGTTGCCAACCTCTGCTTTACATAATACTAATAGTTGTTAGTAATGCCATTAAACCAAAAGCTTCAATCTGACTTTATTCTAAGATAGAAATTTCTTCATTAGAAAGATTTCCACTCAAAAAATCTGATAATGAAGAATATATTTGATTGTGCTAATTCAAATACAGGATCAATCAGCTTATATAGATTTGCCAAAATGCTCAAAAGATTTACAGTTATTAAAATCAAATACATTCATAGCTATGATAAGAATTCAAAAAATGCAGTTTAATAATGGGACTTTTCATTATATATATATATATATATATATATATATATTAAATGCATTATCCAGTCAGAATCTGAGCAATCCAGATGAGCAGAAGGCATAACAGAGGGCACAGCATAATATCTGACTTTTCAAAGCTACCTCTAGTTTATCAATCTTATGGGTGAAAAAAAAATGTTCAAAGGAGAGCACTGAAATTTGTTAAGATGACCAAATCAAAAGAAGAGTACCGTTGGTAAGTGAAGACAGGAATGGATGTATAATAAAACTAAAAATTGGTTGCACAGCAAGTAATTTGAGATTTAAATGAGTACCAATGATAAAATACAAATATTCATTAACAAAATCAATCATTGAAAATTAACATCTAGGAATCATACAGCAACACACTTTTATTAATACAACTACTAAGCTCTATGTATCGACAGAACAATGCAAATAATAATCACATGGCCAAATCAAACATATCAACTCTTTATCTCCTAAGCACAGGTAAGTGAGAAAAACATTAGATGACCAGTGAATTCATTGGGCTCCCATTGAAAGAACAGTCAATGATTGATGATTCTGTGCTTGTCCAGAATAGCCCAACCATGGAAATTTCCATTAACTCTGCAGTAATGTAATACTTAATGGAGCATCCAGATAAGAGTAGTTTTCATTCATTTGCGTAAGTTTTTTTTTCCTGAATAATTAATCCAAAAAGTATGTTTTCAACTCATTACACTCAACCATCGGCCACATTTCTTCTATTTTTTTCTTTCTCCAGGCACAACAAAAGTGTCGACTTATGACATTTGGCCAAAATATGATTATTAGGACTTAACCGTAACTGTTAAATAGAATAATTTTAGCAAATGGCTGAAACTTACTCTTAACTGAATGGAAACAACAAATATTATATTGTGTGTGAATGTTTGGGGGGAGCATTATTGGAAAATTAACGTAAATTTTCTTGGTTGGGCTATTCTGGACAACGAGCACTGCTTCTATTTAAGGAGGATTTAAAGATTCTGTACATTCATATGAGATGCTAATAATCTCAAATAGCATCTTATAAGTCCAAGAATTTGAATGATTAAAAAGGGAAATTCAATGAAAACTATAACCCTACAAATTATCATTCAACTACAAATTGAACTGAAACAGCTTTATTCTCTCGTAAGCGCATTTCAAGTAACTTTAATAAAAATGTTATAATAATAACATGGTTTCGTGAGAGAACTAGGTTCACAAACAAACAATTCTTAACTTTGATTTCAACTCAAACGTTATTCATAAGATAACACTTTCAAAAATAAACATATGTAACCGTTTACATAATCTAAAAAATAATTAACTCCTTAATAATCAAGGAAAAATTAACCATGGTTATGTGTGTCCACTGCACAGCCATACTGAAGCCAAGAGGTTAATCAGCTGATTTAAACCGTTTAAATCAAATTATTCAATTCGTTTAGTACTAAAGGTAAATTTTTAAAAATCAATAATTCATAGTTCTTAAAAGTAAATAAATAAATAAAACCTTCATTTTAGACTGAATACTATCTAAGAAATAAAACGGTTAATTTTAAATCAGATGCACAAGCATCTAATTCGAAACAAAATTTTAAAAAAATACAGCATAAATTTAGATCAACAGTTATATTAGAAATAGTTTATAACTAAATTCATTTTAATCTTTTCTTTGACTAGGGGAAAAAAAAAAAAAGAAAAAAAACGAAACAAATTGAATGAATGATTCAACACGTGGAAGGATAATTTGAAGATTTCCACAATATTCCTATTTTGCATAAGCAAATTGAGATTTGATGAATTCCATAAAAATTTTGGAAGATAAAATTAAATACAAGAAATAGTGTAATTAAAAGAAAACCAAGATTTTAAGATCATAATTTCAACATTAAAATTGAATATCTGTCTATACCTACAAATTATTATTTTTATTATCTCCACAATCTATATTTATCTTGATTATTGAAAAAGACAAAAACTTTTTAATAACAGTAATTTATAAAAGATTTAATCGAATTTCCGACCATTTGTTTATTTTTAGTGATGAGCATGACTACTCAATTAGAATGAAAAAAAAAAACAAAAAAAAACCCTTAAAAACAAAAGCAATTATCAGAAAGATATACATTAATTAGTACTTCTGACTTCTGTTTAAAGTATAATCGTCAATTTTAATAGAAAAGTAACTGTAAAATATACAGTTAAAATTGAACCAAGAAAAAGGATAATTTGATCGTATCCCTTATGGGCCACCATACACGAAACGAGTCTCAAACTATCTCCATACACACATTAAAATGGATAAAATAAACAAGAGAAAACTATATGATTATGAATTCCAGTATGAAGAGATTTTTAAGAGAAAAGAGTTGAATAAATTTTTAAGACAAAATGATTGTTATCATTACTATTTATCATTAGTAAAATCTACAGTAAATATTTACGGTTGAATTTAACAGTAAAAATAAATCAACGAATACGGGCCGAAAAGCAGAATTTAAAGTGTAGATAGAATAAATTTATTTAAAAAAGAAACCCAGATAGGAAAAAGTAAAAAAATTATATCAGTAATTATACCAAAGGTTAAGGAAAGAAAAGCCGGCTCAAAATTTAAAAAAAAAACAGCTTGCCAATAACAATCAGCTGAAAAAATGGGTAGACGCCTCCGTCTTGCTTATATTATTTATTTATTTATTTTTAAAATAAAGAGTATGTTTTCAAAAAGGTCTTAACCGAAACTGTGATAATATTAGAATTTTAGATTATATAGTTACTTACCAAAAAAGGGGTCACACTTAAGGGGGAAAAAGGCCGGTATCTCAGCCTACAGTCACGACAAGATAAATAATGTTTGTTTGGTTAGTCTTTTCCGAGTAAAACAAATAACAATGCCATTGAAAAAAACCAAGATGGCTGTACAGGCGAAGGGAATGCTGGGAAACTAGCGGGCAAACTCAAATGTTATTAGAAAAAAAATTATTTTTTTTAGAAAAGCGTCTCTTTTTAAAAATCTTCATCAACATGTTAAAATCTATTTCTATTTTAGCAATTAAAACAATTCAGTAAGTCTTAGAATTAAATTCGATCGTGCAATTTGTTTGGCTTAACTGATTATCTTCATTGTCGGTAGTCCCGTCAGTCATAAAATCTGCGACACTAAGTACGGTTGGCTAGAAATGTTTGAATTTCATTAAGCGTAAAACTGAAAATAGAAAAATTATGGATATATTTTATTTTTATGAACTTACAATAAAATTGCTTAATTCAGTTACTGTACTTTTTAATTTTTTGTGAGATATTTTGACGGAAAAACATCTCGCTTTTTTTATTTCAAACAAAAGCATGCTATTTGAAATAGTTTTAATACCAATTGTCTCCCATAAAATAACGTCTTTTTTTCTAAACTTCTAATTTGAGCAAATGTTGTTTTTCCGTAAATTATTGAAATAAATTCTTTTTGACGTGTTTTTTAAACCTAATCAAAGATTCAATAATGCATATTAATAATAGTAATAAGAATAAGAATAAAATAAGAAAATAATACTCTGTTTTTTTATTTTTGATAATAGTTTTACCTTTTGTAATTCAACCGTTTTGTTGCTAAGCAACCGTAGATAAACAACTTTGGGTCCAATATGGCGGCAGGAGTGTCCAGAAAAGAACCTTTAAACCAAGTGGACCAACAAAAAATTCTGGTGGAGACGATCTTAAAAGAGAATAAACACCAACAGTTGTACACAACATTCAGTATCAACCCCTTCAGAAAACGTAACACCATTTTTTTTTTTTAATTCATTTTAAGGAAGAATATTGTTTTGAATTGTGTGTGTGTCTGTGTGGGCTTCGTTAACCATGTTTTTTTTTAAATAATCCAAATTTCAACGAAAAACTCTATGAGGAATTTCTCAACTCAGATCTTTATTTTTCTTTTATTTATTTATTTATTTATTTATTTATTTATGTGTTTCGGAACTAGTCAGTAAAAATGATAGTCTACTTACTCTCACTTTGTGAATTAAAGAAAAACGTGGGGAAAAGTTTACAGCTCTCTCTCTCTCTCTGTTTCTGGAAATTGGAGAATTTTGGTGAAAACTTTGGCACACACCTAATATTAATTAATATTCCTTTAAAAAGCAATTAGCTTTTTATAAGATGAATGTTATTTTATTGTATCAGTTGCAAAAAAAAAGCTGTAAATTTTTGTTGTTGCTACTGCTGCTGTGAAGAAAAAGACTATTGAAGTTATAAGAATTAATCATTTACTATTATTCAGGCTGTGATTCTCTTAATTAAATAACACATTATATTCAAATCAATAACATATTCAAATCAGGTATACTAAAGTTCCAGTCATTTTTCTTTATATTAATTTAGTTCATCATTAAGAGAAGAGAGAAAATAACATACATTATTATCATGATAACAATGGTGCGATATATTAAGCTTATTACCAATCTTGTTCATTATTATTTTGTATACATGCTTAAATTCTATAATGTATTCAAAACAATAACATTTTCTGATCAATGGTTAAATATACAGTGGTTTGAGATTTCCTTTATATTTTCAGTATTACTGTTAATATTGTTCTCTTCTTATCCCATCCCCAAATATGATAAAATAGAAGCACAGACTGGTGTCTTTAGTTTTGAAGAAGAAAAACTCTGTATTCAAAACATTTGAATTCCATTTAAAAATTGAGCTTGTGTCACATCCTGCCAGTGACAGAGGGGTTAAATAAATAAACACACACACACACACACACACACACACACACACACACACACACACACACAAATAGATAGATAGATAGATTACCTCAAAGGAATGAATGTTTACACCCACCAACCACTGTGGCAATCTCATTACTACCAGTTTTCTGTACTTAGAAAAATATACAATCTTCAGATGAGACTTTTTTTTTTTCATATATGAATCTGAAATAAGACAACCACAGTGGGTGAGTAAACATTTATTTATTTGAGGTTTTATCCTGCTCTACTGCCCAATATTGAGCACTTTTTTGATTTATGATTTTTAGAAAGATCTGTTTGTTCTACAATATATTTATAAAAGCTAGGTGACCACAGTTGAGGGTGACCTGAAGGCTCCCTTTTTCAATAGCTACTACAACAAGGTGTAGAGAAGGATGCTACACTTTTCTCTGAGTTGTTCCACTTATCTTGATCCATACCTTATAATGTTGAGTGTAAAACCAGGAGGCATCAAGTACCATTTTTCGAGTCTTTGGTATGACTCAACCTAGGGTGGAACCTAGGTCTCCCAGACCATTCACAAAAACTGGAACCATTATCCCAATGTGTGTGTGTGTGTGTGTGTGTGTGTGTGCGTGTGTGTGTGTGTAAATATACATATAGTAGAGAGGGCTCCATTCTAATTACAAAGCCATGGTAAAGGCAAACCTATAAGGAGAAGTTATCTCCACAATCAAAACTAGCAAAGGAAGTGTCAGCATCAAACCTCTACTGACTTGTAAGAATTCTTTGATGGGAAAAGTTTAAGAAAAGATACTCTGAAATAAAAACTGCAGTTTACATTGTCACCAGTTAGCTTGCTATATTTGTCACTGGGCTGTAGCTATTTAGTCCTATAGAGTGGTATAAGTGTTGTCCAATCATATAATTCAATAACATACTACCTTATAATCTTACACTTCTTATATATTTTTCACAATTTGAATTAATTAGTAATCAAGATACTTGAGCAGTTACATTTGGTAATGAAGATGGGAATCATCAGGGAAGATGAGGCAGTTATCATATATCATCATGTCGTGCCGCTAGCACAGATATCCCTGACCCTCTCTCACCACTTCTCCCTATCATTCATCGCTTCTGGCAGGTCTTCAGGGCTACATCCTGTATCCTCACATAGCTGCTGTATGTATGTTCGAGCTAGTCATCCTGCTTTTGCTTGGCCATATGCGGGGGTCCATAGGAGTACATCACTGATGAGTTCGTCCTTGCTTCTCCAGCAGTGTCCTGCGTGTCTGGTTCGTCTAACTTGTATAGTTTTCGTGATGGGAGGCAGGTGGCCATATAGTTGGTGCCTTGTGGGATGTTGCCACCAGGACTTGTTCAATATTGCTCTCAACATTCTTGTGTAATTGCTGTTTAGCTTCTTCTTCATCCATTTAATTAGCGTCCAAGTAGTGCATCCATATAGCAGTATCGATATATATATATATATATATATATATATATATATATATATATAGCTTTGTTCAAGCTTTTTGATGTTTTTTTTTCAAATTAGCCTTTTCACTCAGCTACTAGGGCAAAACTTGGAAGATCATTATTCTCTTTTATATTCCATTGATTTAAATGCTCTTATGCTGCTTTTTCATTCATTTATTTTGTATAAATATGGTATCTCTCCTGAATAATTAAGCTCTAAACAATTTTTTACAAAATGTTGATTTTCTTTTGAGCAAAGATACAAGGATTTTATTATTTCTAGTGGAACATAATACAATCAAAATTGATATTATTAGTTTTTTTTTTTAAACTCTGTCACCAATACTAAATACACCTCTAATTTATATTTATGCAGTCTTATTTTTAGTTATCGAGGTCTTGCAGTTTTATTTTTTTTTTATTACATTTTCAATGCTGTGTAATTTGGTAATGATACCTAATAATATCCATTTTGATTGAATAATATTCCACAAAACATTATAAAATCCTACTATATTTGTTTAGAAGAAAATTAACATTTTATTTTTTTAAATTGTTTGGGGTGAACTCATTCATGAGTGATACTGTATATATTCTCATCAGCCTTTTTTTTTTCAGTTCACTACAGGATTCAAGCTATAAGAATTTTACGAGGTTTATGATAGTGGCCTGAACTACAACCACACTTTCTCATAATGCATTAGATTATCTTGTTGATAGTCTAACACTTAATAGTTTGGCAAGGAAAGACTACATGACACAAAAATTTAAACTGGAAACATTTAATATTTATATTTATGGTACACAATAATAATCATCCCAAACCATTCTAAATAAAAGTGCAATTGTTGCTCCCAGAACAAGGTGATGAATGGCAGAAGTTACACTTACGTAGGTCTGGTATAGTACAAGTTCTGGTAAGGTGATTTGTACACACATGCTTCTCACATAGCAGAGGCTGAAGTAGACATCCTATCAGTAGGACCTTCTTGGTCAGAAAGAGAGAGAACTCGTTTCTCAAACTGTCACATGACCAATGGTCACGTGATTGTTGGAAGCTCCACCTATGTATCACAAGAAAGGAAGACAATTACGTTTTGTTTCCAACAAGGCCTTCCCCAAGATCTCCTAGATATAGAGAGTTATGTGCCTTACTTTGCCTTGCTGGAATATGATGTGTGGACAAAGGTTTAAATTTGAGTTTTTCTTCCAAACTGGTTACCCTACCAAGGTTAAAGAGCTCATCCTTCTCTACTATTTTTCCATTCATGAGATTGACGGATTGATTTTAAAAGAATGTCAACCTGTATAGAATTATTTTATGCCTAGAGTTTTGGAAATCACATTAATTTTATGTTTGTATTTACATTTTTTGTTAGTTGTTTCTTAAGAGATTTTTTTTTTTTTTGCAAATGGTTCTATCGATTAATTTTCAAACAGATCTATTTGACTTATAGATGAGATGCTAACAGGTACTACCAATCCAAGTCAGAGAGGACCTAGGTGTAATGGCAATGAAGCAGAACTCCACACTCCACAGATATCCAGAATTAGAGCCTCACCATCAGATGCATTTTAGTCACATATCCTGGACATTCCTTTTTAGACTGGGTCTTACCACACTGCCGAGGATATAATCAGCATATTCTAAGTCCCACTGACAGGATCTCCTTAGTTGAGAGGAGAAGATATGGATTCTTACCCAATATTAGTGTGAAGTGAAACAAAAACTACCCCATTTTGGATTTGAACTCACTTCACTGATTTCATTTTCCTCAATGATAACAATCACATCACCCTAACCTCCGTCTTAAATATAGATATATGTATATTTTGAATTTTTCCTCATCAATTCATATTGGCCTTACTATTCAGTATGTCTAGATCTTCTGTTCTAACCTTTATGGCTGTTTGTTAAATTTTTTCTTATATCCTACTAAAACAGTTTCTCTTTTAAGTTAAGGAGATATATGAATATATTGTCAAAATCAACCATACTTGTTTGTTTGTTAATTAGTCATCATTTAAAACAAGGGTTCCAAGCTTTCTAAACTGAAGGCCATAAGGCTTGACTCGGGAGGGCCCAGGGCCATAGTCTTAAAAGAACAGAAAAAAAAGCTAAATTTACAAATCTAGAACTAAGAGACAGGTCACTTCAATTTTAGAATGCAAATCAATAAAAAGAGGTTACTGGAATTAAAATGTGCCACACAATATTGAGTTATTTGGTTTGAAAATTTTTCTTTTTAGATTTTGTTTAGACATTTTTATCTTTGTAATGAAAAGTAGGATGAGAGAAATAAACCTGTACTTTGGATGTATAAGTGAATAGTATGAAAATAGTGTTGCAACAATAATAATGCAATTAACTATAAAATCAACAAATAAGAAATAATTAGTAAAAAGTTCTCATGTGTATTATTCTAGGCCTGTTACCATTTTTCTTCTCCAAACAAGTCAACAACTTTGTAAAGTTAAATATTCACTAACAGGAAAGATACAGAAAATGTATTGAAAGATTTTGAATCAAGCTCTAAAACAGAAGTTCCCAACCTTTTCAGCTTGAGGACCACAAAACTTAAGAAGAGTCAGAGCCATAATCTTAAAATAACAAGACAAAAACGGCTAAATCCACAAGGTAACAATGGTAACTTATCAATGAGATATCTCATATTACTTGCAATCACAAAAACATGTAATATCACAGTTTAGTGAACAGCTTGACAGAAAAAGCACATCAGACAAGCAATGATTTGACAGTTGTAAATGCAATGTACTCTTAGCATGTTTCATTTTGGAGAACAACTGTTCACAGTGGTATGTAGTGCCAAACATGCTTACTACTCTACCTAGGATAAAATATAGACTTTGTATATAAATTTTGTATCAAGTATTTGTAGCAAACAATGCCAAAAGACTTGTTACTTCTACCGATGCAAGTCACTTCCTTCTGACTGTTGTTAAAACAGCACTTTC
The DNA here is from genome assembly GCA_963585895.1 of Sepioteuthis lessoniana. Taxonomy (NCBI): domain Eukaryota; kingdom Metazoa; phylum Mollusca; class Cephalopoda; order Myopsida; family Loliginidae; genus Sepioteuthis; species Sepioteuthis lessoniana. The sequence goes on along the minus strand of OY757929.1, from coordinate 58,961,886 downwards.
AAAGCAGAACTTACCTTCTATTTTACCTCTCACTAAAAAAATCAGACAGTATTCATTTTACCTCTCTCCATCTCTCTCTGTCTCTGTCTCTCTCTCTCTCTCACTAAGTTACACTCTGTTTGCTGCAACTGTCACTCTAGCTCTGGTTCTCCAAACTGTCATTCACAAATGCCATCCTGTCTCTTTGAATAAGTCTTTTATAACTTATGCATATTCATAAGCAAGAACTAATCCACAAATGGCTGCTAACATCAAAAACACATGAAGTACCATTTTCTTTTTTGCTTCAGATAAGTAAAAACTGTCATAGTATAAGCTGTGTGCAAAAATTTCCAGAAAAAATAGTTTTCAATTGTGTATTCAATTTCTCATATTAAAAACCAATGCTTGTAACTTTTGACTATATGATATGCAGAATAGTTACATGCAGGTTTGGTAGAACAAAAATGGAGTGATTTATTATAGCTTCCTTCAAAATGGCCAAAACAACGTGTAGATATGCAGGCCAGTTTGAAATAGTGCAATCAAAATACAAACCAACAATATCTATTTTAGTGAATTGAAAGGGTAGCATTTTACTGCTTGATAATGCCCACCTTCATGTTGCAAACCTGATGTTTACAGTCAAATCAGTTGAGATTTTAATTCACCTTGATTATTCACCTGATTTCTTTCCTGTGAGTTGCCACTTCTGGCAAGAACTTCTTCAATCATAAGCAAATGTGAGATGCTGTTAATGAGTTTATTGATTCTTTAAAAGAAGGTTTGGTTTGGCTTGGTTTATTTGTTTAATGATATATCAACTCTGTATGGGTCATTTAATGCTAAAATTTGATTCATTTTTAAATGTTTAATTACAATCATAACTATATTTTTAATGTTCCATAGCAATTTTTCTTTAATTGCAATACCTTTATTTGTTTATAATCATTTGTTTACACACAGTTATATGATATCAAGTATTTTTATCTTATCTGATATCAAGTATTCTTATATGATATCAAGTGTTCTTATCTTATATGATATCAAGAATTCCTTTATGATATCAAGGATTCTTATCTTATCTGATACCAAGTATTCTTATATGATATCAAGTATTCTTATCTTATATATGAAGAATTCCTTTATGATATCAAGTATTCTTATCTTATATGATATCAAGTATTCTTATCTTAAATGATATCAAGAATTCTTATATGATATCAAGTATTCTTATCTTATATAATATCACGTATTCTTATCTTATATGATATGAAGAATTCCTTTATGATATCAAGTATTCTTATCTTATATGATATCAAGTATTCTTATCTTAAATGATATCAATAATTCTTATATGATATCAAGTATTCTTATCTTATGTAATATCAAGTATTCTTATATGATATCAAGTATTCTTATCTTATATAATATCAAGTATTTTTATCTTATATGATATCAAGCATTCCTTTATGATATCAAGTATTCTTATCTTAAATGATATCAAGAATTCCTTTATGATATCAAGTAGTATTATCAAATAATTAGCACACAGTTGTATGTTTCCAAGTATTTCTGTCTAATGCTAATTTATACACAATTATTTGGTTTAAAGTAACTATTCCTATTTAATAATAATCCTTTGTTTACACAGTTATATGGTTTTATGCATTCCTAAAACCAATAGAGGAAGTCTCTATAGCATAATGGCTAATATGTTGGACTTCAACATCATAGTGAGTTTGAACTCCAGTCACACTATTATGTTCACTTTCAGACTAATACCTTTGGGAAAGGTATGAACCCCCTCATCCCTGCAGCCATGGATTAAATAGCACCACTACTGTTTTTCTACAGAGATGGCTTTGGCATTAAATAACAGATGAAGGTTAATATAAACAAAGAAACCTAAAACCAATAATTTGTGAGCAAAGTTTCAAGTTACCAATAATAGTAATTCTAAGTAAACAATTACAGCTTCAAGTAACTCTTTTAAATACAAATAATTTGCTTAATGTTATATGGCTTCATATATTCCAATTCAAATAACATTTAAAAACAAATCTATTTAACCCACAGATATAACCAAAAATGTTACTACCACTCCTAGAGTTGGGAGTAATGGCAATGAAAGTGTACCCCATACTCTTCTGAGCAGTAGAACTGGAACCTCACATTTGGATACAGTTTAATATTCTTCCCAAGACACCTCTTTTAGAGGGGTCTTACTCCTCTCCAGAGAATGCCCCCTACACACACATCTAAAAAGGCTGACATCAAAGCAGATACTAAAGCTATAAAGAGAATGAATTCTATTGTCCAATTCAACAACTCAGGAAATTATATTCTCACTACATTCAGCACTACTTCTATTTATACAGCCTTTGTTTACTTTAAATTTGAAGTTTTGATTTAATCTTTTCTTTTCTATTGTACAGTTTATTAAATTTTTATTCAGTGCTCTTATAATTATAGGGATAACAGTCATTCTCATATTTCAGAGTTGAAATTCTTGACATTTTTTTTGTTTTATTTTCTATATTTTTTCCTTACTCTTTCAAGTTAACTATATCTAGTTAGTGTCAAGGTTGATAATGAATGCAACAGACTTTTACAGTTAAGTTATTATTACTCAGGTAATAAAGTAGTTATAAGTGATTGGTTTGCTCAAGTTTACACTCACCTATTCAATTTCTCATGAACCATTGTGGCATACAAGAAATGAATGATTTATCATAGCTTCCTTCAAAATGGCCAAAACAACATGTAGATTTTTGCTAAGATATCAAGTGATGGGACAGAGCTCAGGGATGTGGACTCACAGTTTTACTAAAAGGTATTAGTGTTAACTAAAGATATGCAGTTTATCCCCAAGTAAAATTTAAACTTGTTAACTGTGAGATGTTTTTATGGGGAGGAGAAGTTTCCTGTAAACCTTAGGATACTTAACACTTCAAAGTTAAATATAGTAGGCTGATAAAAAGATATTTATCTTTTTTTCATATCAGTCAAATGTTTCAACTTCTCCACAAAATGAGTGCAAAATGGCTGAAATAATCAAACTCAGCCTAAAGAAAACTTGGAACAAAAACTTATCAAGTATTTTTCAGAATAATTAAAGCAACTGTTCTATGTAAAGAATGTGATGTATGATAGATTAAACAGAATTAGATAGATAGATAGATAGATAGATCTTGTTTACTGGCATATAAACTCTTGGTGGTTATTTTATGCCAAATCTTGGTTATACATATATTATATATGATTTTTAAATGAACAGTTTGTAGGTAACATTAGTTTTTAAATGAACCATAGCTCATTTGTTTGTGCCCAGTAAAAGGGTTTCAAGCATTGCTATCTAACACTAATAGTTCTATTATGGTTTCAATTATAGCAATCCAATACTGCTGGGGCTGAAGAATATAACAACTGCACCTCTGCAGAGGAGTAAGACGCCCCTCCCCAACAAGTGTCCAGGATATGACACTAAACAATCTGATAGTGAGGTTCCAGTAATGCTGGAGCTTTGGGGAATGCAGAGTACCCCTTCATTGCCATTGCTCCCAGGTTCACTCTGGCTCGGAGTGGCAGCACCTGATAGGGTCTTATCTATGGATCAGATAGAACTAAATTGCAGACTTATGCTAAACTGAATTTTTTTAAATAGAACTGTTTGACTAAACTAAATAGCTTGAAATAGAAATGTTTTTGACGATTAAATTTTGTTCTCATGCTAAACTGAATTGTTTGAAAAAGAATTGATTATTTATATAAAAATAGATTTGGCATTAAATAATATACAAAGGTTGATATGCCATAAAACCTTAACAACCAACCCGTCAACTTCATTCATGTGCACACAGTTAAATGATTTCAAGCATTTGAACTAATAGTTCAATTTAAAATTAATCATCTATCATTTTTTTGTACACAATTAAATGGTTTCAAGTCTAGTAAATGACTGAATAGTTTTATTTGACTCATAGTTATCACTTTCACTAGTGCTACTGCTCTAAGCTAGAGTGGACCTGGGAGTCATGTTAGTGAAGGTGTAGTTCACATTCCTCAAAGTTCCTGGACTGGAGCCTCACCATTAGATGCAGTTTAGTGTCATACCCAGAACACTAGTTCTGTTGGACTCATAGATGGGACCCTTACTGGGTCAGAGTGGACCAAGGAGTAATGGCCATGAAGGGGTACTCCACATTCTGCAAAGCTCCAGGACTAGATCCTTATCATCAGATTGTTTAATATCAAATCCAGGATACTCATTAGTGAGGAGGTCTTACTCCACTGCAGTGACGCAGTTAGCTTCCACAGCCTCAGCTAACAGAACAGAGATAGATAGATAGATAGATAGATAGATAGATAGATAGATAGATAGATAGATAGATAAAATGGTGAGATATATATGAACAAATTGAGATAGATAGATAGATAGATGTAAAATGGTAGGTTATTATACCTTGTAGAGGTAGCAGATTTTACAAGTACATAAATGTACAGTTAACCAATAGGAAGTTTGTGTTGTATCACTCTTCTGTGTGGAGAAATTATGCTCATTTGTCTTGAAAATCATCATTCAAATTCCTGGGCTTGAACACCTAGTTCAAATTCCAGAGGTAAAGATGCAATTATCTCAGCCACAAAGTAAGCCATAGAAAATAAAGGAAAATAATAACATGGTCTCCAAGCTGGAGATTAAATCCACATGACTGAGCATTAAACAAAAATTCTTATCCACTGGGCCAGTGTCCTCCAAAATCTGGCAGGACATTTCTCAAGAGATTTGAAGTTTATTTGTCTATCTCCAAAGAAAATAACACCAACTACAAAGAATCCTTCCACATTTCAACTCTGTCATAGATGGTGGCATGGGGCAGCCTACCTGATACTCAACATGTCATGTAATGATAAGATTTTTCTTGAAAGGCTAGCTGTAACTTTGAGCTGCTATCTATCGTTCTTGTCAAACTGACATGATAAGTATTTTAAATGGGACATGAATCTGGTCAAATATATATGTTTTTTGGATAAATCTGAAGGATTTTTTGTATTTGTAGAGCTCACTTCAATGATTCTCTCTCTCTCTCTCTCTCTCTCCCCCTCTCTCTCTCTCTCTCTCTCTCTCTCTCTCTCTCTCTCTCTCTCTTATGGTGCATTATGACTGTGTGTGTTAAAGGGATTTTCATTCCAAGTATTATTTCTGATGATTGTAGAATCCACAACTAAAGATAAGATAACACTGACCAAAGATACAACAAACTGTTCAACATTTATTATGTATATTGAAAGGAATAATATATTCTCTTGTCAGGAGAATTTAAGAAAGTCCTTTTCTTTCTGCTGGTAAATGTTGGTGTCTGCCCCTGTCTAGTAGTCTTTCATTTGGTTCCTGCTTCTTTTTAAGGGGTAAAGAAGAAAGGCAAAATATCAAAACTTCTCAATAAGTGATTCCATAGAAGGTGTTAAAGTTACTGCTTTAAAATAGTTGTGGACTTCTGCATATAGAGAGAGATGGGCATGTGCATGGGTGAGAGAGTGGTGTCACTGATCCTGCTTGTTCATTAGAATTCGGCTCTGTCAAATCTCCAGATTGGGAAGCCAAATCTTGAGCTGAGAGAACAACAGTAAAGGACTTGCCACCTTTATATTTAAGCCCACCAATACAAGCAAGCCTCAAAAGTTTGTCATGCCTTAGGGCTATTATATATTAAAGAAAATGGCAGGGGGGTAAAGATTTTTTTATTTTAACTTCTTCATTTACCAAACCCCTCAACCACTGCAGGATGCAACACAAGGTCAATTTTTAAGTAGACTATTGCTTGTTTGACTTCAGTTTTCCTTCTCCTAGATTGGTTGCCTTACTAAGGCTAGAGAACCCAGTCTGTTCTGCTACTTACCCATAGTTGAAGGGAGAAAAGATAGATTCATGCCTTTTCCAAAAGTATTGGTGAAAAGAGAAGCACAAACATCTTCATCCAAGATTTGAACTTGGTGATAACCATTATGTCACATGCTTCCCTTCTCCATCATAGATCAGAGAAAGAGAGAGATAAAAGGCGATACAGGGAAAGATCATGAAGTAGATTAATTTTCAATTTTTACTTCTTTCATTATTTTACGATATATGGTCATCCACAGACAGACTGTTTTGTTGTATCACAACTCTTCAATGTGGCTAGCCCAGCAAGATGCTTCAAGCTGAGATTGAAACCTGGCTGACTATTGTCAGTCGGATATCTTATCCCAGTGTCATTGTCATTCTCAGCATAAGTGAAATAATTTTTTCGTATATCTTTTTACATATACGTTATTGGCTACCAGAATGCTCATTTTATGAGAAGAGCTATTGCATTTCAGGATATGTGGCAGCTGGCAAATTTCCCACTCGATTGCTCAACCCATGGGTGGGGAGCATATATTGTCATCCACAGACAGACTGTTTCATTGTATCATAACTTTTCAGTGTGGCTATACTTGCAGAAGCACCTAGTCTATGACGGGACTAAAAGGATTTTAGGAACATGAATGAATGAGATAGAAAGAGGAAAGCTAACAATTAAAAAAATGTATCCTTATATGTTGTTTAGAGATTTCAACTATTGATTTTTCTTTTCTATTTTTTTTTGTTTACATGTAAAATAATATATAAAAATATGTAACCCTATAGTGGTGAAAGGTTTAAAACATTTTCATTATTTTCCTTTTTTTTTTAAAGGATGGTCTCCAATAAATTTTTATTTGTTACAATTAATGTTCAGTTAAAAAATAACTTTTAGTCAATAATTTTCAAAAAAGCAGCCCGTTTTAATTCAAATTTTTATTTAACCTCTAAAAGTTGAATGATAAAAGAATCTAAAAATTCACATATAACAATTTTCTTTTATTTTAAAAATTTTCATTTGTTTACAATCAAAATATTATTTTAAAAATGTAACTCTAAACTCATAAGTGGTTTGAAATGTTATTATGATTTTATTCTTTTAAGAATTTTTTTTTAAATATGACAAAAATTTAGTTCTTATTTTCTTGTTGAGTTCCTGTAAAAAAATGTATTTGTTTAATTTTTCTTTTTTCACCCAATAAAAATGTAATAATAAAATAAAGTTGAAAATTCAAAATGTGTCCTTATTTTTTGGTTAAAATTTTGAGTATTAATTCAAATGAAATGTATTTGTTTCTTCTATAAATAGATTTATAAATTTCTTTTTAAAAAATGTTTTTGAGTTACTCCGATTAAAAATTAATACATTTTGTGCTAAAAAATATGAAAAGTATTTGTTGAAAAAAATAATTTGCAGACCTATTCATTTAAAAATATTTATTTTTCTCTTGATAGACCAACAACAATATATATATATATATATATATATATATATATATATATATATAAAAACAATGCTTTCATCTAATTTTTCCTATTTTGTTTTTTTAACCTTCTAAAAAAGTAACATTGTTGATAGGTACAATAAAAAAAAGCTAAGAATTAAAAATGTAAAATTTTTTGTTATACACTATCTTTTGGTGGGGTTACATTTAAAAAGGGATTTTAAAGAGATACTCCTTGGTTTGAAAGGTTTTCATGATTTTTTAGCTCTCCAAAAATTTAAGAATTTTTTTTATAATTATTACTAACTTACAAAACAATAATTTTCAAAAAAGCATTAAATTCAAATTTCTTCTATGGAATCTGTGTGATATTTAAACATGAAAAATTGCAGATTTTTTTTGTACTCATGTATGAAAATCTGTGAAGAGTTCTGCAAATTGACTGATTTTTGATTATTGAAATATATCATTTGTTCAATAAAAATTCAAAAACTAAATTTTGTATTTTTCCTTATTATAAAACATTAAAGTGTATGTGCAGTTCTAATGCTCTATGACGTGTCTTTCCTGAGTTATAAGTCAACACATACATACCAAAATAGACCCACCTCCTTTACATATATTAATGTTCACACATATATGTATGTGTGTTTATATATATATATATATATATATATATATATATATATATATATATATATATATATGTATGTATGTATGTATGTATGTATGTATGTATTGTTTAAAAAACAAGAGATTTAGAAATTGTATTCCATAATAAATAAATGTATTACAGAATACAATTTCTAAATTTCTTGTTTTTTAAACAAAAAATATATATGTTGCTCTGCAGGTGTATTTTGTATTAAATAGCTGTGCGTTGAGCACTCATTCTTTGGATATTCACAGTCCTTATTTACTTGATATATATATATATATATATATATATATATATATATATATATATATATATATTGTTGTTGTTGGTCCAACAAGAAAAAATTAATATTCTTAAATGAATAGGTCTGCAAATGATTTTGAATTTGGTATTTAGGTTTTTATTATATCATATACTCATGCTCTCCTCATGTTTCAGACTTTACTTTTTCTTCAGGATATTTAGAATGGTCAAGATAATTTTCGTTTATTGCTTTTCTTGGGAAGATTTAAAATTAGCAGAAAAAATACCATTGACATTAAATAACCCCCAAAGGTTGATATATCATTAAAAAGAAGAAACTAAACCAAAATTTTATAATACACTGTAAACCCATTAATTCAGGCCAGAGTGCCCTTTTACTAAATATTATAAGGCCAATATTTGGAGGTGAACATTATTTTACCAAATATATGTAATGTTTAATATGTTAGTGTCCATTTATATTAAATCCTAATTAGAAATTTCTCAACAATCTATCATCAGTTATTGAAGAAATAGTAACAGTCTTCTTAAATGTTTCAAAAAATGAACTTATTATAATTCATGTTGAGTTTACTCTAAAAAATTTAAAAAGGTCAGTTGCAAAAGGGTTATAAAATATCAAAGGATTTACTGTAAGGGAACACTGAAGTGCATGATAAAAACAATGAATGAAATCTTTATATCATAGTATATACAAACAGAAATGTTTTCCAGTGGAATGAAGATTCTCTGGAAAGAAAGCAAAGAAAAGATTTAACAATTTTAATAAAAATAAATATGGATTCTTTCTACAGAAAAATTAATTGTTTGAATTGCAGTCATTAAAGTTTGAGTGTGTTAAATGTAATGTATAAAACCAGGCCATTGGTCTAATGGGTAGTGTTTGCCAATGGTCTGCGAGACCGGGGTTCAACCCTAGGTCGAGTCATATCAAAGACTCAAAAAATGGTACATGGTGCCACCTTGCTTAACACTCAGCATTATAAGGTATGGATCAAGAGTAAAGTGGTGCAATCCTGGGAATGAAGCAGCGCCCTTTCCTACACCTTTGTATAGTAGCTATTGAAAAGAGAGCCTTCAGGTCACCCTCGACTAAGGTCGCCAACTTATAACTGCATGTGTGTTAGTTTGAATTTGATTGTGTAAGTGTTGTGAGTTCACTTAAAAGATTAGATGATTATTGTCTGAGGTGAATATTTCTCTTGTATTTATAATGAAGAAGTTGGATATTTTTCCATTTGCCAAAGTTTCCAATTTGCAAGAAAATCATACTGTGAATGCAGTAATTACACACTATATAAACTTAGTTAGCACCATCTCACTGCTGGCTGAGAAACTCTATGGGAGAGTATCTGTTCAAACAAACACAGTAGTCTTCTTTGATTAATTGCTAAATCATATCATGGCTATGCAACTTGTCATTAAGATATTCAAAAAGGTTGCTTATTTTCCAGAGACCTTGTAAATTGGATACTGATTTTATACATACTTCAAGTGTATATTCTATAACTAAAAGCGAGACTCATTGTTATTCACTTTCTTGGTACATATTTGTCATTAGAGAGTAATTTGCATCAATCTGTTTGTATAGTTGGCACAACCTATATGAAAATCATTGCTCTCTTTGGGAGCTTTTTATCCAGTATTTATTGTAATGTTTTTGTAAGATTTTTTACTTTTTGTTTCTTTCCAGATCACATTTTAACACCAAAAATCAACTCACCATCTGAAACAGAAGATGGAGCTGAAGATAGTAAGTACACATTGGATATATATATATATATATATATATATATATATATATATATATATATATATGCATATGATGGGCTTGACCATCAATATTGATGTAAAATGAGCTAACAGTTCAGTTCAGTTAAAGATATCAACTGTTAGATTATTTACACTAATGATTTATTTATAGTGGTGAAGGTTTGTGAAGATCTAGCCTCACAATTTGGATGAGCTGATAACAGAAGAAGGGTGCCCAATGTGCCACAGATTCTCATGAACTATACTTCTGAGATTTTAAATTCTAGTTGAATTCTTTCTCCTAGATTGTTCACCTTACTAAAGCTAGAGAGTCCAATCTACCCTACTATATATATATATATATATATATATATATATATATATATACAAATTTCATTAAACATAATAGACATTTTATGTCTACATATTTTCTTCTGGATCCGTTCGAATTCCCATATTACTTTTATCATATTCGAGAGGAATTGATTTATGTATTGTCCATAGTTGTATGTATCCCTAGACAAGACAATATATAAATCAATTCCCCCTGAATACGATAAAAGTAATAAGGGAATTTGAACAGATCCAGAAGGAAATATGCAGACATAAAATGTCTATTATGCTTAATGAAATTTGTATTAACGAAGAAATGCTGCCAAAATATTCATACATACATATATATATATATATATATATATATATATTGTTATTAATTTCTAACTAAATTGTGAAAGTGTTGATGCCTTAGGGACAGAGGTAACTTATTATTATCAAAATCAGATTAAAAATTAATTAAGACATTTGCTTATTTAATGTTATATCAAGTTTCGTGGAACTGACATTACAATCTTTAATTGCATCAAACTTGAAGTAACACCCAGTAATCCAAAATGCAAGTATTTTAAATCTATTTTAATTTGATTTTAATAATTATGTATGTGGGGGGTATTTATATAATGATATGCATATATATACATATTTTATATATATATATATATATATATATATATATATATATATATATATAGAATTAACTTAAATCGCTAGTCGAAGAATATGCTAAACAAAAGATCGGAGGTGTTGAATAGTTGTAAACACAAAAGAGCGTGGTTACTATATAATTAGGAAATGTTATAGGTTTATTTTTATTTTTATTTATTTTTTATTTTTTTTTTTTTTTATGCAAATTTTAGGATAGGTGGAGGTTTTTGGTGAATAAAGGCAATTTCTCCTTAGAATGGTTTAGGCGAAACTTCCTGATGATCCGTTAAGGTGAAACTTTAGTAGAAGATTTTCGACTAGCGATTTAAGTTAATTCTATAATTGGCTCCATTGGTTAATGTTGAGCACTTTAGTAATTATAGCATTGCAGTATTCGCGGAGGGTTTTTTGGTTTTCTTTTGGCCACTGACTTAGTACCCCTTGATTTTTTTCAAGGAGTAGGACGAGGTTGGTCTTTTCTTTCTTTTTTACCCAAAAAACTTTTTCTTTTTCCTCTGGACCGTGATTTGAGATATTTTTTTCTCTTGTTCCTGGCCAGGGGTTTTTTGGTTTTTTTCTGGTACCGTGAATACTGGTAGATAATTGATTAGTAAATATTGAAGCTCTGGAGTTGTCCATTGAGCACTTTCTTTGCTCTTGTTACTATGGAGAGAGCGAACATAAGTTATTCATACAAGAACATACCAATACCTGATAGGCATCAGTATAAGTTAGTTCTGTTGAGGAGGATAGAATCCTTTATAAAAAATATGAGGTGGAAAGCATATTTTTTCTCAATACAATTAACTATATAGAAAAAGAGGGAAGGGAGAAATATGGGTTTAAAACCACGAAACACCCCCCCCCCATATCAAAGAGATGGAAAGATTTGAGGCTGAAATGATAGGAATGGTTAAGGAGATAAAATTTAGGAAAATGCGCAATAATATTCAACAAAAAATGTATGAGGACATGAGGAAATTTAAGGAGTCCGGAAAAATATTTGTAAAGTCAGATAAGTCGGGCAATTTATATAAGATAGAAAAGGAAAAATATAGGCAAATGATATTTAAGGAGGTGGTTAAGAACTATAAGAAGGCACCACCTAATCTAGAAAAAGAGTTAAATAAGGAAGCAAAGATGTTGGCGCATAAATTAGGTATTGTTGATAGGGTAGAAAAATACAATACCAAGAATTGTTTTATTACTATAAAAGACCACAAAAGTAATTTCAAGACGAGTCCGGAATGTAGGCTCATTAACCCGGCCAAGACTCAAATAGGTAGGATTAGTAAGATAATCGTACAAGAAATATGTGAATCACTTAGAAGGGCATTGAGCATCAACCAGTGGAGGAGCACTAATGATTGTATTAAGTGGTTTGAGGAGTATGAGAAGGATAATAGGTGCTCCTTTATTAAGTATGATATAAAAGATTTCTATCCTTCAATAACAGAAAAGACATTGGATAGGGCGTTAGATTTAGCTAAAGAATATATGATTATACCTCTAGATAAGGTGGAAATAATTAAGCATTGTCGTAAAACATTGTTATATTATGAAGATAGTGTATGGATAAAAAAAGGGGAGGGTGGAAATTTTGACGTTTCGATCGGAGCATATGATGGTGCGGAAATTTGTGAGCTCGTCGGATGTGTATTACTATATAACATTAATAAGATTATGGAACCTAATAATCATGGATTGTATAGGGACGACGGGCTGATTATAGTGGATAAAAGTACGCCGAGGAAGTGTGATGGGATTAGAAAAAAATTGTATAAGCTGTTTGATGACTTTGGATTTAGGTTGGATGTAACAACAGATTTAAAAATAACTGATTATCTTGACATTACTTTAAACTTATATAGTGGAACAGTATCTCCATTTAGAAAAAGGAACCAGGATCTGCGTTATGTAAACAGGGGATCTAATCACCCAATACAGGTCTTTAAACATGTACCTAAAGGAATAGAGCATAGATTATCTAATAACTCCTCCAACAGGGAAATTTTTGAACGAACTAAGCAGGAATATGAGGAGGCTCTAAAAAATGACGGATATAGGGTTAATTTAGAATATAAGAATAGGGATAGAATTGGAACACAAGGTAGGAGAAATAGACCTAGAAAAATCTTATGGTTTAATCCCCCTTACAACATGGAAGTAGTTAATAACTTGGGAAAAGAGTTCTTCAAGATATTAAAAAGAAACTTCCCTAGTGGGAGCCAATTATATAAGATATTTAATAAGAATTGTATTAAATTAAGTTACAGTTGCATGCCAAACATTAATGGAATAATAAATAGGAGTAATATAGCCAAATTAGGTACAAAGAAGCATAAGGTGATTGACAAATGCAACTGTAGGGATAAGGTTAGGTGTCCTCTCGAGGGAAAGTGTAAGCAGGAGTGTGTAGTGTATAAAGTAGAGGTATATACTGATTCGAATAATAAGAGAGAAAAAAAGATATATTTTGGGTCAACCCAAGGGGATTTTAAAACTAGGTACTATAACCATAGAACAAGTTTTTCGCACGAAAGATATAGATATAGCACTGCTTTATCTAGTTATGTGTGGGAGATTAAGGAAAAAATGGGAGTAGATCCGATAATGAAATGGGAAGTAATAAAGAAATGCCGCAAATATAGGGCAGGTAATAGAACCTGTAATCTTTGTATGGAGGAAAAATTGATAATAGCAGATTGTAAAAGTAAGAATATGCTAAACAAAAGATCGGAGGTGTTGAATAGTTGTAAACACAAAAGAGCGTGGTTACTATATAATTAGGAAATGTTATAGGTTTATTTTTATTTTTTTTTTTTTTTTATGCAAATTTTAGGATAGGTGGAGGTTTTTGGTGAATAAAGGCAATTTCTCCTTAGAATGGTTTAGGCGAAACTTCCTGATGATCCGTTAAGGTGAAACTTTAGTAGAAGATTTTCGACTAGCGATTTAAGTTAATTCTATAATTGGCTCCATTGGTTAATGTTGAGCACTTTAGTAATTATAGCATTGCAGTATTCGCGGAGGGTTTTTTGGTTTTCTTTTGGCCACTGACTTAGTACCCCTTGATTTTTTTCAAGGAGTAGGACGAGGTTGGTCTTTTCTTTCTTTTTTACCCAAAAAACTTTTTCTTTTTCCTCTGGACCGTGATTTGAGATATTTTTTTCTCTTGTTCCTGGCCAGGGGTTTTTTGGTTTTTTTCTGGTACCGTGAATACTGGTAGATAATTGATTAGTAAATATATATATATATATATATATATATATATATATTTCTTTAAGAAACAACGAAACCAATCATAAAGGATTATAAATTTATTTCCATCCTGTTACACATTTTTGAAATTTCCAAAAACACGAAAAAAAATTAACAGGACTTCTTCAGGTTAACCCCTGACATTCAATGGTCCATATTGAAAAGATCTAGTACCCCAAAATCTTTCGATAGTAGGTGCAATCTGTGTCTTGAAGAAAAAATCCACATTTTGCTTTTTCCTGAGCCAAAAAAATTATTAAATAAGAGAAATGCACTAATAGCTAGGTGTAGACATAGGGCCAAATTCAAACTATAAATAATTAAACAAATAAATTTTTTTAAAAAAAGCATAAAGTTATTTTGAGAATTAGAGTTAATTTTGAGAATAAATAAAATAAATTGTTAGATAGAAAATTGTGAAGAAGCATATAATACATATGTACTACGCATAAAAAGTGTAACTGATTAATGCCTTCTAAATATTTTCGAAATTTTAAAATATTTAAGTAAATTAAATATTTGTTTTTGTTTTAATATATCTATTACTGCATCTTTACGTGAGATTATTATTTAAAATTAAAATCTAATTAAAAATATCTGTAATTTAAGTCTAAATGTAATTTAAAAAAAAAAAAAAAAAAATATTGATTTAAAAAAATTTTTTAAAAATAAATTTACTACATTGCTAACCGAAATTTGAATTTAAAACGGAAGTGGGCTTAATGAAGAGGTAACTCTTCACCCCTCTTCTATCCCCTCCCACTTTTCTATCCCCTCCCACTCTTATGTGTCTATTCTAGTTTTTTTATCAAAAAGATCTGAAGAAGTCCTGTTAATTTTCTTTTCGTGTTTTTGGAAATTTCAAAAATGCGTAACAGGATGGAAATAAATTTATAATCCTTTGTGATTGGTTTCGTTGTTTTTCTTAAAGAAATTATTGCTCTGTATTATTGGTACATTGAGCTCTTTACCTGAAAAATTTAAATATTCATTCATGAATAATTTCTTGTCCTGATGGAATTACTCCCAACTCCGGTTTAACTGGACTAAGTATACCTATATATATATATATATATATATATATATATATAAAAGAATTTTCTCACAGACTAAAATCTGATGACTGCAAGTTCATGAACACCTGATAATAACTTCATGGATTCCTAGATGTCCATGGACCCTAAGTTGGGAACCTACTAGCTCTCAGTTTATCACTGGAAAAAGCTTGCATGATATACAATTTTGCACATATTTTGTCTAAAAGAATTTGATGCAACATTGACCCTAATGGAGTACTTTTGGGCTTTTTACTGACTTTATTGTATGAATGTGCATTTATTGAATCCAGATGACTTTCTTCATGCTTAGTGCTTTATAAACCTCAACAATGACCCATATATATATATATATATATATATATATATATATATATATATATATATATGTCTAATTTTTTCTTGGTTCAATACGAGAAAAGTAAACATTTCACAATATTTGATATAAATAAAACCAGATGTATAAGCATGTATGCAAAAGTAGATACTTGTTAATATATACATAAAAATGATTAATAAATTTGAATTAAAAAGAATCACAATCCCATTAAAACAAACACATTGTTAGTCTCCT
>OY757929.1:58811030-58941030 GCA_963585895.1 Sepioteuthis lessoniana | reverse complement strand
CTTGATGATGATGATATTTTTTCAATCAACTAGTTATAATAATCCTTAGTAAACAATTATAGCTTCAAGTAACTATTAATACAAATAATTTATATACTGTTATATAGTTTCAAATATTCCTATCTGATACTTATATCATTTCAAGTCTTCCAATCTAATACAAATAATTTGTATACAAATATATGGTTTCAAGAATTTAAAGTAATTATATGGTTTCAAGTAAATGATGATAATGATCTTCTGAAAACAATTATAGCTTCAAGTATCTTTTCTTAATACAAATAATTTGCACACGGATGTATAGTTTAATTTTTCCAAATACAAATAATTTGAACACATTAATATGGTTTCAAGTATTCCTATCAAATGATAATAAATTTCAATCAAATCTTTTTGATGTATACATAGGACCCTATCAGGTTAAAGTGGACCTGGGAGTAATAGTAGCAAAAGAGATATCACACTCCCCAGAACTCTAGAACTGGAGCCTAACCTCTAGATGCAATTTAGTGTCATACCCAGAATGGAGGACTGTTATTCCTTTGCTAGAGATGCAGATTTTAAATTATATATTAACCAACCTCTCTACATGAGCTGGATTCGTAATGTAAGGTCAGATTTTTAAGTGGTGTTTAATAGGTTTGAATTCAGAGTTTTTCTTCTCCGATACCAGTTGTTATTCCAACTTTAAAGAGCCTAGTTTGCCCTACAATTTACCCATCGCTTGAGGGAGAATAGTAGGATTCATATCTTTCCTAAGGGTATTAGCACTATGTGAAATGCTAACCGCCTCATCTAGGATTTGAACTCAGGTCACCATGTCCATTTTCAACAACAATAACCATTACACTATGAACACCTCCATAGATTTTAAATTATTGTCTCTTTCTTCTTATAATAAATCAAGAGCCAAACAGATTACCCCAGTTAAACCTAAGTAATAAAACTCCTTCATTCATGAATGATGTATTTGCCAATCCAGGTTCATGTTTTAAGAATGCTAGCTCAGCACATTTACATGAGAAATTTTAACTGGCATGTTAATGGCCGACTTTATGGAAACGTCATACTCTTATTAATAATTTCTTTTAAAGACTATCAGCTGATATATATAGACATAAAATGCAATATTTGTCGTTACATGCTCAAATTACCTGGATAAAAAATATTCTCATTTTATGATCAATATGCTGCAAATAAAAGCAAAAGATTTTTTTGATTGGTTTTTCCAGTTTAAATGAATAAATCAAACCTATGTTAATATATGGATATCTTATATTGTAGAATGGTTTATTGCAGATATTTCTTAATGAGTTCAGTTCTCACTGCATTCTCCATACTTCTGTCCTTGTACCAAGCTAAACTTAGTAAATGATTACCCAAATCTAAAAATGATGCCTCTTGTGGTGTAATGGTTTGTAAGCTAGGCTTGTGGACTATTGTTAATGAGTGGGTACTCCATGCTTCTGACCTTATACTAAACTAAGCTAAGCTCAGTAAAAGAAAACCTTATATCACTATATATGATGCCTGTGACCAAACCCAGCATATACACTATATAATGTATATATGCATAATAAAATGGTATATGACTTACATGGACCCATGCCAAGTCTTTGCCGAACAAAGTAAACACCTGCTTTTGCTGAAACTGTGCCAGACTGTTATAACAAGACTTCTTTTTATTATCTTACAAAGACGGAATCTCTGACAGCAATATGGTAGTTACCCATTCAAGCTTTCCTATCATTCGTTAAATAAATGTCTTTATGTAATCCTAAACATCTTTTGCAATTCTCTCTCAGACAATTATGCTATTTATGTTTGTTGTTTTGTCTACACTTTGTTCAAAGCACAAGTAAAAAGATGGAGAGACTGATAGCTGGTCTTACGCCTCAATTGGGCAACGTGTGTGGTATGAGGGGGTTTCATATGTCCATCTACACGTTTTCATACATACTAATGCATAGAAATTATAAACAATGTTCATATCAGTAAAGAAAAACAGAAGAGATCTCAACATACAGCAGGAAACCTTTTTAAAGGATAAACATCCAGAGATATGATATTCAAAGAAGAATAAGAATATGAATTAAAAAAGTATGAATGTGCTTGTTGTTTATATAACCCATGATATCCCAGGTAGGATTTATAAAACAAATATATCAAGACTTTCATTCACTCAAGAAATTTGAGCAGAGTAAAATCAGAATATAATTCCTCATGAAATAATGTCGGGTTTTTGGGGTGGTTGTTTTGTGAAGCTCTTGTAAATTAAAGATAATGTATTTTCTTATCAAATATTTATACATTTGTAAATATTAGGTGTTCCAAAACTAATACCTCCTATTTATTTCCATGGAAACTTCAGCACATACTGGGAGCACAATAAGACCATTGGGTTAACTAAATTGTCAACAACAGAACACATTTTTTTTCCATACAGTCACTACCAGTTACTATGCATTTTTGTCAGTGATGAATAAGAACTTATATGTCATACTCATAAAATTCTCACCCTGTCATCAGGACTTAGAATACTCTGACTGTATCCTCTGCAAAGGTGATACTAAACTTCATCTGATGGTGAGGTTCCAGTTCTGGAAATCTGAAGAATGTGGTGTACCCCTTCATTTCTGACCTGAAGTGGTAGTACCTGCTAGGGCTGGGGAGTCCCCATTGCTTAATTAATGGACTGCGGCTACGAAATAAGCTATTCACACTATTGAGTTCACTTTCAAACAAATACTTTTGGGAAAGGTATGTACCCCCTTTTCCTCCAGCTATAGGGTAAATAGTACCACTACAGTTCTTCTACAAGGATAATATGCTATTAAACAAAAGAAACCGAATCGAACCTTTGTCTATAGTGTCTGAGTGGTTTTATTTATTGTAACTTAAAGGTTAGTTAGTTAGTTAGTTAGTCAGTTCGTTCGTTCGTTCGTTCCCGTTGTGTAATGGTTATCGTCGTAGGAAATGGACACGGCAACACGAGACTGATTGCATTTCACATAGCACTAATACCCTTGGGAAAGGTATAAATCCAATTATTCTCCCTCCAGCTATGGGTAAATAGTTGGGCAGACTGGTTTCTTCAGCCTTGATGAGGCAACTAGTCTAGGAGAAGGAAAACTCTGAATTCAAACCTGTTAAACTCCTCTTAAAAATTGACCTTGTGTCATATCCTGCCTGAGCAGTGGGGTTGGGATAGATAGATTGATAGGTAAGAGATTCGGAGCGATAGATAGACATATTGATAGGAAGATATTCAGATAGATAGATAATGAGTAAACTGAGAGAGATGCATATATGAATTGACAGATAAATAATGAATAGATAGATAGATAGATAGATAGATAATGAGTAAACTGAGAGAGATGCATATATGAATTGACAGATAAATAATGAATAGATAGATAGATAGATAGATAGATAGATAGATAGATAGATAGATAGATAGATAGATAGATAGATTCTACGCAAAACCCAATGAAGCAATCACGTGAAAAAATATCGCGAATTTCCATGGCTCTAAAATAGTACTGAGGGACACAACGGTGGTGAACAGGTTCGCGTAGCAACCCCATGATACTATTACATAATTCAAACACTTGCGACTGAATTCTGCAAAATATCGTGCTCGTCTATATCATTCATAGAAAGAAAGAACAAACAAAAAACAAAAACACACCCATTCATTCATTCATCCACCGCCTCACTACTTCACACCCACAGGCAGACACAAATACACGCATAGTGGTGTTTCTTCGAGACGGTACGCCCCATTGTACCCATTACATCCAACACCTCCCTTCTCCTCCTTCACACCAAGAGCCCTACCCTTCCTTCTTTTTCTAGCCACAAAGATGCAAAGTTATTATCTCTGAAGATACATAAAAAAAAGTGTCCCGTCGCTTCTTCTTCAGCAAGACCAGTTCTCAGGGGTATCACCTTTCGTAGCCATCACAACAAGATCTGTTTTTTGTTTGCTAGCTATCATCGCGATTATTATTATTATTGTTATTATTATTTGTGCCTATTTCATTTTTTCGTTGCCTCCTCTTCCGACTCTGTTTATTGTGTGTTACAGTACACATGGAGTGATTGTACGGCCGTACTTACGTGTGAAGTGTGGGTATGACTAGCATAAATGAGCTATTGTGTATACATGTTTCGTATTGTGCGACGGTGCGGTTGAATTCAAGTACCGTGTAAACCCTTTCCAGACCTACATGACACGCATTAACACACTTGTAACACAACGCAACACAATACGCATGTACACGGCAAGAAAACACGGTTGGATGTCCAAACACGATGTCCAGAGCGATGTGGAAAGAACGTTTCCACCAATGCATTAAAAAATTGTTAAAATCCATCTATAAGTACTGAGAGGCTGGATGGAGGGAGTGTAAAACTCGCTGTTAAAATTCAATTGTTAGGCTATAAAACTCAGAGAAGTAATATGTGGGGTCTGGACCACAGTTAACAGCTGGGGATAATCAGATTTAAAATTCATAATCCCTGTCCATTGTTGATAAAGCAGTCTTCTGCTTTTGCAGTCGTCATGAATCGTATCAACAAGAGAGAGAGAGAGAGAGAGAGAGAGAGAGAGAGAGAGAGAGAGAGAGAGAGAGACGCACACAAAGGAATACTTTGTTGAATCGATATTAAAATATTAACATCTCATGTGGATGGGTCACAATCTTGGTAGAAAGGACAGAAATTGCGTTGCTTCGAAGAATGATATGAGGGATTCTCTGAAATAGTCATTCAAGCCACCGGTGTTTGTTCCTATAGTCAACTGTTTTAAAACCAACCTGGTGGCATAGGGAGGCAGTTTAAGGGCCTTGCACATCGGATATTTCTTCAACCGCAATAAACACAAATATGAATCTGTTCGAAAACGTCGGTACCAAGCTATTTATCATTGCCCGGATCTATCACCGATTTAACTAAATAACCACTAGAGAATTTGTCGCTATAGATTGTATCCAAAATAAGAGATGTGCCGCTTCGGGATGGACAAAATCATCATGACATCCGATCCCTTGCCGGATGTCTCCGATAATCTCTACCAGTTTATATTGGTCTCCGATAATCTCCACCAGTTTATATTCTGGATGCAGCTAATTTTCTCTTGCAAGTGCTACACTTGCAAGAGAAAATTAGCTGCATCCAGAATATAAACTGGTGGAGATTATCGGAGACCAATTTTAAAAATTGATCAAAGTGTGTCACTCACTTGGTAAGAGATTTTTTTTTTTCAAATGGGAAAATTTTATTTCAAAATCAATTTTTAGCTTGGTTGTAGGAAACTTTGTTTCAGGTTAATTTTTGCTGGGGTTAATGTTTTCTTGTGATTACGATAAACCTAGAAGCGTCGAGGTTATCTATTTTGTTGGAAAATGAAATGCAATGATAATTCATATAACTTAAAAATTTTATTGACGAGACAATAAGACAAAAAAGAGAATAAAAAAACAAAAACAAATGTGTGTGTATATAAAGATATGTTTGTAACAGATATATGCAAAAGTGTGTCTCATACGAGAAAATTCCTTTTGGTCATTCTTGCTTGTGTCAGGTTTTTATCGAGTGTTAATGGAGCAAAGTGGCATTGAATGTATTTGTCCAACCCTGCAACGAGCGGGATGTGACACAAAGTTATATATTTGAAGAAGTACGGTTGGTTTGAATTCAGAGTTTTCGTTGTCCTTTACTGGTTGCTGTACCAATGCTAAAAAACCCAGTTTACCTTACTAGTTACCCACAACTTGGGTAGAAAAGATGGATTCATGCCTTCTCTAAGAACATTAGCGTGAATTGAAACCTGTATCAGAAGGAATTTTCGTATTTTTGTTTAGCGCGTAATTTAATTCGACGCATAATTTCACCCAATCAGGATGACTTATCCTATTCAACCCGAATCACCTTCCGGGCAGCACAAACTGGGGAAAAAACGTCAAACACTCTCTTTGGCAGAACAACTTCGTTCTGTACTGGCTGCTCTACCATAGCTGCAGCAGCAGCAGTGTGGACACAATGAGGGAACCTATCTAATTTATGGATCCCTTGCGTCTATTTCTCTTTGACCAACGGTTCTCAGTTGAATATGGATTAGATATATTCAATACGCCACATACAGGAACAACTTTACGTCACCCCCAAAATTGGCTATGTCGACTGCGATGCCGAATCTCGCTCCGACACCTAGCGACTTCACCTCTGGTCAATATTTTCTGGAGACATTCACGCTTCTCCCTGAAACAACCAGAACCACAAACTAACGGTAACTTCAACGTTTATTTCCTCAAACAGCAAACATGACTTTGCTACATACGGCGAACATAATCCCTCGCACGTCCAACGACACGCGCTGCTTTCTCAACTCTCTCATAACTCCATTTCGTCTCTTTACTTCTTTCCTTTCCCACAAGGCTTGCAGCACAAACGCAAACTCTTTATTCCATGCTGCCATTAAAAACCTTCATGTAAAAGCTAACGGCATCTCCATCTTCTTACTTCTTCATCCCCCTCCTTTATTAACAACAACAATTAGCGAGGGAATAACACACACACGTAAGAATATATTTCTTCGCCCATAAACAATAGCAAACATTCTTCTTGCTAAAAACCCAAACAGCTTCGTTCAGGAATTGAATTCGGGTTATCAAGTCCATTTCTTTTGATAATAACCGTTACAAGGCAATCACAAGTATCAGATATTGTTCTTAAAGCTATAACGCAGAGAGAGAGAGAGAGAGAGAGAAAGAGAGTGAGTGAGAGAGAGAGAGTATACAAATTTATTTCTTAGAAAAAATCAAACCGACCACGTGCGGCACTTGATTTGTGGAAAAGGGAAAAGTAATCCCAGACAATACGGCACCAAAAAGCTACCTCCTACTATTTGAGGAGAACTACTATTGGGACCCTCAGTACGAATTCGGGGACCAAATTGTAAGGCTCGAAAAAATAGCCTGCAGAAGGATTTCGTCATTCGCTTCTTGAATAGCCGATAAGTATTTCAAACAGATAAGAATATTCCCAAGAAATAAAACCAAAATCAAAAGAAAGTACGAATTCAAGGACCAAACTGTAAAAACAGGAAAGAATAGCCAACTGAAAGGTTTCGTCACTCGTTTCTTGAATAGCCGATAAGTATTTCAAATAGGCAAGAAACTTCCCAGGAAATAAAAGTAAAATTAAACGAAAGTCGGCCATTGAAATTATACCAAGTTAAACAACTAAAAGAAAATTCAACCCGAGAATTCTGCTGAAAAGATAACTTTACAGAAGACTCGAAATTAAATGAAAACTGAACATTTTGACAAAACTGGAAAGAAAAAAATACTCAAATTTAAAGAACTTTGTTTCCCCGGACTCTCTCTCAGATAGGTTCCTGCAAATTACACTAAAATTTGCAACACTTTATCTTTTCTATCCCTTTCTTTCTTGTTTCTTTTTTATAAAATTCCTTTTTAAAAACTTTATTGTCTGTGTTATCTTTTCGAATCAGTATTCGAACAAGAAAGCTGCGGAACTTACCGTTTGAACTTACCGTTTAAAATTACACCCTAAAGCCCCCTAAAAACATTACCCGGTCAAATACTAACTTAGCTTAATGTCATTCTTACAAATTAAATTTTACTCTAACTTCTTTACATTGCATATTTTATTCTCTCTCTAAAATTCTTTTAAGGGAGAGAGAGAGAGAGAATGAGAGAGACTCGTAAAATGTTACAAGCAGAAAGAGATAAAGATGTCAAAGTGGTTATTCCATATATTATTTATTTGTGTGTGTCTGTGGACAAATATAATGCGAACAAAAAATGACTTCTGCTTTTTCACATAATCATCATTTTTTTACCTTCAAATCGTTTGTAGTCGCAATTTTGATAGATTATCACTGATAAGAAAAACAGCCCTTTTATTACTTTTCAGGATTCTAAATCCCAGGATCCCAACAGCTTCGTTCTGACTGAATTACAAAGTTAACTTTTCCATAAGTTCTATGATGCGACATCTTTCCGCGTCCAGCTTTCTATTTCCCCGTATCATTTTTGATTCTCATCTTGGAACATCACCACGTGATATTACCACTATCAATCACTGCCTCCGCCGATTCCTTATAGGTGTTGACCACGAGGTTAAATTCATTTTAAGCATCTCTACGAAAATCGGTTAGTGACATGATAATTGGATGAAGGTCTCTTTGAAACCTTAAAACATTGTGTCAATACAAAACAAGTGTATTCAAGTTTTTCAATTCAAAAGAAAGTATTCATAAAAGCTAAGTTTAAGAAATAACTACACGTATATTAGTTGGATAGACTGAGCTCTCTAGCCTCGGTAGGGTAACCGGTATGGGAGAAGGAAAAACTCTTAATTATAAACTAGGCTTATCAATGCGCTGAACAAAACACTTGTAAACCAGCTAAATATTTTCTCGCAAAGGGACCTAAAGTGTCACCAGGGTTTGAAACGAATCAACCGAACAAGTTATGATGTACCAAATATATTAAAACCAGCAAGTAATTGGATTTGAAATGCCCCTTCAACATCATTCAATATTCATGCTTTGATTTGGGAGAAAGTGAAGTGAAAGTTAAGCAATGTATCACTGAACCTGTGGTAAAAATGCAATAGGTGCAAGTACTTGTTGGGAATGATTTGCAAAATATAAAGATGATTTTGAACGCAAGGACAAAAGACGCCCTGAAATACTTAAGAATTTGAATATGATTGAAAGGAAGAAAGTTTGGAAGAGAGATGCACTGCAAATAACATTTGAACTTATAAAAAATTGTAGGTAATTCAGCAGAGACGTGTATTGGGGATTTTAGCTGATTAAGAGCGCTCGTTCTTCATGCTGCAAATGCGACGCAGCTAACGACTTGAGAATTGCGACTGGAAGTTCCTTCACATGCAGCGTAAACTTCAGGCTTGTCAACTGCTTGTTCATTAGCATCGATGGTGACCATTAGCTAAGTCAAATTTTGGCAACTGAACTACTCTAGATTTGTTTATAGTGGCGAAGGCTTGTGCAGAACCAGCCACACTTTTTTGAATGAAGAATGGTACGCTGGTGGGAATTGCTCTTCATTCAAAATAGTCAAAATACTACACCTCAGAGTTTTTCCTTCTCCTACCAAGGCTAGATAGTCTAGGCGTGCCTTATTATCTTACCCATGGTTGTGGAGAGAAAGGATGGAGTCCTGCCTTTCCCAAGGGCATTGGCGCGGAGCGAAACGCAAACAAGCTCGTCCAAGATTTGGACTTTGCTAACAAAGACTATTTTCTTCAACGATAATCACTCATTGCTCATCCTTCTTCAAAATATCATTCCAAATATTACTTGTTTGGTCAACATTTTCGAGACATCAAAAAAAAAAAATCCTGGAAACTGGAATTGTTCACTCACCTTAGAATTACCAATTCAGCTGAAAGCCCTCTAGGTATACAATACATTATTATCTCTCTTAGATAATTTGTATTTCCGATATAAGTTCACGTGACAATTCCAAAAAACCCATTATCGACCTCTTTTCACATTTGGTCTTTGAACTTTAGAGACATTACCTTTGATCCTGGAACATGGCGTTTTTATATCTAAATCAAGTAAGCGTTTTTATATTTTGTACCCCTTCCATGTACTGCTTATTCATGGAACAATATACGTACAGTTCTAGCTATTGGGACAAGTTTGTGTATTTTTTTCCTTTTGATACCACTTGCAGGTAGATTGTGCAGATGAAATATTAAATGTTCTTCGCATGCACAAATGAGTTTGTCCTGTTTTTCCTTCCGTTGATTTCAGTTTTAGTACATCACAGATATACTAATGTTGATGTTGGTCAAAGAAGAGTGGGGACTCGTCTAAAGTATCTTCTCCGCCACAAAGTGTCCAGTATCGTTAAGTTGTAGATGGCATGGAAAATAATATACCTGAAAAATTGATGCTGTCAATATAAACCTTATCATTTAGGTCCAGCAGGATACATGGCGCAAAGTTAGTTTAGTTAAAGTACTTCTCGGTTACAGGTTCAATCCTGACTACAGGTTAAATAACAAGTAATACTTACAATAGCTTAACATTTGTACCCAGTTATGGTTAACGGAATTAGAACAATCTACCCTCGTGGATAAAATAAAGGGTTCGGTTCGAAGTCCCGTGTAGGCTCCCGAGGTTGACATGAAACACCTACCGAAATGTTGTGAATATAAAATAAAGATGAAGACAATAGTCCGAATAATCTAAATAATAAAACTTAAAAATTGCTGGAAACTTTTGCAACAACCTAATAATATTTCAGTTCGATCTCACGAAACCTGTCACTCAATACTTCCTTCATTCCTCTTAACCATCCCCACTAAGATACATTTTCCATGTATACAAAGGCCCGAGTTTAGGAAACATACGTTTGGGATTAAGGGACGGAATTAAGGTGGGGATAAATGATGTGGGGGACGGTCTGAAGCCGGGGTGTCTGTAAGTGCCAAAATGCCGAGTGAGGGGGTGCGAAACATTAACGTTAATATCTCGTTTGTTATTCCACATACCTTGTCAACGTTAGGAAAACATGGAACCCATCAACGGGCTTATTATACAATCTCCGGTCTCTGCCCGACCCCTCTTCCCTGGATGGGTGGCTTGGGAGTAGTGATGAAAAGACGGCGACTATAAGAACATGATTGTGCTACTTAGTAATTATAGTTTATGCAAACTAATATTAAAAACGTACGTGAATATATATGTATATATAAGTGTGTGTGAGTGAGTGTGTGTGTGTTTGTGTACAATTGTGTGTTTGTGTACAATGTGTGTGTGTGTATGCGTTCACTATTTGAATATAGTTATGGATATACACATATTTAGTGTAAAAGTATATACATATGTCAGTACTTATTTGTATTATCATTTGATATAATGAAAGCAAAATAATTTGACTCACATATTTTTTCTCCCTGTTCCCTCCCTTTCCACACACACACACACACACATATATATATATATATATTGCTCAGTCGGCTGGGACTGTAGAATACACCGGTTTCTTCTCTGCAGAGGGGTAAGACCTCTCTCCCCAATGAGTGTCCTGGATATAACACTAAACAATCTGATGGTTAGGTTCCTTTAAAGCTGAAGCTTTGGGGAATGCGGAGTACCCCTTCATTGCCATTGCTTCCTGATTCCCTCTGGTCCTGAGTGGTAGCACCCGATTGGGTCCTATCAATGGGTCAAATAGAACTAAACTGCTTATTTATACTAGATTGAATTGCTTGAAATAGAACTGTTTTTGACATTGCAACTATGAATTTATGCTAAACTGAATTGTTTGAAATAGAACTGTTTTCAAATAGTACTAAACATTGTACTTATGCTAAACTGAATCGTTTGAAATAGAACTGTTTTGAAATTTAACTAAACTGTTTTGACATTTAACTGCTTGTAAACAAAAACTATACTTATACTAAACTGAATTGTCTGAAATTTAATACGGCGTTAAATAACCCAAAAGGGTTGATACGCCGTAAAACAAAACAATCAATCATATATATATATATATATATATATATATATATATATAGGGTGGAACGATAAAATTGTCGTCCTAAACCGACTGTATTGCTACAGTGGGGTAAGACCCCCTCCTCTCCGCAACGAGTTTCCTTGAATATGACACTAAACCATCTGATGGTGAGGCTTCTGCCTTGGTGCTTTGGAGAATGTGAAGTACCTTTTCACTGCCATTACCCCGATGTCTTCTCTAACCCAGAGTGGTGATATCTGTCAGGGTCCTATCTATTGGTAAAATAGAACTGTTTAATCATTTATTATACTTGAAACCATTTAACTTCGTGTAAACAAATGAGCTCTGGCGCGTTTAAAATAATGTTACCGACAAACAATTCGTTTACAAATTATATATGTTTAATATATATTATATTATAAGAATGTTGGTCGTCAGTAAATCACTTTGTGGTTATGTGTCGAACCAAGTGCAATATAATATGGAGAGTGCTCAATATCTAGGATAGAGCTATTATGTATATTTATATTTATTTATTATCATTATTATTGTATGTTTAATATATATGTATAAATAAGATTTGGCATTAAATAACCTACGAAGGTTGTTATGTCGTAAAACAACCAACCAACTGTAATAAGACGACTGGAATTCTAACTCGCTTTCTACTATGGGTCAAAACTGTTTAATAATTTTCTCTCCTGGAAACTATTTAAATGTGGCAAATTGAATTATTGGTGTTAGATATCACTATAGCGATTTCGAGGAATTTGTTATTTTCTCTAACACTATATTTTTTAGGCAACACAAATGAATTACGAAATTTTTCTTTAACAACACAATAACGAAAGTTTTTTTATTTGCAGCTTTGAATATGGTTTGCTTTTGGTGCTGCAAGACTCGTGGTGTTTAGGCTTGTTAGTGTTGGAGACGAAATGGCTTAGCGAGATGTTGAGATGTGTTTAAAGTCACCGTGTAGTTTTGTATCTGGTTTTTGGAGGAGAGTATGCATTATCTCCATTAATGTGGGCCAGAGGGGAAATGATAGCTAGTGTGTCGAGAGCGGAGTTACGCTCAGATCGACATAGTCAATTTTTGGGGTGACATGAAGTGGTACCTGAGGAAGGCATGCTGAATGTTTCTAATTTATGTTCAACTGGGATTCCTCGAAAAGAATCCATAAATTAGATGGTTCCCTCGTTGAGTGTCCATGTTGCTGCTGCTAGTGTTAAAGCCACAGTGAGATGTCCACACTGGGTGGCTTGTCTAGCTAAAAAGCATCGCTAAGCAGGGACGACCAGAAGAACGTCTGTTCTGGTCGCCGTCTCACGCTGAAGAGACTGGGTTTGGCCGCTCACCCGTTTTGCTAGCCGGAAATGAAGGTCCGGGCTGAATAGGATAAGTCATCCTGATTGGGTGAAATTCAGTGTTGAATTAAATTGCGCGCCAAACCAAAATACGTGATTTTCCTCTTCTCTACATCACTACTTGAAGCCTTTTAGCTGTGTGCAGACATATGAGCCCAGGCTCGTGTAAAAATTGCTACCTACAAACAAATATATGTTACTTATATTTACAAATCATATATTTAATATATATGTATAAACAGGATTTGGCATTTAATACTCTATGAGTGTTGATATGCTGTAAAACACAACCAACCAAAACGTTAAGTTATTGCAAACCATAGTTTTCAAGGGAGGTAACTAAATGCTTGACAATGAATAGCTATGATTTCAAAGCTCTAAAAAAGCAATTATTTAATTAATAGATATAACAGAAAAGTGACGACTTATCTTTTTATTTTTTCAGTTATTCATTTACTTATCTCTTTTATTCTTTATTTATTTACTTTTCTATTATGTAACTGGTATGAGATTGAGAGTTTTTCCTTATATAAGAAAGGCGAAAACGTGTCTAACTTTTCCAAGGGCATTAGCGCTAAGAAAGATGTAAATAGGCTCGTCCAGGCCTGGGGACTTGGATCACCATTTCCTACGACGATAACCGTTACTTTATCCACATCTCCTATTTTACTCAATGATTCAAAAGTTTTGGTAACGTGAGGTACAATTCGGCACATCCGGATACGTTTATTGAAGTCGTGAAGGTGACGAACACCCACTGAATTGTGATCTCACCTGATATTCTCCGCCGGTTACTCGCTGGATTTGCCTCTATGGCTTGGAGCATAGCCTTGAAATCCACACTCTCCTCAATATATTTTCTTTTCGCTTACTTTTCTTTCGTTTTTTTCTGTTAACTGTCAATGGACGAATATTATATATATATATATATATATCTTCTCTCCTTGATGCAAATAAACATTGACGTATTAACAAAATTATACGCGCCTGTTGTCATTTACTCTGCATTACATAGTCTGGGAAAGTTCCTTCGGCGTAGTGGCTAACCTGCTCGACTGCAACATCATAGTGAACGAGTTCGAACTCTAGTCACGCTATTACGTTCACTTTTGAACTAATGCCCTTGGGAAAGGTATGAACATCCCTCTTATCCTGCCAGTTTTGGTTTAAATAGTATCACTGTTGTTTTTCTACAAGGGTGGCTTTGGCATGAATAGCCCACTAAGGTTGATATACCATTAAACAAAGAAACCAAATCAAACCAAACCTTTACATAGTCTGGCACTCAAGTATCTGATCGCTTATGTAGGGAGACAATAGATAATCCTCTCCCTTAGAGAATGGGTATGTTCGTTAGGTGCCTCGGGGCATGTCAGAGTTCAGAAATTCATTTTCGTTTTTTTTCTTCTGTTCTTTAAACAGGAATGACGTTATGTTGGACCCTGCCAGGGAACAGTAAAGCCACTTAGCTATTTTACTTTTTCACATCAAGTAAGCTTTTTTTCAAAACTTTTTTTTTTATTATAATGCTTGTTCATGGAACGTAGTATGTTTAGTTCTAGCTGTCGAGACACTTTACCATTAGTATGTTGGTTACGTATATGAAAGATTAAATGTACTTGTATGAACAAGCGCGTTTATCCTTTCTTTATTTCCGTGGTGTTTGATGATAGTATATCACGGATATATTGATGCTAATATTTGTCCTATGTGGGTCGGGAATCGACTAGATATCACCCCTACCACCAACCATACCAATACTTTCAAGAAGGAGTACCCGTAGTGTAGTGGCTAATGTGCTTAATTAGGATATCGTAGTCAATGAGTTCGAACCCGAGTCGCGCTATTACGTTCTCTTTTGGAACCTTTTATCCACCAGCTATGGATTAAGTTGTAACACTTCTGTTCTTACAGGATGTCTTTAGTATTAAATAACCTATGAAGGTTGATATACCATTAAACAATGAAACCAAACCAAACGAATACCTTCAATACCCGTTGTTTGGAAGTGGTCTCCTATCCACTGAAGTACGGAACCGGTTCATTGCTGCTTAATTTTGGTGATTCTACGCTAACTTCATCCTTTATGTTTCAAATTGTCTTATAAACGATTTTTTTTTCTTCCTTTCTTTTTTTATCTCATTTACATCGCTTTATTTATCATGCACAACACATACTATCTATATATTTAACTATCATTGAGCTTATGTATAACTAGACACAACTATATAAATAAAATAAAGGGAAAACATTTTGGTAAGAGATATCATTGATTGTCGGTTAAGTATGAATGTGCGTATCACAAAATCATTAAAAAGGAATAACATTGCTATTAGTCATCTCAGAAGAAATAATAAATACTCTGCTCACATTTCTTTTTATAAACGTTCTCGTACACATCACACGCATCCGCAAATGTATGTACGTAATACTAATGCCAAAGCACCTATAGATATGCATGGACACACACACACACACACACATTTTAACCCTCCTTAAGAAAGGCGTGTATTTGTTTCTTCTCAACGTCTCCAGCTAGTGGTAAATAGTTGGGTAGACAGGATTCTCTAGTCTTTGGTGCGGCAAACAATCATGAAGAAGGAAAACTCTGACTTCAAACTAGTTGTACTCTTCTTTAAAACTGACCTTGTGTCGCTTCTGGTTTGTGGCAAAAGGACTGGATAAATACATGCCTCATTAGATTAAAGAGTAAAGATATTAACTGCAACAGAATATAAGAAAGGTACTACTTACGATAGAATATAAGAAAGGTACTACTTACGACAGAATATAAGAAAGGTACTACTTACGATAGAATACAAGAAAGGTACTACTTACGACAGAATATAAGAAAGGTTCTACTTACGATAGAATACAAGAAAGGTACTACTTACGACAGAATATAAGAAAGGTTCTACTTACGATAGAATACAAGAAAGGTACTACTTACGACAGAATATAAGAAAGGTTCTACTTACGATAGAATACAAGAAAGGTACTACTTACGACAGAATATAAGAAAGGTTCTACTTACGATAGAATACAAGAAAGGTACTACTTACGACAGAATATAAGAAAGGTTCTACTTACGATAGAATACAAGAAAGGTACTACTTACGATAGAATACAAGAAAGGTACTACTTACGACAGAATATAAGAAAGGTTCTACTTACGATAGAATACAAGAAAGGTACTACTTACGACAGAATATAAGAAAGGTTCTACTTACGATAGAATACAAGAAAGGTACTACTTACGACAGAATATAAGAAAGCTTCTACTTACGATAGAATACAAGAAAGGTACTACTTACGATAGAATACAAGAAAGGTACTACTTACGATAGAATATAAGAAAGGTACTACTTACGATAGAATATAAGAAAGGTACTACTTACGATATAATACAAGAAAGGTTCTACTTACGATAGAATACAAGAAAGGTACTACTTACGATAGAATACAAGAAAGGTACTACTTACGATAGAATATAAGAAAGGTACTACTTACGATATAATACAAGAAAGGTACTACTTACGACAGAAAAGGGTTAGGGCATTTTAAGTACAAGCGCCTGGCCAAGTCAACGTGTCACTGAGTTGGGATGCATGTGTGTGACTTCGATATCTTCGGGTTCATGGGGAAGCTGAGAAAAGTGTCCTTCCCTGCAGCAAAAAAAGAGTAGAAACAAAAAATCAAGAGAGAGCATAACCCTTGACAATCCATTTGTCAGGTAACAAAAATCTCTTGAATTGTGGGGAAAATGTTAATTTACATTTTTTATTCTTATTTTTGTCATTTTATTTACCCTATTTTTTCAAATAATTTTTTTCTAAATTTCTAATTTTATTTTATCATTTTTTAAACCTCTACAAAATCATACATATACAACAATTTGTTTCAATTGGTGACTGAAGCAATGTACAGAATGGTAACATGCAAGAAGAACCATTATTAAGAAGATGCAAAAAAATCAGTATGTGAAAATGTTGTACTTTGCAAAAGATTTATTTGCTCTGATCGTATTCCTTATTATGAGCCGCCGGTCCTTGCACTGAATATTGAATCTCAGACATGCTACTTTCCAGTATTGGACTCTAACATAGGGGTTCCCCACCTTTTCAGCATGAGGGCCACGGAGCCTAACGTAACAAGAGTCCGAGCCGCGATTTTAAAAGCACAGAGAAAAAAAAAAAGCTAAATTCACAAGGTAATACTCATAATTTATTTATAAGACATCTGATATTTGCAATCACAAAAAAACATATAATAGAGTTAAATGAAGAGTTTGACAGAAGAAGCATGTTAGACAAATGATGATTTGCCAGTTGTGAATGCAATTTACTCTTGGCACGTTTCATTTTGGAGAACTATCATTCATAGTGGTATTGTTATATTCTCATATGCAGTATCATAACGACACAATAATAATGACGCAGGAAGACTTCTTTATAAAAATATATACTTCTCACTTTATTGTAAGGTTCGAAAGGGTTGTGTGGGGTTCTACTGTGAGAGGGAACTGGAGACCGAACAGAACTGCAATATATTGACCCCGGCTCTTATGGCCGTCAGCGTTGTGTCTTTCTCGTTCTCCAGGACTGCTCAACCGGAGGCCTAGAGGCCCACTCTGCTGGGTGATGGCTTTCTTTACTGCATCTTATCAGCAACTTCTCTGGACCCCAACTCATCGGGGGCCCCGAGGGCCCCTTCGGCCTGGCGTGGCTTTCCCTACAACAACTTATCAGCAACCCTACTCCAACTGTAACTCCAACTGCTGACTTCTGTCTTGACTGAATTATATAATAGTTCAACGCCCACTCAATCGCCTACTCGATCTTTGGAATGGCATGTTTGATCGTCATCAAGCGGAAATAACTGTCATGCAGTTCACAGGTCACTCTCTTCCGGTGCATCAGTCTATGAGTGTACCATGGGAATTTTAGCTTGTCCCATTTTGTTAGCCAATTTCCGCCCACGCGATTTCCTTTCATAACTGCCATTAGAATGTGTCACTTCCTTCCGGTGCATCACCTTGGAATGGCAAGTTTGGCCGGGTCGAATGTCAAAATACAACAGTATGTAGTGCCAAACATGATCATTATTTGCTGAGTGAGAGTGATAAGGTTGGGGAATCATCCAGATGAAAGCATGTGGTTCTTCTAGAAATTGAGGATGTGGCAAGCAAGAAACTTGGACTTCAAATTTTCTTAACACTGAAGATCAGTAAGTTCCATCAGCAGCTGTTATGGTACCTTTCACAGTCAACATCTAAAGGCAAAGATCTCCCTTAAAATATGCTGAGTGTATCTCCTGTAGGGGTGAGGGAGTAGATCCCATAAAAAAAGGTAGTTGTCATGAGTATGACATTGAACTGGACTTTGCAGTAAGGGTCCAGTTCTGGAGATTTGGGGATTGTGAAATACCTCTTTATTGCCATTACTCCCGGGTCCACTAGATCCGGTGTGATAGTACCTGTTAGGGTCCCATGTATGGGTCGAATAGATCTGTTTAAAAATTATTTCGATAATTCGATTGGACAGTGTGAATATAAGAAGAAAAAAACTTAAGAAACAACACCACAAAATGCAAATAAGAGTGTATAATAATCGCAATTCTCTAACCTCTTAGCATAAAATAACCCTAGATAGTTTGAAATGCAGTTTAGATCAATCCGTCAATCGACAAACTATTAGAATATTTTGAAAGTTGGGTGTAGGGCTGCACGGATGGGGTTCCAATTCTGTATGTGGTCCGCGCACCGATGGTTGGGAAGCCCTGTAATTCATTGACAAAATTCGGTAGTTAGAGTCTTAACTATTGAATTATGTCAGCGAGTGCAATATGAATGTGTGTATGCATGTATGTATGAGTCGAAATATTTTTTCATGTAATTTGTTGACGCAAAAAAACTTATCGGGCCATATCTGTATAGACGTATTAATACATAGTTAGGAATATATATATGTATATATATATATATATATATATATATATATATATTCGTTTAGAGGAAAGGGGGAGTGGTGTAGGCTTATCCTTCTGTGGGTTTCTTTCTTATACAAACAGGAAGAATTAATGGCACTTAACATTCTTTGGCCGACGTTTGTTGATGTTGTTGTAATTATTATTATTATTATTATTATTATTATTATTATTATTATTATTTCTCATCTTTGGGGATCATAGGAAATGTGTGTTTTCTAAAATGTGTCTAATGACGGTGTTTGATTTCTTGTGATTTTAAACGAAAAGTACCTTGGATTTAATGGGGACAGGGGCTTGGATAACAACTGGTAGAGGAATAGATGTTGGTATACTGTATCTTCCTCATCATCATCATCATTATTTGTTGTAGTAGTAGTAGTGGTGTTGGTGGTGGTAAGTTTTTATTTTCTCTTTAAATAGCAAAGGAGGGAAGGTCACTGCATGCATAGTCACTTTGGCGGAAATGTAAATACGTACACACTTACTCTGATTCTCTTACGGGTAAAGGGAGTCCCTATAGCATAGTGACTATTGTGCTGGACAACGGCCTCAAAGTGAGTGAGTTCGAACTCCAGTTGCGCTATTACGTTCACTTTGGACTAATACTCTTGGGAAAAGTACGAACCTCAGCTATAGGTTAAATAGTATCACTGATACTCTTCTACAAGAATCGTTTTGACATTAAATAATCCACGAAAGTTGATATGCCATTAACAAAAACAAAACAAAACTAAATCTTACGTGCATAGCTCTGGATTAGAGCTAAGAATTAAAAGCACCCAGAAAGGTCCTGGATTATATCCCAAAAGTATGGTCGTTAATTTTAGACCAGTTCAGGCAATATTCATCAACTTCCCGCCCTACCCACAAAAGAAAAAAATCATGGGGACGAGTAAATTTTTTATATAATTCATTAAAAGTTTTACATACGAAATCAAATTAAAAGCCAGTTTTGAATATATATATATATATATATATAAATTATGAGTACAGCAAAATTTATATATATATATATATATATATAAAACAGAATGAAACATGAAAAATGTGAACGTCTATGACGAGTTACAGCAACACAAGGTGCACAAAGGCAACTCTCTTTTTGGAGGATTCTCTGTGGTGTAGTGGCTAAGGTGTTAGACTGCAACATCATAGTAAGCGAGTTCGAACTCTAGTCAAACTATTACGTTCACTTTCAGATTAATACTCTTGAGAAAGGTATGAACCCCTTTGACCTCCCTCCAAACTATATGGTTAAGTAGCACCACTATTATTCTTCTACATGAATGACTTTAAATAACCCACCAAGGTTGATATGAATTAAACAAAGAAACAAAACCAATACTACTTGTATTTACATTATGTATATATTAATTGTTTCTATATATGTAAGTGAGTATATTTTTTTTTGCCCTTCAGTTTATTCAGTATATTAAAAATATGCTAATATTGATTCTTGGTGAGTGATATCTCGACTAAATGTCTTCCCTAAATCCAAGAAACTCAATACCTGTGTTAATCGAATTTGAACTAACTTATTAACAAAAGTTTAAACTTAAAATTTTGTTGTAAATATGCTAAAAATTGGATTGCGGCTGACCTTTTATTAGTAGACCACAAATTCAATGTACTTTTTAAACATGAAAAGATTTCCCTTCCATACCTTAGATAACTTACCAGATATTTTTTTAATGATCACGCTTGACTTAAGACAAAACTAGAGAATGACAGGCTTAATATAAAGTTAAATACCTTGACTCCATCACGTATACACCTGTTGAAGGTTCGGATTAGGAAACGCTTGAAAAATTTCTGTTCACAATCATTGAAGCCATCAGCCAAAGTAAAAATGAAAACTTTTATGTTCAGTTCTAAAATGACGGTGCTTATCACTTTAATATGTCGTGTTAATAAAAAGAAAAAATAGTGAACTTGTACTGTACAAGTACCGGGCCATTGGCCTAATGAGTTGAGTGTTCGCCAATGGTTCAGGAGGTCGGGGTTTAATCCCAGGCCGAGTCATACCAAAGACTCAAAAATGGTACTTGATGCCGCCCTGCTTATCTCTCAGCATTGTAAGGATCAAGGGTAAAGTGAAGTAATCCAGTGAATGGAGTAGCGCCCTCCCCTACACTTCGGTGTAGTAGCTATTGAAAAAGGAAGCCTTCGGGTCACCCTCGACTAAGGTCGCCAACTTTATTTTTACTTACTGTACAAGTGACTATAGCACAATGGTTACCAAATTGTGCAGAATTAATGGAAGACAATCAAAGATTTCGAAACAGTTTTTTAGAATTCATTCGCCAAAAATACATATGATTTCAAAATTTAAGATATAATTACGAATTACTTGTAATTACATGCATCAGTCCGAGTATAAATAATTATAAATAATTTTTGACCGATTTTATCGGTGTAATATATATATTATATCAAGTATTTGGAGAAGAGAATTATCAATGATATTGTTTCGACATCGAATCCGCAGTTATCTCCCTTTAACCCTCCCTTTGGACCTTTGCTGTCGAGCTGCTAGCTTCTTTTCCATTAAAAAAATGGTAAAGGTTTCTTGTGTTGATAAGATCAGAGTTTTTTTTTTTAAATCTCAAATTTGACCTAACATAAAGAAGATTACTTTTCAAATATAATCTCCTACCTTTCATTATATTTGAACACACATATCATAAGTTATTTGTGTCATATATTATATTCAACTTTTTTTTTTCATTTCTAAATGTACTTTTTAGCATTTTCTTAAAATAATTAAGAACAAGAACAAGAGCAAGAAAAGATTAACGTCACGTTTAAAAACGGTGATAGCTACGTCCATATCGAACTGTTTACAACTCAAAAAAGCAATTTTGGTTTTTCATGACGATTGAAAAAAAGAAGCAACGTAATCGGACAACGTTCAAAGAAGCACAGACGATAAAAGATAATACCAGTGATACTTCAGCCCCGTGAGTAGCAAATTAACCTAACAAGTTCATCATCATCAAGGCATGCTGACAGTACGGATTTTTTTTACTCTTTCTCCCCATCCGTCCCTATTGGCCGTCACTCTTCGGTTTGGTTTCATTGTTAACGGCAATCAACCTTATGGGGTTATTTAAAGCCAAAAACGTCCTTTTAGAAGAACAGTAGTAGTACTATTTAAATCATAACCTGGTGGGGAGATAATGAACGCAATAGAGCGAAACCCAGTCGGCTAAAGCTGTAAAACACGCCGACTCTATCGCTGGAGAGGGGTAAGACTCCTACCCCCAACGAATGTCACTAAACCATCTGATGGTGAAGCTCAAGCCCTGGGGCTTTGAGGAATATTAAGTACCCTTTCATTGCCATTGCCATTATTATGCCATTGACCCAGAGTAGTAGTACTTATTAGGATCCCAGCTTTTAGTCAAATAGCACTGTTTAATCATTTATCATAAAAACCATTTAACTTTTGTTTTGCAAACAAATGAGCTCTGGTACGTTTGAAAATAACGTTACCTACAAACTATTCGTTTACAAATTATATGTATATATACCTGTTTAATATATATGTGTAAAATAAGATTTAGCATTAAATAACCAACGAAGGTTGATATGCCGTTTTAGTAACAGGGCAAATTGGTTGTCTTGCCCTGTTACATTAAGAAAGGAGTAAAACAAATGAGTGGACGAGAATATTGATAAGTTCCAAAAATGACAGCTTGAGATAAAACCCTGTACTGTGAGTCGTACAAAGGGAAGAAAGCAATTGCGGATGTTAGAGCAGGAATTAAGCATCCAACTTGAAGCCCCGAGGACAAGTTGGTCTAAAAGGAATGAATAAATGATAAAGGAATGATCTTCTAGAGAAAACAATGGTCAAAATATTGAATGCGCTCTCCTCATGTTGATGTTGGTCTGTTCTGCTGCTAGAATGAGCGAGGAAGAGAGTGAGAGAGCGTTTACACAACCTTTTATATTACCCGGAAAAGTCATCCGAGCAGAATGGCATACATCATCCTCATTGGACGAAAATATAAATCGAAGCTTCAACGGCCAAAATAATTCCCGCGCTAAACAATAAATTTGAAATTATTTCTTTCTGCTACACCGTAAAACACAACCAATAAAGAAATTTTAAGAAATAAAATTTGCAGTATAAAGGAATTTTGCGGGAGTAAAATTTGATATGAAGTGAGTGACACTAAAGCTAAGTTTAGTGTTTAACTGGGTCATGTTTAAGGGGCTTTAGTGTGCAATATTAAACGGTAAGTTCAAACAGTAAGTTTAAACAGTAAGTTCCGTAGCTTTCTAGTTCGGATACTGATTTGAAAAGATAACACAGACAATAAAGTTTTTTAAAAGGAATTTTATACAAAAGAAACAAGAAAGAAAATGATAGAAAAGATTAAGTGTTGCAAATTTTAATGCAATTTGCTAGAACTTATCTGAGAGAGTGTCCGGGAAACAAAGTTCTTTGAATTTGAGTATTTTTCATATCTTTTTTTATTTTGTCGAAATGTTTCAGAGTTCCTTTAATTCCGAGTCTTCTTAAAGAAGGTTTTTTCAGCAGAATTCTCGGTTGAATTTTCTTTCAGTTGTTTAACTTGGTAGAATTTCAGTAGTCGACTTTCGTTTAATTTTACTTTTATTTCTTGGGAAGCTCCATTCAAGAAGCGAGTGACGAAACCTTTCGGCTGGCTTCAGTTTTTCGTGCCTTCAGTTTGGTCCCCGCATTCGTACTGGTGATCTCAATAGTAGCTCTCGACAAAAAGAGGAGGTAGCATTTTGGTGCCGTATTGTTTGGGATTCCTTCTCCCTTTAACACTCTGGCCGATTCATGTTCCACTCGTGATCGGCTTGATTTTTTTTTCTTAGAAATAAATTTTTATACTAACCAACTGTAATAGGGCGACTGGAAGCCGAATTCGATTTTACGTGAGCTTACAGCACGTGAGCCATGACACCGCCGGGACCCCCCCGCCATAGCAATTGATAAGTTCTCTAGACAGAATGCTTTACCTATGCGTATATTGACATCGCTTCCAGTAGATGAGATATTGCTACTGCATTGAGATATATGAAATATTAATTTCAGAGGCTTGCTATTTAATGAGGAGATGGCACCATCTTGATTAAAACATGAGAAATTTGTTTTATATCCGTTCACTATTATAAATGTAGCTTACTTTTGCAGCAGAAGTGTATTCCGGGCAAATGTGATAAAAATTCAATCCTGAAATGCATTATAAATAAATTACTTAAACAGAAAACAAATAACAGGAGGTTGAGTTCAACTGGTTCGGGAAAATATTCTCCACCAGAGAATAGTCGTAAACTCCAAAATAAAGTTTGAGTATTATGGTATCCCTGTCTTTTTTCTTTTGTCCTTAAATCTCATAATCTCAAATTGCTTCAACAGATAAAAAGAAGACAACAAGCGAATGAGGTAAGAATAAGAAAAAGGAGTCCGATACGAACCTCAGAATTTCCCAACTATACCAACGATTAACCACTACTACAAACAAACCTTTCTTGGCCCCCATAAAATCAGTCATAAAAATGTGCCATAGCCATGATATGGCTATATGCGAAATGTACATCGAATGTTCATGACCACATATAGAAAACTTAGAACGTAGGAATCTCGAAATACGAAAACACGTAACGACTTCTCAGTTCAGGTACGAACCTTTTATTACCTTTGAGTTTAAAGGTTCTTCGACATAAGGAGAGAGACACAATCTTTTTATGCTAGCTTTTTCATCTGGCCCCCATCTCGCGCGGCGCTCGTAGCGTGCAAATTTGTCTCGCCTCAGCAAGCCCCAAAAGTCGAACCTCTTCGTTCGGCGTCTAGCTTCAACTCTCTTAACCTTTTTCGAAATACCCAAAATCCTCCGCGCGCCTCCGGTGCGTGACGTCACCCGCTCTTTGTAGTCCTGTCTATTGTGACATCTCTGAGCGACACATCTACCCTGCGCGCGTGCGTGTTAACACCTGCATCAATGTTGCACCCAACTAACCCACGCACTGAGCCGAAAGGCCCCCAGCCCAACCAAACCCAACGGCATGAACCGAAATCCCTCGGCCATTATATTACAAAAAGACAACGTCCGTTTAACTCAACCTCCGGTTATTTTTTTTTCTGTTTTAGCGTTTTGCTTATAATGCATTTCAGCTTTAACTTTTTATCACATCTGCTCGGAAGACACTTGTGCAAAAAATTATGCTACATTTTATCTGTGCAAGTTGTAAGTTAATTGAGGACGAAAAGAAAATGTCAGGAATGCCTTTGTACTCAAACTTTATTTTGGGTTTTACGACTATTCTGTGGGGTGGAATGTTTCCCTGAACCAGCAGAAACAGTCACGTTTCCCAGACAAGACGTTGAAGTATATTATAGAATCATTTTCGGCAATCAATAATTTGAGGGTCCGTCGTGTGTTCAGCGGCTATGTTTAGTTGAAGCTACTACTAGTTGGAGAGATGCATCATGCTGCTAAATTCTGGACTTAGCAAGCACATACTCTTCCCAACAGCAGCAGAGAGAAATAGATCTTTTCAGTCGAGGTGATAACAAATGAATGAAGAATAATTTCTCTTTGGCATCAGGAAGCCCATCTTTTTAGACATGTGCAGATTTTGCTTTCTGTCAGAGGTCTTCTGGGAAACAGTTACTTTTTGCATTTATTTATTCATTTTCTATTTTTAATCCCTACAGTTTCTTTGTCTAATGGCCTTAGTGGGTTATATAATGACAAAGCTACCCTTGTATAAGAACTGTGGTTGTTCTATTTAACTCATTGCTATGGATAAGGGAGTTCATATTTTTCTCAAGGGTATTAGTCTGAAAATGAATATAATAGCGCGTATGAAGTTCGACCTCGTAGTCTAGCATGTTAGTCATTACACTACAAGGCCTACTCTTTGTCTTTTAATTTATTTATAATTTTTTTTTGTAATAATCAATAATTTACAAATATGCTTTCTTGTGTGAATTAATTTTGAATGTGTATAGTTTTGAGTTTTCTCCTTTTTGAATTGCTTACTGTGTCTCTGTCCTGAGTTCTTTGGAAGATTAAACTTTGATATCGTTCGTAAAATTCGAAATTGATATTTTGGTTCGGCGGCTAGAGTAGCATTAAAATACATTCGATCTGTTCTCTTTGAATAACGAACTTCTAGTGTCTTAGACGAGTCCCGATAAATTTTGGCGGCAAAATAAGGAAAGGTTATTATAGGAAATGATAATACTCTTGATTCTTTTTCTAAGAAAGGGTATATATTTACCCAACCGCTCCGCCACAGAGAGAAATTGACACAAGGCCAATTTCTTAGCGGAGTACAGCTGGTTGGAATGTAGAATTTTCCTTCTTCTAGACTAGTTGCCTTACCAAGGCTAAAGAAATCAGTCTGACCTACTATTTACCCCTAGTTTGGTGTGTGGAAGGAACATACGGTTCATACCTTACACAAGGGCATTAGTGTGAAGTGAAAAGCAAACTTCCTCATCTATGATTTGAACTCCGATCACCGATTCCATTTCCTTCGACGCTAACCGCTCGGGTAATTTTATTTTTAGATGTGATGCAACACCTTTACTAAGAGACTATGCAAGCAGTATACCAGTGTTTCTAAAGAAAATGAAATAAGATATATGACGAAAATTCATGATAACTTTTCAATGTCATGCCACTCCAAATTTTCTTTGAAAAATTGAAATTCTTTCGTTTTTGATATTATTACCATAACGTTTCAGCTGATCCATTCTTCAACCTTCTTCAGGGTTATAATTCGTTAGAAAACAGGAAAAGTCTAGTTTCTTCATCTATTTTCTCACATCCACTACTTGGTCTCCCTAAACGTTCCCTAAACAATGTTTTAAAACAATAACTTTTCATAAACGATGACTGCGTTCAGTAATTTACTTAGCTTTTTGCTTAGATGCAGAACATAATGAGACTCAAACTTACTTGTGTAGGTTTGCTAGTCTATCTTGCTAACCATTACACCACCCAAGGTGTTTGAATACGCGTCCTGTTAACTAATTAGTTGCGGGTGAGGGATTCGCTTCCTAGGTTTTGATCAAAATAACATGAGCTGAAGTTTGTAGGAGAACTGACCGAAGGAGGCTAAAGAGTGTATCGGCTAAAAAGTCATGGTAACAACATGAAGGACACCCAACTTTTACTGGACGGTTGTAATAAATAGCAGGAAGAGAATCAGGTCCTAAACATTTATTAGCAGAACACACTTCCACTCAACAAAAAAGTGCCGATCTTGTTAAAAACTGGACAGTTCATTCTAATCGGCTAAGTTGTTTTTATAAAATGCCTATCAAAATAAAGAGTTCATTATTTAGTCATACAAGGGTTAAAGTTTCCATAAACAATCCCTGTGTATAAACATGTCTCCTGCTAACTAGTTTGGGAGATGTTCACTTTTTAGCGTTTAGTCAAAATAACATGGGTGAGGAAGTCAGGTTTTATAGGTTGGGGAGGCACTCGTGATGTGAAAGCTTATAAAGTATGACCAGTCCCTCTCGTATACAGAGAACCTTATACGGTCCCCCTCCCGTTATGTAAGCTGCAGTTTCAATTACCCACCAATAAGCCGTAAAGGATTTCATTATTTTCTAAGCTTTTCTTCGTTGTAACTCATGGCTAGAAGTATGGAGCATCCAGTGGGACTCGAATTCATTAGAAATGATCTGCCAGTCTTGCTTCGTTTAGTTACTTACTAATCTTTGCTTAGCAGTAGTACAAGGCCAGAAGTATTGGGCATCTAGTGACGTTCGATCTCTGCCACTTTAACTTGCTAACCATTACGCAATGCGAGACGTCCAAGTGCTTCATTTAAATGAAAATGTGAAAATTTCCGAATTAACGAGGAAATAAAAAATACAATATGGATGTTGCTACGTTCTATGGTAAGAACGAATCTTTTATTGATCGCATGAATTTTCTTAGAGTATCTTGTTATAATTGTTCTATTTTATTCTTAATAACTGTTGTTTATCTGATTGCTGCCCTGTCGGCGGGGTGTAGTATACGCTGTGTGTATCACTTGCAGAAGAAAAAGAACCCCTTCGAAAAGGGGGTGTCCTTGATATGACACTGAACTGCATCTGATAGCGAGACTCCAGTTCTGGGGATCTGGGAATTGTAGAATATCCTTCATTGGTATTACTCTTAGGTCCATTCTATTCCGGAGTTGTAGTATCTGTCAGGGTCGTATTTAAAGGTCAAATAGATCTGTTTGCAAATTATTCATAATAGATCGAAATATCCGCAAAGAATTAAGAAACTACCCAAAAATGTAAATATAAACATATAATACACGCAATTCTCTAACCTCTGGGTATAAAATAACCCTAGACAGGTTGATATGCTATTAAAATCAACCATATTAATTTATGACTGCGCATGATTTGTATATTAGACTTTATCATGCGGAGATGGGCTGAAAAGTTCAGAGGCTGACCAAGATACTTTCATGGAATGTGACCAAATGAGGTCTACACACTTTTCCTATTAATGTTTCAGTTTTTAGATTTCATGGGTCAAAAAGTTATCAGTAGCAGATATGATGTCATCATGTGAACTTTTCAGCCTTTGGACTTTTCAACCCATTCTCGTAAGTTTATTAGTAAAAGATGACATTATATATTAGGTTTGGTACTATCTGCGATTTCAGACATTTACAGCCTGTTTTGGAACATATTTTCTGTGGATAAGGAGGAACTATTGTATTCTGTAAAGTGCAAATGCACGCACACCCTGATTATATGTTACATTCATATTTCCCATAAGGAAGCTGAAATGTGATTGTTGAAGTGTCATTCTAAAATGCTGTCATCAGGAGAAATATGAACATAATAGGATTAACATAATTGAAAACTAGTCGTACATACAACAAATAGATTGGATGCTAGCTACTTTCTGGCTTACCCAGTACTTCCGACACCTACAAAATATTTCATTGTCCACAGAAGTGAGACTGAATCACCCCTGGCTTACTGAACGTTATCTGAAAGTTTTTGCTTGCTAAGTCTAATCTATCTATCTATCTATCATTCAATGAAAAATTTAGCGAATAATTAAAGAAAAAATAAATCCCTTACAGATTATCTGAGACACATCAAAGTGTCACGAGACACAGTTTAAAGAATTATATATATAATTATACTGTTTTTTGCACACAATTGTTACGTTCTGCTATCAAGG
This sequence comes from Sepioteuthis lessoniana, assembly GCA_963585895.1. Classification (NCBI taxonomy): domain Eukaryota; kingdom Metazoa; phylum Mollusca; class Cephalopoda; order Myopsida; family Loliginidae; genus Sepioteuthis; species Sepioteuthis lessoniana. Next base: position 58,911,939 of record OY757929.1, on the reverse strand, counting down.
ATCAGTCCAATTCTCAGTACTTCTGATCTAGGCAGTGATGTTTCCGGTTGTATAAACACACACACACACACACACACACACACACACACACACACATATATATATATATATATATATATATATATATATATATATATCCGGATTATGTATTCTCAAAGTCTCCGCCCTGTCGGGTGGAGCTGCAGAATACGCCGACTGCACCTATGCAGATGGATTAGACATCCTGTGTATGACACTAAACTGCATCTGATGGTGAAACCCTAGTCCAGGAGCTTTGAGGAATGTTGAGTACTTTTTCATTGCCATTACTCCCAGATCCACTTTGACCCGAATTGGCAATGCATGTTAAGATCTTATCTATGGGTCAAACTGAACAGTTCAACCATTTAGTAAAGATTATTAGTTATTTAAAACCATACAGCTGTGTGCAAATTATTTATTACATAGGAATACTTGATAAATAAAATTACTGATGTTAAATAATAGTGCTTGAAACCATTTAACTGTATGCAAATAAATGGTTGATATTAGATAGAATTACTTATGTTAAATAGCAATACTTGAAACCATTTAACTGTGTGCAAATAAATGAGTTCTAATAACTCGTTAAAAAATAAAGCTACATAAAAACTATTTGTTTACAAATCATATTTATATGTTAACAGAATTTGGTATCAAGTAACCTACAAGGGTTTTTATGCCATAAAACACCAAACAATTAAAAAGCTATTATCTAGTCTGCGACTTAAAGTTTCATATTGATCACACAATAATCAGACGGAATAATGAGAAAAGTGGCTAATCAACCGTATTAATGGTATGAGAAATATTTCATGAGTATAATGTTTGTTCACGTGAAATACACACACACACACACACACACACACACACACACACACACACACACACACACACACAAAACTATAATTTATTGATCTTAGAAATCTTAATTGACCAAATATTGGAAAATAAGTTATGAAATCAATCAAGTGACAAATGACTACATTTAGAAATCAGTTGATTATTTTCGCCATATTCCAGACATAATCTGCAATTATTAAAACCTCGTTTACACGCTTGGACTTTTGTTTCGTAATATCCCATTTTATTGTGGGAGATATATATGTTTGTAAAATAATTGCAGGTTATATCTGGAAGAAAATTATATATTCTGGAATATGCTGAAATAAATAAATTGCTGAACAAAAAAGTGAATTGTTTTCTAAGTAGAGACATATTAACTGATATCTTATATATGATGTTATTTGCCACCTGATTGATTTCACAATTTATTTTCTTGTATTTGGACTTTTTAGATTTCTAAAATCAATGATTCATAATTATGTGACTTTTGCTTATACCCTAAGCTCAGAGGCTGTCGTTATGAGACAAGTGAGTCGATGAAAGAGGCTGTGACGAAGGTCATTGACCCGCCCACACAAGAGGACTTCCATGGGGCCTTGCAGAAGTTGTTGGAACGGTACAACAAGTGCATTGCAGCCGGAGGAGATTACTTCGAAGGGGACTAGAGTTTCATGTGTGTACTATCAATAAAAGTGCCCATACGAAAAAAGTCTGGAAACTTGTTTAATGATCCTCGTATATATATATATATATATATATATATACGTTATTCTATTTTCATTGGATCCGCCTATTAATATATTGTGTTGTATAATATAATGTAACATAATAAGATAATCTATCAACCGGTCTAGCTCATAATATGTTTCCCTCCATTCGCAATTTTTCAAATTTTAAAATCGCAAATAGCATGAAACATACTGTTATCAACCAGGCTGGTAAATATTATAGAATATTTTATCATACTACACAATAAACACACACACACACACACACACACACACACACACACACACACATATATATATATATATATATATACGAGTGTCGTTTAGTCTCACTCAGAGATGAGGTTTATCGCACACCTTTCACCTTTGTATAGGTCTGATTTTATCTTCACAAAAATCAAGACAGAAGTCTGAATTAGTTTTTCTGGTTATATAAGAAGTGGTAGTGGATTGTTGCAACAAAAATGTTCAGGGTGAAAATTCGCAACTCTAAGTTTCACTCGTCCAATCTTCAAGTGAGCTTGTATCGTCTGAAGTTCTGACTTCTATATTCCTCGTTCAATTCCAGTTAAAATAAAAACCGTATTTTACTACGATTCTAGAATTACCCTACATAGTTAAAAATAAATCTCTATTCATCCTTTGTTTTCACAACCCTACAATCAGTTTTTATAACTCTAAATTCAGCTATTTCCAGATTGATTTTATTTCTAAATTTTACCAGGTTTTTGGAACAGATTTGAAAACATATTTGAAGAGAACTTTATATTGCACATACCCGTCTACAACCAAATACTATGTACGGAGACAATAATAAATACCCTTAGAGAATAGGTATATCCGTTGGGAGCCTCGTAGTGTGCCACAGGATGATCCCCCAAACCCATTCTTGACCTTTATTGTCTCTGTTCTTTGAACAGACTTGTTTCGGACTCAGTCAATGAACGATTACGTCACATGGCAATATTGACTATACTTATGAAATAACCCTTTTTTTCATTTTTGTACTCCTTTCCCATACTGCTTGTTCATTAGTCAATATGTGTATAGTTCTAGCTCTTGGGACAGTTGGTGTATTCTTTCTTTTTAATACTATTGACACGTGTATCGTGTATAGAAGAGGTTAAACGTTCTTGTAAGTAAAAATGCGTTTATCTTGTCTTTCAGTCTTGGTATATCACGTATAAACTAATGCTAATATTTTTCCTTAATGAATAGGGACTCGACAAAATATTTTCCTTGCACCAACCAAACCAATAAGTACAACTAGATTTGGTTTTAAGCAAACACACGTGATTGGCCAGTCAGAAGTGACTGGTCCATCTGCATACATTAACATTTGATGTTAAAAATAGATCATTTCTGCATTCCTTTTGGAAAGAAAAAATATTCTTCTTCTGAATTCTTTAGTTTGAAATGTGATGAGAAAAATAACTAAATAATATATACCATATTGTATGATTTTTTACCTGAGCTCATATGTATGATTTTTTACTTAAGCTTATATTATGATTTTTTTTAGTGATGTAAGAACATTAAGTTTATATGTCCCAAAAATTCACTCTGAACTGTCCAGCGGGACACACAGCGTAATGATTATAGGCGTTGGTTCCCTAAGCCTCTAAAGAGACGATCATCTAGAAGTTGCAAGTTCAATCCTGACTGGAGGCGAGTAACATTACAGGAATCATTAACACTTGTACCCGGTTATGGTTAACAGAATCAGAGCAAGCGACCCTTCGTGGATTAGATAAAGGACGTGGCTCGAATTTCCGTGTAGGCTCCTGAGTTTGACAAGAAATAGCTGAAGAAGATATATCAGCTGAAACGTTGTGACAATAGTCCGAAAACCCTGAATGATAAAAATCATCAAGCTTCGTCTTAGAAATTCAGATAACTGATATTTATTTGTTATAAACTGTACACAGACACACATGTAGACGCACATGAACTAACTGTGGGTTGCATGTTTTCCATATAGATTCCATAATGACGAGATAACACATATCTACATTTCCTAACTGAAAATATCGGCGACGCTGTCGAAGGTTTCATATAATGTAATAACATTTCTTTCCTTTTTTTCAGCTCACTTCAAATCTGTCTTCCAACGAGCACGATTGGAACCCGTAAAGAAGTACGACTATCCGCAAACATCATCTCAGGAAATTGGTTGGATTTCACAGCCGCTGGTAATTATCGATTATTGATTTTATTGATTGCAATCTCAATTAAATCCCGTTACCAATAACCAGCGATGCGAATAGGTCTTTGTAATTAGATATCTTGTAAGGCTTTATCTAAGAATTGTGTTGAGGGCAATTTTAATATATAAATATATATGTATGGTTTGATTTGATTTCTTTATTTAGTGACGTATCAACCCATCGTGGACTATATATATATATATATATATATATATATATATATATATATATATATATATATATATATATATATATATTATTTCTATAAAGAAAGAGTGCCTAATGTCATTGGAAGAGCTTTTGTAGATCTAGGTCTGAATAACGTAAACACAGAATAAACGATGCTTGTTGACTGTTAGTTTTCCGCCGATGCGATCATCAGACCGAGTGGCTCCCACATGGTAGGTATCCCTTTATATACTGCTGTGTATGCCCTACCGATTGGTCTCTGTAAACGTTTAACAAGCGTCGGTGAATATCAGTAGGTGCAAATATGTTCAATCATTTCTTAAACTATTTTGTAAAAAGTTGCGATTGATTGCTGGAATCTTTAATAATTCTTGATATTTGTTGGTAAAGGGGGTTGGAGTAAAGTTCTGAACGCCGTGAGAACCGGAACTGAGTCACTGAAATTCGTTGTAGAAAACTATTAACTTCACATTAATAAATACAAAAACATCCTTTTTATTACGCCCGAGTATACATGTGTGTGTGTGTGTGTGTGTGTGTTACGGGTACTGGAAAGTTCTTGGCCTGACAAAGAAGTGAATGACCTAGAGCTATGAAACGTACATGCTATTCTACAAATTCATCCACAGTTCAGCACACTTAGTACTTTATTTTGCAAGTTTCTTTAACAGTTCCCCAAAAATACAAAATAAAAATCTGTAAAAATAGAAAAAAAAATTTCAATAAAAAAAGGAACTCTTCAGTACTCTCCATTTTTAGGAACCTACTAAAAAAATCAGTAAAGATTTTAAAGAATCATCGTTTTAATAAAAAGAAAAGTTGGAATTCTTCAGCACCTTTTTTATACATGAACTTTTGGGGATCGATTCACTAACCACTGTTCCACTATTCATGGATCATTGATCCTTTTTGGCTTTGACAGTTGATACAGCATATATAGATTTCTATTCAAAAACCAATCATCTCACATTGGGGACAGTTAACTCCATCTTAAGCATCATAGTTCTTGGTACATCTTTCAGAAAAATGACATTCTGTTCAAAACGAAGCTTTCTCATTCGGTAAACTTTCATATATATATATGTATGCCTGTCTAGTTAGAGATCCAGAGATGCATATGGTTCTTGAGCTCATTAGCGTTGAATGACTAGTTGAGGAAGTCGAATTTGAAATTGCAACACTAACTCGACATTGACATAATATCTAGGCCACTGTAGCCTTTTCTAATATGAAATACACGTCTATGATATTTATGAGAGTGAGAAGTGACCGTTTTAGTGACAAGCACTCGAAACATATGCCGTTGCACACACACACAGACACACACACACACACACACACACACATATATATATATATATATATATATATATATATATATATATATATATATATATATAATCAGATTTATGCGGTTTTCAAATTTGACCTGTTATTGGCTTTCTTAATAAATTTACTCTACTGTTAAAAATGATTTCCGGTGGGGGCTAGCACACGTGGTTAATGCCAACCAAAAATGGCGGATTTCTGATGTTAGTATTGGCGGGAAACGTTGGTCGCAGACAGGATGTAGCTTCTTGCATCTTTTAGGGGTTCAGACGCAGTTTGGGCAGCATTTAGCGTCTTCTGACAGCAGCAATATTCAATGCATCTAGATACAAAACAGGTGCGCTGGTAGTTGTGCATGCACTTGTTAGGAGCGGCAAAATGGCTTTGATTAAGAACATATTCATCATTGGTCTATTTTGTCATCTGCGTTAAGCAACGTTTATTACCAAAATCAGCTTCGTTAAGCAACGTTTATTACCAAAATCAGCTTTTTTTTCTGTGTGTGTGAGAGTGAGAGAGAGAGAGAGACAGAGTGAGTGAGAGAGAGAGAGAGAGAGAGAGAGAAAGAGAGAGGATTTAACTGACTGATTTTAACGGCATATCAACCTATGTAGGGTTACTTTATGCTGAGAGGTAAGAGAATAGCTTTCATTGGACGTTCATATTTACATTTTTAGGAGTAATTGTTTCTTAAGAAGTTTTATTTGCATATGATCCCTTCGAATACTAATAATTCTTAAGCAGATTTAATTGGTCGTCAGAAACAGCCCCAACAGGTACTATCATTCCGAGCCAGGGTGGACCTTGAAGTAATAGTGATGAAAGGATAATCCACATGCTCCAGATTACCAAAACTAGAGCCTCTCCATCAGATGCAGTTTATTATCATAACCAAGACTTCCCTTTCCGCCAGGAAAGGGAAAGGGATACAATCAGCGTATTTTATGCCTCCCCTCACACTCATGTATATACATATATATATAGAGAGAGAGAGAGAGAGAGATGAACTAATGTAAAAATAAAAACATACCATGGAGTCTCAAGTACCATCCGATACTATCAGGGACTATTCGTTGACTTTTGTAGCTGGAAATCGTAGGAGTACCAGCTGGCCTAGGCCTAGGCTTGATCATCTATTCCTACAAACAAAATTTTATCTCACGTATGTTGTAACCCTTTTATATAGGCTAAAATTTAAGTTTCAGAAAGTCGGATGATACATGAGTATATATGGTACCAAAAAACCAAATTAAAATCTAAGCAACTATTTCAAGTTAAAAGGAAAAAAAACTGTTGTTTTAAAGAATTTTATAATTAACAATTTTTCCCTTTGCGTTTTATTTCATTTTATTTATCCATTTATTTATCTTTTTTAAGCAACGAGCGTCAAATATTAAATTCGAATAAATTGCATAGCCTCTAAACTCAATATTTCGGCCTCGGAGTGAACTGAGCAGTTGACTAAATCGAGCTGTAGCCCAAAAGTACTGAGAGGCTCAAGAAGCAAAAATCTATTTTTTGAAGCAGCCTCCAATGTTTTAATACTGAAAAAACTTCGCTCTTAGATATAATCAATCAATCAATAAATCAATTCAATTCAATAAATTAACCAACTAAAGGATACCCACAAAAGGAGGAATAAGGAATAAAGAAAATTTTTCTTTCTAATTTTTTAAGTGTCTGTTTTAAATGCTAATTAAAAGGAAGAAAAGTAATATAAAAAGTTCTTTATATATATATATATACATATATATAATTATGAGAAAAAATAATTGGAAAAGTGGATAAACCGAAACACTGACAACGGATTTAAAAATGATATTTCGTCTTTATTTCAGAAAGACTTCATCAGAATGATAAATTTTTCTAAAGTTCAGCACAAGTGGAAGAACTCATCATTCTGATGAAGTCTTTCTGAAATAAAGACGAAATGTCATTTTTAAATCCGTTGTCAATGTTTCGGTTTATCCACTTTTCCAGTTATTTTTTCTCATCTTGTCGGATTTGCCAAATATACCATTTCTCCATATATATATATATATATATATATATATATATATATATATATATATTTCTTCGTTTATTTCCAGCTAACGCCAGACCGGTCGGACCGAAGACTGTACTTTGGCCGGACAAATTCAGAAGTAACGAAATTCATGGAAGCTGTTTGGCTAATGAACGAACGCTCCGATAAGAAATGACCAATCATCTTGATGTGAATTTTCGTGTGTGCGTGTATAGACAATTCTCAAGTTGATATTTAAAAAAAGTTGTTATATCTCTATCTATATTGCCTCATTGTTTTATATATATATATATATATATATATATATATATATATATATATATATATATAATTATTTGATACGCACAGATTTGTTTTATTCTTTTACTAATAATTTTCCACTTATTTTTCAAGTAAGATTAATAGTGTAAATGCTATGGGGTTTGTTGACAGTTTTTTAAACACTATATATATGATTCATTGGACAGTGGTTGTATGTAATTTGCATATTGAGGAATAGGAAAGATATATGTATTTACCCAACCCCTCCGCCATGGAGAGGATATGACACATATTTAAGCTGATTAACATATGGTTTGAATTCCAAGTTTTTCTTCTCCTATATTGGTTGCCTACCTAACCAAGGTTAAAGAACGGGGGTGGAGAGCAGATGAACTCATGTCGTTCCTGAGGATCTCAATCCGAAGTGAAGCGCAAGCAGCTTGTCCAGAATTTAAACTCGGATCATTTTCTGTTGTGAATTCATTTTATTCATCATAAAGGTACAAAGAATTCACAAAAAAGCCCTATTATCTCCTGAGGATTGTGAAAATGCGAAACTTCTGTTGTATTTTAAAATGTTCATATACAAATAGATCAGGTTTAGAAAAGACTGCTAAACAACCGTGTCTTTTATATTCTGATTGGCTTAGTTTGGTTTGGTTTTATAGCAAATCACACATTGTTGGTTATTTAATGCCAAATCCTGTTTATACTTATATATCAAATATATATGATTTGTAAACACGTTTGGTTGATAACATCCTTAAACGAGTCTGAGATCATTTTTTTACACACAGTTAAGTGGTTTCAAGTATTGCTATGTAATAGTAACAATTTACGCGCGTGCGCACACACACACACACGCACACACATATATATATATATATATTTAGAGAGAGAGAGGGATGAACTAATGTAAAAATAAAAACATACCATGGAGTCGCGAGTATCATCATTCATTTGTTTACTCATATTTAAGTAGATATACATGATATGTAAGAGATTAGTTTATCAGTAATTTCATCTTTAAATGAGTCTGAACTAATTTGTTCGCATATTAGTATTGCTAAGTTAAATGATTTTAATTACTGCTATCTAACACTTATAATTCTTTTCAATATTACTCACTCGTGTTCACACAGTTAAAGCGTTCCAAGTATTGCAATGTATAACTAACAATTCAATCAAATATCAGTCATTTGTTTACACACAGTTAAATGATCAAACAGTTCTATTTCTAACAATTCAATTTAGCATCTCATTTGTTTGCACTCAGTTTAAATGTCAAATAGGTCTATTTGACCCATAGATAAGACCCTATCACGTGCTACCACTCCGGGTCAGAGTGAACCCGGGGGTGATGGTAACGAAGGAGTACTCTGCATTCCCCCAAAGCTCCAGAATTACTGGAGCCTCACCCTCACATTGTTAAAAGTAATACCAAGAACACTCGTGGGGGAGTTACCCTCTGCAGAAATACAGTTGGTGTATTCTACAGCCCCAGCTAACTGGGCTATTTTATATTTTGATATATATATATATATATATATATATATATATATATATATATACTATTCCTAGCAAAAAATTATTGAATTAGCACAATTAGAGGATGTTCTATTTTTTGTTAATGAATTCCATAATTTTTCTTTCAGTATTGGGTTATTCCGTAATATTTTTCTCTGCAAACCTAGAAAAAAATATACCATCAATTTAGATTATCTAATTGAGTCTGTTTAAAGAATAAATTTATGAAGTTAGAATGTTCAGCTATTAAAATGTTTTCCGTCTTATCAGTTATTAGTTTATTTTCAGCTAAAAAAAACAAACAAAAAAAAACAAAAAACAAACAAAAACAAAAACTCCCAGTGAACATCCTCTAAGTGAACATTCTCTAAGTGGGCTCATTCCATTTTTTTGCCTAGTGTTGAACATAATACTGGTAATAAATTTTATAAATAACAGGTACAACTATTCCGAGTCAAAGTGGACCTGGTAGTAATGCCTATGAAGAGATACACCATACTCCCCATAGCGCCGGAAATTAGGCCTCCTAACAAGATGCAATTTAATATCATACCCAAGACAAGTCTTTTTGGTGGGGGGGTCTTCCCCCTCTGCGTAAGGTATAGTCAGTGTATGAGAAAAAAAAAAGGTCAATTTACAAGGCAGGAAAACCGAAAAGGTATTCAACTAATCAATTTCTAATTTCTTGCACATTTCCCAGTAGATCACTGTTCCCACTCTTGTTACGCTTAACTTAATATTCATTTTGCGTCTGTTTGTTGCATTAGCTTATCATGTGAATAATCGTTTTATCTGTGTCACCACATAACTTAAACTTGCTTTTCTTCTGCATTTTACCAATTTATGCTTTGTTGTAATTGGTTCTTATAGCATTATTTTTCTTCTTGGAAGTTTTTGGTTTTTCGCTGGAGTCGGAGAAACAGCAAGCCTCCTCTGGTTTCCAGTACTCTTCTCGGTCTTCTGGCCGATCTCAACAATGCTGTCGTTTGGATGGTCTCGATTCGTCCGCCGATTTTCAACTTTTCCAGACCCATTTTCTAAGCCTTTGCAGACCGTTCCAAGCGTGCCAATTAATAAGATTTTTTCTCTTAATTATCAAACTCTCAAGAAAGATTCGAAAACATTCTTTTATACCATATTTTTTCTAAAAGAATGAGAAAAGAGAAAAGTTTGAACTAAATATATATTTTTTAATATTAAAGGGGTTTATTTCTAAAAAAAAAAAAAAAAAAAAAGAAATAGGCTTCATGTACAATTTCGTCCAAAAGGTTTAACGAAGTTGTTTTTTTTTCTCGTGAAGGAGTTACAAAAATGTTTATTGTGCGGACTATATGTTCTCTATTTCGAAGAAGAGGTATTTTCCCAAAGTAGAAGAGTTCAATGTTCATTTTTAAAGTTATAATAACTTGATTCTGGAGAGATAAGATTGGTTAGTTGGGTTTTATGACATATCAAACCTTGAACGTTATTTAATGCCAAATCCTGTTTATACTTTTATATTAAATATATATTATTTATACATGAATAACTGGTAGGTAATATTTTAAACAAGCCAGAGTAAAATAGTTTCAAGTACTGCTATCTAATACGAATAATTCTATTTAATATTGATAATTTATTTGTACACAGCTAAATGGTTTCAAGTATTCCTATCTAACACGAATGATTCTTTTAGTATTAATCATTTGTTTGCAAACAGTTAAGTTGTTTCAAGTATTGCTATCAAACACTAACAATTCAATTTAACATCAGTTATTTGTTTGCTTACAGTTAAATAGTTAAGCAGATCTATTTGAACCATAGATAAAACTAACACTTCGAGCAGAGTGGATTTGGAAGTAATAGCAATGAAGTTGTACTCCACATACTCCAAATCTCCAGGACTGGAGTTTCACCATCAGATGCAGTTTAATGTCATACTCAGGACTCTGGTTATACTTGACTCAAAGATAAGACCCTAACTGGTACTACAAGTCCTAGTCAGCGCAAACCTGTGAATAATGGCAATGAAGGGGTTCTCTATATTCCCTAAAGCTCCAGGACTGAAGCCTGACAGAGAGTTTGTGTCATATACCAGGACACTCGTTGTGAAAGGTCTTACTTCTCTATAAAGATGCAGTCAGTATATTCTACAGTCCTAACTGACTGGGTTGGGCCGAGAAGGCAGTGCTTGACTTGAAAAAGGAGTTGGAGTTGAAAAATATTCAAAGGAAAAAATTATTGACGGGAAAAACTGGCAGTTACTCGAAACGAATAGAATATATTGAATTTAAGGAATTCAATGGAATGTGAGTAACAAGGTAAGACATACAGAAAAAAACATTTTCCAGTTTAATTATACGGGTAGAAAGAGAATCTTTTTTTTTTTGTTATTATACAAATTGAAAAAAAAATTCTTTTGTTTGATGTGTAAATAAAATAAGCAGTTGAGAAAAAGGACTGGCCTTAAGTGTCCGTCAAGCTTCTTGGTAGATTGATGTTGGTGCAGTCTCTTGATACATGACTGGTCTGCTATTGGAACTACAATTGCTTTCTTGGCTCGAAACATTCTCCTTTGATGTCATTTGAAAGCTGAAGTAGTTTGGATATTGATTCAAAAAAGGGATTGTGTCAATTTCACAATTTTATGGATTCAAATATCCTTCCGAATATCTTTTCAGTCTCTGAAGGAAATGCTCCCTAAGCGCGTAAAACGATTTCTAGAATTTTATATTGTTGCATATTGACCCTTGACCGAGCCGTCATTCAGAGATGCACCTGTTTAAATAAGCGGTAGCAGTCATGTAATCTATCGGAAGTTGTTGGCGTATTGAAATAGTATATGCAGATGTCTGCTTGGCAGTTGGAGTTAGTGAGGGTCTGAGTCAGAGTCAGCTTGCAGTCACTGAGACCGCCCTGCTGAGGGCGGTGACCCTCAGGGCTTCCGGTCGAGAAGCAGAAGTGGCAAGTGAGGTTTCAAGATAACACAGAGAGCTATGGTTAAGAGAAGAAGTTATGGGTCAATATAGCAGTCTGTCTTTGTTTCTCTCCGTCCGACTCACACCACAGAAGCTTCAAGCACAAATATATTTTTAAAAAAGTGTTTCCTTCATCCCGCTATACAACAATATGAGAGGAATTCAATAATCCTACTGCTCAAAAATCATTTTAATTTTGAATTAATTTTTAACTTAATTCATTGAGTCCTAATATTCATTTTGAGGAATTATTTTCATTTTGTTATGGTATATATATATATATATATAGTCATCCACAGACAGATCTGTTTCGTTCTATCAGAACTCATCAGTGTGGCTAGACAGTATCTTCCCGTAAATTTTTAAACGGTTATGAATCACAATTACTATTGTTTACATACATCCGTTCAACGGTAGCCGAGACCTCAATTCAACTACGAAGAGGCTTGCAATAGACGCTAATGGCAACACGATTACTTCTCCGCCAGAGAACTCAACCGCACGGGGGTAGGGGAGTATATATCTCTATAGTCATCCAGAGACAGATCTGTTTCGTTCTATCAGAACTCATCAGTGTGGCTAGACAGTATCTTCCCGTAGCTGGGATCGAAACCCGGTTGACTCAAACGTCAAACCAAAGCTTCTAACCATTCAGCTACGAGGAGATATTAGCTGCAAAGTAAATTTTTAAACGGTTATGAATCACAATTACTATTGTTTACATACATCCGTATATATATATATATATCAGAATGATAAAAAGTGAAAATAATTCCTCAAATTTAATATATGGGCTCAATGAATCATATGTATATATGTGATTATTAGACAAGAGGGCGAGAAACTGACAATATACAAGCGCCTTTGACTCTGCGCTACGCTATTTTGACTTAGGTATTCATAAGCTTTATCACCGATATTGAGCACACCTTATTTATATGTATATATTCATATTGTCATCAACAGACAGACTATTTCGTTGTATCATAACACTTCAGTGTGGCTCGACATACGAAATGCTTCAAGCTGGGATTGAAAGCCGGCTAATTTTACATCAGTCGGATATCTTACCCCAGATCCTTCGTTATTCTCTTCGTTTGTGAGGGAATTTTTTTTACGTATATATCTTTTTACATGTACGTTATCGGCTATCGGGAGTGCTCAATTCTTGAGAAGGGCTATTGCGTATCAGTTCAAGTAGTAGCCGGCAAAAGACTCATGGGGGTGAGAAGCATATACATCGTCATCCACAGACGGTTTCGTGTCATCATAACTTTTCAGTGTGGTTAGACACACGAGATGCTTTAAGCTGGGATCGAAACCCGGCTATATTCGGGACAAAAATAAGCTTCGTTAAAACTGTTGTGGTTTTACATTGCCCTCTGCTGCATAATGTTTGCGTATTTATCTGTGTATGAGGATAGATAGATCGATTCGATGTTATACGTATGTACTTCTTGTGAAAAGAAGAAAAGGGAATGAAAACCTTTTTGCTAAGAAACCGTGAGGAAAATTTTCCGATTGATCTTTTCAATAACAATAATAAATGCTTAATAAATTAACATTGCCGGGGACAATTAATCTAAATAAGAGTATAACTGTCTCAAGAAGTAAAATAAATTTACGAAACTAACACTACTCGGCAGGTGGTCATAAAACGCATTATAATAACATCGTATTAGTTTCTTTTATTGTTGAGGTTTCAGAAACATAATCCTGTCGTTAAACTAAACACAATAGATAGATAGATAGATAGATAGATAGATAGAAACAGATAGATAGATAGATAGAAACTGATATATATATATATATATATATATATAGAGAGAGAGAGAGAGAGAGAGAGAGAAAGAGAGATAGATAGATAGATAGATAGATAGATAGATAGATAGATAGATAGATAGATAATATTTTATAAAATAAGCAATTATTTAAGAAAGCTATCTTCAATTCTAGATAAGTTTATTTGTTGTGGCTTGTTGAATGAGCTGGTCTCGAGTTTCGTGCTTCTCTTAATAAATGTTTCTTTGCCGCTGAAATAAGATGCAGGAGTTTATAAAACGAAATTCGAAGAAGAAAAAGAAAGTAAAGAGAGTTGAAGGAAATAGAAAAAAATGAGAAGAAGAAGAAGAAGAAGAAGAAGAAGAAGAAGAAGAAGAAGAAGAAGAAGAAGAAGAAGAAGAAGAAGAAGAAGAAGAAGAAGGCGATAGAAAGAGGGATGACATAGAGAAAAAAAAGAGGCGGCGAATTAAATGGTGGAGACAAGGCAAAAGAAGGAAAGAAGAAGAAGAGAAAAAGACTTTAACGGCATGTCAACCCGTCTTGGGTTATTTTAGACGTAAAGGTTAGAAAATCGTGTTCATTGTATGTTTATATTTAGATTGTGTAGCTGTTTCTTTAAACTCAGTTACGTGATTGATATCAAGTATTCCTATTCAATACAAGTAAGTTGCACAATACTGTATGGCTTCAAGTATATATATATATATATATATAGAGAGAGAGAGAGAGAGTGATAGATAGATAGATAGATAGATAGGTGGATAGATAGATCTAACACCTGTAATGTATGCACAATTATATGATTTCAAGTAATTATAATAATCATTTTTGCACAGTTATATAGAATCAAGTGACTAATAAAAATCCTTTGTAAATATTTATGTCTTCAATTAACTATTCCTAATACAGATGAATTAATTATATGGCATCAAGTATTCTTATTTAATACAAATAAAGTAAAAAGAAAAGTTGGCGACCGTATTCGAGGTCGACCAGAAGACTCCCTTTTCAATAGCTACTACACCGAGTTGTAAGGGAGGGCGCTACTCCTTTCCCCGGATTGCTCCACTTTACCCTTGATACGTACCTTATATTGCTGAGTGTTAAGCAAGGAGGTATCAAGTACCATTTTTAAAGGCTTTGGTATGACACGACCTGGGATTGAAGCCAGGTCTCCCGGGCCTTTGGCGCACACTCTACCCACTAGACCAATG
Source organism: Sepioteuthis lessoniana (assembly GCA_963585895.1). Lineage (NCBI taxonomy): Eukaryota > Metazoa > Mollusca > Cephalopoda > Myopsida > Loliginidae > Sepioteuthis > Sepioteuthis lessoniana. Next base: position 58,896,855 of record OY757929.1, on the reverse strand, counting down.
AGCCAGTTCAATACAAATAATTTGTCCCAACTCTAGGTTAAATAGTACCACTACTGTTCTTCCACTAAGATTGTTTTGGCATTGAATAAACCACGAAGTTTGATATGCCATTAAAATAAAGAAACCTAACCAAACAAATAGGAGATGTCCTCATGGTGTAATGCTTAAAGCGCTGGACAGTAGAATCATAGTAAGCGAGTTCGAACTCCAGTCGCGTTATTACGTTCACCCTTATCTTCCCAGCTATAGGTTAAATAACATCATTCTTGAAGGATGGCTTTGGCATTAAATAACCCACGAAGGTTGATATGCCATTAAAATAAAGAAACCTAACCAAACAAATAATTTGCAAATGGATCTATTTACTCATCGATGGGACCATGGCAGGTACTATCACTCCAGGTCAGAGTGAATCTGTAAGCAATCGCAATGAAGAGGTACTTAACAATTCTCAGAGCTCCAAAACTAGATTCTCATCATCAGATGCAATTTATTGACGTAGTCAGGATAGCCCCTTTTTGAGGGAGTCCACTCCTCAGTTTGCATATTCTAAGTCTCGTCAACAAGACAGGAGAAACCGGGGTGAAGAAGGGATGTGAAAGGCGACTTAAAGGAAAAAGAGCTGAGAAGAACAAGCAGAAAGCAAAGAAAGATTATATATATATATATATATATATATATATATATATATATATAATGTGTGTATGTATATGTGTGTACATGTTTGTGTGTGTGCGTATGTGAGTGTGTGTGAGTTGCCTTTTCCACGTGTGCAGAGTATGTTTGTTAACTAATTAAACTGATTCATTGTGGGTGGCCGACAAACCCACAATAAACAAAATAAAAATAAAGCGATGGTTCTTTCTATTTCTTAACTTCATTCAGACCCCCACCTCGAATTGAGTCTGCCGAAATATATATTGTTCCAGAGGTGGAGTTCATAGATTGAAATGAGGGAGTGGAAGTTGTCGGGTAGAGGAAGGTGAATTCCTTCTTTAGATCGCCATAAGAGCAACTAATGAAGATTGTTTTTCTTTTGGTGATACAAAGAAGAAATAAAGAAAAGAGTGAAATTCAGTAAAGAAATGGTGGTTAAAAAATAAAAATGAAAATAGATAGATAGATAAATAAATAAGTTGTGTGTGTGTGTGTGTGTGTGTGTGTGTGTGTGTGTGTGTGTGTGTGTGTGTGTGTGTGTGTGAGATTCGAAAGTTTAGAAACGAAAGAAGGCTAGAAAGAAAAGAAAAAGAAAGAGAGAGACAGAGACAGAGAGAGACGCGCGCGCACACACACACACACACACACACACACACACACACACACATACACATTCACAAAAAAAAAGGATTAAAAGAAAGAAAGAAAGAAAGAAATAAAGAAAATTATTCCAAAAAAGAAACAGGCTAAAATGGTTAAGAAAGAAAGAAAAAAGAAAATAGATTGCAAAGAAAGAAAGAAAGAAAGAAAGAAAGAGGAAAAAACAGAACCAAAAAAAGAAAATGGATAAGAAAGAAAGAAAGAAAGAAAGAAAGAAAGAAAGAAAGAAAGAAAGAAAATAGACATACATCATTAATTATTACAGAGTAATTATGAATTCATAGATAATCAAAAATAATTCAAAATTTAGTAACATTAGGCTTTCAAAAGTAGCTCTATACCCTACTTATTGTGACGCGAAAACTTTACTTTTATCCCAAAACGGAGTTTTATTTTCGCACGTGTGAAGACGGGGCAGGTTGGCACTTGATCCCTTGTAGAATAAGTCCTCGTTCAGAGTTTTTTCCTCAGGCATATAAGAACTGGCATATTATGTGGGGGATTACTTTATGGCTAGACTGACCGCCGCTGGCAAGGGGTTCCAAATTTCACACTATCCACACACCCACCAGGTCGCTTTTCTTCCGCCCCTAGAACAACGGAAGATATGGACCTCTAGGTTTAGACGTAATAATATTATATTGTAGTAGTCGGCAACTCCGGTTTCCCCCGGCGAGCGTTCTTTTAGTGTCCTGTGGTGGGGCGCTCTCGACCGGCCGTGGTAGCGTTGCGCGGTTCGGTCGGGTGTGTTCCACCACTGGATACATCACCTCTGGCCTCAGGGGGCCGTCCCCCCAGGCTTTAACCCTCTTCGGAGGGGTTGGGTTTATCGCCCAGCGCCTGAGGCGCCCCGAAAAAGGGAATGCCGACGGGGTCCGAGGCATTTTTGGAACTGCCTATCGCGTTGGGCTACGGCCCTGCGACAGGACCCACCTTAAAAACGGCCTTGTGCCATATTCGTACGTTGGTGGGACGTAGGATAAATACGGCAACTCCGGTTTCCCGTGTGATATTTTAAAGGAATTTATAGGACCATTTTAAGCAAGATAACATAAGGCGAACAGAAGCTGAAAAGGAAGCATGAAGTAACAAATTCGTAGCAGACGCTACAAATAACTACTTAGACTACGTGGTAACATTAAAATACATGAATCTTTTATTACACATAGATATACACCGTCAAAGTGTCAAATATATAATAAATGAACAGTCCATGAACATAAATGTCTTTCTTCTTTTCTTTTCTTTCGTTTTCCTTCAAATTGAGAGAGAGAGGGGGGGTATATAAAATTGGGTATAAGGAGAAACAGTCCCAAAGGTACTTATCTTATTTTCCTTGATGGAGTTCCTGTGGAGAATCTTTCCTCTTTTACGGGCTAATAGACTTTATGCTATTTTTAACACTGGCTTGAAGAAAATGGCTTCTTCAATCTGAAATATTTTTATGTCTTCTTCTACCCGGAGTACTGGCTTTGGCTCCGTCTGCCACGAGCCCTGTCCAACAACTAACTTTTTCTTTTCGTTTTTTTTTCGCTGACGGGAAGAAGGTGCCACTTCCGTTTTAGGGTCCCAGCCAATCACTTGGCTTCTCTCTTCCTCCCCCTGGTCGGGCGATTTCTTAGGCCTACTAGATGTCACCCAAGTCAGGTTACTGAGGACAGATAGCTTGACCTAATTTACTATCATGCCTTAACGGTCATTCTCTGATGGCTTGCTACTGTTAATTCAAACAAGAGGATAGCAGTAATCATATTTCTATCTTCTCAATGGGACACCACGTGACATTATAAACTCAGTCTGGCAACCCTGTTTACCTGAATCCTATTAACACTTTCGCTACAACTTTTTCAATTTTCCGTAGCTTCAATTTACTGCGTTTTTTTTTTTTAGTTAAAACAACTGTTTCAAAAAGGGGACATGGTATGAAATTCGACTATAGTTGCACAAAGCGTTGTGCAGCAGTAGGATTTCAAATATAATCATACATCGCTATTCACAAGGAATTCGACTGTAGCCACACACAGCACGACGTAAGGGAATCGCGTATAGATACATGCGGCATGGTACAGCAACAGGAATTCGTTTATAATTGCATAAAGCACTGTATGGCTCTAAGAATTAGAGTATAGTCGCACATGGAATCGCTCTAGGAATTCGACTATAGTTGAACACAGTACAGCGTGGAACAAGGAATTTGACTCTCGCTACACTCGGCAGTGAGAAGATTCAACATTCTTGGTTCATTTTGGATTGTTAAATAATAAACTGCCCTCCACAACCCCCCCCCCAAAACCCCAAAAAATCCCAAACAAGCAAAACAAAAACAAAACAAAACAAAAAACCACAAAATCCCCACAAAACGCTTCATGATCTATATACAATTTAGTTATATTCAGATAAGTTGGCATATCTGATAAATTCGATCACCAAAAGACGATTGATCGGTTCAAAACAAATGAATAACAAACTATTTGGAATACTTGCTCGAACAATAAATTGAAAAATTCCCACCAATTATCAAAGAGAACTACAAGAGTTACCGAAGAGTGAGAAAGAAGGAAATAATTCTTGCTCGACACCGCGTAACTTACACATAGTTAACACACTCATATATCTTAAAAGAAGATCCTCTATTCTGTGTTGGCTGTCATTCACCATTTACAGTGAAACATAAATTGGTAAATATATTGATTTCCATAAAATCTGTTTAGACATTACCTGGTGGGAGTCCTGAAGGACCTTTTTGAGCAGGTCAATCTGAATGACATTTTGGATTCCAGATGGAGGTAGGACTGAACCAAAAATTTAAATGCTCCACCAGAATTTTACAAACTGTTCTACAAGGAAAGTTAACAAAACCAGATCTTTCTACCAGACTGCCTTTCTACAAATAACTATCATTTTAAATCTGTACTTCTATCGGCATTAAATGATTCACTGTAGTTACTGTGCCGTAAAACAAATCAAACCAACCCAACCCAAACCAAAAGACGAAAAAGATAACAAACATCTGCTGATGGTAAGTCCATCAATGTTTAATTTTCATAAAACCAAAATATTCTCCAATTGTTTAGATCGTTGTATGTTATTGTTTGATATACGAAAGTGATAACTTTTGGTCTATTGGCCAGCCAATTTGAAATAATGGTAAAAGTCACTTCGTAAAACAGATTTAATTAATATTTGATTATGAACAAGAGTGTATTGATTTTATAAGTAGCTCAGTGTTTGTTCACATTGCAAATACATGACACTAAAATTGATATATAAACAGAATAATTGTTTATCAAGCAAACATTAATTATATACTTGGCAGTATATAGCGTGTGATATAGCACCGACCAACATTTCTGGAATAGTTTCTTTTGATTTCTATAAAAAGGTTTTTATGAACAACTTTATTTATATCAGTGGTCTCCTAAGTTTTGAGTGCATCGGCCATGTTGTATATTTCACGAATATTTACAGGTCAGAATGTGGATCTGTAGGACAAATTAAAATAAAGCGTGCTTTTACAGTTTCACTGCGACAATTCGTCATTACACTTACACAACATAGAAAGACTATTTCTAGATTCAATCGATTTTTAAAATTTGAGCTTCAAATTACAGCGTTGACTGCTACGAAGCTATTGTATTGTCTACACCAACGTGAATCAAAATAGTGGTATATGTACCAGTGCTGGTACAAAAGTCATCGATTACAGGTACATAGTAAGTTTCCAGTTTCACATTATCATAATACATATAGCAATTAACATAATGTAAATTATTATATCCATTGTATAAAGAAAAATTGATAACAAGGTAATCCATGTAGAAGGAGAGATTTATTGAGAAGCAAAGTTGACACTATAGCGTTTCGGTTCTAATGAACTATCATCAGGACTATGAGGGATGATACTAGTGATGTTAAACCAAGGATGGATGTGTAAAAAGTGCAAAATATAAAAAAAACTAGGGAAAATTTGTATAACAAGAAAAAGTTGGCCGTTTATGACCTTTCTAGTCATAAACGGCCAACTTTTTCTTGTTATACAAATTGGCTTTATTCTCTTATTTTTACAATAAGGAAGGCACAAGGCATTGAAGTTTTGTGGGAGAGGGGAAGGGAGCGGTCATGCTGTTTCTATATTTACTAAGGGAACCTAGCTAGCCACATTCGCCGACCCATTCAACAGTACAATATATAGACAATCATACATCACCATGCGCGCTGCAAGCACCAAAATACCACATTTGCTCAGTGAAAAGACCTACTTAAAACCTCGAATATAATGTATGATTTTATTTACAATTGATGATTTATTTACAAAAGATATTATATGATGGGGATGGGAGAAAAATCCCGAAATACAAAAACAAAAACAAGGAAAAAATCCCCGTTTGGTTACCCTCCCATCCACCCGTCTACAAAATGAAGGCCGACTGTTTTCCGGTGCCCGAAAACACCGCAAACAAGCCGGACCTACCCTAAAAGAGTGGGGGTTCCTAATCTAATTGGGCAAAAGAAAAGAAAGGTTTGGGTGCGGTATGGGCAGTTAATAGCAGATAATATGATTTTTATACACATGAAATTCCAAGATCTTCAACAAAAGCGGGCTGGAGTAAGGCTTGAGGTACAAAAGCAATAGGGATGGGGAAGATCTTGGAGACTAACAACTAGATGACGGGGACAATGACACACAACATACTGCTAACTAGGTTTCAAGGTGGGAAAAACTTTTGCCTACTTACCCGGGACGAGGTCCCAAAGGACCCGTACCGTAGACTCCATGGGCAAGAAGAGGAGGGAAAGATGACTCCAACATTACCCCCTTTCGTACGACCAGGCTCGCTGCATTCACCCACCTTCTGTCGAATGTTATGCGATCCAAGCGTTTTCTATCGCATCTGATTTTGACCCTAAGCTGATGCCTAAAATAAAAAACCAGATAACGATGGGAAAAGTATGCATCGTCATACAATCCCTTCTTTCGCATCGTTCAAATCACCATTCGAGCTACAGCTAGGATCGCGAGAAACACCACACACTTCTCACCCTGAAACGGAGGTAAAACGTTGACTACGACGTAACCAACGTCGAGCAGCACGAGCTGCTTGGGTTCGATGCGAGCCGTCCACTCCCCGACGTGATCCCAGAACGGTCGAACTCACTCGCAGTAGTAGAAAGCATGCTCAGCCGTTTCTTCTAAACCACTGCCGCAGCGAGCACAATCGGGCATGTCTGCCAGGCCCGCTTTGAAGTTCAAGCCGAGAAGGGGTAACGCGTTCCGTGTAAGTCGCCAGGTGAGCGAGAACTCGGAGTGGTTCAAGAAGCTAGATCCTGACGCCCAATTCCAGTGAGAGCGGATCTCCTCCGCCGTCCAGCCGTGCCGCTCACTAAGAGGGTCCGAAGCAGAACCCACCACAAGCTCCCGATATAGCTCTTTTCGAGGCCGTGAAAGGTCACTGGACCCAGGAAGGTTACGAAGGGCCGCTCAGCACTCGCGAACAAATGCTGTTTTGCCCATCGGCTTACGTAGACATTCAGAAAAAGTTGGCCGTTTGATTAGAGAATCAACGTTTGTTGTTTGAGATTACATCATTTGACTTATTAGAAATATTGTGTAGAATTTATGTTCCGTTTGTTTATCGAGAAACATTCCTTGTTTTATTAAATTTTTATATTTTACTGGTATAAATTAACATCATTACAGATATTCAAACAATATTTTCTTGTTTCATAAACATAACAATATGGCACAAATATGGTACAAATATGGTACAAGTCTGTTGCACATTCGAAGAAGATCCTGCCAGTACCAGCCATGTCCGCTGAATGTAGAATACGTGGACTGGATCTCTGCAGAGTGATAAGAACCTCTTCAGCGAGTGTCCTGGATATAACACTAAGCTATCTGATGGTGAAGCTCCTCTTCCGCAGCTTTGGGGAATGTGAAGTATCCATTCATTGTCATTATTCCCGAGTCTACTCTGAACCGGAGAGGTAATACCCGTTAGGATCCTATCAATAAGTTAAATAGAAATATGTTTAATCATTATACTTGGAACCAATTAACTGTGTGCGAACAAATAAAAATGTTGAACAGAATTACTAAATAGCAATAACTGAAACTATTTAACTGTGTGCAAATAAAACTGTTAGTATGAGATAGCAATACTTGAAACCATTTAACTGTGTGCAAATAAAACTATTTGTGTTAGATAGCAATATTTGAAATTATTTAACTGTGTGTAAATAAAACTATTAGTGTTTGATGGCAACACTTGAGACCATTTAACTGTGCGCCAATAAAACTATTTGTGTTTGATATCAATACTTGAAATCATTAAACTGTGAGCAAATAAAACTATTAGTGTTAGATATCAATACTTGAAATCATTTAACTGTGTGCAAACAAATGAGTTCTGGCTCGTTTAAAAATTTTTACTTTCAAACTATTCGTATTTGATATGCATAAACCGGGTTTTGCATTTACTAACCAACAAGGGTTGATATGCCGTAAAAATTAACCAATCAACAACCCTGCCGGTATGCCTAATCAGATAAAAGAACCCTCGTATTTATATACATTTGAGAGAGAGAGAGAGAGAGAGTGTGTGTGTGTGTGTGTGTGTGTGTGTAAACGAGGCATTAGTAAATAAACTTTATAAATTTGTTAATCTTGACCAATTTCGGATTCAGGTTATTATCAAAAGATATTTATTTCAATACTGATCATATTTACCAACCCCTCCGCTCGGGCAGGATATGACACAAGGTCAATTTTTAAGCGGAGTTTAACAGGTTTCAATTCAGAGTTTTCCTTCTCCTAGACTAGTTGCCTCACCAAGGCTGAAGAACCTAGTCTGTCCGACTATTTACCCATAGCTGGAGGGAGAATAATTGGATTCATACGTTTCCCAAGGGTATTAGTGCTATGTGAAATGCAATCAGACAGGTCCAGGATTTGAACTCGTGTCGCCGTATCCATATCCTGCAACGATAACCATTACACCACGGGCAACTCCACATGAATGTTAGGGGATTGGTGTTCATGCGAGGATTGGAGTTGAGCTTTATCTTAACAATTTAACCAGTGGAATAGCTGTTTTTTGAAAATATTTTAAAATCAGGAATATCATTTTTATTCTATAGAAGATGCCAAGTTGGAAAATCAGTCTATAAAAGTTAATGAATCTTTTAATAATGATTGCTTTAAATATCTATTTTAAATATTAAAGTTAATGAGTAATGAAAGTAAAAGTGATTAGTGGTTAAAATAAAATGTTTTGATGGCTACTTTAATTTGTTGTTGAATATTTGGGGGTTACGGTTTCTTGACATAATTTCCATCTGTATTTATGGATTTCTAGAATTGATGAAATATTTGATAAATCTTTTTCAATCTTCACTAGTAAAGTGGATTTAGCGTCCCTATTAAAATCATCGCTCATTAAACGGAAATGCTTTACTAGGAGAAGTTTATTATGATTCAAAGATTCATTTCTGTGTCTGTAGTTGCTTATTCTAAAATTGAAAGGTTGGTTGGTTAGGTTTTATGGTATATCCCCCTTTGTAGGTTATTTAACGCCAAATTTTTTAAATGTAAATATTCAGTTCTATTTCAAACAATTCATTCTGGCATGAGTACACAGCTAAATTGTAAAAAAAAAAATTCTATTTTAAGCTATTCAGTTTAGTCAAACAGTTCTAATTCAAACAAATGAGTTCAGCATAAGTTCGCAGTTTAGTTCTATTTAAATCTATTTTATACAAATAATCAGTTCTATTTCAAACAATTCAGTTTAGCATGAGTACACAGTTTAATTGTCAAAAACATTTCTATTTTAAGCTATTCAGTTTATTCACACAATTCTAATTTAGCCAATTCAGTTTATTATAAGTATAGATTTTGTTTACACACAGTTAAATGTCAAAACAGTTCTATATTAAGCAATTCAGTTTAACGTAAGTACAGTTACAATGTCAAAAACAGTTCTATTTCAAACGATTCAGTTTAGCATAAGTACGCAGTTTAATTGTCAAAAACATTTCTATTTCAAGCTATTCAGTTTAGTTAAACAGTTCTAATTTAAAGAATTCAGTTTAGCATAAGTATGCAGTTTAGTTCTATTTAACCTATAGATAGGGCCCTATCAAGTGCTGCCATTCCGGGCCAGAGTGAACCTGGGAACAATAGCAATGTAGGGGTGCTCCGCATTTCCCAAAGCCACAGGATCACTGGAACCTTACCATTGTTTAGTGTCATATCAGGACACTCGTTGGGGGCGTGTCTTACCCCTCTGCAGTGGTGCAGTCGGTGTATTCTACAGCTCCGGCCGACTGGGCAAAACATAGAAAGACTATTCTGATTCCCATATATATTGTTTGGAGCAACTTGTTCATTCTAAAAGATAGATCATGTAATAATGCTATTACAGGTTGATTTGTGGTAAATTTTGAAAGTCTTATTGTTTACAGAATTAGTGAATGAATGAATGTAATTGATTTGTTTGCGGTGTAGGGTTAGTGAGTGAATGTATTTGTGGTACCCGATAATTTAACGTTAAGTTTTGTATATTTAATAAGGTTTTAATATTTAGTATTTAGCGTTTCCCCACAGGTTTAATGTTTTCCCACACGATTATGTTGAAGTTTGATATAGAGTGTTTAGTTTAAAATTAAGGTAGAATAAGCACATGGAAAAAGTTAGTGAATGAATAAAGCATATGAAACAAATAATGGTTGTAAAACGGCGCGGACAAAATGAACATTTAAAACAAGGCGACGAACAAAAACAAATTTATATTCTACAACAATAAATCTTACATTGATACATAAAAGAAATTACTAACTCTACTAACAAAATAATAGTGTGTGTATATGTGTGAGCTCGTGTGTGTGTGTGTGTAACACAACTAAGCTATAAAAAGAATTACTAGTTTAAAATGTCCTTTTTTTATGGTTAGAAACGGGCAGTTTCTCAGAGACTGGAAAGCGTCTCATAGTTATTGTATATGAATGTCTGCGAGGCCCATGCATGGTGTTGCTTTTCTCTCCTATCGATTCACGCTGAAGGGAGTGTGTTGCTGCTGCGAAGAAATTTGGTCAAAGAGAACAAGGGTGTTTGAAGACGACGTATTTATTGAAAATACGCGTCTTGTAGGTGGCTCAAAAACGCAGGACTTGAATTTACGCGCGGACGTAGTTTTAAACATGTCACGTGGTCCTCCTGGCCAATGGTTTCCTGAGACTGAACAAGTGAGCGTCTGCCATCTTTGTGGGAATAAGTGGCATACCGCCCAAAAATAATTTATAGGAGTGTAAAGTCCTATAGCGGCACAGTCTGTTTTTACTCCTACATTATTATTTTCTTGGTATATTTGGGTTTTTTTTTTTGGTAAATATCATTGAAGATTTTTTTTAAACATACAACGATTATTCAAGTATACCCGATTCTAGAAACACATCCCTTTCTTCGGGTTTTATTTTTAGGATGTCCCTGCGGTACATAAAAATTTAAGCTAAAAGGTATATATGAATATATAATATGTATAAGAAATTAATATCTTACTGCTTTTTATGTTGGTTTCATAACTAAAATTTCTGTGTATCAACTACGATACAATCATCAGATGAAACTCATAAAAGACGAGATTTTTGTTCAGACTTTATCCTGCTCCGCTGGCCAACATTTGGTTCAGCACTTGGTTCACCACAAGCCCACAAAGTGATTTAGTGACAGCCAGCACTGGTATAATATATATATATATATATATATATATATATATATATATATATATATATATATATATATATATATTTGCTTGTGTTGCACATTACAAAACAGATTCATTTAAGCGTTCAAGCAACTTGTGAGAGAACCATGTAAGAATAATTAACCATACACACACACACACACTCACACACACACACAAACGTATGTACATACATACATAAATTTATAAATACCCATCCAAATATATATATATATATATATATATGGGCACATGCATACACTCACATATATACATGTGCATATATACATACCTGCACATATGCATACATATACGTGTACATTAGCACTCATATACACTCACACACACGTGCATATACACATATATGTATGTGTGTGTGTGTTTATTTAGATGAAGCTTTTATCTATTCAGCGGAATGTTACGTCTGCTCAATAAAAATTTCAAAAATTAAAAAAGAAGCAAAAAATTAAAAATGACGGCACCGGCCGGCCATTAAGCAGAATCTTCCAACAGTCCCGGCCATTATTCGAAGATGGCGCCCATGTTCTGAAAAAACAGTGTCACGTGACTGGCTAGTCGCAAAAAGCGTGGGAAAATGGATTTTCACTTTCTTCTTCCGGTCCAGGTGAATGGGAGATTCCACCACATTTTACACTGGGGACCGGTTTGTATTGAACGATGGAGAAATTCGGTCAAAGGTTATTTGAGACCACAGTATAAAAAAACGTCTGGGCAGTCAAGGAATAAACACACACACACACACACACACACACACACACACGAAGGAATAAATACAAAAAAAAAAAAATAAAGTGTTTCAAACGAAACAACTGCTGATAGAGTACTTCTTTCAAGCTACTTATATAAAAAAATACAACGTATCTTTAAACACACACACACACACATATGTGTGTGTGTATAGATGTGTATGTGTGTGTATAAATATATATATATGTGTATGTACATATACGTTTTGTATATTTATATGTACGTGTGTATGCATATATATATATATATATATATATACATGTGTGTGTGTATGTGCGCACGCGCGTATGCATATTTATACATAGATACTTGTGTGTATGTATATATGTGTACGTGTGTATACATATATGTGTGTGCATATATACATATCTATGCGTGTGTATGTATGTACATATGTATGAATGTGTGTATGTATATATGTGTGCGTATATTTGTATTCGTGTGTATGTATTTATATATTTGTGCCTATATGTATGTATGTATGTATGTATGTAAGTGTGCATATATATATATATATATATATATATACGTATTGCATTCAATATATATTCCAGACTTTTTTTGTACAGGCATTGAAAATTCACTATGTTATTGCTGTACATCTTATGAGATGACTGACCTATTTTTATGATTTCAGATTCAAATGAACAACTACATCAGCAATTGGAATACACCCTACTAAAGCCTGATTGTCACTGCTGGTGAATTTTAAAAATGCAATCTGACACTTTAGAAGAACGATATGCCATAAAATTCTTGTTTTAAACGTGGAAAAAAAGCCACAGAAACGTATGGAATGCTTCAGACTGCTTTTCGACCATCTTGCATGAATCGAGCATCAGTTTTTGAGTGGCATAATAGATTCAAGGAAGGCAGGGTGTCTGTGAGGGATGATGAGCGGTGTGGGAGGAGTAAGGAAGTTGATTGGCCAAACGGTTAGGATAAGGGTCAGGGTTACTATGTTGAGGTTTTAAGGGAGTTCAGGAAGAGATTCCGTCGGAAGAGGCCAGCACTCTTCAAATCGGGTCAGTGGCATTTCCACCAGGACAATGCACCAGTTCACAACTCCATCCTTGTCACAGACTATTTGACCAAGATGGGCATCAAGAAAGTTCCTCACCGTCCCTATAGTCCAGACCTTGCTCCCTGTGACTTTTGCTTATTCCCTAAGCTCAGAGGCTGTCGTTATGAGACAATTGAGGAGATGAAAGAGGCTGTGACGAAGGTCATTGACACGCTCACACAAGAGGACTTCCATGGGGCCTTCGAGAAATTGTTGGAACAGTACAACAAGTGCATTGCAGCCGGAGGAGATTACTTCGAAGGAGACTAGAGTTTCATGTGTGTACTATCAATAAAAGTGCTCATACGAAAAAAGTCTGGAAACTTATTTAATGATCCCCGTATATATATATATATATATATATATATATATATATATATATATATATAAGTGTGTGTATGTATGTATATGTGTGGCATGTTTATGTACACATATATGCTGTGTGTACATTTATATATGTGTGTATGTGTATATGAGTGTATATATTAATATGAGTGTTTATATATATATATATATATATATATATCTGTATGTATATATGTGTGTGAATATTTTACATATCTGTGCGTATGTATGCATATACATGTGTGTATTTGTATATATATATATATATATATATGCGTGTGTGTGTGTGTGTGTGTGTGTGTACTAATATGTGTGCTGCGCAAGTATACCTATATATGTATGAATGTGTGTGTGCATATAAGTATGTGTGCGTGTGTGTGTGTGACCATAACCTAGCAAAAACAACCGATTAGAACGAGATTCTTCTCAGAGCAATACGCTTAAAATTATCAAAGAAAATAAAGTAATTTCCTGTTCAATTTGCAGCTGAATGATAATTAAGTGGGATCTGCATTCGCATTGAGCGCCCTTTTTCAATCATTCAAGTTCTCGATATAACATAGATACTAACTAGAATCAGTCACTTTGCTCCTAAAAAGAACCATCAATATCATCATGGATCGCTGTTACAAGGAATTTACAAGTAGTCTCGTTAATCGATAAGATTAATGAAACTAAGACAGACACACAGACATTTAATGTGTAGATATTTGGTTGTTGGAAGTCCAATCCTCATTGGGTTCCCTATTATTTCGATCTTGAGCCAATGTTTACCTATCTCCAGTTTTTTTAATGTATTTGCAGGGATTATATCACCTGCCTTCCAAATTAGACTTCTAATGGCTACTATGTAGTATGATATATAAAACGGTACAACAAAGTCATCTTCTTTCTCTCTCTCTCTCTGTCCCCCCCTCTCTCTCTGTACAACCAGAAGCACGCAAAAGTGTGTGCACTTCCCGACAAAAGGGAGCGCTCGCCCTGTTTCGTATGGCCAAGGGTACCACGCTTTGACGTAAGTTTTCACACAACTGCGATTCTATTAAAGACTCTTAACTTATGATAAAAGACCCTTTAACTGCATGATAAGACTTTTCTCACTAATTTGGTCTTTCAGTATTCCATGTTATTTCTGTATTCATTTTATTAAGTTTGCTCCAACCATAAATATTTTGTTAATTCTCCGTGAATTGTTTCTAGCCCGAAGAAATATTAAATCATATTCATTTCCTTTGCTACAAATATCCGAACAGTGTTCGCCACATTGAAATAATTGTAGCGATGAGTTTTGGTACTCAGACACGACAAATATACGAAGACAAACCTTCAAGTTATCGATATCAGGACCAAGTCGATTCAATTTCTATACATGCATGTTTGCTTTTCATATATTGTTAAATTTTGAAGGATTCAAGAAAAGAAAAAGCAATTTTTAGTTTATATTCCAATCATCATCATCATCATCATGTCGTGCCGCTAGCACGGATATCCCTGAGCCTCTCTCGCCTCTTCTCCTTATCGTTCATCGCCTCCGGCAGGTCTTCATGGCCACATCCCGTATCCTCACATAGCTGCTGTATGTATGTTCGAGCTGGTCGTCCCGTTTTTGCTCGGCCATATGTGTGGGTCCATAGGAGTGCATCACTTATGAGCTGGTCCCTGCATGTCTGGTTCGTCTAACTTATATAGTTTTCGTGATGGGAGGCAGGTGGCTGTATAGTTGGTGCCTTGTGGGGTGTTGCCGCCAGGACTTGTTCAATATTGCTCGCAACATTCTTGTGTAATTGCCGTCCAGCTTTTTCTCCAGCCGTTTAGTTAGCGTCCAAGTAGTGCATTCATACAGCAGTATCGATACGACCGCTGCCTGGAAGAAACCGCGCTTCATTTTATCGGTCAGGTCTGATTTCCATATGAACAATGGCTTATCGATAGCGGTCCAAGCCTTCGTTAGCCGTGTATCGACTGCTGTCGTATTTCAACGAAAGTAAGAGACCGTGGTTTGGTTTCTTTTTGTTTAGTAACATATCAACCCTCATGGGTAATTTAATGCCAAAGCTATCCTTGTAGAAGAACAGTTGTGGTACATAGCTGGGAAGATAAGAGAAGTCATACCTTTCCCAAGTGAACGTATTAGCGCGACTGACATTCGAACTCGCTAATTACGATATTGCAGTGCTGCACACTAGCCGCTACGCTACTCTCTTGAAAGCATAGTGGAGAACAGCTGCCCGAGATAAGTGTACAAAACGAAGTTGCTGCAGGGAGAGCTGGTGCGTTAAAAATTTTGAAAGAAAGAGAAAGAAAGAGACAGACAGACAGAATGTGAGAAGGGGTGGAGAGAGAATGAAAAAATGTAATGTAAAGGATGGAAAGAAAGATAAGTAAAAAGAACAAAGATATTAGGTTATTTGGCTAAATCGCACATCAACCCTTGATGGTTATCTAATGCCAAATCCTGTTTGCATATATGGTTTTTTAAGAAGTTTGTAGGTAATTTTTTAAACGGGCTGTAGCTCATTTGTTTGCACGCAGTTAAACGTTTTCAAGTATTCCTATTTAATATTAATAATTCAGTTTGATACAAATACACAGTTCTATTTGAGCCATAAATGGGACTCAACAAGTACGATCATTCCGGGTCAGAGTGGACCTGGGAGGAATGAAGAGGTAAACCAAATCTCCAGCACTGAAGACTCAGCATCAGATGCAATTTAGTGTCATTTCAGGACACTCGTTGTGTAGGGGTTCTTACACTTCTGCAGAGATGAAATCTGTGTATTCTACAGCTCCTGCTGATTGGGCTGAAAGAGCCGGGGGGTGGGGAACTGATAGAAAAAAGTATACTAGAATAAAAAGAAGGCGAGTCTGAAATATTCAATGAAACGAGAACGTTTATGTGTAGAGTAATAGTTAGCAAGCTAGCCTAAATGAAGTATTAACACTGAAATGATTCCTTTTGGGTCCGGCACATTTGAGCCACTGATAACCTCGAGATTTTAATTTAATTTTGTTTTTGTTGTACAGATGGTATTATGACATCATTAGCCGCCACATACGTTTTTAAGACCCCATGTCTTTTCAGAAGCAGTTTAAGTAACTTTTTGGTCCTCATAGCCGGAAACCAAATATTAATTGATGCCTATTAAACAGTGATATATCTCCCAGATAGCACGTCCTTGTTGCGCTAAAAATAGTAGGAAGGCAGGGGAATGCTCTGATGCCTGTGAGGCTTGTGGGCTATATTTGTAATGCCCACCATAAAATATGACCTTCAATTGGGTATGTAGATCCATTTCATATTCAAAAAACTTACCATGTGACCGTTTGTCTTTACTATGTGACAAAATAACGGTAAGATGTGAATACTGGTTGGCTGGTTGTGTTGAAGGAATATCAACCATTGTCGGTTATTTAATGCAAAATCCTCTTTATATATATATATATATATATATATATATATATATATATATATATATATATATTTGTAAACGAATAGTTTGTGGTTAACATTTTTACACGGGTCAAATCTCAATTGTTTGCTAAAGATGTTTTCAAGTATGGTTATTTAATAGTAATAATTCTATTTAACATTATTAATTTGTTTGCACACAATTAAATGGTTCCAAGTATTGCAATATAATACTAACAATTGAATGTAACAGTCATTTGTTTGCACACAGTTAAATGGTTCCAAGTATTGCTATGGAATACTAATAATTCAATTTAACAGTTATATGTTTGCACACATTTAAATCGTTTCAAGTATGGGAGCCAATCATTAAATATTTATGACTGTTGATAATACGCACAGACGAAGTCGGGAATAGATCAGATGATAATTAAATTGATAAAAGAGCCCATCACACTTCATCAGTTCTTTCTTAGTTTCAGAAACGAAGTGGAGCAAACCACCGGATATAAATAGAAAAGGACTCTAGTCAAAAGCTTATTGTTAATAAAAACAGATAGTAAATTTATTGTCAAATGTAGGTAATCTTTCTCTATCCAATCATCGACACAATCAATTGTTCAACAACGTAAACCATAAAAAAAAAACAGACAATTCTACGTTCGGGTGCAATTAGATGAATTTGAAAAAAGCCAGCTGCCAAAAGAAAGACGATTTGACAAAGTTCAACATCTCATCCAGTAGGCAAGGTTTAACTAGGTTATCTTGATCTGACAACTCGGATTGAAAATAGCAGTTAACCAGGACTTCCTGAGGTCATCAGACTCGATCAGCCATCCAGATGGTGACTGGGGCTAGTCAGATGATAATGGCCACGTGAGGCGGAAGCTGAGGGTTGAATGTTTTCAATAAAAGACGATGGGTTTATCGTTTCGCTCTCTTTTGATGGCTGAAGTGGAAAGGGAAAAGCGTTTGTGTGTATGAGGAGTGAGTGAACCGTTCAAATATTTGGGAAGAGTCGGTTCCGATTTGAACGAACTAGCTACTTCGTACATTTTACCCATTTCCTCTTACTCTCACTGTCTCAGAAATTACATGGAGACAATAAAACAAGAGCATTCCCACTTCTTGAAGCGAGCAGTGCTTTTGTGTTTCTCCCCCACTATCTGACAATTTATTGGAATTCTGTAGAGGACACGCGTACGAAGGGCCAAATTGGTCAATCACAGCGCTTCTGGAGGTCACGTGAAGCTGGCTATAAAAGAAGGAGTCACAAGGAATCGTCCTCTTTTTGCCAGAACCCGGGCTAGCTGTTCTAGCTAAGACTTTATCGTACAAGCCCCAGACGTCGACGATTCGGGAAACGAGTCCATCATTTAGCAGCTGAGACCAGACAAACGCGGCCACGACTACGAACCTTGTGACAGTGCCCTAACAAGTGACCAGAAACAACTAAACCGCTAAGTTTCTGCAGCATATATATCTGCAACCTTACCCAACCAAACTCTTTGAACTCTTTAGCTTGTCTTGCATGTAGTATCTAACTGTTGTATATTGTGTATATGTAAACCTTCGTTCGTATCCTTTCTTCAAAAGCGGCGCCCATTTCCTCACTGTGTTCTTAGTACAGTTTATTCTCCTACAAAACTTAAGTTTTAAACAGTGTTTTTCCAGGGACAAAAATCCCCACGGATTAGCAATCAATGACATAGCAGTCTTTGCAGTTAGTCAAGACATTTGTTGTTATTCCGAGTTTCATCTGCATACATGATATTCAGACAGATGAAATGTCTGGAGTTGCTTACCTTTAATATTCAGTAAAAAAAAGATTGTTTACTAATAATCATTTGTTATATCAAAATTAGGCAGATTGATCATGGGTTAGATCGCACAATAAAAATTTATTTTGATGTCTGCATTTTGGCACAAGCTCTGATTTTTTAAAATCTAATTTTATTTACCTAAATTCAGATTTTTCTAAAAATGTTCATTACTTAGAATTCTTCAACATAAGTAAAATTTTAAGTAAAAAATATTATGGTATATTCAATGACAAACTTTTTCATAGTTTAAGTTGTGACAACCCCTACCAATCTGTCTAGACAATATTTTCTTTTTCTTTTTCTTAGGCATACTCTAAGAAAAATTTGTTTATGCCAGTTATCTCTTCTGAACAGCTCTTTTCCTAACTATTAAGTCCTATTTCACTGCGTCTGCTATCAAAATGTCTTGCTTTAATAATTCGTCCTCATTCACAGTCGTTTAGGATTTTGTTTAAATAATTTACCTCCCATGAAGTCAAATTCATAACTCATGGTTAGTACTCAAGACGGCACCCAGTGTCCGCGCAAACTTGATAAATGTAAGTTTCTGCTGGTCAACCAACACTGATGTGCCTATAGAATGCTACTAATAAGTTTGTCCTTACTTACCAGTATGTCTTCCACGTCTTATTTGGATGGTTTGGGAGAGATAAGTGGCCATACAACGGCTGTTGATAAAGTGCTGCTTCCAGGCATTGCTCAAAATAGCATGCAGCATTCTTGCGTTGTTTCCATCCAGATTTCACTCAAAGCGTTTTATAAAAGTCAAAGTAGTGCAACCATACAGTAGTACTGACATGATAACAGATTTCCTCATGATCTTTAACTTGTCAACTGCAGTTGATGCTTTTCCAATGCATACGTTAATATCGCCTTCTATAGACGAGATATTGCTATCAGGGTATGTGAGCTGGTCTATTAATTTCAAATTGCTCTACATTGTTTAAAACATGAATTCTGTTTTAATTGAATTCACAAAGAGACCAATGTCGCTTGCTGCTTGCTCCACACAATGCAGAAGAGATTCGGCTGGAGCAAGTGTATCTGTAAGAACATAAAATCCCCAACTTTTCTTCTTTTCACTGAAAATAATAACTTTAGAATTGCAGAAAATGAGAAAAATAAAGCTTATGATTAAACCCATAATTAGCAAAGCACTGGGAGCAATCTTATAAAACCTTCACAATGGTAGAAATAGTGTTCTGATAAGAGAATGAGGGTTTCTACACCATTAAATCAGGGGAGGATAAGGAAAATGCTGGAGAATCTAGATTTGTTGTCACTTTTTCTCCAACTACTCATTCAATTTCTTTGTAAAAATACGAGTTGCAGACAGATCAAATACCATCAAAGTGTGCCAATACCCCTCGCCGGCCGACCCCCAAATCTCAGCTTCCTTAAACCACTAATGGCCATTAGATCAGATCGTCTAGTGGTTTCTCTTATCTTCGACCAGGAGCATTACACATTTCTTTACGGACACACAAAACACAACCGAGAGGGTGGAAGAAAAGAACAAACGAACAAACACGGGCTTGGTTCAGGTTCAAGCGCAAGAGAGGGGAAGTTTGTGACACTTTTGTGCATCTCTCCGTGCATTTGCAGGCTATCGCAGGCGTGTATTTGCACGAAACTTCCACAAAGCCACTAGGGATGCTGACTCATTTTCTTGCGTTGGTCAACCCGGCCTCTGTAGGTCAACAAGTCTGAGCAGTCGTCTTTCTGACTTCTGTTGACTCTCTTCTCTGCTCTGTTTCCATCTTCTCACTGCCTCCTTCTGCCGACTGTGTCCTTCTCTGGACTGCTATCTCAATCCGACTGTCCTCTTCTGCTGACTCACGCCTTCTCTCGGACCTTCCTTCCCTCGTCCACTTCCGGTCTCGCGCATAGGCCCTTTGTGTGGGTTTCACGCCAAAACAGACAAAAGGATTCTCTGACTGGCACCCATACACAGAGAAACGGTTGCCACCCATGGTATCACAAAAGTATATGGGGCTTTCTTTAATTACTTGAATACAAATCAAATAATCTACCATATATATACTCATGTAATGAATGACTTTTTAAGACCAATTTTTCACCATAAAAAAGGAAATATTGAAATATTTTTTGTAGGTTAACACAGCTAAAAGTTTGGAATCGTTAATTATATACCAGATATGATAAAATACGTTTTTGTGGCTTAAAATTAGGGGTCGTTCATTTCAAATTGTTCATTAGTCCAGTGTGGGAATACAAACTGGGCAGAAGGGATGTTTTTCCCTTTAGTATGTAATTTTGGATCTTTGTGTAAATTTCATTTGTTGCAAAAATGAATGCATTTAGTTTGAAGCCATTTTCAGTTGACCATTTATTGATTTTATGCATATATTTTGATTTGTAATTTATTGTACAATCATTCACATATAGAGATCCATTCATATTAGGAGAGAGTTCTTTTATTATGTCATTTACCTTGATGTCGAAGAGGGTAGTTGACAGTATACTACTTTGTGGCAGAGTTTTTTTTTATATATATCCAATAGGGTGGATCCTAAACGTACTTTGAAGGTTCTATTTAATAGGAAGTTTTTAATGAATACAGATAAGCTGCATTTTAGTCCAAAGTCATGAAGATCTTTTATAATTCCGAATTTCCAGGTAGTATCGTAAGCTTTTTCTAAGTAAAAAAGATTGTTGTGACATGTTCTCCTCTTATGAATGCTTCTCTTATAATGTTCTCTAGATTAGTTAAATGGTCTATACAACCACGATTTTGGGGG
Organism: Sepioteuthis lessoniana; assembly: GCA_963585895.1. Lineage (NCBI taxonomy): Eukaryota > Metazoa > Mollusca > Cephalopoda > Myopsida > Loliginidae > Sepioteuthis > Sepioteuthis lessoniana. The sequence continues at coordinate 58,875,625 of OY757929.1, read as the reverse complement.
GCATCTGCATTGTACATTTGTTATTAGATTATTAGTTTTCAAATACCAAACCAATCTATGATTTACAATACTTTCTTATGTTTTGCACAGACAATTCGTTTGGGATATTGGTCTGTAGTTTCCAGAATTGGAAGTATCTTTTCCTGGTTTTGGAATTGGTATAATTTTTGATAGTTTCCATGTTTCAGGGAAATCTTTTAAAATCCAAATTTGATTATATATCTTTAGTAGAAGTTCCAAAAATTTTGGAGGGAGTCGCTTCAAAAAACTATAATGCACTTCATCTGGTCCTACTGCTGTGTTTTTTGATTTTTCAATTGAGTCTTTCTGTTCTGTTATTGAGGTTTGATTATATTCCTCCTGATTTTTTGTATTTAAATTTATTTTGTATTTTCCTTATCTTTTTTTATGATTTGAAATTTCTTGCTATCATGTATGGATGAAGAATTTTCCGAGAATGCTTCAGCTAGTTTATTAGCAATTGACTTTTTCTCTTATTTTTGTATCTTTTACTAAAAGGATGCAACGTGTCATTGGTCTAATGAGTTGAGTGTTCGCCAATGGTCCGGGAAACTGGGGTACAATCCCAGACTAAAAAAAAAATGGTACTTGATGCCGCTTTATTCAGTACTATAAGGTAAGGATCAAGGGTAAAGCGAAGCAATCCAAGGAATGGAGTCGCACCCTCCCCTACACCTCGGTGATGTAGCTATCAAAAAAGGAGCCGTCGGGTCGCCAACTTTACTTTCTTACTAAGAGGTGTTTGATTAGAATGGGGTTATGTTTCCCTCATATTTTTTTTTATCATTCTCCTGATTATTTTGTTGAAATATTAATTTGGCTAATATATTCTTGCCAGCATTTTTTTTTTGTTTCTATTATTTTTTGCGAGCTTTTGCCCTCTATAATTTGTATTCAATAAGGTTGCTTGTAGTGGGTTCTTTGTTGAACTTTCTTAGAGCAGCTTTTCGCTGGTTTATTGCTTTTTCACATTCTTTATCAAACTATGGTTTGTTTTTCTTTTTAGAAGACATTTTTGGGGGGTGCATTTTTCTGCTATAATTATCAGAGTCCTCGTAAATTTTTCAATTGTTTGAATGTTTTCTTCTGTTAACTGATTTGAGCATAGTTCATGGAATTTTTTCTTGGTTTGCTCTTCTTAGTTTCCATGTTGGTATATGATCATTGTTGAGTATAATTGGGTAATGATCACTTCCACATGCATCATCAAATGTGGTCCATGAAAAGTCCAAGAAGATTGACGAGTCACATATGATTAGATCAATGGAGTTTGATGATCCATTTTCTGGGATAATATATGTTTTTTGGTGGGGGTCGTTTTTATTAATGAAATTTTCTATTCTATTCCCTTTGGTATTATTTTCTTTAAATCCCCTTAGAGTTTTGCGACTATTAAAGGTTTGGACACCTATTAGATTAGATTCTCAACTTTATCTTCATCTATTTGTTAATGTGGAGGAAGGTATATTGAACTCAGGTTTATTGGTCTAATGTCACTTTTACGGCGACTGCTTGTAATTCAGTTTTTAATTTGATTTTACCATGAGGTATATCATTCTTAATTAATATGGATACACCTTCACAAGCTTTACGCTTAGTATTTTCAATATAATTATATTGTAAGTATTCTCCAGAGTTTATTTCCTTTTCATCTTTGAGGAAGGTTTCCTGAAGACAAATAATAACAAGGTTCAACTTTGTAGAATTACTCATTCATTATAATTAGCTTTTAGTCAGTGACAATTCCATTGTAGTATTTTATATTCCATACCTGACTGATAGTTTTATATGTGTGGTTCAAGAGTCAGCTTTATGAAGGTTTCATTCCGGTGTTTTGATTTCGGGTTCATCCAGAGGGTTTTGAATTCTAGTTAGTTCGGTGACGAGTTTCCTTCCTTCATTTCTTTTGTGGAGTTGTGTATGTCCTTAGAGGACGTTAGTTTTTTAATTATGTTTATTTCTTTTTTTTTTATTTTTGTGGTATGGTATTTTTTCCAATGTCAGTTTTTTTCTTTTATTAGATGGTTTTAGAGTCTTCTGGTCTTCGAACTCCATAACTACTAGACTTTCAAACCTATTTTGTCAAATTTCGGTTTTGATTTTCACTGGTATCTTGCTCTCTGATTTTCTTTGAATTTGTTTGTTAGAGTTTCGGTTTTTTTTTTTTAATCTCGACTGGGATCTTCTTTGCTGTTCTTGTTTAAAAGGTAAATCCTTTTTCTTTGGTGATATTCCTTCTGTTGAGTTTCCTGGCTGATAGGTTGAAGTTGTTTTTGCTTTGCTGTATTACCTTAAGAGGGCAAGTTGAGAGGATAATTGTACTGGTGAAAGGCTTTATAGTTGTTAGAAGACTTTTCATTTCATTTATTAATTATTGTTGGTGTATTTTCTGCTATTTTACACTTTTGACATGAGGGGATGCTTGTATTTTGGGATGTTTTTCTTTGATACATCAGCATATTTGGCAGCTTCTATTTTTCTGGCTTCTGGAAAAGGTATGTTTTGTGCGTATTTTACTCTTACATTTTGTTGTCGGAGTTTAGTCATTATTTCTTCCAATGTGCAGCATGAGAGGTCTTCGCTCCTCATTACCCCTTTAGATGAATTACATGAGGGGTGTTGGAAAGTTTTGATTTCAATATTATACATGGTTTTCCATCTTAAGATTTCATCTGCCTGAGATTTTTGGGATACTTCTATTAATAGTAAGTAAAGTTGGCGACTGTAGTCGAGGGCAACCAGAGGGCTCCCTTTTCAATAGCTACTACACTGAGGTGTGGGGGAGGACGATACTCCTTTCCCTGGATTGCTCCACTTTACCCTTGATACATACCTTATATTGCTGAGTGTTAAGCAAGGAGGTATCAAGTACCAGTTTTAAAGTCTTTGGTATGATGCAACCTGGGATTGAACCCAGGTCTCCTGGATCATTGGCGAACACTCTAGTCACTGGACCATGATTTTCTATTTCTGAATTGGAATCAGATAGATATCTTATTGATTTATTTTTAAACGAAATTTTATTTGCTTGGGTTTTATTTATGCTATCCATGTAAACAGGTATGAGTTTCATTGAACATGCTCCACACCCACCTCCCCGGAGATCTGTGCAGGGATATGCCTAGGGGAAAAACCATTTGCCTGGCAACCTCAGGGCTACATGTTCAGTATACTCATGGGGTTAGACCATTTCAACAACTTACCCAGGGACAGAAAGGCTACAAGTTTTCCTACGGCATGATTGACCCTACAGCTATCGTCATCATTTAGATTTGCATAAAACCTAAATGAGGACTGTCATGACTAGTCAACTTATTGGATTGGGCCGCTCCGACTGCATGTTTAGCTCAGTAAGGTCCAAAGTGATGTGCTACAAGTACCTTGACCATTTGATTTTCAGGTAAAGTACTGCTCAACCACCAGGATCCTGTCCTTAAGCATCACAAGTTGCCACCCACGGCCAACAGGTGGCCTCATTGAGTAGGGGGGGTCTTCCCCCTTTGCAGAGGTGCAGTTGGCATATTCTACAGCCCAAGCTGACAGGGCAATTTTTAAAATTTCTAACAGATAAATTTGAACAAATGCTAAATTTAACATTTGCTCAACTTCTTAGCCATTCGTACTGATTAAAAATATGAAAATATATAAGTTACATCATGTCTTAAATTTGGCACAGTATTCAGAGCAATCAGATAAATAAACCAGCTAAATAAACCCACATTAAGTGATAGGTTGGTAGTTCGGGTTTTTTGCCATATCAACCTTTTTATACAAATAATCAGTTCTATTTCAAACAATTCAGTTTAGCATACAAAAGGTTTCATTTCAAACAATTAAGTTTAGCATAAGAACACAGTTTAAATGTAAGCACACAGTTTAATTGTCCAAAACACTTCTATTTCGAGCTATTCAGTTTAGTCAAACAGTTCTAATTCAAACAATTCAGTTTAGTATAAGTACGCAGTTTAAATATAAAATCTTTCTATTTCAAGCAATTCAATTTAGCATAAGTACACAGTTTAGTTCTATCTGACCCACAGCTAGGACTACCAGGTGCTACCACTTTGGGCCACAGTAGATCTGGGAGCATTGGCAATGAAGGGGTACTCCGCATTCCCCAAAACTCCATCATCAGATTGTTTAGTGTTACATCCAAGACACTTGTTGGGGGAGTCTTACCCCTCTGCAGAGGTGCAGTCGATGTCTTCTACAGCCCCAACTGACTGGGCAATCCACATTAAGTGAAATAAAATCATAAACTAACACACATTCCAGGGAAGATTTCTGGATAATGGAGTAGAACACAAGTTTGGATTACAGATATAAATTTCAGTTATCCCGTACAAAATATGGTGAAACATGTGGCAAAAAAAATAAAAAAGGTTAATTATTTATTTTTCATGTATAATACAAACCACTAACTTTCAAAAATTCTTTTAAAAGTGTGTGTGTGTTGGGGGTCTTATCTCTCTGCAGAAGATAGAGAGCAGTTACCATTTTGGAGGTTGGATGAGAGACCAAAATAGAACAATCAAATTCTTCATTAAATGAAAGCAGACTCAACATCTTTACCAACAGAATTTATTACAAAAATTAAACCAATTGTTTTCTTTTTCATTTATTTTTTTTTTAGATTCTTCTCTTGTTTTTATTTCTGAATTTGTTTTGTAATCTTCTGCTTTTGCCCAAACGCTGTTGCTTTTTGCCTTTTTTAACCTGAAAAAGAAAAAAAAAAGTTGTGGTTTTTCAAATTGGTTTAAAATTAAGAGGTCAATAACTATTAATGTTCCAATAACTATTACTAAAACCACAGTATCATCTCTAGTAAAACCTTCACAATGATTGTGATTGGGGAGTGGGGTCAGTCATGGTTTACATACTAAATTAGGGAGCTTCACAATACCACCATAACTTTTTTTACCTGTGTACCAACAATGATAATAACCCTTTGTTGTAAATAAGTATAGATTCCAATAATTAATTCAAATGATTTGCAGTTATATGATCTCAATTATTCCTATTTTATGTTAAAAATTTTCAAACAGATTTATTTGACCCATAGATGGCACTCGCACTTAGGATCAAAATGGACTTGGGAGAAATGGTAACAAAGGGTTGGGTTTGGTTTGGTTTTATGGTATATCAACCATTGTAGGTTATCTGTCAAATTCAGTTTATACATATATTAAATATATATGATTTGTAAACACATTTTGTAGATAACATTTTTAAACAAACCTGAGCTCTTTTTTTTGTGCCCACTTAAATGGTTTCAAGTATTTCTATCTAACATGAATAATTCTATTTGCTACTAATCCTTTGTTGGTAGTTTGTAGGTAATTTCATTTTTAAATGAGTTAGAACTAACTTGTTTGCACATGAGTATTACTATTGTTTCTACACAGTGAAAAGATTTCAATTATTGCAATTTAACATGAATAATCATACTCAATATTAATCATTTTGTTGCAGATAGTGAAGTGGTTACAAGTATTAATATTTAGCACTAATAATTCAATTCAAAATTACTCATTCATTTGCAAACAGTGAAATGGTTTCAAGTATTGCTATGTATCACTAACAATCCAATAAAACATCAGTCATTTGTTTACACACATTTAAATAATCAAAAAGTTCTATTTCTAAGAATTCAATTTAACATAAGTCATTCATTTGCACTAAGTTTAAATGTCTAACGGTTCTATTTGATCCATAGATAGGACCCTATCAGGTGTTACCACACTGAATCAGTTTTGGTTTGGTTTGGTTCGGTTTTATGGCCTATCAACCATTGTAGGTTATTTAATACCAAATCATCTTTATACTTCCTTTTTTTTTGAGATGGGAGTCATAGTCCTTTGCATAGGATCTAGTCAGCATATTCTAAGGCCCAATTGTAGAGAAAGAATGTAGTTTTATGATATACTAATTCCTATAAAAAACCATGAAGTTAAAACCATTTTATTTGATATAGATTCTTATTTTCTTTGACTTTTATATTCAAAATGATCAATATCATTTTATAGATCCTCAACAGCTTATATGAGAGTTTATTGAAAAGTTCTCAACCCAACCATGTTATCTTTTGATTGTTTTTGTGGGAGATGAGGGAAGAGATAAAGAAAATTTGAGAAACAAAGGGCTGAAATTGTGGAACTGTAGGTTGAATATATGAAGTAGATATTGGTCATTCTCTCCTTTGTTAGGCTGAGAACTTTTCAGCAGCACCAATTATAATGATCATGTACATATTTACCAAACCCCTTCACCATGAGTTGGATATAACAAGGTAATTTTTTTTTCAAGTGTAAAGCTGGTTTGGAATAAAGAGTTTTCCTTTTCCTAGACTGGTTGCCTAACCAAGGCTAAAGAATCCAGCCTGCTCTACTACTTACCCATAGCTGGAGAATTTGAAATTCGGTTACCGATTCCATTTCCTACAATGATAATCTTTATGCTAAGTGGGCTTTCATATAGTTGTCATGTGGTACCAGATTTACATGTATTCTAAGTGTATATTCCACCAATCTAAAATTATTCTTACACTTTTGGTTGGGTTTGGTTTCTTTGTTTAATGGCATATCAACCTTTGTAGGTTATTTAATGCCAAAGCTATTCTCCTAGAAGAACAGTAGTGGTGCTATTTAACCCATAGCTAGGAGGATAAGCGGGTTCATACCTTTCCCAAGGGTATTTGCCCGAAAGTGAACGTAATAGCGCGACTGGAGTACAAACTCGCATACTATGATTACCCAATCCATCGCTTTAACCATTACATCACAAGGACACCCCCTCTTACACTTTTGGTTACTTGTTTTGGACTGGCGTCTATTCAAGAATGCAAAGAAATCTACACAACAAAATACAACATTCATCATACAGTGTTGTACAGAATATAGAAACCTAATTTTGGACTTAACCAAAAGGTTAGGTTTCTATATTCTGTACAGCTCTGAGGCTCCTGAGTCCTCTGCTGTTTTAGCACATTCTTCATACCAGTAAACTGGAGATATGATGTGGGATAAAATAAAAGTACTGCAGGTATATTGGGGTCAAATGATTAAATAAAATCCAAAGTACAGATGACAATATCTATAATGTTGTCATCTGTACTTTGGAAAGAAAGAAGTCAACTCATCTAGGGTTATTTTATGCCAAGAGGTTAAGGAATTGTGTTCATTATATGTTCATATTTACATATTTTGTGCAGTTGTTTTTTATGAATGATTTTTATACAGATCTATTCGAGCCATAGATGAGGACCTAACAGGTACTACCACTTCAGGTCAGAGTGCACTAGGAAGTAATGGCAATGAAGAGGTACTCCACACTTCTCAGATTTCCAGAACTGCAGTCTCACCATAAGATGTGCTTTAGTGTTATATTAAGAATTTATTTTTTTTTGCAGGGGTGGAAGAGAGGTCTTATCCCACTGCATAGGATACAGTTAGAATATTCTAAGCTCTGTTGACTGAACAGAAAGGAAAGAGATTATGTTTCAAGGGTGTGTGGACAGGTTAATTGAGATTATTTGTTACAATTCACTTACTGCTTGTTTCTTTCCTGTTCCCCGACGTGAACTTTGTTTCATCATCATATTTTCAATGGGTGTCATTTTATCAAAACTTTCAGCTGTGTTGGATTTGGACCGTTTCTTTTGACCTCCAAAACCGAAACGTTCATTTTTGTGCTGCCGTTTCTTATTTGGCCTGAAATTAATGAAATAAATAAAAAGAAATTAATTAAAAAACAAAAACAAACAAGAACAAAGATGGAGTGTATCAAAATTGCTGTCAAGTCTTGTCAAGTAATTCCAATTTTATTACCTAACATGACTGACTGATTTTAACGGCATGTCAACTATCAGGGGTTATTTCATACCTAGAGGTTAGGGAATTGAACAGTTGTACATTTATATTTACAGATCTACTTGTTTCAAAGATGGGACCCTAACAAGTACAAACAATTTAGGTCAGAGTGGACCTGGGAATAACAACAATGAAGGGGTACTGTATCATAATGGTATCAAATACATGTTGTAATGATACTGCACCAAATAGGATGTAGAACTGTCATGCACCAAATGTACAGTTGTACTACTACATGCTTGAATGTGTTCATGCGTGTATCGCTATATCTTAAGTAGCTGTCGAACCCTGTTGTAACCTTGCTGTGGGAAAAGTTGACAAACACACTCTGCCTTAGTTCACTAACACAAAAGTTTATTTGCTACTACACTTTTTACATAGTCATCAGGAGAAAGAAAAAGTGTATGAAAAGTGAGTCAACTGTGTTAACAGGACAAAGAAAACAATGTCATGAGGAGAGAAAGAGAGCAGACACAGACCTTGAATATTCTTCCATGTTTTATCTTCTATTTCTCAAACGTGCTTCCTCCAGGGGGGTCTGTCCTCACCACCATATTTAGCATTCAACTGCCTATGTTTACCTCATCATGTCTGCCTTCCAACTAACTTTCACCTGTAATTGGCTGACCAACAAGTGCTTAAGCCAGATTCACTCAGAGGTCAGCTGGCCATTCCCATAGACTAAGTCAGCTTTTTCTTATCTTTTCTTCTCTCTCTCCCCTTCCCCAGAAATTAGCCTCTCATTCTCTTTATAACTTGGACCTACCATATAATGTTACAGTACTTCACACAACCTAGATCTCCAGAATTAGAGCCTCACTATCAGATGCAGTTTAGTGTCATACTTAAAACATCTTATTTTTAAAGAAGGGGTCTTACCTCTCAGTAAGGGATAGAGTCAGTGTATTCTAAGGTCCGAGAGGGCAGAGAAATAACAAGGTTTTGCAGCATTGTAGCTTAGACTGAGACCTGGTTGGTTTGCAGATACAGCTTCTTAAATGGTCACTTGCAGCTGGATGCAAATGAAATGGAATGGAATGTCTAAGATGTTCTCAACGAGCCTGTTCAAGACAAAGAGTCTGGATAACAAATTGCAGGAGTCAACAGTTTTATTCACTAAAGACAGAACTCCCAGTTGAAACAGGGATTTGAGAGGGAAGAAAGTACTTTCAGCTGACTTCTTAGTCAGTTACTTGAAGTGAAACAAGAGTGACTTTTGATGAAAGACCAGCTTCTTTGTCCTGTCAGAATCACCCTAAGAATCATCACTCAAAACCAAAACTAAATTCCACTAAGTCCACCTAATGCATTTCATTTGACCTTTGTCTTAGAAATGAACCAGATTCCCTTATTAGTGTCCGATGCCCAATTTAGAAGGCCGGATGTCAGCTCATATTGACATGTTTCTTTGTTTAATGGCATATCAACCTTTGTAGGTTATCTAATGCCAACACCATTCTCCTTGAAGAACAGTAGTGGTACTATCTAACCCATAGCTGGAAGGATAAGGGGGTTCATACCTTTCCCAAGGGTATTTGCCCGAAAGTGAACGTAATAGTGCAACTGGAGTATGAACTCGCTTACTATGATTCCACAGTCCATCGCTTTAGCCATTACACCACGAGGACACCCCTTGACATGTTTTAATATAAAGTTACATTATAGGCCATGAATTGAAAGTTTGTTCCTCAAAAGTGCAACTGAACCAACAGTGAAAAAATACACACCAATAACATATCTCCAATAGTGCAATAAATGTGAAACAACAACATATTTCCAATTGTACAAAAAATACACAACAACACTCTGCAAAGGACTGTGGAGATACAAAAGAATGAAAACTTACATGAACTGGTCCTTTTTTTGGGCTGTCTTATTATTCTCTTTTCTTCTGGTCTTGTTCTTTTTTTCTTCTTCTTCAATATCAACCATAAAATCTAATTTATCTTTCTGGCCTGGAAAAAGTAAAAATCAAGAAATTTCAAATAGCATCACAAAAAAAGAAAGCTCTACACAAAAAAAGCCTTGTCGACAGGGTAGAGAAATAACATTAAAAAATACTAATAAAAAATCAATAATAATTGAAAATGATTCATCTAAGTAGTGTGAACATATTAAGACTATTATCAACCATTATTAATTTTTGACTAGTATTTATTTCAACTCGATTTTAATTGTGTTTGATTACAACTCCACAGACCAGAAGTATAAAGGCATGACAATCTAGTTAGTTGCAATGAAAAGCAAGTAAAATTAAAAAAGTATTAGTCAAAAATTAAGAATGGTTGACAATGTTTCATCAAATAAAACTTCAAATGTATTATTAAGATGAATTCTTTAAGGTTACGTTTGGTGACTTTGAGGATCAAATGTTAAGTCATACTATTTATAAAATTCATATTATAATTGCAAATAATGGGAAGTACTATATAGTAAGTACTAAATAGTTAACTCACTTGAGAAATAATAATATTCAGTGTCAGCACAAATATCAACCTCTACACAATGATCATATTGTAAATTCATCATTGGTAATAATTTTGACTAGTATAAAATCATTAATAGTAATGATTAACAGAGCTTCATTTTATATTTACAGATATATACATACACACACATTATATATATATATATATATATATATATATATATATATATATATATATATATATATACACACACATATAAATAAGCAGGTTTGATTAAATAATAGACATTTTGTCTATATAATTTCATTAAGATCCTTTCAAGTTTCCTGATAAGTGTCTTGCTTTCAGGTTGGAATTGGAGGATGAATTTACCAAAATTGTCCTGAGTGCTTTCGGACCTTTCATAGGCCATCATCAGGACTTGCTTGCAAGTATAAAGGTATAAAGAGTGTTTTTTTAAAATTCATCAGCATCTCAGTTTTATCCAACTCTGCATTTACATAATTTATAATGTTATAAAAAACCTAAAAAAAAACTCTTTTTATACCCTTGATGATGGCTAATGAAAGGTCTGAAAGCACCTGGGACAATTTTGGTAAATTTATCCACCAATTCCAACCTGAAACCAAGACACTTATCAGGAAACTCGAAAGGATCTTAAAACTATATGCACAAAATGTGTTTTTATTATTTAATCAAACATGCTTAAATGAAAGACTGCTGCCCAACTACACACACACAGACAAAATTAAAAATTGCTTTAAGAACTTTTTAATGCTATGATGTACTATCTTTGCTCTGTTGTTTTAATACACACAATAAGTAAAAAAAAGTAAAGTTGGCGATTGTAGTCAAGGGCGACCAGAAGCCCTCCTTTTCAATAGCTACTACACCGAGGTGTAGGGGAGGGTGCTACTCCTTTCCCTGGATTGCTCCACTTTACCCTTGATATATACGTTATAATGCTGAGTGTTAAGCAAGGCAGTATCAGGTACCATTTTTAAAGTCTCTGGTATGATGTGACCTGGGATTGAATCCAGGTCTTCTGGACCATTGGCAAACACTCTACCCACTAATTAATTGCCAATAAATTAGAGCATGTATTTAATAATTAGCATTTAATAGATATCTTCCAGGAGAAATTATGATTCAGTCAGTGCAAGTGTAGATACCAAACTTATCAAGATGAAATTTGGATTAAAATTGTTTTATCCTCTAAGAACATTTTAGAAAGTATTGGCCAACTACAAAATTTTTTTATCATCTTGCCATTTTTACTGAGTAGAATACAAAATTCAGATTAAAAGATTATATCATCTACAACTAAGTGTAAAGAAGCAACAGAAATAAGATTATAATAAAAATATAAGTAAAATATTAGATGCTTCATCTAAGGAATTCAGATGATATAACTATTTATCACTTATATTTGGGCTATGAATAATTCTATCTATTCATACTATTTTTCATAGTTTTGAATTATGTATTTACCCAACCCCTCCACCATATGTAGGATGTGACATAAGGTCAAATTTTAAAGAGGATAAAGCAAGTTTAAATTCACGGTTTTCTTCTTTCTAGAATGGCTATCTTACCAAGACTAAAGAACCTAGTCTGCCCAACTATTTACCTATAGATGATAGAAGAACAGGGTATTAGAGTGAGGTGAAATACAAACAGCTTTGTCCAGGACTTGAACTCAAGTCACCAACTCCATTTCTTATAACACCTCCACCCTTTAACTCTATACTTCTGTAAATTGGAGATCCTCACGATCACCTGACATTTGCTTTTCTTTCTTAAAGCCTCTATATTCCAAAATTTGCATCATTTTTACTTACAACTTCGCTAATAAATCATTTGAGTTAGGATCCAGGAAGATATATATATATATATATATATATATATATAGAGAGATATATATATAAGAGTGACAAATATGAGATATCATATGTTGATTAAAATGAATAGCAAAGACGACTTAAAAAAAAAAAAAAAAAAAAAAATTCTTTTTTAATTTACCTTTTCTGTACTTTTTCACCTCTTCCAACATTTTCTTTTTTTCTTGAGCTCTTTTCTTCAAAACTTCAATTTGCACCTAAAAAGTGTGTGGGGGGTAAAACATACAAATATTAGTCTTTACAATGACAAAATTTTCATAATTCAATTTGCTAAAATGAATAAATGAAAAAGGTTTGGCTTGGTTGTTTTATGGCATCTCAACACTTGTGGGTTATTTAATGCCAAATTCTGTTTTTATATATATATATATATATAATTTGTAAGCGAATAGTTTGTAGATAACATTATTTTTAAATAGGCCAGACCTTATGTGTTTGTACATTAAATGGTTTTATGTATTGCTATTTAACACTAATAATTCTACTGGACCCATAGATGGGATCCTAAGAGGAACTACCACTCCAGGTCAAAGTGGACCTGAGAGTAATGGCAATAAAAGTGTACTCCACATTTCCCAATGTATTCTACAGTTGACTAGGTTAATGAAAAAGAAGAGAAGTAGTGTAAATGCAAATCAATTGCCAATAAGTCAATAAATAATTGAAAATATATATAAGTGTAAGAGTAGCTAAAAACTGTATTTCGTATTTGTCATTAGATTACAAAGAGTTTTATGTCATTAAAAAAAACAAAAAAAAAAAAACATTTTGGACTGAATTGTGACAATAGTCACAGTTTCAAAAAATCTGTCAAAATTATATTTTTTGATTTTATTAAGACTATTATTCAATGGAAAGAAAAAAAAAAATTTGACATTGTTTTTTTTTTTCAATTTAAAAAAGGTAAAATTGTAAGAGAAAAAAAAGATAAAAAAGATATGTGCAGTTTATGAAGAAGGAACTGTAAATAAACAAACAGGAGGTCAAAAATGATTTGCAAAATTTCTTTTTGTAGAAGATTTTTTTGCTAAACTCAATGGTTGAATAGACAAGTTGAAGCTGATAGTGATCAAATGAAAACATTGCTAGAAAATAATCAATGTTACATGACCTGGAAGTTAGCTAAATGATACTCTATAGTCTAGTAGACAAGATGATTGACCCTTTTTTTTTTAAACAAACATATCAAGAGCTATTTTATGCCTAGACATTAGGGAATTCCATTCATTGTACATTCATGTTTAAACTTTTTGTGTAGTTATTTTTTTGTTCACTGTCCTATTGAATACTGAATTTTAATCAGATTTATTTGACCCACTGATGGGGACCCTAACAGAGTGGACCTGAGAGTAATAGTATTGAAGAAGTACTTCACACTTCAAAGAGCTCCAGAACAGGAACCTCACCATCAGATGCAGTCAGTTTATTCTAAGTGCAGCCGACAATGCTGGTAGACTACTGGATTACTCACAAAAAAAAAAAAAAAAAAAAAAAAAAAAAAAAATTATTTTTACTAATCAGAAATGTTGATATGTAAAAATTAAATCTAATAGTGAATGTAATTGATATAAAAGCTTAGCCAGTGATTTATTGGTAGAGGCAAATAAATCTTTTATTGAAAAACTTTGTTGGGGTTAGAATTTAGAGTTTAAATTTTTCAGATTTTGGAATGGTTATACTTCTGCAGTGAACCATGTAAACATTCTCACTGAGTTGGGTAAATTAAGACAAAAAATATTAATAAAATTTATTTGTACAGTGGAAAATGAAATGAGATATAGACCATAAAATTGCTAGTAGACTTTTTATTAGTGAAAAGAAAAAAAAAAAACTCAACTTATCTGTGCTTAGCAATATCTACTTATACACTAATATGTACATAGACATATCTATGTGTATATATTTGTGCCCACATATATCTTCATATACGTGTTGATGTATGTTTTCAAAAACATATACACAAATATCAAGGGTTTAATCAATCATCTTTTTAAAATTATAAATTTGGAGAGGATACTTTTCATTCAGATTTCTTTAGTTGTAGATTTTAAGTCTAGTTTGGGTTTGGTTTTAAGGGTGATTTCTTTTCATGAATCTCAAACCCACTCACTGAATTTTACACATAAACCTCTTCTCTACGGACCACATTCTTTCTCCTTTTACCAAACAAAACAAAAACAAGATAAAAAATGATAGCAAAATTAAAATGTCACAACTCTCACATCAGATATTTTCAGCTTAAAGCCATTTAAAAAGATGTTTGTTTTTTAGAATCTTACATTAAAGATTGTGTATCAGTATAACCATCACTATTAATGGGTTTTCTTTACTTACCTGTTTACCGAATTTTCGAGCTGCTCTCAACTTTTTAGCTTTCTCTGATTTCTCCATGGAGATTTCTTTGGCAATTAATTTCTCGCGTATCTGAAAGAAAAAAAAAAGTATTGAAACAGAAGATGACACTTACAAATAGTAGAATGAAGACAGCCCTGGTTAAGAGGAAGAGTAAGAAAAGTCATATGTAGTAAAAAAGGCCTACTAACAAATTCTATGTGATAAGTACTACATATCTAAAGAGAAATTAAAGAACTTATTTCTTAGATAATCTTATCCACTAATTATTATTATTTGCTTCAAATTTTGACCATGTGAAAGAGTATGATAATATAATTTTAGAAAATTTACAATTTTACATATTTTTTATTACAATCCATTAGTGGGTAGAGTGTTTGCCAATGGCCTGGGAGACCAGGTTGAGTTAGACCAAAGACTCAAAAAATGGTACTTGATGCCTTCTTGCTTAAGACTCAGCATTAGAAGGTACAGATCAAGGGTAAAGTGGAGCAATCCAAAGATGAAGTAGTGCCCACCCTACACCTTGGTGTAGTAGCTATTGAAAAGGGAGCCTTTGGGTTACCCTTGACAAAGGTCACCAACTTTACTTAATTATAATTCTTTTAATATATATATATATATATATATATATATATATATATATATATATATATATATATATATATATATATATATGGAAAAGGTAGAAAAATACTAATTACACTTGGATTCCTGAAAGCAATGGTGTGATCTCAGATTGAACACATGACTACAGTTATTCCTTTTATTTGATCAATGCTCTTTCCGAAATAAGAGTTACGCCCCCTTCTGTAACAGGATATTTACAGATGATGATCAGCAAAGATAGCATTGTTAATATATTTTTATGTCAGTTGTTCTGAATAAAAATAAGTCTATATCATTATACTATAAACTATGTCAACTACTATTAAGTATAAAAACAACAACAGAAATAAGATCAAAATAAAAACATTAGTTGCTTCATCTAAGAAATTCATAGATGATTAAAAATTCTTCTCTTTATTTGCAGCCATTTATACTCTATAATTAGTATCATAATATCTATTAAAATAATAATCAAAATTTTATTTTGCATAAAGTTTACATGTGATAAGAGGAAGAGAAACATGGCCACATTTTTGAAGAATTATCTTCATATCCTGCTGGAGTTAAATTTTAGACCTAATTAGATTTTGTTGTTTTGTTTCATTAAAACTTAACCAATACACAAGATATCTATTAAAAAAAGAAAGAGGGGTGGGGAAAAAAAGAAAGTGGCACACTTGTCCCCCTCTTGTCACATATAGACTTCATTTGTGTGAAATAAAATTTCATTTTTTATGAAGCTATTCTCATAGCAAAACATGACTAAGGTGACCTGTGAGGGATGGGAGACCACACAGGTATATCGGATTTACTTTAGAGTGTTAACAAGGATGCTTGTTATGAACAGTGGAGTCCTGGTGTTAGTGTTAGATTTAAGAACTACTACTACATTCTGATTTGAGGAAGAAGTGCCAATCCATAAATAATTTTGCCATTTTCATAACTATGCTTGTACTTATATAAAATGTACAAAATTAGCTGTGAACAAAGAGAGAGAGAAATTTTACAAAATAGACAGGCTGTTGATATAATAAATTCTCTAAGTATAAAACAGTTTGTGAAAAATCCTGGGGTGAACTTGTATCAACTACGTACAGATACACTGATACAGGTTCATTACCTAAGGTTTGGCGACATGAAATCTGAGTTCTGATCATTAACCCTTTTATTTTAGTTTTATATACACACACACGTACATAGAAAGGGTAAAACAGAAGAAAGATATATGTTTGATGGTTTGTTTATTTTCCCATGCATTTTGACTTCAATCTTTTTTTTTTCTCTAGATACAAAAAAATTTTATCAAAATTATTTTAGAATGAGACATAATCATGATAGATAAATTGTAATTCAATAGGAAGTCTTCATCTGGGCATGTAGATATTGCTATTTGAATAAATGGAGTAATCACAAAGCATTATCTACAAGCCCTGATGAAGACTTCCTGTTGAATCAAAATTTATATATCATGGTTATTTCTCATTCTAAAATAATTTTGATAAAATATTTTTGTATTCAGAGGAAAAAAAAAAGATTGAAGTTGAAATGTGTTGGAAAATTAACAAATCATCAAACATATCTTTCTTCCATTTTACCTTTTCTACGTACATTCTGTTGGACTCAACTCATTTCTTCTCACACACACATATATATATATATAAAAAGTTTGGAATAAAATTTAATAGAATGAGAAAAGGAATCCAACATTGAAAATTAAATGTTCATTTTACTAATAGCAGTTTCAGCAGGAATTAAATTTCATTTTGCATAAAGTCTACAAGTGATGAGGAGGAGAGAAGCATGCCACCCTTTTTAAAATTATTACATACATATCCAGCATAGGTTAAGGTTAGTTGGTTGAAGGATTTTTACAGCAATTCAACTTGCCAGAGATTATTTTATGCCTAGAGGTTTGAGAATAGTGTACATCATATATCTATATAAATACTTTTGTAGTTAATGGTTTTAATGATGAATTAACATTTTCAGAGATTGTGTTGTGGGTTTACTTTCTGAGGTATTGAACAGGTTTATGTTTATATTTTTTGATATAATATAGGATTAAGTTTAGGACTTTCTTAAATAAGAGTTTCGTTTCATTAAAACTTAACTAATATAATTAAAAAAAAAAAAAAAAAAAAAAATCACACGTAGACTTTGTGCAAAATAAATTTTCATTTCTGATAACACTATCCCTATAGAGAAACATGACAATTTGATATATTGTCTACACAAACATAAACACTATATTGGAATGGGACAAAAATATTACAGATCTAGTATAAAAACTTTAAAAAACATTCACTTTTTATAAAAGATTTTCAAATATTTAAGTGAATTTAATTTTTTTTAAAAAAGTTTCAAAATGCTCGTTTTATCTTTTCTGTCCTTAATAGCATCTGAAGTTATTAGATAAGTGTTTTAATAACTGATAAGTCATTAATAATCCTTATTTACAGCAATTTAAAATTTGCCAGTATCACTATGAAGAAATTTCTTGACTGGTTAAAGCCAGTTTGGATAATTATTCAGTGGTTGTGAAAAATAGTTGTAATTTTATGATCATCTGAACAACAAAAGTATGGAAAGGGGAAACATTATCTTCAGCTGTTATATTTACTTTCAATATGTCTGTGAGAATACCCAACTTTAATTGTATGATTTTAGTCCTTTTTTTGCAAATGAAAAAACTTACCCTTTTCATGTGTTTGTCAGACTTAGCCATTTCGGCAAAATAATCATCTGGTCTACGTGTTTGGATACCAAGGGTATTCAGTTTTGGCAAGGCTTCTAGCACTGAGGCTTGAGCTTGTTTGTAACTAAAAAAGAACAAGAAACAAATTAGAAAATCTGAAAGAGTAAAGAAATTGGAATGGAAGGTAAAATTTAAAAAAAGAAAAAGAAAAAAAAGAGAGAGAATGAATGAATAGAAAAGCTTTAGAAGTTCATTTGAAACTATTTCATAAATAAAATGTAATCAACATCGTAATTATATATATATATATATATATATTACATGGTGAATTCAATAAGTTTCCAGACATTTTTTTGTCCAGGCATTTAAAATAGGTGTAGACTCTTGAAAATTTAGTATGTTATTGCTATACATCTTATGAGATGACTGACCGATTTTTATGATCTCAGGTTCAAATCAACAGCTACAGCAGCAATTGGAATACACCCTACTAAAGCCTGATTGTCACAGCTGGTGAATTTCAAAAATGCAATCTGGATGTGAGGACACTTTAGAAGAATGATATGCAATGCTTCAGACTGCTTTTTGACTATCTTGCATGAACTGAGCATCAGTTTTTGAGTGGCATAAGAGATTCAAGAAAGGCAGAGAGTCTGTGAGTGATGATGGGAGGTGTGGGAGGAGTAAGGAAGTCAATACACCACAGTTGATTGGCCAAAGGGTTAGGGTTACTATGTTGAAGTTTTAAGGGAGTTCAGGAAGAGATTCCTTGGGAAGAGGCCAGCACTTTTCAAATCGGACCAGTGGCATTTCCACCAGGACAATGCACCAGTCCACAAATCCATCCTTGTCACAGACTATTTGACCAAGATAGGAATCAAGACAGTTCTTCACCCTCCCTATAGTCCAGACCTTGCTTCCTGTGACTTTTGATTATTCCCTAAACTCAGAGGCTGTCGTTATGAGTCAATTGAGGAGATGAAAGAGGCTGTGATGAAGGTCATTGACACGCTCACACAAGAGGACTTCCATGGGGCCTTCGAGAAGTTGTTGGAATGGTACAACAAGTGCATTGCAGATGGAGGAGATTACTTCGAAGGGGACTAGAGTTTCATGTGTGTACTATCAATAAAAGTGCCCATACAAAAAAAGTCCGGAAACTTATTTAATGATCCTCATATATATATATATATATATATATATACACACACACATGTAATGTGTTTATCTATACATACTAGATAATCAGTGAACCCATTGGATTCCTATACTTAAACCTGCTACCATCAGCAGAATGTGACATAAGGTCAATTTCTAAGCAGAAAAAAGCTGTTTTTAAATTCAGAGTTTTCTCTTAGACTGGTTGTCTTACAAAGGCTAAAGAACCCAATCTGTACTACTATTTATACTTAGCTGACGGTTTGGGTTGGTTCTATGCCATACCAACCATTGTAGGTTATTTAATGCCAAATCATCTATATATATATATATTAAATATATATAATTTGTGAACACATTTTGTTGATAACATTCTTTAACAAGCCTAAGACCATTTGTTTGAACAAAGTTAAGTGGTTTCAAATGTTTTGATCTCATACTAATAATTCTATTCAATATCAATCATTTGTTAGCAGAAAATGAAGTGGTTACAAGTACTGCTATTCAACACTAATTATTCTATTCAATACTATTCATTCATTTGCGCACAATCAAAAGGTTCCATTCCAAGTATTGTTATGTATCATAAATTGAATATTTAACATAAGTAATTTGTTTGCACACAATTTAAATATCAAACAGTTCTATTTGACCCATAGATAGGACACTATTAAGTGCTACCACTCTGAGTCAGAGTGAACCTGGTAGCAATGGCAATGAACAAGTACTCTGCATTTCCCAAAGCTCAAAGACTGGAACTTCGTCATCAGATTGTTAAATGTCATATACAGGACACTCATTGGGTGAGGGTGTTTTACCCCTCTGCAGAGATGCAGTTAGTGTATTCTACAGACCCATCCAACTGGGCTCCCATAGCAGAGGGAAGAACAGATGGATTCCTGCCTTTCCCTCAGGCTTAGTGCAAAGTGAACAGAGTCTTGTCCAGGATTAGAACTTGAGTCTCTAACTCCACCTCCAATGACAATAGCCATCACAGTAAGTGTTGTATAAAGAAGAAGCAATAACGCTTTTGTTTATAAAAATATATCTCTCACTTCTTTATAACTTGAAAGGTCCAAAATTGGCTGTAAGTGTAAGAGAGACAGAGATGAAGGACTTGGATGCAGGCTGATG
Source organism: Sepioteuthis lessoniana (assembly GCA_963585895.1). Classification (NCBI taxonomy): domain Eukaryota; kingdom Metazoa; phylum Mollusca; class Cephalopoda; order Myopsida; family Loliginidae; genus Sepioteuthis; species Sepioteuthis lessoniana. Next base: position 58,855,458 of record OY757929.1, on the reverse strand, counting down.
AAGGACTGCTATAGTGATACTTTTTTTTAACTCATGTTGTGAGACTATATTCAGATTTTTGCTTCTTTGAAGGGGGGTTCTCAGCTGGGCTCTCCCAGCCACCCACCTCCGAATCTGACCGACTTGATGGCTCTTCTGACTGACTGTTCTATTAGTGGGTATCTGTGTATACATAATTTTGTAACATCTATGCATTCCTTCCAGCTCTCAACCCAATGATCTGCTTCAGCTGTTCTTTTGTTTACGCAGTTGGAACATCTTGTTTAGAAATTCCTAACTAATGAATCTGTCAAAGGTCAATATGCAACATAAGCACACCTTTCATTGTAACCATAGTGCATGATGATACTAATTAGGAATATGTGAAGGAATCTAATTAGCATTTTATAGCTATCTCCATAATATTAAGTAGTTGGATGATTAAAAAATGAATACAGACCTCCACTAAATTACCATTCAGTAGCAAAGATGCTATGTTTAAAATGGGTGATGGTTTAGTTTTTTTCTTCAAATATTATCATTCAAATCATCTTTCACTTCGACTATCATGATTACGGAATAATTGACCCTTATCATCATCATCATCATAATTCTAATGTCTGTTTTGATCCTCACCATGATAATCAGGAGTCGCCCGAAAAACAATTGTCTTGTACCAGGTTAACATAGCAGCAATCATCCCATCCCAAAATGTATGATGAGCGAGTTCTGTACTAATGCAAAAGACATTTTCATGTCCAATTCCCTGTTACCCGTGTTACACATTTTTTATATTAGGTGCTGTGACCAATTCATCAATATGCACCACTATCTAAATCAAAAAACGACAATTATGAACAAGATTAACACGATATTTATTTCATTAGCCAATCATAAATATCCAAGGAGGATGGTTTTGTTTATTTGCTAAAAATCAAATCCTAATGGGTTATTTAATGTCATTGTCATACTTAGGTTTGTTTTGATTCATTTATAAATATTTGATTGTAATTATAACTATGTTTTCAATGCACCAATGCATTTTTTAAAACTGCACTTTTAGCTGTTGATAATTTGTTACCATTTTGAAGAAGGGTGACAGACAAGATTGTGGCAACTACTGTGGAATCTTGCTTCTCTTCATAACAGGAAAGTATTCACCTACATACTGCTTAACAGACTATAGACCTGAGTGGAAGATTTCTTACCTGAGGCACAAAGTGGGTTCTGTACAAACCGAGGAACAATAGACATGATCTCGTGACAAATACAGGAGAAATGCATTGAACAGAATATGCTCCTTAACATGATATTTGTCAATACCCCTTGGACACTAAACAGGTAAGTGCTATGTAACATCTTATGGAAACTAGGATGTCCCGATCACTTCATCAACATCATATCTGCCTTGCATACAGGAATGAAAGCATCAGTCAGCTTAAGAGGAGAACTTTCGAAACCATCTAAGGTTGGGAATAGATTGAAAGTGCTGTGACCTTGCCCTCATACTTTTCTTGATTTTTCTTTCTATGGTGTTGTCTGAAGCATTCACTGATTCCACCCAAGGAGAATGGATACAGAGTAGACCAGAGGTAAACCTGTTCAATGCCAGTCTCATTTAAGCCTGTAAAAAAAAGATGAGAAATCTTCTCGCGCATGAGCCCATGTTTGCTGAGGATGCTGCTTTCATGGCACACAACCACCAAGATGCATAGGAAATAATCACCTGAACTCAGTTAATAATTGTGTGTCAAACTCCAGACTTATTGATGTACACACGTAGTTAACTTTTTTTTTTTTTTTGTGAATTTAAATCCAACTTACAATTGTAATTCTCTTTTGAAATCATCATGGACACTTTTCTCTTCAGGCGATTCTTTTTCTTCCTCTTCATCTTCTTTTACAGATGGTTTGGTGACCATGTCAAGACGTTCAACCCAGTCAAAATTTTGTTTAAACTTTTCTAAAACAGTTTTCATATCATCCTGGGGACAAAAAAAAAACACGATTAAAACAATTCTTTTTTTTTACCATGAATATAAGGTTCCTAAAAAATAATTGTAATTTTTGTTATTTCAAAAAGTTTGATGCATATTTTAGAATAAATTATCATTAAACAGTTCCAGTAATATAGCATTTTAGCAAAAGATGGAAACAAATTTTAAGTACAAAATAGGATAAAATGTAGAGAAATATATCACTATCAACCAAGCATTTAACCAGGGGATATCAACAAAAACAAAGCTCAACATTAGTTTCAAAAAGTTTTCACTGTTTAATTCTTGTTTATTTTAGTTAAAGAAGAGAAAAAAAAGTTTGAGTAATTTTTTTTCTAAAAGTTCAAAATGAGATAAAACGCAGCAAAAATACCCACAATATCAAGCAGGAATTTGGCTAGGGAACCATCAATAAACAGACAGCTCAACATTAGTTTTATAATTTTTTTAATTTATTCATTTTTTTTTTGGAAGAAGACTATAATAAAATAATTTTGAACAATTTTTTTCTATGGGTTCAAAATAGAATAAAAACAGTGAAAATCGCTCACAATATCAACCAAGTATTTCGGCAGGGGGCTGTCAATGAATAAGCAGTTCAAAATTAATTTTAAAAATTTTGAAATGAAATGGAAAGTTATGAAAATAAGGAGAGTTGTAGATGTTGTCCTGCGATGGACAACAGGAGGCAATTATTGAAATGGACCAAATACAAAAGAACTTACATGTTTACAGAACATTAACTATTTAACAGTTGTTTGACATTTGCACTAATAAACAAATTTGACCAATATGAGTTTAAAACTAGTTACAAAGTAGAGGAAAAAATGCTCCCAGTATCAACTGAGTGTTTTACCAGTCAATGAAAGGATATCAACATTGGTTCCAAAAATTTTGCAATGGAGATGAGAATCTTGAAAATGAGGGTTGCAGACATCCTTCTGTGACATACTATGAAAAATTGAGAGACTGCAGAACTAAAAGTGTGGAAAATCCAAAAAGCTTGACAAATAGGTGCTATACAAGCAGGGGGGGGGGTATTGCAGTCACAAATATCCTGTTAATTTCCTTCTTTTCTCTTCTCTCATAACTTTCTATAATCCAGTCTTTATTTTTGGCAGCACCTTTTATACGTTTTTCCCCAGATTTTTTCCTATCAAATTTATTTTATCTTCTATTTCTTTCCGTTTACTTGAGTGTGTTAGTGAATGTGTGTATTTCCTTATACATGAAATACAGGACAAAATATACACCAGCCACTGGCAAACAGCAGTGCTTTCTGAATGGCACACCTAAGACTTTAATTTTTCATAGAAAAGAGCTTTTTACTGAAGAGAAAAAAAAAAAAAAAAAATATATATATATATATATATATATATATATATATATATATATATCAACTTTTTATTATTTCCAGGGCAGATGCTTTCATGTATTCTTTTCGATAGCGAGAATGGTTGAGGTACATTGAATTTTGAATTACCTTGAATATTTTTAGAAGTGTGGTCTGCCTGATGATTAGCAATGTTTCATGGTTTGTTTCTTTGTTTAATGGCATATCATCCTTTATGAGTTATTCAAAACCCAAGCCATTCTTGTAAAAGAACAGCAGTAATACTATTAAATCAATAGCAGGAGGACAAGGGAGTTCATACCTTTCCCAAGAGTATTAGTCTGAAAGTGAGCTTAATAGATTGGCTAGAATTTAAATTCATGTACTTCAAGGTAACAGTCCAGCACTTTAGCCATTACTCCTAGTGGACCCCCCACCCTCAATATATCTCATGTGGCCTTCGCGAAAAAGGTTGCCCCAACCTCCTGATGACACACACACCCCAGTTCCTTTTGTACAACAATTTCATAACATCACATTGTGACAATGAAAAATGGGTTGTATATGATAACTGTCAGCATTCCTTGCAATGACAGGAGCAAGATGAAGTATCAAAACAATTGCCCAAACCAAAGCTGAATAAAAAAAACAAAAAAAAAAAAACAAAAAAAAAAAACATGAATTTACCCAACCCCTCTACTATGGACAGGCTGTGACACAAGGTCAATTTAAACTTAGTGGAGTACAGCTGGTTTGAATTCAAAGCTGGAGGAAAAACAAAAAAAAATGGATTCATGCCTTTAACAAAGGTATTAGCATAAAATGAAGTAGAAAACAGCCTCATCTAGGGTTTGAACTCAAATTGCCAATTTCATTTTCAATAGCATTAACTATGACACTAAATGCATCTAAGAGAAAAATATAACTATGACACTAAATGCATCTAAGAGAAAAATATAAATAATTGATTTCTTCCAGTGTAGATATTCCTTTATTACAAGGTTCCTGTATTTTCATATATTTTCTTTTGACATTTACAGTGTTGTTAGGTAACACTCCATACTCAGTGGATCAACCAAAGAAGTCACAAGTAATTTATTTGGCTCATTTGTTTAATGGCATATCAACACCTGATGACTTACCTAATGCCAAAATTTGATTCATTTGTAAATGTTTGGTTGTTTTAATTTAGTTTTAAATTGGTTTTATGGCATATCAACCATTGCAGATTATTCAATGCCAAATCTATTTTTTATACATATAAACGGTTTTATTTCAAACAATTTAGTTTAGCATAAGTACAGTTTTTTGTTTACACACAGAAAAATGAAAAAACAGTTCTATTTAAAACAATTCAGTTTAGTCAACAAAGTTAAATGGTTTTATGTATCATGAACAATTCAATTAAACATCATTTATTTACACACAATTGAATGTAAAATCAGTTCAGTTCCATTGGCTTAATGAGTAGAGTGTTTGCCAGTGGTGTGGGAGACCAAGGTTCAATCTCAGGTCGAGTCATACCAAAGACTTAAAAAAATGTTACTTGATGCGGCTATGCTTAACACTCAGCATTATAAGGTAAGGATTAAGGGTAAAGTGGAGCAATCCAGGGAATGGAGTAGCACCCTCCTCTACACCTTGGTGTGGTAGCTATTGAAAAGGGAGCCTTTGGGTCACTCTCAAGGAAGACTGCCAACTTCAGTTCTATAGGACCCACAGATAGAACCCTTTCAGGTGGTACCACTTTAGACTAGAGTGGACAGAAGGGCGATGGTAATTAAGGAGTACTCCGCATTCTCCAAAGCTCCAGCATTATCGGAGCCTCACCATCAGATTGTTAAATGTCATATCAAGGACACTCATTGGGGAAGTCTTATCCCTCTGCAGAGATGTAGACAGTGTATTTTACAGCCCCAGCTGACTGAACCATAAATGTTTGGTTGTAATCATAATTATTTTTTCTATGTTCCATTGCCTTTTTTTAAGAATTGTACTTTACACACAATAAAAATTTGGCAAATATTAATCGTAAATGAAAATCACATCTCTGATGGTGTTTAAAAAAAAAATGATGAAGTCTTACCTTTCTGTTTATAAATTCTTTCTTTGGAGCCACTTCTATATTTAAGCCAGGTTTCAGTGTTTCATTTGCATATGCCTGCTGCAACTGTAAAATATAAATAAAAAAAAAACAAAACTTAAATTGTTTTTCTTCCCAATATAATGTTAGATAATACAAAAAACTGTATAAACCCTGGATTACTCATAAAGCATGCATGACTGACTTAAAATGAAATACTCAAAAAAACACCAAAAAAAAAATGCAACAGGGCCGAGAGGAAAAGCAAGTAGTAGGGTTTGTGGAAAGGGTGACAGTGGAACCAAAACAATCATGGCCTCTCTTCATGTAACCAAATTTAATTTACATTCACCCTCAAATAAATTAATTGATTATTAAATTACAAATCATAACCAATTTGCAAGTGTTTAATACAATTTACATGAGAAAAGACTCAGTAAACTATAAATGCAAACATAACCTTAATTCTACATTTTCTTTTTTAAGTAGAGGAATTATATTGTAAATTGAATTAACTTGACTAGAAAATCCAGCAAACACCTATGCATGACATACAGAAACGCTGGACAGCTGTTTTGACCTTATTAGGTCTCATCAGCAGTGTATACCATGATCTCAACTACTGGTGATCGAACCAGCGACCACAGATTGCAGAGCTGAAACTCTACAACCAAGCCATCAGTCCATATTGCACACAAGTGATGCCAAATTAATTAGTCATGGTAATTGTGCTGCCAATTAACCTGAATGTGTCTTGCAAATTACATCTATACTCTTTACAGAGGATGTGGTCACCTCCAAGGCCGCGTCTTCCCAAGAGGATTAGAACTATGCATCCACGTAATTATTATGACTTCAAGGACAAAGACATAAATCTACATTTTCTTTTTTAAGTAGAGGAATTATATCATGAATTTAGGTCATAGTAATTCAATTCACAATAACCTTAATTCTTGAATTATTTTTAATGAGAAGGATGAGTTTGAAGGGCACTGAGGAGATCAGAAAAATTAAGTTGAAGGTTTGTGCATGTGAGCTGCAAATCATGTTTTGTTTGATTTGGTGGTGTTTTATGGCATATCAACTACTGTAGATTATATATAAGATTTGAAAGTGAATAGTTTGTAGATAACTTTATTTTTAAATCAGATAATATTCATTTGTTTATGCATAGTTAAATAGTTTCAAGTTTAGTAAATGATTAATGAATAGGATCCTAACAGGTACTACCAGTCGGAGTTAAAGTGGATCTGGAAGTAATGGCAATGAAGAGGTACTGTACATTTTTCAAAGTTCCAAAACTGGCACCTCACCATCTGGTGGTTTGGGGTCATACCCAGGAATCTCGCCAGGAGAGGACTCTTACCCTTTTGTAGTAGTGCAGTTGATCACTTTTTGCATTCAAAGTACTTCCCTATTTGCTTAGGACATAATGCACATAATTAAACCCATATTCAATCATACAAGAACTTGAAAACTGTGTGCACAATCAAAATTAAAACAATAGAAACTTTTATTCATGATTTTGTGATTAATCAAGCTTGGTTGGTTGTTTTTTATGGCATATCAATCTTTGTAGGTTATTTAATGCCAGATTCTGTTATATATATGAAATATATATGATTTGTAAATGAATAGTTTGTGAGTAACATTTTTAACAAACTTGAGCTCATTTGTTAGCACACAATTAAATGATTTCAAGAATAGTAAATGATTAAATAGTTCTATTTGACCCAACCGGGACATTGGCCCAGCGGTTAGAGTGTTCGGCAATGGCCCGGGAGACCTGGGTTCAATCCCAGGTCAAGTCATACCAAAGACTTTAAAAATGGAACTTGATACCACCTTGCTTAACACTCAGCATTATAAGGTACGGTTCAAGGGTAAAGTGGAGCAATCCAGGGAATGGAGTAGCGCCCTCCCCTACACCTTGGTGTAGTAGCTATCGAAAAGGGAGCCTTCGGGTCACCCTCGACTATGGTCGCTAACTTTACTTTTATTTGACCCATAGACTGAAGCTGGAAGTAATGGCAACGAAGAGGTATGCTACATTTCCTAAAGCTCCTGAATTGGAACCTTAGCTTCAAATGGAATTTAATGTCATATTGTTGGGTGAGGGTGGTTTATCTCCTCTGCAGAGGTGCAGGCAGCATATTCTATAGCCTCAGTTGACTAGGCTATGATTAATCAAGTAGGACTAGGCATGAACAATCGTAGGGAGACTAAGATAATTATCTTCTTTAGGATTGTAAATGTGGCTTCCCACATCAAATGTCTGTTGGTCATGTGTGAGCTCATGACTTAAAAACTTTCTCTTTTTACTTTTGTTTTTTGAATGGTTAAGACCTTCTGATTGTCAATCCTCACTTGTGTGTGTGTGTGTGTGGGGGAAATGAACATGATTTTTCTTTCCGTTTGTTGAACAGAATAGAGACATTTACATCTCCAGTGAGGAAATTTATTTCACTCCATGAAAATAATTGAAGACATAAGATATTTACATTACATTTTTTGAGTAGACATTCTTTTTTTTAGTCCTTGCCCATGGAGCGAAATGGATATGATTTTAATTTCTGTTCATAGAACAGAAGGGAAATGTTTTCAACATCTTGCCATGAGAACTATAAGAGAAAGTAAACATTTACATACACCCTTTCATACATGCTTGTTCTTGGAGCAACATGAACATTCTTCCATTGTGAAGTGTTGCAATATTTGTTAAATTATTATATTATAAAATGTTTTGATTGTGTATATGAGTTTATGTTATCTTTCCTTTCTGTTTAGTCAGTGTATGCGTATCACCAGATAAATATGGGAATCTGGTGTGTAGGAAATAATTAAATATCCTTCCGAATACTAAATAACCAGTAAATTATATCTGGTATAAAATCATTCTTTATCTTTATTTTATACAAACATTGGTACTTCCTGTGGTGTTAAGTAAGATGGGCTACCAGATCATTACTAGTGAGTTTGATTATGAATAGCTATTCCCTACCCACTGTACCCTTCACATGGTGTAATGGTTAGCAAGCAGGGTTTTCTGAGCATTACAAGAGAGCTCAATTCTAAACTGGCCATACTTATGGTTGTGTGTTGCAACAAAGGCTCAGTAAATAAATATTTTACCGACATGTACCGAAAATTCACTTTTTTCTTTTCCCTCTTCTTAAATCTAAACTCGCCGGTTGGAAAGTGAAAAAAGCAATTTTAGTAAAAACATGATTCAACGAAGTTGTTTTCAATACGATAGCATTAGAATATCCAATCGTGGAACATTTTCATCCTAGAAACCATAAACCCTCATCTTTTCTGTGGTTACAGAGAGGTTTATATAAAAAAAAAAATGGGTAAAATCCTACACGTGCACTCCAGTTAATTGTATTTTCCATTGCTGTTCCAGAAATGGGAAATCCTTCTACATTGAATCAAAATGTGAAAGTGAACCCCCTAATAAAATTTTAAACAATTTCTTTTTTGTTTCTTGGAAAAAAATATTGCGGTGAACTTAAGGGACAAATTAGTTTAAATGACTATAAAAAAATTACTAGAAATTTTTTTCGGGTGAATTTCAACGGATGCACGAGTAGAATAATGAATTAACAAAAACCTTTTCTTAGTGGAATATTCTGGTCAAAGGAAAAAAATTAGAGTTGGGGAGGATAAAAACAAGAAAAGTAATAAAAATGTAAATCTTAGGATTTAAAAAACAACATTCTATCAAGATTAATCTTGGCGACCAAGTGGCGAATATCGCAAAAATGTAAGATTAAATGTTTTTTGATAAGCACAGGTCGGAGTGCATTCTACAAAGACATTTTCATAGTCAATTGAACCCCCTTTGTAAGTACTTCAAAAATAAGTAACTCTAATTTTTAAAAAAAATCGGATTATTTGGTGCTTAATTGTTTGTAATCAAGAGAAATTAAAATACAAATAAAAAAGCAGTATTCGTCATGGGGTCGCAACAGTTCATTTTCGAATTAAATTTCATTTGGGATTATTTCTAAAACAATAAAATGAGCAAAAAGATGTTTATTTTAAATATAACAATTATTTAGACAATAACTTAGTCACAGAGATCCTTTCAGAAACTTTTAAAGATTAGAAAAAGAAAAAAGAAAAAAGAAAGGCAGATACGTTAAATCAATGGAACATTGAACAAGTTAAACTGTATATCAGATTAAATCTGCAGAACATAATTTATTAGTAACACGTTTTTTGAAAAATACTTATTTTATCTATTCAAAAAAATTTTTTTACGTATATGAAAATACTTCTTTTTGAAAAAAAGGCAGTAATTTCTCAACGACAATTCTGTTAGAAATAATAAAATGCGTTGTACCGAATATTATATTACATAAAATAAAATAATCTGAATTTCAAGTTAAATAAAGGTTACTCACTTCTTCATCAGAATCAATACTCTCCAAATCAGATTCTGAATCTGATTCTGATTCCATTTGTTTATGTTTTTTAGTCATTATTTCAACTGGAGAAATTTTTTTTGAATTTCGGAAATAGGATTTTCTGCACGTGTATGAAAGTTTGCACACGTCGGAGACTGTCGTAAAAAAAAACAAAGTTGTGATTATCTCCCTTGTGTAATATTCAAAAAATTAAAACACTAATAAAAAAAATTCTACAGTTTAATTACTGATTCAAATCAAAACTTATTAAGTAACATTAAAAATTATCAAAAGTTACTGTTTAAAAGGCTGTTTTATTTTTTCACATAAAATTATTCTATTAATTTTAATATAGTGTTAAAATCTTTACGACAGTCAAAAATAAGTTTACTTCCGCATTTACAGCGCATCGAGTGAGGTAATGGAGGAAACCATTACGAATGAGTTCGAGTGTCTCTGAGTGCTCCACTCATACGGCCTTGTACCACATCTGAGCAAAAAGCTTAGTAAATTAGGAGACCTCGGGTGGAGTAATGGTTAGTAAGCTAGACTTGCAAACCTTCACGACTGAGTTCGATTCTCATTGGGTGCTCCCTTTATGTGGCCTTGTGCCACATCTAAACAAAAAGCTTTATAAATTACTACTTCCGCATTCAGGGCGCCTCGAGTAGGGTAATGGAGCAAGTCTCCGCGAGTGAGTTTGAGTCTCATTGAGTGCTCCAGTCATTCGGCCTTGTGCCACATCTAAGCAAAAAGCTGAGTAAATTAGGACTTCTCAGGTGGTGTAATGATTAGCTAGCTAGACAAGCAAGCATATACGAGTGAGTTAGCTTCTCATTAGGTGCCCCATTCATACGGCCTTGTACCACATCTAAGCAATAAGTTTCATAAATTACTATTTTCAAATTCATGATTGTTAGGCTTAATAGAAGCGTTCATACTATTACAGAAATAAATAATAAAACTGAGTACAAGAAATATGAAAGAAGATCCTTGTAAATGAAGTGCGTCTAAGTACCTGCTTGGTGAAGTCCGTTATCTTATAAGTAAAGTAAAGTTGGCAACCATAGTCGATGGAGACCCAAAGGTACCCTTTTCATTAGCTAATACACCGAGGTGTAAGTGAATGCACTACTCCTTTCCCTGAATTGTTCCACATTACCCTTGATCTGTACCTTATAAAGCTAAGTGTTAAGCAAGGAAGTACCATTTTTAATTCTTTAGTATGACTTGACCTGAGATTAAACCCTGGTCTCTTGGGCCATTGGCAAACACTGATTGATGAAAATTAATTTAATGATATGAGCTTTAAAAAAAATTAAATCATGTAATCTAAAGAATAATTCATAACTCAAAAAATCAGGAATTTAATGATATAGAAATGTGGTTTGAAACCAACAATTTACTCATTCCAAGTTTGGCAAATGAGTATTTTTGTAGCATTTGTATAGTATGGTATTTATCCAACTTCTTACAGTGTTAGAATGTTCTCTTCCCAGTTATTGGTAAATAGTAGTGCAGACTAGGTTCATTAGGTTTGGTAAGGCAACCAGTCTAAGAGAAAGAAAACTCTAAATTCAATTGCTCAATCGACTGGGGCTGTAGAATACACCGTCTGTTTCTCTGTGGCGGTGGGGGGGGTAAGACTTCCCCAATGAGTGTCCTGGATATGACACTAAACAATTTGATGATGAGGCTCCGGTAATGCTGGACTTTAGGGAATGTGGAGTACCCCTTCCTTTGTATCACTCGCACCTTCACTCAGGTCCGGATTGGGAGTACCTGATTGGGTCTTATCTACGGGTCAAATAGAACTAAACTGCATACTTATGCCAAACTGAATTGTTTGAAATTGAACCGTTTTTGTATGCTAAACAGAATTGTTTGAAATAGAGCTGTTTTGACATTTAACTGTGTGTAAATAAAAACTATACTCATACTAAACTGAATTGTTTTAATTTGAACTTTGATTAAACTGAATAGCTTGAAATAGAAATGGTTTTGACAATTAAAATGTATACTTGTGGTAAACTGAATTGTTTGAAATAGAACTGTTTATTTGTATCAAAATGGATTTGGCATTTAATAACCTACAAAGGTTGATATGCCATAAAACCCAAACAACCAAAACAAAATCTAAATTCAAACCAGATGTACTCTTTTTGAAAATTAACCTTGTGTTACATCTTGTCACTTCCAGTCCGCTGGGTTTAAAAGATATCAATTGCATCTCCTGCAGAGGGGTAACTCTCTTCAAACAGAAGTATCCTGAGAATAAAACTAAACTGCATTCTGCAGTGAGGCTCCTGTCATGGAAACCTTAAGAATATACTGTTACCTATTTATTGGCATTACTCTCAGTGAGTACCTTTTAAGGTATGACACTAAACTACATTTAGTGTTGAAGCTTCAGTTCTGGAACTCTCGGGAGTGAGATGTACCCTTTTATTATAATTACTTTTAGGTTCTCTGTGGCTTGGATTGAGAGTACCTGTTAGGGTCTCATCTATGGGTCTGATAGATCTGTTTGAAAATTATTTATATTGTATTGGAATACCAAAAATCATAAAACTGTACATATTATTTGTATGAAGAATAATTACTTAAAGCTATAAATGTTTATTAAGGGTTATTATAAGTTACTTAAAACTTTATAATTGTTTGCAAACAATCGTTTATAATCAAACAAATAATTACTGAGTTTGAGTTGGTTGTTTAATGGCATGTCAACCCTTATGGGTTATTTAATGCCAAAGCCATCCTTGTAGAAGAACAGTAGTTTGTACTATTTTACTCATAACTGGGCTAATTACTTGAAACCACAAAGTTGTTTATAAATTATTAGTATTAGATAGAAATACTTGCAACCATACAACTGAGAACACATTATTTGTATTAGATAGGAATATTTGACGTCATATAACAGTGCAACCAAATGATTATAGGCGAATAAACAAAAGTGGAACTTTAAAAAAATGCAGGAGAACATTGAAAATACAGTTATGATTGTAATCAAATGTTTAGAAATGAATCAAATGGTGGTGTAATGGTTAGCTAGCTAGACAAGCAAGCATTTACGAGTGAGTTCACATCTCATTAGGTGTTCCATTCATATGGCTTTGTGCCATATCTAAGCAATAAGTTTAGTAAATTACTATTTTCACATTAATGAAAACAACAGTACAGCCACTTACCTCCCATCTTTAAAACCATCCAAGTAAGACAAACAAGACATGTAAAGAAAAGAAAAGAAAAGAAACAGAAAAGAAAAGAAAGAAAGAAGAGTAAAATATTATCAAGTAGAAGAAATAAAAAAAAACATCTTGATAAAGATTTACAAGGGAAGTAACTCCTAAAATTGTTTTGAAGTTGTCTCCCTTTAATTTTTTTTACCCTTTTCCATAATTATATTTATTGCTTGGTTGGATATTTTACGGCATATCCCCCCTTGTAGCTTATTTAATGCTTAATCATGTTTGTACATTTATTTTAAATATGTATAATTTGTAAGTATATATCATTTGTAAGTATATATCATTTGTTCGTAGGTTCTGATTTTTAAATGAGCAAGAGCTCATTTGTTCACATAGTTAAATGATTTCCAGTATTACTATCTTACACTAGTAATTTTATTAGCAGTTAAATGTCATTATATTGTGTCTGACATAAATGTAAAAGCTATTACAGAACAAAAGTATTATTTATTTATTTATTTATTATTGATCTGATTTTCAGTTGTTTCTTTTCATTTATTTTTTTTCTGAATATCAATTTTAATTTTGTTTGAAATATTTAAATTTATGAGCCGAATACCCGTTCTGATCTTGTTTGATTTGTTTTTTTTATTTCCTATAGTCATTAGTTTGCACAATTATATGATATCAAGTGTTCCTATCTAATGCTAATAATTTGCATACAATTGTTTAGTTTCAAGTATTCCTGTTTCTTATTAATAATTTATACACAATTATATGTTTTTAATTTTGTAACTTGTTGAATAATAATCCCTATTTTGCTCACAGCAATATGGTATCAAGTGTTCCTATCTAACATAAATAATTCTACTTAATACTATCATTTGTATATTTAATAGTGATCATTTGTATACAAACAATTTTATGCTTTCAAGTATCCTATCTAATACCAATAATTTTCAAACAGAACTATTTGACACATAGATAATACCCAAACAAGTTATACCACTCAGTATTTGAGTGGACTTGGGAGTAATGGTAATAAAGAGGTACTCTATACACCCAAGATTCCTGGAACTGGAACCTAAACACCACTTCATGTAGTTTGGTGTCATGCCTCGGACACTCTTTTTTGGGGGAGGTTGGGCTTACCTCTCAAGGCCTCATCAACAATGTAGAAATTAGTTTGTTATAATTATTTTTTCTTTTTACTCTATATTTTTTAAAAATAATTTTTACTTAGAAGAACTTTCAGATTTTGGCTACATTAATACATGCATATCAAATAAAACATTTCTTAACTGGAAGCAAAATATTTTGATTTTTCTGTGAGTTAATAAGATTACTTGATATTTTAGATTAAAAAATGAATCTATGGCAAAATATATGCAGAATTGAATGCTCCCTTTTGTTCTTTTTATTCATCTCTAGGATGCAGTTGGATCGATCATCAGTGATGTCTTTAGTTCATTAGGGGTTTTGATTCTTTTTAACATCATACCTACTTGTTAAAGTGACTCCAAAATTGATCATATCTTAGCCTGCATCCAACATCAGTGTTTATTAGCAATTTCTGTGTCTCCTGCAGATCTTTTTAAATGGCTTCAGGGTTTTTCTTTCATATATATGGTCAGTATGTTATTTGACCAATGAGAAACTATTTCCAATCTTCTAAGATCTAACTTTCTCTATGAATATGTTGGCTGTTAGTGTATCAGTTTTGCTCAAGTTGAATTTTGTTATTATGAATGTAAACACTGGAAGTATTTTGTCTCATTACTTAGTTATATCTGAATGAACAACATTAAATACTGTTGGTTCGTAAATATAATATTCATTTGTCAATAGTACAGAAGGTGATAGATGGTTATGGCACATAAATTTATTTGTGGAAATTTATATAAGAAAAATTAAAAATTGGAATAAAATGACGGAAAAAATAGTAACCCTCTTGGTGGGGTGGCAGGATACAATGACCGTATCCACAGCAAAAAATGGGAGGTCCTGAGTAAGACACTAAACTGTATTTGATGGAAACTTTGGGCTGGTAGAGTAGCTCTTCATTGTCATTACTCCCAGGTCGACTCTGATCCAGAGTGGTAGTTCCTGTTAGCGTCTTATCTTTGGGTTGAATAAATCTGTTAAAAAATCATTCATATTTGATTGGACTGTATAAAAAAAATCTTACGAAACAGTTATGCAAAAAAAATGTAAGTAAAAGCATGCAGTGAACACAATTCCCTAACTCTTTGGTATGAAATAATTCAAGATGGATTGACTTGCTGTTAAAATCAATCTATCACTCATGAAAAAAATTGCATGCTGTCCTTTCTGATTTTAGTTGTTAAAGTTACAGAATTTAGTATTGTAGAAAAGCATAAGTATTAGGATTTGAGAAAAGGCAAGTAAATATAATGAAATTTAAAAAATGAATAAATGAGTGGACATGAAACACATCTAGAAATGAATCAGAAGACAAAAAAACTTTAACAAACAAAAATAGTTTCAGAGAAATCTTGAAACGTCACACAAAATGTACATTTTCATTTTCTATGTAGGTTTTCTTTTTTAAGTAAAGGAATTATATTGTGAATTGAATTACCATGACCAGAAAATCCGGTGAAACCTTGCATGTGACATATGGAAACACTGGATTGTTCCAACCTTATTAGGTCTCATCACACAAAATATTACTTGGTGCACCTAAGGCAAATAATTCAATTTAATATACATAAAAAATTCAATTAAACATAGTTATTGTCCAAAGCAAAACGTGTGGGTATCATAAAAGAATTAAATTTATTGCACTAGTAATCATAGTGCCATAAGAACCATCCACCTACTTACTCAGCTTTTCTGAGTCTGACTGAAGGCCTTTACTTTTAAGCATTTGGTTGAGATCATAACAAATTGTTCAAAGCAAAAATTTATATGAAAGTCAAGTTTCAACTTTGAAAAAGGTTGTGGTGTGTTTAAAAGTTTAAATAATGATGAGGATCTTTAGAAATTGTTGAGGAGTTCAATTACTGAAGATTTCTTTAGTAGAAAGTCCAACAGGTGAAGTTAAAAGATGTGTTGCGTGGTGAGGTTTTTAAAAGTGAGGGAAATGGTGAAGAAGGTGTGGAAGCCGAAACTTTTTTATTAAGAAAAAAAATCAAGCTGCAGTAAAGTTTTTAGTATAAAGAGAAACTATTTATCTTCTTTGATTGCAGAACTGGCTTTTGAGAAAATCAAATTTCTTTTAAAGTCACATATAACTTGTAAGTTTGATTTAAAAGAAAATCTAATTTTTCTCTTAAATTACAGAAAAATTTAGTCAGTTCTTTGAGGGAATATTTGATTTTTAAATCACATATATGAAGTTGGTTATTAGAAAAAGACTTGTAAAAGGCTTCTTCTTCTTCTTCTTCTTCTTCTTCTTCTTCTTCTTCTTCTTCTTCTTGTATCTCTGACTAAAAAGGCTTTAAAAAAACTTTTAAAACTTTTTATATCTGTCAGATTTAAGAAGACTTTGAAATTTTCCCTACCAGAAGAAATCTAAAAAAAAAACAACACTAATTGGTTAAAAAATAATCATAAAATAATATAATGAAATTTTAATCTCTAACACAATTCCCAGAGGATCATCTTTCCTACCCAATCTTGTCCACTCTTGTATTCGTTTTATGCCAGTTATAAGATTAATTGCTTCATTCCCGTCACAACATAACTCTTGATATTCTGTTGTGTATTACCAATTTTTATTTTGACATAATTTGTTCTTATGGCATTATCTTGCACTTCTATTAAAAAGATTCTGTTTCTCTTTTCAGGTTTCCTCTTCCTAGCCATGTCCAGGTTATCTTGTGAGAAATTTCCTTAGTTTTATGCTTGAAGTAACCATACAGTTGTTTTTCTTTTTCTTTTTGTTTATTTTACTTTTTAATTTCATAAGACAATCTCTGATTTGTTAGTAAATGTTGTAATCAGTTTTAAGGATGTGGGGGTGAAATTTAGGAATTTTTACTCCTTTTTTTGTGAATTTTGCAAATCTTGTGAACTCTTTGATACTTTTATCAAGAGAAATATTTCATTATAAAGAAAAACAAAAGAAATCTGTTTTCTTTTTCTAAAATATACCAAAGTGAAAGATTTATTTGGTCAATTGAACTTCGAGTTTTGTTGTTCCCATGATGTTTCAGTCGGTACAGGGTGGTGTCCTCATGGTATAATGGTTAAAGTTCTTGACTGTGGAATTGTAGTAAGCGAAAACTCCAGTCATGCTATTATGTTCCCTTTCAGACAAATACCCTTGGGAAAGTTATGAACCCCTTTGTCCTCCCAGCTATGGATTAAATAGTATCACTACTGTTCTTCTAGAAGGATGGCTTTGGCATTAAATAACCTACAAAGGTTGAAATACCATTAAACAAAGAAATCAAACCTAACAATCAGCTGATACATTCTTTTCTGACCTTCTTTAGGTTTAAGTCCATAAGGAAAGAATCTCTTTTTATAGTGGCTTCGGCAGCTGCAAGCAAAAATAGATTAAACGAATAAAGAAAAATGTTAAGAGTAACGTTTATAAATTGTGAACATTTTTTAAAAATTTGATACTTTTTGCCTCGGACTACTAGAGAAAGGTAACAGAAAAAAACCTTTTCTTTAAGGAGGTAAATATTACCTCTTAAGTACATCGATGAATGTATCTACAGAAAATGTGATGAGAATAAAGAAAAAAAAATTGAATTATCTAAATAAGCCTGAATTATTTCTTAAAAGCAGAGACAAAAAAATCACGAAAAAAAAAAAAAAGAAATCACGAATATCAGTAAATTATAAATATCAAGGGAAGTAAATCCTATATCATTTTTTAGAATTATTTCCCATGTTCAAATTTTATAATTTGCATTATTAAAAATAGATTTCTTTCTTTCTTTCTTTCTTTCTTTCTTTCTTTCTTTCTTTCTTTCTTTCTTTCTTTCTTTTTATTTACTCAGTTTAGCTTAATTTGGTTCATGGTCAGAAGTACGGAGCACTTTGTGAGAATCGAATTTACTATTAATTGATTTACAAAATTATCATTTTGAACATCACTATACAAGGTGTCAGAAAGTAAACGGATTTTTTGTGGGGAGCATAAAGCTTCAAGTATCAAGCATCTAGGGAGGATCATGTTTAGAATTCGGTATTAATTGATCTGCGGGACGAGCATTTACCATGATAAAGTGTCGAATAGTAAACTTACTTTAGCACAAAGTCAACTAGGGGAGGGAGCACCGTACCAAACTAAATTAATTACACTTGCATAACAGTCTGCGAGATGTGTTTTCTCATCATTGCACCATAGGAAGCACCCAGCTACTTAGATTATCTTTGTCTGGTGCAAGGCCACTAATTCGGTTAAAATCGTTACAAAATGTCAAAGGCATAAAGATGTACACGTAGGTCAAGTTTCAAATTCTGAGTGTGAAAAAGTTCAAATAATAATGCGGATCTTTGGAAATTGTTGTGGAGTTCGATTATTTAAGATTTCTTCTGGAGAAAGTCGAACCTAAGATTGAAATTGGAAATTAAAAATTCAACTGAACTTAATTTAGCACAAGGTCTAATGTGTGGGACATTGTGCAGGAATTATATTCATTGCACTAGCGAATTAGTCTGCGAGATGTGCTTTCTCGCCATAGGGCCAAAGAAAGCACTTCACAATTTACTCAACTTTTCTTGAGTCTGGAAGAAGGTTGCTACATTTGAGCTTTTGGTTAGGGTCGAATTCAATTTAAAATAGTCATAGTTTGCTTGATTGGTTTGTTAACCATTACCCTATAGCGGCTTACCCAGTCTTAGATTAGTTTTGCATAAGATCACACATTTGTTATATCTTGTGACGACTCAGAGGTAATAATCGGATAAATTAGTTTGAAAACTATATACCCAAGCGAAAGAACTCATGACCCGCCGTTATATTACTCTTAAAAGTGTCATGACCATTAAAAAGAATAAAAAGTCAATAAAAAATTAGATAAAGGAAAATAAACTTTGCATCAGGCTTAAAAATGGAACAGAAATTAGAGACATCTATAAGATTAACACTCCTATATTTTTTAAATGGCAGTCGATGACCGCGTGGTACAAAAAATTCTAGAAAATAGGATCCATGATTCATTTGTTCCCGAAACAAAAAGAGGTGACGTCAGTAAATTAATAAGTTTCAGGAACCTTTGGACAGAGAAATCACATGCTTTGTGACTCCAACTACGTCCACGCTGTTGATTTTGTCCCACGTAAAATATATCGTGTTTGGAGCCGGCCACGTGACATAGGGAACCTATAAATACACTACATTTTCGATAGCTCACTCACTCATTTTTCGCTCTACTAGCGAGCAAGACATAGCCTAAGACACGTAACATGGGTGCGTATATAGTCTGCAAGTACTTTTCTCTCTCGCTCTGCCTATCGGCCGGACGCTTTCCAGTCGCACGCACGCACGCACGCACATGGCGTCCGGTATTTCGTCGCATCCCTATAGAGATAAACAGCCAACGTGAAGGAACACACGGCCCTCAAAAATAGATTGCCATTCTCCTGTGTATTAGTACTTCGCGAGAAATGCTAAGTCAACCTATACATGTAGTCGTAGACACTTTTTTAATATTTTAGTTTCTCGCATATACCGAGATAAGGCACACATAAACGTAAGTAAGGATTCTGACATTATTACACTTTGTTCCAAATAAAATATCCATTCCCCATAATATTCGTGTTAGTCACACACACACACACACACAGATATCTAACAAACTATATTCGAATATTCATACTGTTTCCTTTAATTTGTCTTGTTGATATATAAACTTATTTTTGTTTTTATTCCTTTGTTGTGAATATTCTTTTTTCTACGTCTTGTATTTTGTTTGCAAATAACAACACACCACCACACATCTAGGGGCAAATATTGAAAGGAAAAAAAGCAATCCTACGTAGACGTTGTTGTATAATAGACCTCCTAAGAGTTCTCCTGCCAAAGATAAGTATCTCTGGTACCCAAACTCATTTAACTTTTAAAGAATCACATAGGAAGAGTTCACGTGATGTTGTGGTTGACTGTGACATCGTACTAATCGAGTTCGAACTCCAGTTACGCTATTATGTTCACTTTCGGATTAAAACCATTGGAAAAGGAATGAACCCTTTTATCTTCCTCAGCTATGGGTTAAATAGTACCATTCCTGTTCTTCTACAAAGATGGCCCTGGCATTAAATAACCCACGAAGGCTGATAAATCATTAAACAAACAACTTAACCCAAACCAAAGAATTACATTATCGTTAAGTATTACTTAAGTAAGTAAAGATGGTGACCTTAGTCGAGGGTGACCCGAAGGCTCCCTTTTTAATAGCTACTACTCTAAGGCGTAGGGGAAGGCGCTACTCCATTCCCTGGATTACTCCACTTTACTCTTGATCTCTTATAATGCTGCGTGTTAAGCAAGGTAGCATCAAGTACCATTTTCTGTGTCTTTAGTATGACTCGACCTGGGATTGAACCCTGGTCTCCCGGACCAGAGTTAAGCAAGGCGGCATCAAGTACCACTTTTGAGTGTTTGGTATGACTCGACCTGGGATTGACTCCCGGACCATTTGCGAACACTCTACTCATTAGGCCACAGTCTCTTAATATTCTTTAATTGTCGGTCAGGCTTTGTGAGTGCATAACTTCACTTCTATTTTAAAGTAAACAAATTCGCACGGTCATAGTGGTGAAAAAAAAAATCACATGATTCCAAAATTACATGTCTAAACTAATGGCAATAAAAGATCAGCCTATCGTAGTCAACCGACTTCTCATAAAACCAAACAAAACAAAATAAACAAACCCCACTTCCATGAAGGGATGAGTCACTGATGCCGTCAGCCAATAGTGTGTAGGAACGAGTCGTTAAGGAAGCAAATCGTTCCGCACAAGGCGTCTTTTTAGAATATTAAATTCAGCCTGTCTTTCTAAGGACAGTCCTAAACTAATGGACAAAATATGTAGTAATAAAAACACATGGTCGAAGTAGAATGAAGTTTCTCACTATTATTTAGTAATAATAAGCAAAGTCATTCTACTTAGACCACATAGCGTAGTAGCGCACAGTAGATATAAAAGCAGCAGTATCAAACCGGGTCAAATCAGTTAGGGTGGACGTCAGCCAAAAGTGTGGGAGAAATCCGATTCTCCCCAGGTCATTCTACAACCGAAGCCAAATCAGTAGCAGCTGCCCACGAGAACTGCTTAAGGCTTCCCCTAAAGCCGACGTCCTGATTCCAGCCAGCAGACGACGCAGGAAAACAACCAGCCGCAGTCGACGCAGGAACATTGCCAGCCTCTCAGCTTAAAAGCATTTTGCAGGGCTACTCAGAAAGTCTATCCAAACACCTCCTGAGATGGCACAATGCAACAGAGGCACAACTACTAGCCTCTCAACCTAACAACCCTTTTCAGGGCTAATTCAGAGAGTCTCACCTAATACCCTCTTAGACGGCACCAGCAGCTACCTTCTTGCACTGGCAACCACTTCCCTGCAGCAGCAGCTACCACTCCTGCACCGATGACCACTTCCCTGCAGAAGCAGCTACCAGTCCTGCACCGGTGACCACCTTCCTGCGGCAGCGACCACCTTCCTGCACTATCAGCTACCAGTTCTGCACCACCAGCTATCAGTCCTACACAGGCGACCACCTTCCTGCAGCAGCGACCACCTTTCTGCACCAGCTGCTACCAGGTCTGCATCAGCAGCAACCAGCCTTGCTCCAGCGTCCACCTTCCTGCAGCAGAGACCACCTTCCTGCACCAGTAGCTACCACTTCTGCATCAGCAGCTACCAGTCCTGCTCCAGCGTCCAGTTTCCTGTAGCGGCGACCACCTTCCTGCACCAGCAACTACCAGCAGATACTAGTCCTGAATCAGCGACCACCTTTCTGCACCAGCAACTACCAGCAGATACCATTCCTGAACCAGCGAACACCTTTCTGCACCAGCAGATACCAGCAGATACCAGTCCTGAAAGCAGCGACCACCTTCCTGCACCAGCAGATACCAGTCCTGAACCAGCGACCACCTATCCAACGACTGCCAGTCTTGTACCAGCAATCCAGACCTGCACCAGCGACTAGATCCTGCTCCAACGATCACCATCCGGTCGCGGTGACTGTTCGCCGCACGCTATTCCGATTTACGATTCGCCATAATGAAGTTTGGCCTTTCGAAGCAACACCCTTGTTTTGTCATTCTTGCCTCGTTCGTTGTCAATCACTTCTATTTCAAAAGTTTGCGGAGACCATTTACCAGCTTTACGATACGAATTACCCAAAATCTACCAACGTATCAATGCAGCTGACAGGCTAACTAAAGTTCGCTGCTACTAACCCAAGAACACCGATAAAGACATTCACTCGTGAATAGGTCACACAATAGACTGAACAAAGGAAGATTCTGGCTGTGTTTCCATTATTTTCGCCTGTAAAACACACCTGGTACTGGCATACAATATTTTTATTCTACAATAACTTTGTTTTTGCATGGATATTACCGCCCACGTAAACCTGCTCAAAGTACTTTTGTTTACAGTTTAAATGTTTATCCATTTTTTTCGTATATTAAATAATCATTTTGTTATTGTTCGAGGAAATTTGCTGTCGACTTATCTGTATTATTCTCAAGCTCTTTTCTATTTCTCCCTTCGTTCATTCCCTTCACCCTATCTCTTTCTCTCACTCACACTCACTCTCTCTCTCTCTTGGTCACCTGGCAAGCGATTGAATTTTGCCCACTATCTCTAAGAATGAGACTTAACAAATACTACTATATTCGATTGTAGGAATGAGACTTAACAAATACTACTATATTCGATTGTAGGAATGAGGCTTAACAAAGACTACTATATTCGATTGTAGGAATGAGGCTCAACAAATACTACTATATTCTATTGCATGAATGAGGCTTAACAAGTACTACTATATTCTATTATATGAATGAGGCTCAACAAATACTACTATATTCTATTGTATGAATGCGGCTTAACAAATACTACTATGTTCTATTGTATGAATGAAGCTTAACAAATACTACTATATTCTTAATTCTGCAATAAGAATATTGTGGGTGTGAAAACTCTACTACGTAGAAACAAGTGTTCTTATAGCTAATGAATATTCATGGCATAATTGATATTCACGACTGGATCGCGTGACATTGACCTGGTGAAAGCGGAGTTCCAATTCGGATTCTGTTAAAAGAGCCCAAATGAGATGGACGTCCCAAGAACATTTCTTACCAAAGAGAAATAGTTACAATATATAACTTTACTTCTATTTTCAGACCATATTTGAAACTGTATGCAATTTTTATATTCTTTTCTGTTTATCTTCCATGTTTGTGGATAATTCTTGTGATAATTAATAAGTCCTAATGTAGTCGATCCGCCTCACTATTTCAATTTGTCTTTCTGATTTATTTGTTTGAAATTTTTTCTCATTAAAGGAATGGAAGCAAGACATCTTTAGGTTGATTGGATCCTCTCGTAGTGTAATGGTTAAAGAGCTTGGTCTGAAGATTATTATTGGTAAATTCGATTCTCACTAGTTGCCCCATACATTGGCTCAGAGGGGAAAATTAGCAAAACTATGTAGGTATTTACCTAACCCCTCCACATGGGAAGGACGTGACACAAAGTCAATTTTTAAGCGGAGTTTAACAGGTTTGAATCCAGAGTTTTCCTTCTCTTAGGATGGTTGCCTAACCAAGGCTAGAGAACGCAGTCTGTCGTACTATTTAGCCATAACTGGGGAGAGATAATTGAATTCGTACTTTTCCGAAGGGTATTTGATTTATGTGAAATGCAAACAGTCTCGTCCAGGGTTTGAACTCGTGTCACTGTGTTTATTTCCAACGACGATAACCATTACACCACAGGCAAAACTATGTAAAGGACTATATTATTCATTTGTCTTTTGTATTTATTTGAAAGAAGATATTCAATTTTTTCCGAAAAAATAGTTTTCATTTGCATATTTTATTCTTTTCTGTTTCTTTCTCTTTCCACCTTCCCTTCATTTCTTTTTCTCCCTTTCCTTTTTTCTTCCTTGCTTCGATTCAATTGAAGCAGACGATAAGCGTCTGATGTATAGTCTTATGGCTTTCTTTCTTTCTTTTTTTTTTCTTTCTTTCTTTCTTAAAATATTTGCTTTCTTTTTCTCTCTGATATGTAGTGTGTTCTTTTTCTTCCTTTTTTCCCCAATAATAAAAGCGGAATCGTTCATTATTCATTAGAAGCGAGGAGAGGGTATAACATTTGAATACAAACGTCTATATATTATTCTACAAATATTACAAATAGCAGAAAACAGAGCGAATTTCGAAAGCTCATTCGATTTAGATATTCACAAAATAAGGATCTCAGCCCAGTTAAAGAATACCATAATTTTTCTTCTGTAATGATGATGTTGCCTTTAAATAACCTAGGATTGTATGCTATTAAACAAAGAAACCAAACCAAATAAAAATCTCTGTTATCGCACGAAAGCTCATAAAAATCAAATGGCTATAACTTGTGATAAGAGCGAAGATATCGTCTTGCCAACCGATTCTTCACGGAATTGCGACTTTATTGTCTTCGTGACTGGAGATGTGCCTTATGTTTTGACGTCAAGACTGGTCAGTAAGCGATAAAAATGAAAGAAGAATGGAAAGAAAGAATAATTATAATAAAAAAAAGCAACAAAACAAAACAAACCATGAGAATCTGAAATTGATCTTTTGGGTTGAAAAATCTCTTTTAATAGCGACTTACTTTTTAAGCGAAAAGAGTAAGATTTTATTTTCTTAGCTTTGTCCTTGTTGAAGGATGTGTTTTAGGGAAAATTTACAGTACAATTTCCCTAAAACAAGAAATTACTTCTCTCTTTTGATTTCTGTATTGTACTGGAGTTCATATGGTTCTGATATTATAGTACATTATAGTGCCCGTGGTGTAATGGTTATCGTCGTAAGAAATGGACACGGCGACACGAGTTCAAATCCTGGACGAGACTGATTGCATTTCACATAGCACTAATACCCTTGGGAAAGGTATGAATCCAATTATTCTCCCTCCAGCTATGGGTAAATAGAATGGCAGACTAGGTTCTTCAGCCTTGGTGAGGCAACTAGTTTAGGAGAAGGAAAACTCTGAATTTAAACCTGTTAAGCTCCGCTTAAAAATTGACCTTGTGTCATATCCTGCCCGAGTGGAGGGGGTTGGTTAATATTATTAAAAGCTTTTTTGCCGCCCTTTATTCCGAAATTCATTTGCTGTACACATGACTACAATATATATATATATATATATATATATATATATATATATATATATATATATATATATTGTAGTCAGGATCTCAGCCCAGTTAAAGAATACCATAATTTTTCTTCTGTAATGATGGTGTTGCCTTTAAATAACCTAGGATTGTATGCTATTAAACAAAGAAACCAAACCAAATAAAAATCTCTCTCTCTCTCTCTCTCTATATATATATATATATATATAGTCAGCCATAGACAGACAGTTTCATTGTATCACAACTCTTCAGTGTGGCTAGACCCGCGAGATGCTTCAAGCTGGGATCGAAACCCAGCTGACCTTATGTCAGTCCGACATCTTACCGCAGAGCCTTCGTCATTCTTAGTGTATGTGAAGGAATTATTAACGTATACATTTCTACATATACGTTATCGGTTACCAGGAATGCTCTCTCTCTCTCTCTCACTATATATATATATATATAATCCTTTCAAATTACCGGAGTAAACAAATTGAATAATAAATGAATAAACAAATAGAACGAAAGAGAAACTGGTAAAATGAGAAAAAAAGACATTGAATAACCCAGAGAAAAGAAAATACTGAAATATAGACAGTTACAATGAGAAGAAAAAGGGGAGAGAGAATGTTAAGTAGTCTAGTCTAATTACTTATTACCCGTGAAGCATCATATTTGTGTACAAATCCCAAGAGCGATAGGAGCCTTCTATCATGTCTGAAAGTGATACAATGTTCAACGAGCGAGATCGGAGATGCACCGCTGTACAACTCATGCTCTCTACCGATCCAAGTTATGACAACAGGACAATTGCCAGCACCCTCAAAATGCAAAGCGCTGGATTGTCATGAATAACAGGGACGTGCCCAGGGTAATGAAAACAATGTTTCCGGCTACGGTTATGGTCTTTGGTGTGGTTTCAAGTGAGGGCCACATCATGCCACCTCACATCTTCGAAGTCGGCTTGAAAATCAACATCAAAGTGTACCTGGATGTGCTGAAGAATGTGGTGATCTCCTGATGCAATCAGGTGGCCGGTGGCAGACCCTGGATGTGGCAGTAGGACTCAGCGCCGGCCTACAAGTCCAAAGAGATCCAGGCTTGGCTTCAGAAGGAGTGCTACAACTTTGTACCCTTCTCTCATTGCGGGTTCAGGTCGGGGGAAGAGGGGTCCTCCCCCGATCTGAACCCGCTGGACTACTTCGTTTGGTCATACGTCGAGAATATCACCAACATGACCTCCATAACATCAAAGCCAGCCTGAACGCTGCCATCCCGCCGGCGCTTGTGGAAAAGGCATGCTCCCAGTTCGAGATCCGTATCGAGGCGGTGATTGAGGCTGAAGGCGGCTACATTGAATAGCTGTCAGCTCTACTACATAAAGTTACCTGAATTGAGATTTAAAATAAAGCTGTAGAGTTGTTTTCTTTAGGACGACAATTTTATCGTTTCACCCTATATATAATATTATAATAGTTTGTAAGATATAATTGTGACATATTTGTTTATAATTTCAGATAATTGTCTGGTATAATTTTTATTTTTACTTTATTAATGTGACTAATTATAAAAATTTTGGCATGACTATTTTCTTAGTTTTTTCATTAAATAGTATTAATATAAAATATAATATTTTATAGTATAATTCAATTTTGTTAAGAACTTATTAATATCCATGTAAATTGTTTATAGTAGATAATTTTCTCTCCCCAAATTCACTTATTCCTTTTTCTTTTATTTTTTTCTTTCATTTGGGTTTAAAAGTTTGTCATTATATGTAAACGAGGAGAAAAGAAAAGAGGAGTCAATGATTGATATATCTTGATATAGGAATTATGGGTCATTTGTCAACCAGAAACGAAAAACAAATGGTATAGTCTTTATATTAAAAAGAACCAAAAAATGATAATGAAATTTTTCAGTTAAGGAGATAGGGTAGCCGGAATTTTATGTTTTTTTCTAAGTCCTTATGAGAAATTTCTCTTTATTTCTTTGTTTGAAGATGCAGATCTAACATTTAAAAAATATAGGGTCTGCTGAAATAAATATTATTACAAAAAACATGAGTGATTTTTAAAGGTTTTTCTTATATATATATATATATATATATATATATATATATATATATATATATATATATATATATATAGTTTCTATCTATATCTATATATGCTTTCATCTTTACATACACGTACTTATACACGCTTTATCACACGCACACACACTCACACACACTCATATATATCGATTGGTAAAGAAATAAAGTAAGAAAGAAAGTACGAGCTGGTGATTGTGTTGCGTCAGAGGGACAAATTTCTATTACACGAATGGGATACCATACATTTTAAATTCAATGGCTGTTGTCATCACCTGCCACTTTTAGGGGCAATTTTTCCAGTCTTCAAAGCCCCTTATACTTCCTTAGATGGCCACGGCCTTTTCCATTTGGATGTACAGTACATTTTCCCTAAAAACACCCCAACAGACCTGCTTGCCCTTAAAGTCTATTGTTGCAATGACAAAGCACTGTGTCTCATGTCCAAAATCTGTTCTTTTCAGAGATCGTACTTATTTATAGAGTCAGTACTCACTCAAAAAATAAGGAGCGTCTCGTTTTATTGTCTCGTATCTGCATTTCACTATTTTCAGTCTTTCTTTTTTGAGCTTGTTCCAATTTTGTAACTTTCTGACGACTTTAAAGCCTTATATTTTTTCTTCTTTTTTGTTGTTTTTCAAATGTCTTTTTTTTTTACCTCCAGACAATGGAGAGCTTACTTCCGCTTGCCAGTTTCGAAAGACGACTACTTCATCTTCATTATGTATTGTGTCGTTAGCTTTAGAAAATTAAGGTGAATGACTGAGTGTTAAATTATTCGCTCTGATGATCTTCTTTCCTCGTGTCAAGCGATCAAAATCCGTCTCAGATTCGCGCCATTAGTTTCCCAGGAAACTTCCTTCTAAAAATAACTTTTGGTTTCTTTTACTTTCCTGTTCTATATTTATATAACTTGGCGTCACAAAAAGCTAACATCATTGCTCATCTAATAATCATACTGATTCTTAATCATATCAACTAAAAAGACAGTTTTTAAAACGAAAATACATTTCATAACAGTTCCTTGTTGACTCTGACTAAAATAGCAGCCGCCATCTTTGAAAATGTTGTTATTCAATAAGCTTAGCTAAGGTTAGCAGTATAAGGGACCCAGTGAAAATCGAACTCACGACTAATAGCCTGTTAGTCTAGCTTATCCATCATTGCAGCACATAAAACAGTCAACTCGAGGTGATCCTAATTCGATTAACAAATCTCTTAAAAATATTCGAGGGGATGCTAAAAGGTTCTCAGCCCGACCAAGAAGGAAAAGTTCCCCTCTAAATATTTCATCTAGTTTTTGGGACGGATTTAAAAAGTTGAGAAATGTTGTGTTCACGTGTTGAAATGCGGGATTAATCTCTCTCTCTCTCTCTCTCTCTCTCTCTCTCTCTCTCTCTCTAACAGTGTTGGTCGTCACTAAATCAATTTGTGGGTTTGTATCGAACAAGGTTCAATACAGTATGGAGAGTGCTCAATATCAAGGATAGAGCTATAAACTAATAATAATAATAATAATAATAATAATAGATAAATACATATTAGATTTGTATATTTAATTCCATGGAATTTAGACTACGACCTCTGGGTTTCATGGAGTTTTTACAAAACAACAATCATCAGACAGATAACAAAATGAAACGAATCGAAAAAATACAGTCAAAAACCGTTGGGATTTTGTAGGAATCTTTACGTGTGATTGTAAGTGTGTGAGTGTGTGTGCGCGCATGTGTTATAGTTGCGCATTATTGTGTGTGTATGTGTGGGTGGCATATAGTGTATGTGTATGTGAAGGTACAAAAGCAGCGCATTGTTTTTACCAGGTATAAAGTCGTCGGTGTATCTTATTTTTGCTACATTATTTTATTTCAGTATGTGTAGGTGACAATAACTAAGGAACAAAACATCATCATTGCATGTGAAGGGGAATGAATAAATGATTTGATTTGTAAGCGTATTTAAACGGTTATAGTATGGTAGACCAGAATCACAATGGATATAAATAGGTAGGGATATATTGTATTACAATATGATATGAGTTATTGTGCAATGTTGGTATTATATTTAGGGAAGAGAATTGGGCTAGAATATAATAATGAATTGATGAAATGTTGCGTAAATATTATATATATTAGTTCATCAAGTGTCTTACTACTGTTCCCTTGTGCTAGGAAACGTTTGGCCACCTGGGATATCGAGATGGTTTGCAAGTTTATTCCGAAGACAGTATATTGATTTTATCTTTCTAGTATATTTCACATTCATAGTCTTTTGCCGAACTAAGTTTAAGAAATCTCTAGTTGCTTCCAGGGTTTCTTCAACGTTGCTCTCTGAAGAAATTGAATTAATTTTTATCTATCTATCTATCTATCTATCTATTTTAGTCTGTTCATATTCATCTCTTTTCTTGGGTGAGGTGCGTGATGAAATTTGACTGTATGACCCCCCAAAAAAACAAAACAAAAAACAAAAACAAAAAAAAAACTATACAAAATAGAAAACCAGAATGAGATGTTTCATAATACGAATAGCATCATTGGAATGAATATTTAAGTTTTTGTGGAATAATGAATATTTCTGATATGGCTATTCCTATAGTGAAACAGGTTTGTCTGATTTTCCATTTATATATATATATATATATATATATAGAGAGAGAGAGAGAGGGAGATTGTCTTTTTTTATTGACTACCCGACGGTTTTATTTACAGCTACCAAATTTCATATGCATGGTTATTTATTTGTTTGAAACTTGGTTCATCAAGGGGAAAGATTGGCTCTCATTTTGAGATTGTGATGAACAATTATCATTCGGAAGCCAGGTTGCAGCAAGATGTACTCAATTGCACAGAATTTAAATTTTCAAAATTCAAAAGAATTTTTTTTTACAATGGAATAAAAATTCAGTTTATGGAGAATGCAAGCACCGATGCCTTATGAGCTTGCATCACTTGCGACTATGATGTCGAGAAGGTAGGGTCATAGTGGGCGAGGGAGAGATCCGAAGTAAGGGTTTTCTTGATCTTCTCGAATGACTCTTGGGATTCAGGGGTTTTCTTGATCTTTTCGAATGACTCTTGGCATTTAGGGGTCCATAACCATGGTTTGTCCTTTTTTAAGAGTTCGTTGAGAGGCCTATTCAAATTCTGCATGTTCTTAATGTTTAGTTTGTTGAAAATTTCCTCAGGGCTTGGTAGAGGATAGTGGTTATCCTGCAAGGCATTGTTTAACCCTGTGGAGAAATCGGCGCAGATTCGTATTTGGTTGGACTTCTTTTTTACACGGACCGTAGGTACTGCCCATTCGCTAAAGTCTGTTTTTGATAAAATACCTGCTTGTTTAAGTCTATCTAATTCTTTGTTGATTTGCTCGAGAGCAGCGAAAGGGACATTCTGTTTCTTCTTTAATACCGGTTGCGCACTGTCCCTCACCTTGAGGTTAGCTTTTAATTTAGGACATTTTTCAAGGCCGCCAGAAAAAAAACTTGGGGAAATCGTTGTTTTAGTTCCTTTTTGAGATTTACCGAATTGGACGTTGTACTCTCTATTTTGCGACAAAATGTACTCATTGGGCAATCCCATACATTGAATTTTTCTATCCAATCTGTTCCGAACGAGTTGTCCGAATTTTTTAGTACGTAAGCTTTCAGCTTTTTGGTAACTATATTTAGTGTTATTGTAAGGATTACCTCGCCTAAGATGTTAATATTCTCGCCAGTTACGGATTTTGCTTTTTTATCTGTCTTTAGTAAGGTCGGCTTGTTTAATTTTCGCCAATACGCCAATTGATGATTGAGATATCAGAACCTGAGTCAAGCTGGAATTTAATGGAGCTATTGAAAATATCAACAGTCACATATTTCCTTAAATTCCTATTGACAATCTCGTCTGATTGAACTTGCCTAATTTTACTTTGGGTTCTCTCGTTCTGTTGGCGTACCAGCAATGAGTTAAGTTATGGCCATTTTTATTGCAATTTTTGCAATATTTTTTTTTCCTTGACTGGACAGAATTTCATCCAATGCCACTTACCACAATGGTAACATAACCCAGGCGGTTTCTTTAACCTATTCGTGTTTTGTTTATTGCGGGATTTAGCACATGAGATGTCTTTTGTCTTTCTGAGGGGAATAGGCAGTTGACTTGCTTCTGATTTTTCTAATTTGAACCACACCTTATTCCTCGATCTCTTTTGAGTCACACTTGACTGAAATTACTCTTTGACAGTCCTCTGCCAATTTTTGGAGAGTCAATCCTTGTTCGTTTTCAAGCTTGGTCAGTACCCGCCGTCTGACTTCGGCGTCTCCTGTTGATACTAGACTCTGTGCAAATATTAAGCACTTTAAATCATCGGCAGTCAGCTCGGCTAGCTTAAAGTCATTACAGAGCTTGTTCATCGATGCTGCAAACGTTAGGAAATCTTGCTGGTTGTCCTTGACTGTGTTCAGGCATTTCCAACATTTGTGGAACAAGGTTGTGTTAGGCCCGAATAGTTCCGATAGGAGCTTAATAGTCTCTAAAAAATCCAAGTCTTTGATTTTCTTGGGTTATATGAAGTCTACGAACCTATTATGTTCGGTTGTTCCCAGTTTTCTTAATAGTAGACGTACCTTTTTTTAACAAGTCCATTATTCACAGTCTACGTTGAAAATATCTTAATAGCGCCTGTAAAAAGCCTCGAACGTTTTGTCGTTCTCTGGTACGTATTCGAATGTATCAGTCGAGTTATAGATTGTACTCTGGGAAAATATCGTGTCTTTTTCAGAGTTTTTTGAGCCATTTAATGAATTTACGAGTAATTCTTCAAAGTGTTTTTGCTGTAGTTGAGTTTTCTGCAGTGTAAATTGTTGGAATTCTAATTGTTGTTTATGTAACTCCATAACCAATTTTTCCTTTCTTTCTTCGAATTTTTGTTGCTGATCCAAGTTAGCCTTTAGCAATTGAACGATAGTCTTTTGAAATTCTTCTATATTTGTGTAAAGATTATATGTAGACTAAAGGGGATAAACTAAGCAAAAAAAAAAAAAAAAAGAAAATGACAGTAAATACTGTTGCTTTGAAAATCCCGTGTACGGGGAGGTACACAAGAAAAAAGGAATTGAACTGGTTTAGCTTCTTTCTAAATTACCAATGCTCCGTTAAATTTGGTCATTTAAAATTCCTTCAAACTAATAAATATTTTTTTTTTGTTAGCCAAAAAAGTTTTAGCAAGGAATAAAATAAAGAAAAATTATTTCTTGGTGGGCGCCCAACAGGTTCATTTGCATAAGTGTTTGCAAGTAAGCAGGTTTTTTTTTTGTTCTTCGCTGGGGATTTTTGTAACTGTCGACAAACTCTTTTCTTAGAAGTGTTGGGAGGGGAGAAGAAAAAATTATCCTTCAGACCGAAGTAAAAAAAAAAAAATGCTTTGGATTTTTTTTCTTTTTTTTTTTTTTGTATGAGAACTTGCTTTCTTTTTTTTAGAAAAGTAAAAAAGCTTACCTCGCTGAAATTGGTGAATAGTTTTTAAAAACCTTGACTTTGTCAACTTGTTTTGTGAACAAGCTGTTTCTTTTTGTTTAATCAATCATTCTCGATATTTGGTTGACCGATATATTGTTTGGACAGATTTTAATAATCTTAAATATTCTGTAGGTGTCGAATCGCTAGTTCGTCTCTGCTGTTGGTAAGTGGAATATTTTTGTATGTAGCTGTTGATGTAGTGATGTCAGCTTACTTTTTCTTGTTTGACACGGCTGTGTGATTGAGCGGGTCCTCTGATGTGGTGAGGACAAAATTCTCGAATCTTTCTGTCGCTATTGAATGTGGAACTGGTAAGGCTTTCGGCGAGAGTGCGTTTCCCGAATCTGTACATCGCCACTGATGTGGACCCAAGGTCGGTACACAGAAGGAAAACACAGAACACGGTTTACAAAATTTACAAAGGATAGTGTCCAATATTGGTAGTCGTACTTCTAGTACTCTTGTACTACTGCTACCGTATGCTCCGATACTACTCCCGTATTAGGATATTACTACGCTAGTAACATAGTGCTGGAAGAGTCCATGATGCAGGTAAGTTTCAGTCTCACAACACATAGTTTGTTCTTATGGCGTTGTTTTGTGCTGTTATTAGAAGAAATTTAGTTTCTCTCTTAACCTTTCCCTTTTTAACCCTATCCAAGTCTTTGCATGTGAGATTTCGCTTGTTTGTCACTTGAAATGTCCACACAATTACTTTTTTTTGTTTTCAAGTTATTGTTCTTCTGTTGATCCATGTGTTGTTTGTATTGTTTCTGGTCACTGTTATTTATAATCCTTGGGAGTTTTTCACATCAGCGTTAGTTGATGGTCTTTCACTGGAGTTTGAGTGACAGCAAGTCTCCTCAAGTCTCCACGACTCTTCTCAGTATTCTGTAGTCGTTTGAATGGTCTCCCCATGTCCTCTTATTTCCAAGTCCTCCAGTCTTTTTAATCATTCGATGACTGTACCAAGAGCATCAATTACAATCGGTATAAACGCCACTTTCATGTTTCACAGTTTTTTTCATTTTCCTAGTAAGGTCTCGGTATTTATCTTTCTTTTCACTTTCTTTTAATTTTACTCTGTGGTCGGCTGGGACAGCAAAGTCCACAATTTTGCAAGTTCTCTTTTTCTTGTTGATTATCATAAGGTCTGGTCATCTGGCTATTATTAGGAGGTGCCCGTGGTGTAATGGTTATCGTCGTAGGATATGGACACGGTGACACGAGTTCAAATCTTGGACGAGACTGATTGCATTTCACATAGCACTAATACCCTTGGGATAAGGTATGAATCCAATTATTCTCCCTCCAGCTATGGGTAAATAGTAGGACATACAGGGTTCTTCAGCCTTGGTGAGGCAACTAGTCTAGGAGAAGGAAAACTCTGAATTCAAACTTGTTAAACTCCGCTTAAAATAGACCTTGTGTCATATCCTGCCTGAGCGGAGGGGTTGGTAAATATGATTATTATCATTATTGTTGTTGTTGTTAACATTATTATTATTATGGTGATTATTTTGTTCTTATCTTTTTTGGGAGTTTATTTTATTCTATTTTATATTTTACTTATCAATCTTTGGAATTGGTAGTTTTCAAGTGGCTTAATAGGAATTTATTTTCCTACCTATTTTTAGATATGAGTTCTCGTTTATTAATGAGTTTCTTTTCTTGTAGGAAGGTGATTAAGATTATTTTTTCTTCTAGGTAATGATTCCTGTGTTTTGAATCTTATGCTACTTTTCTTACTTTCCAGATTATTTTTGACGTGTTTTTGTTTGATGTTTTGAAGGAGTAAAAAAATATGCTACCTTCATTTATAGATTGCCAAGTTTTTTTTTACTCCCTCAAAAAGATTGCATGAAACTCTGGTAGTTTTGTTGGAGCTAAAGAGAAGTAAGTGGACCTAGTTTATTTAGTGCTGTTATCCTGCTTTACCTGTACTCTTTTTAATTCTTTTAAAAACACGTTCTTTTAAAAACTTATTCACTTCAATATATATATATATATATATTATGTAACTGGAAGAAAACTTAGACCTGGTTAAATTGTCATTATAAATTGATTTCGGCGAAGAATATTATTATACACTTTGTTTCTTCAGAGAACTTACACTTTTAATTAATTAATTTTCTTCCAGTTACATTGTATACGCTCTGTGAGTTTCATTATATTAACCTGAAAAGGAATATATAATAATAGCCATACAGATTTATACGAAATTCCTTATATATTCTATATACGAATAATCTTCGGATGCCGACTGGATATGACTGATATATATATATATATATATATATATATATATATATATATATATATATATATATATATATATTGTATTAGGCATTCGTGGTGTAATGATTACAGTCGTTGGAAATAGACACATTTACTCGATTTTAAATCCTGGACGAGGCTGTTTGCATTTCACGTAGGGCTTATTGATAAAGGTATGAATCCAATTATTCTTCCTCCCGCTATTGGTAAATAGTGGGACAGACTGGCTCTTTAACCTTGGCATGCCAACTAGTCTGGGAAAACTTTGAATTCAAACCTGTTAAACTCCACATAAAATTAACATTTTGTCGCATCGTTCTTGTTGACGTATATATATATATATATATATATACTGAATTGAAATCTCTTACTAATATATTATATTCAAGAATGATATGGTAAGGCCAATTACTCTTTATATTTCACAGATTTTGAGGAATGACTGATAACAGCCGTCGACTGAGAAAAAGACTAATATATATATATATACATATATATATATATATATATAAGTTGGCCGACAGTATTCGAGGGTGACCCGAAGGGTCTCTTTTCAATAGCTACTACACTGAAGTGCAGGAGAAGGCGTTACTCCTTTCTTTGGATTGCTCCACTTACCCTTGTTTCGTACCTTATAATGCTAAGTGTTAAACAAGGAGGCATCATGTACCATTTTTTGAGTCTTTGGTATTACTCGACTTGGGATTGAACCCTAGTCTCCGGGACCATTGGCGAACACAAAACATTATGCCAATAGGCCGGAATAATATATGCCATGCAGTATGTTTTTAGGAAACGCCTTTCATATAAGATTCCCTCATTAAAACCTCAGTGGTTGTATTCTATTTCCCCAAAAGTACCCCATTGACGTTTTCCAGTTAAAATGAAATAAATAAACTAATAAAATGAAATAAAAACAAACACATACGAGATTTCCATTAACTTTGACTGAACTAAGAAACTAAAAAGTTAACGAAAATGATAGCTAAGAAGGAAAACGCAAAAGACAAGAACAAAATGACAGTAAAAGAAATACGAACAAAACAGTATAAAAAAGAAAAGAAAAGAAAAGAAAAAAGAAAGAAAGAAAGAACGAAAGAAAGAAAGAAAGAAAAGAAAAGAAAGATAAATCACATATATAAACAAAGAAAGAACAATCCAAAAATATCATTGTCCAATGAACGAACGTCGAAATCTCTCATTGTCAGGCAGATTCGGTGTTCAGGAACATAGCGAGCATTGTGCTGCTCAGTGGTCGTCAAAAAAAAAAAAAAAAAAAAAAAAGGAACGGGCCAGATACGAAATTAATTTCTTGGCTATATAAAACCTCGAATGCCTGAATTGTTGAGTTGACATGTGGACAGGTACCCGGGTAGAGGCTCCTGTCAAAAAATTACACGAATACCTCACTCAAGTGCAGCTTCAATTGTTGTGCGATTCAATAATAGTATAGTTATTAATTCGCTCTGTAGGGTACGATTTATAACAGATTGATGGCTAATATTTACTAAGTTTAGTATAATTCAAAACTAAATAGGAAAAAGAGGAGCTGAGGGTAGGAATGGGTAAACCTGCTCGTATTGAGATCCATTGTCCGAAATACTGGCCTTAAATTAGACTTGAACACCAACCAAATGTAAAATGTAAGAAATACGAACTAACGATTCTTAGAAACACTTTTCTAAAATGACAGTAGATTTCTAACTCAGAGAGATTATAGTAGTCCTTTACTAAACTTAAACTTAGCATAGATTAACACATAGCCCAGTCGGCAGGTTTCAGAATATGCCGACTGCATTCTCTGCGGAGGAGTAAGACCGCCACCCCATCAAAGACTTCTAGAGATCTAGGGGAGTGTCGAGTATTCCTTTATCATTCTCAGTTTTACTCTGACTCGGAGCGGTACTACCTGTCAGGGTCCTATCTATGGTTCAAATAGATCTCTTTAAAAAGTATTTGTATTTGATAATACCGTATCCGACCCCACACCAAAAAAAAAAAAAAAAGTAAAAGAAAAAAAAAGAAAAAGGAAAAAAACAAACAAACAAACAAACAAACCAAAACCAAAAACAAAAAACATTTTTAAGAACTAACTGAGCCAAAAATGTAAATATGAACGCGATCTCCTAACCTCAGACATAAAATAACCCAAGACGGGTTGACACAGCATTAACATCAATCAATCAGCCATTAGATTGGCACAAGGCTGGAAGTATGAGGCACCCTGTGTGAATCGAATTCTCAAGTAATAATCAATCAGCTCAGTTCGTTAACCATTACACTACGCGAATCTCTCAGTGATGCTGTTGATATCTATCTCTTTGGTCATTCGTCCCTATAA
This sequence comes from Sepioteuthis lessoniana, assembly GCA_963585895.1. Classification (NCBI taxonomy): domain Eukaryota; kingdom Metazoa; phylum Mollusca; class Cephalopoda; order Myopsida; family Loliginidae; genus Sepioteuthis; species Sepioteuthis lessoniana. Next base: position 58,817,923 of record OY757929.1, on the reverse strand, counting down.
GCCATAGTTTTTGGGAGGTCCTCTTGACGGCATCCAGTGTCGACACATAGTTGATGAAAGTAAGTTTTTTCTGGTCGGCCAATGTTGGTGTGACCATGTGCAGGAGTCCATTGGAGAATGTCGTGAAATAGGCAAGCATACTATTACTAGTGAATTTTATTCTCACTGAGTGTTCCATTTTTATAGTCTTGTGGCATAACTGAGCAAAACTTAATCGATATTTATTAAGCTTGGTATGATACGACCAATGAAATAAAGGGAGGAGTGAAGGTTGTAAGACTGTGTTGCCCCAGCCATTTTAGAAGCGAAGATTTGCCTGTTTAAAAAAAATAGAACATTAGTGAGTATTTTTATATTTTATCATATAATGTGTGAGAACACGTAAGATAACCTGATCTTATCGGCCACCAATCAGGGGTAATGTGGCTAAGGTGATACTGCCATCACTGGCGCAACCAGCAGATTTTGCCATCGGACAGTGTATGAAGACAAACAGAACAAATGTAGCTTAAGCTTAAGAATATACGGAGTCATTTATTAAGCTTAGCTTTGTTTGGCACAAGGTCAAACTATATATGTATTTACCCAACTCCTACGCCACGAGCAGGATATAAAAACAAGGTGAATTTTTAAGTGGGGTAAAGCTGGCTTAAATTGTCGCACCAAGGCTGTCCTACCATTCATCCGTAACTAGGGATGAGTAGAAGAAGATATGGGTTCATGCCTTTTCCATGTTTAGGCAAAAGGAAATGCAAGCAGCCTCGTCAAGGATTTGAACTCGGTAAGTCGAGTCCATTTCCTCAGTGAGAATCAAATTCACTGCACTTAGCGGCCATATCTAGGTGCCCCATTCAAATGGCATTGTGTCACATACAAGCAAAAATGCTTTGTCAATTACTACTATCAGCAGGTATGTGTAATTAAATATATGAATTGCGAAGCTTTCATAGTTTTCCGAACAGTGTGTCGTGACATTTTTGAGTGTGGCCGATATGTTGGTTTATTTATTTATTATCAGTCATTATCATTATTAATCTTGACCAGTTTTGTCGACAGGATAGCAACATATCTGCCACGAACAATGGCCAGCGAGATGTGTGGGACCAGCCACTCCGCCCTACCGGGCTAGTTCTTAAGCCTGAAATCTTTTTGTTAACTATGAAGGCGTGTCACGAAATTAAATAAAATAAGATTAACTTTTATAAATATTCTTTATATACTTCTTGAGTCATACCCCCCCCCCCAAAAAAAAAAACAAAAACAAACAAACCGTGTCGCGAAATATTTGATTGTTAAAAACTGTGTCGCCAATGCAAAATACTCGGAAAAGTCAACTCCAGACGGGAGAATTCCCTTTGGCTCATGTAGTAAGCGAGTTCGAATTCCAGTTGCGCTATTATGTTCACTTTCAGATTGATACCCTTAGGGAAGGTATGAACCCCATTATTCCCTCACACTAACTATGGGTTAAATAATATCACAGTTGTTCTACAAAGATGACTTCAGTATCAAAAACCCGTGAAGGTTGATATACCATAAAATAAAAGAAATAAAACAATCAACTCCAGATAGTGTCACATTCATGTAGAACTATTTGAAGTACGAACTGTGGCTTTTGAGATAATCATGCAAACTATAACTGTAAAGTAAAGTAAAGTTGGCGACCATAGTCGAGGGTGACCTGAAGGCTCTCTTTTCGATAGCTACTACACTAAGGTGTAGGGAAGGGCGCTACTCCTTTCCCAGGATTTCTCCACTTTACCCTTGATTCGTACTTTATAATGCTGAATGTTAAGTAAGGAGGCATCAAGTACCATTTTTAAAGTCTTTGGTATGACTCGACCTGGGATTGAACCCAGGTCTCCCGGGCCATTGGCGAACACTCTAACCATTATGCCAATGTAGGTGTTGCATATTGACCTTTGGCAGACCCGTCAATTAGGGATTTCTAAAACAGGATGCTCCAGCTGTGTAAACAAGACAACAGCAGAAGCAGATCACGTTAAAAACTGGAAGGAACAATAGGCGTTAAGAAATGATATATACTTAGGTACTATTTACCAACCCCTCCGCTCGGGCAGGATATGACACAAGGTCAATTTTTAAGCGGAGTTTAACAGGTTTGAATTCAGAGTTTTCCTTCTCCTAGACTAGTTGCCTCACCAAGGCTGAAGAACCTAGTCCGTCCTACTATTTACCCATAGCTGGAGGGAGAATAAGGGGGTTCATACCTTTCCCAAGGGTATTTTGCCCGAAAGTGAACGTAATAGCGCGACTGGAGTACGAACTCGCATTCTACGATTCCGCAGTGCATCGCTTTAACCATTACACCACGAGGACACCCCTAAACACCACGAGGACATGATATATACTTAGGTACCCACTGAGAGAACGGTTAGTCTTGCAGTCAGAAGGGATTAGGGTAGTCAGAAGAGCGGTCGGCGGGTGCCTGGGTGGGTGGGGGAGGCTGCGGTCGGCCTCCGGCGGACCCCAGTTGAGAACCTCCCATCACGGATGCAAAGACGTAAGGGCCTGAATATAGAATCGCAACGTGGGTAAAGAAAAGTGTAAATATAGCAGTTCTCAGTGAGCCTGTGTCCGAGTCCTTCGTCTTTGTCTCTCTCTCACACGTCAGCCAATTTTGACCTTTTGAGTTATAAAGAGGTTATATTTTTATGAATAAATTCATTGCCTCTTGATTTCTTTATGGCTGCACGACTTTGGAAGTGCAATTCAAATTTCGGGGAATCCGATCATGAAAAAAAATACGCAAATGACTAATTTTCATCATCTTTGAAAAACTCTTTCGAAGATGGTAACGTAAACTAAGTGTTAGATTGCTGCTTATATCATCATCGTCATCATCATCATCATCATCAAGGCATGCTGATAGTACAGAATCCTTTGAATCGTCATCTGTCCTTATAAGCCATTGCTTTTGGGAGGTCCTTTTGACGGCATCCAGAGCTGTCGATACAGAGCTGATGAAAGTAAATTTTTGCTGGTCAACCAATGTTGGTGTGTCCATGTGTAGGAGTCCATAGGAGGTCACTGATGAGTTCCCCAGTCGTGTCCAGCTCGTCTTCGGTTGTTTGGTTGTTTAAGTTTCATGACATATCAACCTTTGTTGGTTATTTAATGCCAAATCTATTTTTAAACAAATAATTACTTCTATTTCAAACAATTCAGTTTAGCATGAGTACACAGTTAAATTGTCAAAAAACATTTCTATTTCAAGTTATTCAGTGTAATCAAACAGTTCTAATTCAAACAATTCAGTTTAGTATCAGTATAGTTTTTGTCCACACATTGTTAAATGTCAAAACTGATCTGTTTCAAGTAATGTAGTTTTGCACACGTATGCCGTTTAGTTCTATTTGACCCATAGATAGGACCCTATTAGGTGCAACCACTTTGAGTCAGAGTGGATCTTGGAGCAATGGCAATGAAGGAGGTACTATTTACCAACCCCTCCGCTCGGGCAGGATATGACACAAGGTCAATTTTTAAGCGGAGTTTATCAGGTTTGAATTCAGAGTTTTCCTTCTCCTAGACTAGTTGCCTCAACAAGGCTGAAGAACCTAGTCCGTCCTACTATTTACCCATAGCTGGAGGGAGAATAAGGGGGTTCATACCTTTCTCAAGGGTATTTGCCCGAAAGTGAACATAATAGCGCGACTGGAGTACGAACTCGCGTACTACGATTCCGTAGTTCATCGCTTTAACCATTACACCACGAGGACACCCCCAATGAAGGAGGTACTCTGCATTCCCCAAAGCTCCAGCATCACTGGAGCCTCACCATCAGATTGTTTTGTGTCATATCCAGGAAACTCTTTGGTGTGTGTGGGGTCTTACCCCTCTGCAGAGGTGCAGTCGGTGTATTCTACATCCCCAGCCGACTGGGCAAGATCTTGTCTTCGTTGAATGGTTCGTGAAATGATGTGAGTATAAGACGCAGTATTTTTCCAGTTTTTTCAGCACAAAAGTAGTGATGCGTATTATATCTGTAAACTATATAATAACTTTTTTTTCTGGCCACATGTCTTACCATATTCGGGACGGGATGTTCGAAAGTAAGTTATCCAAACTGATGTGTTTTATGCCGTTGCAGAAAATGACGATTAGAATGTGTGTTTATAATTTGGTTTCTCTTGAAGTGAACTTTGGTTTATTTTAGCTGATACAAATTCTAAAAAGTCTATGCTAATTATACACGAGACTTTTTCCCAGAATTTCGTAGTCCAAAGTTAGGGGTGCGTGTTATACATGAGTGCGTGTTATATAAAATAATTATGGTATTTGTTAAGAATACTGAATATATATATATATCTATATATACACTCGGTTAGGGCTATACTAACTACATCTCTGTAGAGAGGTAAGAACCTCCGCAACGAATGTCCTGGTTCTAACAATTGGATGGTAAAGTTTCAGTTTTGGAGCTCTTGGGAATCTGGAGTACTCCTTCATTGCTATTGCTCCCAGGTTCACCCTGACTCAGAATGATAGCACCTGAAAGGGTCCTATCTATGGGTCAAATAGAACTGTTTGATATTTAAACTGTGTGCAAACAAATGACTTAGGCTAAATTGTATTGTTAGAAATAAAATTGCCTGATCATTTAAATTTGTGTAAACGAATGACTGATGTTTAATTGAATGGTTAATGATACATAGCAAAACGAGGAACAATGTAACTGTGTGCAAATAATGAGTAATGTTGAATAGAATTATTACTGTCGATTAGCAATACTCTTATCAACAGAAATACTAGTGTGCAAACAAATTAGTTCTACGTTATCTAAAAAGGAAGTTACCTACAAACTATGTGAGTAAACAAATGACTAATGTTAAATTATGACGGTTATATAGCAATACTTCAGGCCCTTTAGCAGTGTGCAGGCAAATGATTGGTAGTAAATAGAAATACCCTAAACCATTTAACTCTATGCAAAAACAAATGAGTTCAGGGTCGATTAAAAACGTGAGGATGTTCGCAAATGGTTCGGGAAACCGTGGTCCAATTACAGGCCGTGTTATATCAGTCTCAAAAATGGTATCCGATGCCTTCTTGCTTAACACTCAGCATTATAAGGTGCGGGTAAAGGGCAAGAGGAGCAATCCAGGGAAAGGAGTTGAATCTACCCCAATAGCTCGGATTAGTTGCTATTGAAAAGAGAGCCCTCGGATCGCCCTCGACCAAGGTCGACCAACTCACGTATACATGTATGAACAGGATTGGACATTAAATAACCTACAATGTTTGATATGCCATAAAACCCATCCCAACCAAACCCATACACACGCACACACTATATTAATTATATATACCGTAATTATATATATATACATGCCCATTTATGTTCCTACGTAGGGTACATAACACGCACTTTTCCCGTCTTTTTCAGGTGCATTGGGATGTTTTGAGGTCAAGTGCTAATTGTTGAGTACTTTTTCGCTGATTGCAATCTACCAATTATTTGTAAACATTTTGATCGAAGTCTGATGAACATCCTGATTTGGGTTCATGACGAATTGCCAGAACGAAACTTTGAAAACCATTTTCAAACTGGGCAGTCAGTAATGACATCTTAGCTATAAACACTAAAAATTCCTACAACATAACATGTTGAATATGTAAATCTTATGTAGCCCCATAAGTTCCTCGTTATGAGACAACTGAAAGAGGCTGTGACGAAGGTCATTGACAAACTGGAGGTGCCCTTGGTGTAATTGTTATCGTCGCAGGAATTGGACACGGTGACTCGAGTTCAAATCTTGGACGAGACTGATTGCATTTCACATAGCACTAATACCCTTGGGAAAGGTATGAATCCAATTATTCTCCCTCCAGCTATGGGTAAATAGTAGGACAGACTAGGTTCTTCAGCCTTGGTGAGGCAACTAGTCTAGGAGAAGGAAAACTCTGAATTCAAACCTGTCAAACTCCGCTTAAAAATTGACCTTGTGTCATATCCTGCCCGAGCGGAGGGGTTGGTAAATAGGATTGACAAACTCACACAAGAGGACTTCCATGGGGCCTTCCAGAAGTTGTTGGAACGGTACAACAAGTGCATTGCAACCGAGGGAGATTACTTTGAAGGGGACGAGAGTTTCATGTGTGTACTATCAATAAAAGTGCCCATGCGAAAAAAGTCTGGAAACTTATCGTATGCACCTCGTATGATGTGCACTCTTGAATTTCTGAAATAAGAATGGCTGATGAAAACCCTCTTTAATCAGGTAATTTTAGGTTGTGTTTAAAACATTGGAAAATTGAAATGCGGTGTTACAACTTAGTTTTAAAAAACAAGTCAGAATATATAACGTAAATGAAAGAACGCGGTAGCATAAAGGTTATCAACGCAGAAGCAACAAACTAGGTTCGAAGTTCATTTGAGAATGCTAATAACCCCTATAGTCCTAACACCTTCTGTGGCGTAGTGGCTAACATGCTGGACACCGACATCGTAGTAAGTGAGTTCGAACTCCAATCGCACTATTACGTTCACTTTCGGATTAATACCATTGGAAAAGGCATGAACTTCCTTGTCCCCTCAGCTATGGGTTAAATAGTACCACTATTGTTCTTCAGCAAGTATGGCTTTAGGCATTAAATAACCCATTACATAAAGAAACTGAACCCATGATACTTTTGGGAAAGTAGATCTCTCCACTCCTCACAGTGCTCTGTCCCATCGCCAGAAACTGTACAAATATGTCAAGTCATTTACATAGCACAATGGTTGACGGCAAAGCACCGTCCCATAACTAATTTACAACTTGAGTATTTATGTAAGTCAAAAGCTGTTACACCTATTGTCAAATTTGAGGAGATTTATCTTCTAACATCTTGATGGTAGGGTTTGACAATCAGTTGCATTAACGGAG
>OY757929.1:58788530-58808530 GCA_963585895.1 Sepioteuthis lessoniana | reverse complement strand
GACTTGTATTTTTTAAATTTACGAGGATCATTAAATAAGTTTCCAGACTTTTTTCGTATGGGCACTTTTATTGATAGTACACACATGAAACTCTACTCCCCTTCGAAGTAATCTTCTCCGACTGCAATGCACTTGTTGTACTGTTCCAACAACGTCTGGAAGGCTCCATAGGAGTCCTCTTGTGTGAGCGTGTCAATGACCTTCGTCACAGCCTCTTTCATCTCCTCAATTGTCTCATAACGACAGCATCTAAGTTTTTCCTTGAGCTTAGGGAATAACCAAAAGTCACAGGAAGCAAGTTCTGGACAATAGAGAGGGTGAAGAACTGTCCTGATGCTCATCTTGGTCAGATAGTCTGTGACAAGGATGGAGTTGTGGACTGGTGCATTGTCTTGGTGGAAATGCCACTGACCCGATTTGAAGAGTGCTGGCCTCTTCCGACGGAATCTCTTCCTGAACTCCCTTAAAACCTCAACACAGTAACCCTATCTCTAACCCTAACCCTTTGGCCAATCAACTCTGGTGTATTGACTTCATTAATCCTCCCACACCTCTCATCATCCCTCACAGACTCCGTGCCTTCCTTGAATCTCTTGTGCCACTCAAAAACTGATGCTCGATTCATGCAAGATGGTCGAAAAGCAGTCTGAAGCATTCCATAGGTTTTTGTGGCATTTTTTTTCCAAGTTTGAAACAGAATTTTATAGCATATCGTTCTTCTAAAGTGTCCTCACGTCCAGATTGCAGTTTTGAAATTCACCAGCTGTAACAATCAGGCTTTAGTAGGGTGTATTCCAATTGCTGCTGTAGCTGTTCATTTGAAGCTGAAATCATAAAAATTGGTCCGTCATCTCATATGATGTATAGCAATAACATACTGACTTTTCAAGAGTCTACGACAATTTTAAATGCCTGTACAAAAAAGTCTGGAAACTTATTGAAAGCAGACATATTTATCTAATTATTTTGTTCTTACATACATCTGTGTTACCAGCTTTTTGCTTTCTGAAGCAGTTCATACGTTTCTGTGACATTTTTTCCAAGTTTAAAACAGAATTTTATTGCATAATAATTCTCTTATAACATTAAGGTGTATAAGGTAAATAATGAATAACAGACATGGATATAGAGTCGAAATGGGCCGTACCATTAAATAATGGGAGCTTCCATATGGAAGCCTTGAACTACAGAATTTACTTCTGTCGATGACTAATAAAAAAAGAGCCCAGTCTCCAGGGATAGAACCGGATATTTATGTTTGATACTGAATTAAGTAATTCAGTGTCAATACAACAACAACTACTACTACTACTACTACTACATTGTTGTTACTTTACAATGTATAAAAATGAATGAATAAAAAATACTTCGTGAGTTTCAATTCAAAACAAAGTAATTACTTCCGATGAAACTGGAATTTGCTCATTAATGTGAGTCAATAAAAGGGAGGTAACGTTCTTCGGAACAAAGATGGTTTGCTTTCCTTGTTTAAGGGTATATCAACCTTTGTAGGTTATTTAATTCCAAAGCCATTCTTCTAGAAGAACAGCAATGGTACTATTTAACCCATAGCTGGGAGGATAAACGGGCTCATACCTTTCCAAAGGGTATTTCCTCGAGAGTGAACGTAATAGTTCGAACTAGCTTACTACTATTCCGCAGTTCATCACTTTAACCATTACACCACGAGGACACCATCTGAAGATAGTAGGATGATATGTTGCATCACAGTCGGTATGTATCGGACTTCTCATCAAACCAAAATTTGTCACAAGGCCATTTTATTGTGGGGACTGCTCTGAATTTGAAATTTATGAACCGTAGGTGCAAAAAAAAAAAAAAATACATGACCTAATGGGGCGTCTCATATACCGAGCAATCAAGACAGTGGGAACGCCCCCTACCTTGGAGCTAAGTGTTCAAAGGGAATTATCACAACCTGGTACGAATACCAGGTGCTCTGCTCGAAAAAAATCCTGACTGAAGTAATTTCTTTGATTTATTTAAGGACAAAAACCAAAACAAAAAAAATACTATTATTTTTTTAAATGCGAAATAATGTCTTTTATTAAAAAAAAAAAAAAAAAAAAGAACTTCAAAAAATCGATAGAAAAATTAATATTCAATAACAGTTAAATAACAACGACATGAAGATATTTACTGAAAAGTATTTTAATTTTAAAAACTGTCATGGGAATGTCATCGATGACGTAGCAACAAGCATGCACTTTTAAATGTCATTTCTGCGCGGAACTTATTGTGTAGTCATTACTGGAACGGTTTTCATTTTTTTTCTCTTCTTGCACATAGTGGAAAACAAGTCGGAGACAAAACACGAGACTGTTGGATTTTAATCATTTTTATATTATTCTAATCTTAAAGTACGATATTTGATCCGTTTCGATTTGCTTTTATGAAACATAATACCTTATGTTATACACTTAACTTACGATACTGTGATCAGTTTTTCCCTTATGTTAATCAATAACACGATTCTAATTGAAGATTGGTGATTGTTTACAAATGTTCACAACGAATGGTGACGTCAAACATCATAGTATATTTTATGGTTGAAAACATTGCGGATGGAAATACAAATTGTAACTCTGAGAGTACAAATGTTGTCTGCTCCTTTGAATTTAAACATTGTACACAATGATGAGTTACGTCATAATTTGTTATCTGAATTGATACCAATTCAATGGCTTTCAAAGAAGGTTTAAATCGATAAATGAGATTCATAATTTCTTTTTGATCAACAAGAATCCGGGGAATATTGATTACGTCATGAATTTTGAATAATAGTTGATTACGTCATGAATTTTCAATAATAGTTTCGCTTAAAACTTATTTTCTGAGGAGATGTGGAACGTCGAAGTTGAAGGTCACGGTAGAATGGGAGTGGAGATTCTAAAACGAATATTGGGTTTAGTTGGCCCTTTTTTTGTATACTATCATGAGAGCAGGATTAAAGCCGGATGCTGTAGCAGAATAAATGTTTTATTGTATCTTGATTTCATACTGCTTTTGGTTTTTATTAGGTTTCAAGTTCTACAGATTTTGAAATAATGTCTAAAAATCTTAGTATCTACATTTTCAGTGAGATATATATCTACAATTTACTATATAACTTTTAATCACGAAAATACTCCCGTTTATGTGTATCCGAAACCCAAACGGCTCACCATAGCGAGATCTTTATCATAGCAATAGATTTAAAATGCTCTAGGTTAGAGAATAAGGCAATTTTTCAAATATTTAAAATTCTAAGTCAAAAGCTTACTTAACCCTTCGAAAGCAATTTTTACGTAAAAACAAGCGTTTCGTATCAGCTTTGCTTTTATGAAAGTTTAGGTCTGTTAACAGTCAATTACACTGTTGACTTAATATTAGCTTTTTAATAATAATTTTTAGGAATGAAATTTTACTTGGTGGTGTCCTAATAAACATCCTTTTTGAATTTTTGAAGCGACTCTCATCAAAGAGAAAAGAGTAGGTAAAAACACTCTGAATTGCTTTAAAATATATGTCAGTTCTCGTATTTTGTTTCTCGGCTGTAAATATTCAAGTTGAAAAAACTAATTTGATTTTAAACAATAATCAGTTTTCTTGCGTATTCCACGGACGCCAGACATTATGCAGAGATGTGTTTGGTGGTGGTGCTACTTCATCTGTGGTGGAATAGGGGGAATCAGATATGTTTCCATCTGTTTTCATTTCAAAAGAATCGATGTTACTTTCGTGTGGAGTCTGAGGAAGGCCGCTAATTGGCGAACAGGAGGGAGTTGCGACTATTGTCCCTGTGGGAGACAATGTGGCAAGTTTCTGTGGTTGGTCAACTGATGTGTACAGTGGAATGGCTTTAATAGCCAATGGAGTGGTAACTAAAAAAGCAATAGGCATTCCGTTATTACTGTCTGTTCCAATCATTTGACCTCCGTTTCGAATAATTTCTGCTATGTCCACGGCAGTGGGCCCACTTCGTACAATTGTCTTTTTTTCATTTGAAGAGATATCCATCATCTGTGATTCGTTATGATCGGAATGCTTTGGGTTCATCTCGCAGAAGATCTGATTTCTTTGTTGGGGACTGTTTGTCTGAAATTGGACCGAGCGGTGACCTGTTATCATTTGGGGGTCCATACTGACCGCTTGAACTTGTGCTGGGGTAGAGGGTCGACTATTGACAACGCAAAGAGATCTAGGGTGTACATCAAGTCCGTCATTGGACACAGAAATGGACTGATTAAATGGGAGCCCTTTCAAAGATTTGCAGTCGATCATGGGAGAGATTTGTTCGGTTTGTTTAGTATTAATATCAGGGTTGTTTAATCTGTTTGGTGATTCTTGTTTTAAAGTTTTGCTTTTGTGGTTGTAGCGATTGTTTAAGTGGTTGATGACTCGCATGCTAAATTCAGTATTGATACAGTCCTTTTTCGAGAGGTAATCGTTCACTTCATTAATGCAGTCATTGAAGCCGTCTCGATATCTGGGATGTTCACGATAGGCAGCATCTTTGAAGAAGAAAAAAAAATATCAAGATTTGAAAAATCTAGCATAAAAGACTGATATTCATATATTACGGAAAAGAAATAATAGAGAATAAGTAAGAAATGCATTTGGGGATTGGGGGGAGGGAATTGTTTGAAGGAAGATAGAAAAGGATAGAGAAAGAGCTAAATGATGCAAAAGGAGAGGAAGGAAATGAGTGAGGAGAAAGAATGAAACACGTGAGGTGGAAAGGAAATTATATTTTTTTCCAATGACATTCTCACAGGACGATATCTTTGCACACTTGAGAACACTCAGCTTAGTTAATAATTCATTTTTGTTCAAGGTTCATGAGTCTCTGTGGCGTAGTGGCTAACGTGCTTGACTGTGACATTGTAGGAAGCGAGTTCGAACTCCAGTCGCGCTGTTACGTTCGCTCTGGGACTAATATTCTTGCGAAATGTATGAACCCCCTTATTTCCTCAGTTATGGGTTAAATAGTATCACTATTGCTTTGGCATTAAATAACTCCCGAAGGTTAATATGATATTAAACAAAGAAACTAAACCAAACCCTGTTTAGAGGTAAAAGATATTTGTGCAGAAAGATACACGAGAAATAAACATAGGAAAAAAAACAAACTATATACCCGAGTACATACAAACACACGAATAACCTAATATACATGTGTATTTATCCAACCCCTACGCCATAAGTAGGATGCGACGCAAGGTCAATATCTAAGTGGATTTTAACAGGTTTGAATTCAGTTTTCCTTCTTCAAGACTGGTTGCCACACCAAGGTTAAAGAGCCGAATCTACTATTTACTCATAGCTGGAAGAAGATGGTTGAGTTCATAACGTTCTCAAGGGTATTAACGCGATGTGAAATACAAACAGTTTGGTCTAGGATTATATATTATCATCATGTCGCGCCACCAGCACAGATATCCCTGATCCTCTCTCGCCACTCCTCCCTATCGTTCATCGCTTCTGGCAGGTCCTCAGGGCTACATCCCGTATCCTCACAGAGCTTCTGTAAGTTGGTTCGAGCTGGTCGCCCTGCTTTTGTTTGGCCATGTGAGGGGATCCATAGGAGAACATCACTTATGAGTTCGTCCCTGCGTTTCCAGAAGTGTCCTGTATGTCTGGTTCATCTAATTTTGATAGTTTTCGTGATAGGTGGTAGGTGGCTGTACAGTTGCTGCTTTGTGGGGTGTTGCCTCCAGGACTTGTTCAATATTGCTCGCAGCATTTTTGTGTAGTTGCCGTCAAGCTTTTTCTCTATCCGTTTAGTTAGCATCCATGTTGTGCATCCATGTAGCAGTATCGACACGACCGCTGCTTGGATGAAACTGCGTTTCATTTTATCGGTCAGGCATGACTTCCATATGACCAATAGCTTATCAATAGATGTCCATGCCTTTGTTAATCGCGTGCCGATGTCAGTCCCGGTTGATGAGACACCGCTTCATATATATATATATATATATATATATATAGGGAGAGAGAGAGAGAGACTACGTGTGTGCGCTTATCGCATGCCATCTACCAAAACGATTACTTTTAGCATTCCCGCATACACATTAAACGAACAAACACACCTCAATGTGTCTAAGTCTAAGCCATTTTTTTTGCTCTCAGTGTGTGTGTGTGTGTGTGTGTGTGTGTGTGAATGTATGTCTGAAATTAGGTGCAAAAGAGAAAGCTCGTATTGATGTAAGAATACATTATTTAAGACAGGGGATGAATTTCTGAGGGAAGGAGCAAGAACGAAATTATATAAGAGGGAGAGGAAGTAAATAGTTGAGGAAGAAAGAAGAAAGTCTGAGAAAAAAAAACAGTAAGAAAAATTGAAGTTAAAAACAATTGAATTAAGGACAAGTGAATTGGAGAAAAAAAATAATGAAAACGTGGAAGATATTTCACAAGAAATTATACCAAGAATACTTACTATCATCTGAGTTGATTAATTCTTGGAGTTTTTTTAATTTTCGAACTGTCAATTCAAGAATTTCAGCTTTTTCTAATTTCGAAATATGGGAATTCTGATAAAAAAGATAAAAATAAATAAATAGAATTAAAAATACCATAAACGAATGGATAAAAGTAACATGAAAATTTGAGAGAATTTTCTTGAATACTTCTTGGGATCCATCCAAACGGATATTATAAGCTATTATTTAAAACCAAAATCTACAGCATTGGATCTCTGCGCGTACACACATATATATATACAAAATCTGTATTTAATTTTTGGACTAAGTTTACAGAATTTCAATGCTGTAAAGTTTGGTAATAATAATAATACCTAATGGTATCTGTTTTCATTGCCTGATATTCCACTGGAAATCATAAAATGCTAGTAGTATCTTTGGCTGAAAAGAAAAATAAACTTTCACAACGGATTTACAAAGTTTTCACTCTGGAAAAATTCGCATTGACTTAATTTGTGACAGAATTCTTCGATGTCTTACACAAGATCTGTTGTATCCGATTCTGAAGTGGAGTAAATTTTAGACCCCGATTTAAAAATTTGATTTCTGTATTTGTAACAATATCTTTTTGATGGATTAATTATTTTACGCTGATTCAGAAGTAGAGTGTTGTTATTCTACTGAGAGTTATTCATCTCCCTCCATTTCATCCGGTAGGGGAATTGTCCAAGAATATATATATATTTTGGCAGCATTTCTTCGTTAATACAAATTCCATTAAACATAATAGACATTTTATGTCTACATATTTTCTTCTGGATCCGTTCGAATTCCCGTATTACTTTTATCGTATTCGAGAGGAATTGATTTATGTATTGTCCATAGTTGTATGTATCCCTAGTACTTTCTGCCCGACTTTGGGCCATCATCAGGGGAGTATCTATTACAAAAGTGATGTAACTTTTGTTTTAGCATATTACTACTATGTAAGAGCGTCTTTAATTTGTCTCTTCACGAGATCACGTCTGTATTCTAAAGTGCTGTTATATTTATGAGCTGCAAGATCATGGAGTATAAAATATGTATATTTTGGCAGCATTTCTTCGTTAATACAAATTTCTTCACAAATTTCATACAACTATGGACAATACATAAAATCAATTCCCCCCGAATACGATAAAAGTAATACGGGAATTCGAACGGATCCAGAAGAAAATATGTAGACATAAAATATCTATTATGTTTAATGAAATATATATATATATATATATATATATATATATATATATATATATATATATATATATATATATATATATTTCCTTCGGAGGTTAATTACTGATGTTGTGGTCCCAAGTTAATTAAAAAAAGGAAAAAAAGATTTGTTATAGTGACATCTATTTTTGAGCGATATTGTAGATGGATAGAACAAAATCTATCCTCGACAGAAGTGTTTAAATTTTGGTTTGGTTAGATTTTATGGCATATAAACCATTGAAGGGTTATTTAATGCTAAATTGTCTTTATATGTGCGTATAAAATATGATTTATAAACGTTTTCTTGATAACGTTTCAAAATGAGCTTAAGCACAGTAAAATAGTTCCAAATAATGCTAACAATTCAGTTGAATATCAGTTATTTGTTTACACCGTCAAATAATCAAACAGTTCTATTTCTAACGATTCCTTTTAGTCTAAGCCATTTTTTGCACTCAGTTTAAATGTCAAACAGTTTTATTTGACCCATTGATAGGATCCTATCAGGTGCTATCACTCTGATCCAGAGTGGATCAGGGAGCAATGGTAATAAAGGGGTATACGCATTCCCCAAAGCTCCAACATTACTGAAGTCTCAGATTGTTTAGAGTCATATCCAGGACACTCGTTACTGGTGATGGTTGGGGCCTCACCCCTCTGCAGAGATGCAGTCGGTGTATTCTACTGCCCTAGCGGACAGGGCTTTTAAAATGTTGACAAAACTGATTTTTCGTTGATATTTAAGAAAAATAACAAAGTACATCAAATCTGGTATTGATGTCTTGGGCTATGCTTGCGAGTTCATTTACCCCAACAAAATGTATTAAATAGGGAGTAGGAGTAGGAGTAGGAGGAAGAACTTACATCTTTCTTCATATCTTGAATGAGAAGACCTTTTAGCTGAGTCAAGCAGTTATTGATACGGGCTCGTCTACGTCTTTCCATCAAAGGTTTATTACTCTGAAATAAAGAAGAAAAAAACATTGCAACAATCAGATTTTCGTCTGTAAATATTTGACATCTAACGATGTTAATTTATTCATATCTATCTATCTATCTATCTATCTATCTATCTATCTATCTATCTATCGTAATTTATTCTTATCTGTTTTTCTTGATGTTTCTGCATATAATTGCTTTATTCCGGCAGTAGCATTGATTCCTAACAGGTAAAAATCCCTTTGCACAATAGGTTAAGTGAAGAAACTTATAAGAATAAAATTTACGCCAAAATGGAAGATTTATCCGCCACACCCCGAAATAAAATGAAAAAGGGTAAAATGGGAGGAGTATCAGTAAAATCAATGCGCCTTATGTTGCCTAAAGAATTGTGATTATTGTTTTATTTTTCAAGTATTTAAAGAAATTATATATATATATATATATATATATATATATATATATATATATACGCACACACACGTGTGTGTGTGTGTGTGTGTGTGTGTATGTGTCTAAGTTTCATCGGATGAATGTGTCTTCTATTCCATAGTTGACCCACGAAAGTTTAGTAAGGTGAGATTATTAGCGAGTATTTGATAGACGAAACGAATTTCCAAAAGGACACACTTAAAGAACTCGGAAGAGAAGATAAAACCCTATTGTTACTTTTGTTGCAAAAACCACAAATATCAAGTTAAAGAGAACAGTTTGAATTTGTTGGTACTTAACGAAGGCAGGAAAAAAAAACAAAACAAAACAAAAAAAAAAAACAAACAAAAAATACAAAAAAAAAAAACAACAAACAAACAAATAAAACAAGTTGAAATAAATTAAAAAAGTCCTTTGACTAATTAAATCAATTGTGTCCTCTTCGGCCAGAGTACAAAATAGTTTAGAACAAAAGTGAATTGAATTCGGGGATGGTAAAAAAACAAACAAACACTCAACAGGATGTTGGTGATGTTTGCGACTGTGTAGAAGCAAACTGATTATGACAATCGCTATTTTGTTTGTTTATTTTGTTTACCGGAAAAAATTATAAAAATTGAAAAGCTGAAAAATACTACCCCAATCCTAAGAGAAAAAAACCCAAAACCCCCCACAAAAACGTAATGATAACCCATGACTAAAATTTTACCGGAAGTGTCACTGCAAAGTGAAGGGGGGCATAAAAACTAATTTCCAGGTGTCACATACGTGTCTGAAAAGGATTTAAAGAAATGGCGTAAGGACAAGCACACGTTGACACGAGCGATATTTCACAGAGGATAAAAGCCGATCCCCAAAGGAAAATCGCACCCCTACCACCCATCTAGATTAAACATTTCCACCCTCTTTAAACGAGTGAGTAATTTGATTTATGAAAGCGAGTTCGAATTCTGGTTGGTGGACCATATGTTTACTTCCCACTGATTCACTTTTAGAAAAGGTATGAATCCTATTCTCCCTGCTTTTGTCCTTTCACCAGATATCTAGACAAAGGTCTGGTTACTGGTATGCCAAAAACGTTGACTACGAAAGGGCAGTTAAGTCAGGGATTATTCTTTACGATCCATATCATAAACTAGCCCGGCCCATCTCTTGTAACTTGGAGAGGTGATGGCCACCGCTAAGTAAATCTCCACTTTGTAAATATGTCAGTTTGATTTCTGTGTTCGCAAATAGGGTTCGAATTGAAATCGATGAAAGAATTGAATCCTGATTTCTTCATTAAGACAAAACTAGTCAGAGAGGATAATGGGGGCTATTACACCAAAAGGATATATATATATATATATATATATATATATATATATATATATATATATATATATATATACGCGCGTGTACACACACACACATCTTTAACTGCAACATATTGATATTTGAGGCCTCAATCCTATAGAGTATTTAACAAATAATACCTAATAATATTCGTTTTGATAGAATAATTTTTAACTAATTTTTTTTTAAATAAAAGACAGCAGATTGTATTATTTCTAGTGGAAAATGATACAATAAAGTTGAACATTATTAGGCATTATTACCAACCTGAACTCTGAATTCAAACCACCAGTACTCCGGTGAAAAATTGACCTTGTGTCACACACTGCTTGTAGAGGAGGGTTTGGGTAAATATATACACTAATGTACTGATTGTTTAGATATCGGCGAAAGATGGAGAACAGTTTGAAACATAAGTTTTTGACTTGAATATTAAATGTGCGTTTTTGAAAATGGCAGTTTGATCATTCAGGGTATATCACCATCAAATATGCTACCTGCAGCTCTCTGGTGATCCTTCTTCAAATAAATGAGCTATCACCGAAATCATATCAACCGCATATTCAATATTTAAATAGTTAGGCTACTTGCTCTGTACACACTTCGTGACACCGGTACGTCTATATAAGAGGTGTGTAATAAAAATCAAAAAAGTTTACATGAAAAAAAAGGGAGAATGTAGTTATGCTGTCAACAAAAGGGGAAAAAAGACATTATTTTCATCTTTCATTTATTATTTGCACCACACAGCAAGTGCAGAGATGCCCGAAGTAGATTGTAAGAGGGCGGTCGGCCAGTGCGGGTCTGCACTGAAAGGACAAACGGGTTGATGGCTGAACTATGAGAAGCACATTTTGTAGTTTTATTTGAGAAGACGTTAGGGGAGAGGAAAGAAAAATGAAGAGTCTTGTACAATAAATAAACGTAGAGATTAGTGTAAAGAAACGTGTACAAGAAAAAAAAATGAATTGCAGAAAGAAGACCTTTGACATGGACTTGCTTTTTAAGAAAGAAAGAAAAAAAAAATTAAATATTTTGTTTTTGGCATGTAAGGCAGGACATGTAAAAATCTGATGGGAATTGAATTCGGTCTAAAAAAGAAAATGTCAATGCTTTAAATGCACACTCATATTCAGTTGCCCAGTCGGCTGGAGCTGTAGAATACACCAACTGCTCCTCTGCAGAGGGGTATGACCCCCCCCCACAACGAGTGTGCTGGATATAACATTAAACAATCTGATGGTGAGGTTCCAGTAATGCTAAAGCTTTGGGGAATGAGGAGTACCCATTCATTACCATCGCTCCCAGGTCCACTCTGGCCGGGATAGGTATCACCTAATAGGGTCCTATCTATGGGTTAAATAGAATTAAATGCTGTACTTATGCTAAACTAAATTATTTAAAATAGAACTGTTTATATGTATAAAAATGGATTTGGCAATAATAATTTACATTGTTTAATGTGCCATAAAACCAAACCAAACCATATACAGTATATAATAGTTTTCACTGTGACACATTTGTGACTCTATGTTTACACACACACACTTTTCAAGTTCAAATCCTGGACGAGGCTATATACGTTCCACTACGCTGTAATACTCCTGGGAAGTGGTATAAATCCATGTTTCCTTCCTAAAACAGTCGGGTAGACTGAACTCTGAATATGCACACTGTATTCTTTGATCCAGCCTCTGTCACGAGCAGGATGCAACACAAGGTTAATTTTTTTCAGCGGAGTACGGCAGGTTTGAATTCAGAATTTTCCTTTTCCTAGATATGTTGCCTTACTAAGGCAAAATAAATCCGTCTGTCCGACTATTCACCCTTAGAAGGAATAATTTCTTGCTTTTCCAAATGGCAATAGTGTGAAGTGAAAAGCAGAGATCCACGTCCAACATTTGAACTGGGATCGCCAATTTCATTTCCTCAGATGATAACAGTTACACCGAGTATTTCTACTGTATGTGCTTGCATTCGAAAATTAACAAGGGTGCTTCAGAAATATTAATTACTTAAAAGTATAATCAATAAGTTCAATAAACAAAAAAACAATGTTAACCATATATGAATAATCATGAAGCTAGAATAAAATGAAAAACTATTTTTAATATAATTTTCAGCTTTACTGTCGGTATATAACAATCCCACATCGAGTCTTTATTTAAGACCTTGGGTGAGGGAAAGTAGCGATTATAAGCATTTTGTATATTTGCTTTTTGTTGCCTCGTTTGGGGGATATTTTTCCGTTACATTTATAGCACTCTTCTAAGGAGATGATCGGTTCCGCAAAGTGTAATTTCTTTTTGTATTTCATAATTGACTGAAACTGATAGGTATCTTGTTAATGTATTTATTTCTCCCTTTCTTGATCATACCCAGCACTTTCACTATTACTTGTAGGGTAAGAGTTTTAAAATGTCACATTTTCTCAATTTCTGGTTATTTATCATACGTCCCACCAACGCACGAATATGGCACAAGGCCGTTTTTAAGGTGGGTCCAGTCGCAGGGCCGAAGCCCACACACGTCCGGCAAGGCCAAAAATACCTTCGACCCCGTCGGCATTCCCCTTTTTGGGGCGCCTCAGGCGCCAGGCAATAAACCCAACCCACCGAAGCCTCGGGTGATGGCCCCCTAAGGCCGGAGGAACTCTCCAGTGCCGAGTCACACCCAGCAGAACCGCCCAGATGTATGACGGCCTACCGAATGCAACCCAACAACTGGAGAGGAAAGATCCGAGGAGGACCTCTATTTCTGTTTCCAGTTCTTACTTTATTATATTCCTATTTCCTATTTTCCTATTTTATTATATTCTTTTACCATTATCATTATCAAAAAATGAGCTCTGGATCAGTTAAAAATGTTATCAACATGTTGCATAGCCTGATGCAACTATACGTATACATATACATGCGGAAGTAAAATCAACAAAAATGACGAACGGACTCAGTTCTTTAGAAAAATATACCTCTCACACTTTATTCGAAAGGGTTGCGAAAAGGTTATGTGTGAGAGGTGAGTTGGAGACTGAACAAACTGCAACATATTGACCCCCAGTTCCTTTGTCTTTAGCAGCACTCCTTTCTCGTTCTATTGGGCTTCTCAATCAGGCGTCCTGAGGGCCCATAGCCCTCTGCTTGGTGCTGGTTCTCTCTACAGCATCTTATCTCCAACTAACTGACTCCAACTAACTGAACCTGTCTGTGGCACCGGGTTATATGATTGTTTGACATACACCTGCTTCTTGTGGGCGTCACATCTGCACCCAATTCAACCCGTCTACAGTCAAGGTTATACCCTGATATCTTCGACCGGATGCACCTGTTATTTACACAGGTGCATTTCTTACTTGACAGCTCGGCCGAGGTTCAATATGTTACAAACATTTTTAACAGAGGCAGAGCAAATTTTTTGCACAGAGTTAAATAGTTCCAAGTATGACTATGTATCACTAACAATTCAATCAAACATCAGTCATTTGTTTGCACACAGTTAAAGGATCAAACAATTCTATCCCAAACAACCCAGAAAATTAATTTTTTTTCAGCATTCCTATCCGAGGTCGCGGTTAATCGCCAGAAGAAGGCCAGAGGTGAAATTTGGCCGAAACGTAGTGAAGAAGAAACAACACAAAAACTACCAAGATGAGGACAAAAAGTCCGCAATAAATAAAAAAATTAATTCTCAGATTAAGAAGCCTCATCTCAAAGTGATTCCAATTAAAGACAACCAAACAACCCAGTTTAGCATAAGTCGGCAGTTTAGATGTTAAACAGTTCAATTTGACTCGTAGATAGGACTCTATCTGGTTCTCCCACTCCTGGGCAGAGTGGACCTGGGAGCGATATCATTGAAAGTGTACTCTGCTTTCCAAAAAGCTCCGACATTACTGGAGCCTCACCATCAGATTATTTAATGTCATATCCATGAGACTCTTATTCCTATGCTGAGATGCAGTCGGTGTATTCTACGGCTTCAGTCGACAGGGCCAAATTACAGCTAAATACTTAGATCAGTAATTATATTAATCTAGATGTATTTACATTTTACGCACACCGTCAGCTAACATTTCCTTTGAATGGGGGGGGGAGAGAATTCATAATTAAAATCAAGTGTGGTGGGTCCGTCTCTACACAAATGCACACGTATCACCGTATCCGTTTATGAATTAAATAATGGGCCAGACAGATTTTGTGTCCACTTACATCGGCCCAAAAGAGTTAGCCTCTGTGACATAATGGCTAAAGTGCTGAACTGTAGTCTCAAAGTAAACGAATTCGAACTCCAATCGGGCTATTATGTTCACTTTCGGACAAATACGCTGGTGAAAGTAACGAATCCCCTTATTCCTTCATCAGTGGGCTAGATAGTATAACTGCGGTCTTTTTACAAGGCATTTGGCGTTAAATAAGCTTCGAAGGTTGATATCTTATTAGGCAACGAAACCAAATTAATTTTTTTCTTTTTGTCTTTATACAAAAGGATATTTTATCTCTGCACGTTGAGTGCTGATGTATCATTAATCTCAGATTAATTACACATCAATAACCGTTGGTATTGAGCACTCATATTGGATATTCCTATCCTTTGGATCATATATATATATATATATATATATATTTCTAATATATATATATATATATATATGTGTGTGTGTGTGTGTGTGTGTGTGTGTGTGTGTGTGTGTGTGTGTGTGTGTGTGTGTGTGTGTGAGTAAAAACATCTATCAATGAATATATATATAAATAAATCCATACATTTGTAGCTGACAGATACTAGATTTTTTCCTTAAACCGATTTGTAAATGTTTTTAAAATGTTGTTTATTTTTCAAGATGATATATATATATATATATATATATAAATTGCATAAATCTGCACCCTATGGACACTAGATGTAGACTGAAGGAATTGCAGAAAACAGACAGACAGACAGAAATCAGAGCAATTAGCATTGAGTTGATAATGTAATACTACGCAATTTCCACACATGTAACATCCTTACTTTTAATCAGATTAATTTTGTATATTGTATATTTAAGATATACAATATACTAAACTAATCTGATATGGGAATTCTTATGCTTATTTTACAGTGAACCTTATGGTTTTGAACATATATGATGAAATACCCGGTGTACATATATATTATATAATGAAATACCCGGTGTACACTTGAAACAAGGTTATAATCAAGCACGCTGAGTGATAAATTAATTTCAGTTGATACCGATTTACCTGAGGGCCTCATGATACTGGTGGGTCCTAGGCATAATACTAATTGAAAAATTCAATCCTCATTCTACTGCTAATATATTATATTCTTGCTGTGTGTGTTTATAAAAAAACGACAAACAAAAAGCAACTCACAAGAAACAAAATGTCTCTCAGATACAAATAAGTAAGTAAAGTCGGCGGCCGTAGACGAGGGCGACCCGAAGGCTCCCTTTTCAATTGCTACTACTCTGAAGTGACAGGGAGAGCACTACTTCTTTCCCAGTATTGCTACACTTTACCCTTGACAAGTACCTTATATTGCTGAGTGTTAAGCAAGGAAGCATCAAGTACCCTTTGGTCAGTTTGGTATGACTCGACCTAGGATTGAACCCTGGGCTCCCAGGCTATTGGTGAACACTGTACCTGCTAGGCCAAATGAAAAAATCTATCGATTCTTTTAATTAACATATTTCTTTTGTTATCATCTAAAAACTTTAATCTCTCTTTATTGCTAGTTTTTATTTCTCTTGTTTCATTAAGAGTTATAAATATTATTTTCGGTGAAAAACTTATTTGTTATTGGTGAGTTTTTTGCTGGAAGCTATCGCTGGAGATCAAGTGAAAGCAAGTCTCTAATGGATTTTCTTTTTTTTAATCTTGGTATTCACACTGATGTTACGGGGGATGCTGAAAAATTCTCGTTCTGACCAAGAAGAAATAACCTAAGTCCCTGAACGGCTATTTTCCATATTTATTCCGCAGTTCATCCCACTTATCAAATCGTTTCTTAGTTTCTTCAAACCTTGAAAATAAAGAATTCAATTGAAAATTAAAAAAATGTCAATTTCCCTCTTGGTTTAGCCGAGAACTTTTCATGTACTATTACGTCGCAATGTTGTACTGGCGCCTGGATGGTTTCAATTTTTCATCGGATTTCTTATACTTCGAATTTCTTTGCATAGTTTCTCAGAACTCTGACACACATTCCAGTAAGTTTTTTTAAAAAATAGTAAAAAAAAAAGGGAGGCGTTTGTTGTAGTAAACATGAGTTCGAACTCAAGTCACGCTATTACGTTGACTTTCGTTTTTATGCCCTAGGGAAAGATATAAACCCTCTTATTCCCCCTGCTATGGGTTAAACAGTACCACACCTGTTATCCAAGGACGGCTTTGGCATTAAATAACCTAAAAAGCTTAATATGCCATTAAACGAAGCAACCGAAATCTACAAAACCATGCCTGATTTTTCCCTACTATCAAAAATATTTTGGTAGTTTCACATGGTGCTATGGTTAATGAGCTAGGTTGACAGTGTGATTTTTACTGAATACAATATATTTTTGGTTTTCATTGCAAATAAGTTAGTAAATAGCTCCTGTCAAAATATGTGATCGGTAAACTAAGCGAAATGGGCAGTGATAAAAAGTCAAGAGAATATCTACAGGTAGTGACTTGGTGAGTTTATACCTTTCTCAAGGGCATTAGTCCGAAAGTTAACGTTAAGGTGTGACTGGGGTTTGAACTCTTACAACAATGTCCCAGTCCAGCGCATTAGCCACTACACCATGAGAACTCCACCCTCAAATACAAGGGTGAATTGTTTTATTTTCTTCGTTTATCTCCGAAGTGTGTTGAATCACTAGACATGTA
This sequence comes from Sepioteuthis lessoniana, assembly GCA_963585895.1. Taxonomy (NCBI): domain Eukaryota; kingdom Metazoa; phylum Mollusca; class Cephalopoda; order Myopsida; family Loliginidae; genus Sepioteuthis; species Sepioteuthis lessoniana. Next base: position 58,791,270 of record OY757929.1, on the reverse strand, counting down.
ATCTTTGAATGAATGAAAAGAATTGATTTTAACGGCATGCCAACCCGTCTAATGTTATTTTATGCCAAGAGATTAGGGAATCGCGCTCATCGAATTCTAAGCTCAGGTGACAGGGCGTAATGAAAAGTTTGGTGATTATCCTTAATTAATCTTACCCATGATTTCACAGGTCATATAAGCTGCTAGAAATACAAACATTGCTCAAATATTTTATATTGATTATAAAAAAAAAGGTAATATGAACTTTGTGGGAAAATCCAGTTCAGAAAAAAAAAGCATTAGTAAAAGTGTAACATTAATATTTTTAGAATGCAAGAAGAATAACTGACCTGTCAATCAAATCATCAATGAACGTGATATAAATAAAATGCATGTGCATATATATATATATATATATATATATATATATATATATATATATATATATATATATATATAAAGAAATAATGGAAATATTTAGGAAATAATTAAATGATAAATTAGAAGCATAATTAAGTGTGCCCCTCAATTTGATTATCAAAAATAAAATATATTTTGAATATCTCAATTTGCATGAATCAGCCCTTTTATAGTCATAATTCACTTGAAAGAATGCCCTTAAAGTTATATATATATATATATATATATATATATATATATATATATATATGTATATATATATATATATATGTATATATATATATATATGTATATATATATATATATATGTATATATATATATATATGTATATATATATATATATGTATATGTATATATATATATATATATATATGTATATATATGTATATATATATATGTATATGTATATATATGTATATATATGTATATATATATATATATATGTATATATATATATATATATATATATATGTATATATATATATATATGTATATATATATATATATATGTATATATATATATATATGTATATATATATATATATGTATATATATATATATGTATATATATATATATATGTATATATATATATATATGTATATATATATATATATATGTATATATATATATATATATATATATATATATATATATATATATATATATATAAAGACGAAAGAAAAAAAAAATTCACTTTCTTGATATCATTATGAATTTATTTCAGGCTCTCATTAATTCTTATAAAAAAGTTATAAGTTAAACCTATAAGAATTAATATGAGTCTGAAATAAATTTATATTGATACCAAGAAAGTGATTTTTTTTCTTTTTGCTTTATATAAAAGTTTTTTTTTTTTTTTTATCTCTACATGTTGAGTGTTGATGTATCGTTGATCCCAAATTAATTATACATCAATAATCGTTAGAATTGAGCACTCATATTGGATACTCCTACCCCTTGGATCATATAAGAATATAAGTATTTTGTAATTTGAAAGGAAGTGACAAAAATTGTTGCAAATAATTACTTTTGCGTATTTAAGGTAGATTTTAGCATATTTTTTAATTCAAAATTTTGTCAGATCAATTGGTCAGAAAAAGTCGGGTGAAAAACCATAACTATGTTTTCTCGCTAGGAATTTTTCATACATACAAGGGAAAAAGGAAAGGAAGAAAGTATGGAAAATTAGAGAGAAAGCTTCGTTGTAAGGATAGCCACGTCAGAATGAAACAAAACGTGTCAGTCTTGTTTTTCCTTTTTCTCATATCTTACGCATATATATACACACATATACATACACACACACGCACACATATAGACACAAGTCGCCCTAATATGTTCACATTCGGTCTAATACCTTTTAGAAAGGAATTAAAAACCCTTCCCCTTCAACTTTACATGGCCAAGTCAGCTAAGTGGGGTTTGCAGGGCAGGATACACTGACTGCATCTCTGCAGAGGGGTAAGTCTTCCCCTCACGAGGTTGGCCCAGTCAGCTGGGGCTGCGGAATATTCTGACTGCATCTCAGTAGAGGGGGAAGACACTCTCCTTCAACGATTGCCTGGATATGACACTAAGCAATCTGATGGTGAGGCTCCAGTAATGCTGGAGCGTTGGGGAATGCAGAGTACCCCTTCATTGCCACTGATCCCAGGTCCACTCTGGCCCGGAGTGGTAACACCTGATAGGGTCTTATCTAATAGAGTTAAACTGTAATTACGCTATACAACCATTTGAAATTAATTGTTTTTAGATTTATCTGTGTGTTTAAACTGTGTCCTTATACTAAACTGAATTGTTTGAGACTTTCATCAAAATGATTAAATTCGGCGTTAAATGATCCGAAAAGCGTTGATATGCCGTAAAACGAAACAACCAACCAATGGTACCGTTTTGGCATTAAATAACCCATGAAGGTGGATATGCCATTAAAAAAAACTAATATATATTAGGGGGAGCCTACGTAGCATAATTGTTAAAATGCAGCCAAGAAATAAGTGAGTTCGAATTCCTCTCACGATATAACGTCCACTTAGGGACAAATACCCTGAGAAAATTATGAAGCCCCTTACAATCCCAAATATGGGATAAATAGTATCACTGCTGTTTCTCTACAAGGATGGCTTTGTCATTAAATAACCCACAACGGTACCAAACCACACACCACACACACACACACACACACACACACACACACACACACATATATATATATATATATTAGTATGAGTGTATTATGCTATATTTATAGATAATGAGTTTTCACTCTCAATGATAAACCATATGTATATCTAAGGATAACGTAAACATGACATCAACGGCACCAAGTGGCTCTCAGC
>OY757929.1:58780919-58788330 GCA_963585895.1 Sepioteuthis lessoniana | reverse complement strand
ATTGATGTCTTGGGCTATGCTTGCGAGTTCATTTACCCCAACAAAATGTATTAAATAGGGAGTAGGAGTAGGAGTAGGAGGAAGAACTTACATCTTTCTTCATATCTTGAATGAGAAGACCTTTTAGCTGAGTCAAGCAGTTATTGATACGGGCTCGTCTACGTCTTTCCATCAAAGGTTTATTACTCTGAAATAAAGAAGAAAAAAACATTGCAACAATCAGATTTTCGTCTGTAAATATTTGACATCTAACGATGTTAATTTATTCATATCTATCTATCTATCTATCTATCGTAATTTATTCTTATCTGTTTTTCTTGATGTTTCTGCATATAATTGCTTTATTCCGGCAGTAGCATTGATTCCTAACAGGTAAAAATCCCTTTGCACAATAGGTTAAGTGAAGAAACTTATAAGAATAAAATTTACGCCAAAATGGAAGATTTATCCGCCACACCCCGAAATAAAATGAAAAAGGGTAAAATGGGAGGAGTATCAGTAAAATCAATGCGCCTTATGTTGCCTAAAGAATTGTGATTATTGTTTTATTTTTCAAGTATTTAAAGAAATTATATATATTATATATATATATATATATATATATATATATATATATATATATATATATATATATATATACGCACACACACGTGTGTGTGTGTGTGTGTGTGTGTGTGTGTGTGTATGTGTCTAAGTTTCATCGGATGAATGTGTCTTCTATTCCATAGTTGACCCACGAAAGTTTAGTAAGGTGAGATTATTAGCGAGTATTTGATAGACGAAACGAATTTCCAAAAGGACACACTTAAAGAACTCGGAAGAGAAGATAAAACCCTATTGTTACTTTTGTTGCAAAAACCACAAATATCAAGTTAAAGAGAACAGTTTGAATTTGTTGGTACTTAACGAAGGCAGGAAAAAAAACAAAAAACAAAACAAACAAAAAAAAAAACAAACAAAAAATACAAAAAAAAACAAACAAACAAATAAAACAAGTTGAAATAAATTAAAAAAGTCCTTTGACTAATTAAATCAATTGTGTCCTCTTCGGCCAGAGTACAAAATAGTTTAGAACAAAAGTGAATTGAATTCGGGGATGGTAAAAAAACAAACAAACACTCAACAGGATGTTGGTGATGTTTGCGACTGTGTAGAAGCAAACTGATTATGACAATCGCTATTTTGTTTGTTTATTTTGTTTACCGGAAAAAATTATAAAAATTGAAAAGCTGAAAAATACTACCCCACTCCTAAGAGAAAAAAACCCAAAACCCCCCACAAAAACGTAATGATAACCCATGACTAAAATTTTACCGGAAGTGTCACTGCAAAGTGAAGGGGGGCATAAAAACTAATTTCCAGGTGTCACATACGTGTCTGAAAAGGATTTAAAGAAATGGCGTAAGGACAAGCACACGTTGACACGAGCGATATTTCACAGAGGATAAAAGCCGATCCCCAAAGGAAAATCGCACCCCTACCACCCATCTAGATTAAACATTTCCACCCTCTTTAAACGAGTGAGTAATTTGATTTATGAAAGCGAGTTCGAATTCTGGTTGGTGGACCATATGTTTACTTCCCACTGATTCACTTTTAGAAAAGGTATGAATCCTATTCTCCCTGCTTTTGTCCTTTCACCAGATATCTAGACAAAGGTCTGGTTACTGGTATGCCAAAAACGTTGACTACGAAAGGGCAGTTAAGTCAGGGATTATTCTTTACGATCCATATCATAAACTAGCCCGGCCCATCTCTTGTAACTTGGAGAGGTGATGGCCACCGCTAAGTAAATCTCCACTTTGTAAATATGTCAGTTTGATTTCTGTGTTCGCAAATAGGGTTCGAATTGAAATCGATGAAAGAATTGAATCCTGATTTCTTCATTAAGACAAAACTAGTCAGAGAGGATAATGGGGGCTATTACACCAAAAGGATATATATATATATATATATATATATATATATATATATATATATATATATATATATATATACGCGCGTGTACACACACACACATCTTTAACTGCAACATATTGATATTTGAGGCCTCAATCCTATAGAGTATTTAACAAATAATACCTAATAATATTCGTTTTGATAGAATAATTTTTAACTAATTTTTTTTTAAATAAAAGACAGCAGATTGTATTATTTCTAGTGGAAAATGATACAATAAAGTTGAACATTATTAGGCATTATTACCAACCTGAACTCTGAATTCAAACCACCAGTACTCCGGTGAAAAATTGACCTTGTGTCACACACTGCTTGTAGAGGAGGGTTTGGGTAAATATATACACTAATGTACTGATTGTTTAGATATCGGCGAAAGATGGAGAACAGTTTGAAACATAAGTTTTTGACTTGAATATTAAATGTGCGTTTTTGAAAATGGCAGTTTGATCATTCAGGGTATATCACCATCAAATATGCTACCTGCAGCTCTCTGGTGATCCTTCTTCAAATAAATGAGCTATCACCGAAATCATATCAACCGCATATTCAATATTTAAATAGTTAGGCTACTTGCTCTGTACACACTTCGTGACACCGGTACGTCTATATAAGAGGTGTGTAATAAAAATCAAAAAAGTTTACATGAAAAAAAAGGGAGAATGTAGTTATGCTGTCAACAAAAGGGGAAAAAAGACATTATTTTCATCTTTCATTTATTATTTGCACCACACAGCAAGTGCAGAGATGCCCGAAGTAGATTGTAAGAGGGCGGTCGGCCAGTGCGGGTCTGCACTGAAAGGACAAACGGGTTGATGGCTGAACTATGAGAAGCACATTTTGTAGTTTTATTTGAGAAGACGTTAGGGGAGAGGAAAGAAAAATGAAGAGTCTTGTACAATAAATAAACGTAGAGATTAGTGTAAAGAAACGTGTACAAGAAAAAAAAATGAATTGCAGAAAGAAGACCTTTGACATGGACTTGCTTTTTAAGAAAGAAAGAAAAAAAAAATTAAATATTTTGTTTTTGGCATGTAAGGCAGGACATGTAAAAATCTGATGGGAATTGAATTCGGTCTAAAAAAGAAAATGTCAATGCTTTAAATGCACACTCATATTCAGTTGCCCAGTCGGCTGGAGCTGTAGAATACACCAACTGCTCCTCTGCAGAGGGGTATGACCCCCCCCCACAACGAGTGTGCTGGATATAACATTAAACAATCTGATGGTGAGGTTCCAGTAATGCTAAAGCTTTGGGGAATGAGGAGTACCCATTCATTACCATCGCTCCCAGGTCCACTCTGGCCGGGATAGGTATCACCTAATAGGGTCCTATCTATGGGTTAAATAGAATTAAATGCTGTACTTATGCTAAACTAAATTATTTAAAATAGAACTGTTTATATGTATAAAAATGGATTTGGCAATAATAATTTACATTGTTTAATGTGCCATAAAACCAAACCAAACCATATACAGTATATAATAGTTTTCACTGTGACACATTTGTGACTCTATGTTTACACACACACACTTTTCAAGTTCAAATCCTGGACGAGGCTATATACGTTCCACTACGCTGTAATACTCCTGGGAAGTGGTATAAATCCATGTTTCCTTCCTAAAACAGTCGGGTAGACTGAACTCTGAATATGCACACTGTATTCTTTGATCCAGCCTCTGTCACGAGCAGGATGCAACACAAGGTTAATTTTTTTCAGCGGAGTACGGCAGGTTTGAATTCAGAATTTTCCTTTTCCTAGATATGTTGCCTTACTAAGGCAAAATAAATCCGTCTGTCCGACTATTCACCCTTAGAAGGAATAATTTCTTGCTTTTCCAAATGGCAATAGTGTGAAGTGAAAAGCAGAGATCCACGTCCAACATTTGAACTGGGATCGCCAATTTCATTTCCTCAGATGATAACAGTTACACCGAGTATTTCTACTGTATGTGCTTGCATTCGAAAATTAACAAGGGTGCTTCAGAAATATTAATTACTTAAAAGTATAATCAATAAGTTCAATAAACAAAAAAACAATGTTAACCATATATGAATAATCATGAAGCTAGAATAAAATGAAAAACTATTTTTAATATAATTTTCAGCTTTACTGTCGGTATATAACAATCCCACATCGAGTCTTTATTTAAGACCTTGGGTGAGGGAAAGTAGCGATTATAAGCATTTTGTATATTTGCTTTTTGTTGCCTCGTTTGGGGGATATTTTTCCGTTACATTTATAGCACTCTTCTAAGGAGATGATCGGTTCCGCAAAGTGTAATTTCTTTTTGTATTTCATAATTGACTGAAACTGATAGGTATCTTGTTAATGTATTTATTTCTCCCTTTCTTGATCATACCCAGCACTTTCACTATTACTTGTAGGGTAAGAGTTTTAAAATGTCACATTTTCTCAATTTCTGGTTATTTATCATACGTCCCACCAACGCACGAATATGGCACAAGGCCGTTTTTAAGGTGGGTCCAGTCGCAGGGCCGAAGCCCACACACGTCCGGCAAGGCCAAAAATACCTTCGACCCCGTCGGCATTCCCCTTTTTGGGGCGCCTCAGGCGCCAGGCAATAAACCCAACCCACCGAAGCCTCGGGTGATGGCCCCCTAAGGCCGGAGGAACTCTCCAGTGCCGAGTCACACCCAGCAGAACCGCCCAGATGTATGACGGCCTACCGAATGCAACCCAACAACTGGAGAGGAAAGATCCGAGGAGGACCTCTATTTCTGTTTCCAGTTCTTACTTTATTATATTCCTATTTCCTATTTTCCTATTTTATTATATTCTTTTACCATTATCATTATCAAAAAATGAGCTCTGGATCAGTTAAAAATGTTATCAACATGTTGCATAGCCTGATGCAACTATACGTATACATATACATGCGGAAGTAAAATCAACAAAAATGACGAACGGACTCAGTTCTTTAGAAAAATATACCTCTCACACTTTATTCGAAAGGGTTGCGAAAAGGTTATGTGTGAGAGGTGAGTTGGAGACTGAACAAACTGCAACATATTGACCCCCAGTTCCTTTGTCTTTAGCAGCACTCCTTTCTCGTTCTATTGGGCTTCTCAATCAGGCGTCCTGAGGGCCCATAGCCCTCTGCTGGGTGCTGGTTCTCTCTACAGCATCTTATCTCCAACTAACTGACTCCAACTAACTGAACCTGTCTGTGGCACCGGGTTATATGATTGTTTGACATACACCTGCTTCTTGTGGACGTCACATCTGCACCCAATTCAACCCGTCTACAGTCAAGGTTATACCCTGATATCTTCGACCGGATGCACCTGTTATTTACACAGGTGCATTTCTTACTTGACAGCTCGGCCGAGGTTCAATATGTTACAAACATTTTTAACAGAGGCAGAGCAAATTTTTTGCACAGAGTTAAATAGTTCCAAGTATGACTATGTATCACTAACAATTCAATCAAACATCAGTCATTTGTTTGCACACAGTTAAAAGATCAAACAATTCTATCCCAAACAACCCAGAAAATTAATTTTTTTTCAGCATTCCTATCCGAGGTCGCGGTTAATCGCCTGAAGAAGGCCAGAGGTGAAATTTGGCCGAAACGTAGTGAAGAAGAAACAACACAAAAACTACCAAGATGAGGACAAAAAGTCCGCAATAAATAAAAAAATTAATTCTCAGATTAAGAAGCCTCATCTCAAAGTGATTCCAATTAAAGACAACCAAACAACCCAGTTTAGCATAAGTCGGCAGTTTAGATGTTAAACAGTTCAATTTGACTCGTAGATAGGACTCTATCTGGTTCTCCCACTCCTGGGCAGAGTGGACCTGGGAGCGATGTCATTGAAAGTGTACTCTGCTTTCCAAAAAGCTCCGACATTACTGGAGCCTCACCATCAGATTATTTAATGTCATATCCATGAGACTCTTATTCCTATGCTGAGATGCAGTCGGTGTATTCTACGGCTTCAGTCGACAGGGCCAAATTACAGCTAAATACTTAGATCAGTAATTATATTAATCTAGATGTATTTACATTTTACGCACACCGTCAGCTAACATTTCCTTTGAATGGGGGGGGGAGAGAATTCATAATTAAAATCAAGTGTGGTGGGTCCGTCTCTACACAAATGCACACGTATCACCGTATCCGTTTATGAATTAAATAATGGGCCAGACAGATTTTGTGTCCACTTACATCGGCCCAAAAGAGTTAGCCTCTGTGACATAATGGCTAAAGTGCTGAACTGTAGTCTCAAAGTAAACGAATTCGAACTCCAATCGGGCTATTATGTTCACTTTCGGACAAATACGCTGGTGAAAGTAACGAATCCCCTTATTCCTTCATCAGTGGGCTAGATAGTATAACTGCGGTCTTTTTACAAGGCATTTGGCGTTAAATAAGCTTCGAAGGTTGATATCTTATTAGGCAACGAAACCAAATTAATTTTTTTCTTTTTGTCTTTATACAAAAGGATATTTTATCTCTGCACGTTGAGTGCTGATGTATCATTAATCTCAGATTAATTACACATCAATAACCGTTGGTATTGAGCACTCATATTGGATATTCCTATCCTTTGGATCATATATATATATATATATATATATATATATATGTGTGTGTGTGTGTGTGTGTGTGTGTGTGTGTGTGAGTAAAAACATCTATCAATGAATATATATATAAATAAATCCATACATTTGTAGCTGACAGATACTAGATTTTTTTCCTTAAACCGATTTGTAAATGTTTTTAAAATGTTGTTTATTTTTCAAGGTGATATATATATATATATATATATATATATATATATATATATATATATATATATATAAATTGCATAAATCTGCACCCTATGGACACTAGATGTAGACTGAAGGAATTGCAGAAAACAGACAGACAGACAGAAATCAGAGCAATTAGCATTGAGTTGATAATGTAATACTACGCAATTTCCACACATGTAACATCCTTACTTTTAATCAGATTAATTTTGTATATTGTATATTTAAGATATACAATATACTAAACTAATCTGATATGGGAATTCTTATGCTTATTTTACAGTGAACCTTATGGTTTTGAACATATATGATGAAATACCCGGTGTACATATATATTATATAATGAAATACCCGGTGTACACTTGAAACAAGGTTATAATCAAGCACGCTGAGTGATAAATTAATTTCAGTTGATACCGATTTACCTGAGGGCCTCATGATACTGGTGGGTCCTAGGCATAATACTAATTGAAAAATTCAATCCTCATTCTACTGCTAATATATTATATTCTTGCTGTGTGTGTTTATAAAAAAACGACAAACAAAAAGCAACTCACAAGAAACAAAATGTCTCTCAGATACAAATAAGTAAGTAAAGTCGGCGGCCGTAGACGAGGGCGACCCGAAGGCTCCCTTTTCAATTGCTACTACTCTGAAGTGACAGGGAGAGCACT
>OY757929.1:58563419-58775919 GCA_963585895.1 Sepioteuthis lessoniana | reverse complement strand
GCTCTCAGCACTTGGTTTGATGATCACAGTAGCGAGAAATTGACAGTCACCGGGTGCCCTTAAAAATTAATAAATATTTTTTCTAAGAGTGATATCTTTTGCCAATTAATTTAACTGGGTTTCTAATCCTTTTTTTAGACCGGCCTATCGTCGGGAGGAAATGGCACCCACTTAAAGCGACCACACACACACACACACACACACACACACACACACACACACACACACTTGTTGCCTTGTAATTCACTAAACATAAAAAGCTATATTCAATAAAAGAAAAGTTGATTAACCGAGAAATGATGTTCACCAAGAGCTTAGAAGGTAAAAGATAAAGTAATTAATAAGATAAAAGTAAACATTTTTATGTTCCCCACATTTTTTTAGCGAAGTTGATGCGTCATGAATACTTCTGGGGGAACCATGAATAAATTCGCAGTTTTACTTTCAAATCTCCGTAACAGCCGTACAGTGGGCAATAGACGATTCCCTCAGAGCCCCGCCACAAAAATAAAAACAAAAACAAAGAAAATGGAAGAGAGAGAGAGAGAGAGAGATAGAGAGAGAGATTTTTTGTTTCTCTGTTTAATTGCATGTAAACTTCCGTGGTTTAGCTAATGCCAAAGATATCTTTTTAAAAAGTCAATAGTAGTTCTATTTAACCCATAGCTGAGAGATTAGAGTTTATACTTTTCCCAAGGTTATTAGTCAGAAAGTGAAGGTGGATATACCATTAAAAAAAACTAATATATATTAGGGGGAGCCTACGTAGCATAATTGTTAAAATGCAGCCAAGAAATAAGTGAGTTCGAACTCGCTTACTGCAATGTCGCAGTCCAGCACGTTAGCCGCTACGTTAGCCGCTACGTTACGAGGACTCTCTCTCTCTCTCTCTCTATCTCTCGTTCGTGTCTCATTGGGTGCCCCTTTCATATGGCCTTGTGCCACATCTAAGCAAAAACAGCTTAGTAAATTACCTCTCTCTCTCTCTCTCTCTCTCGTTAAACTCTCTGGGTTAAAACATCAAGTTTTGATGTTAATTTTTTTTCATTTAGAATTAATGCATTTTTGTAACTATAAAGAATTATGTTAATACTACGAACTTCCTTTCCATAGGAAATATATTGCCACAATTTAAACGCAGAAGATTTTCTGAAAAACACAGAACAACCCCACCACAAAAAAATGAACAACCCGGGGAAAAATGAAAAATAAAATATAATAAAATAAAATAAAATTAAATTAAACAAAAACAAAAACAAACGATTCTCCCCGCAAAACAAAACAAAAAACGCATATTGTGTTGCAAAGACAATGTTCATTTATGTTAAATGAATATTGTTTAATAGTACTGTGGTCCATTCCACCTTTTTAACCTAAAGACCCATGGGGGTAGGAATCTGATAATTTTTTTGACCCAAACGTAGAAGTTTGTTTCATCCTCAGAGTTCATTTAATATTTACAAGAATTAATGAACCGGAACACGTACACCATCAAAACTATAGGCGACATTAAATCCATTAAATTATCGTCATGTTCTTTGCATCCATGAATGCACAGGTTATTGACCCAACTAGATTGAGTCTTTATTGTTACATCGTTCATCCACAAATTTGTCTCGTGAAAACAAAATCACTGTCACATGACGGACAACAAGAGAAGTAATAAAAGAAAGTTTTTATGTTATATCTACATATCGTCATAAGAAATGGACACGCCAATCTGGGTTCAAATCCTGGACGACATTGTTTGCTTTTCACATTGTGCTAATACCCCTTGGAAAAACTATGCATGTGACTATTTTCCTTTCAGCTAAGAGTAAATATTAGGACAGACTGGGATCGTTCACCATGATATAGCAACTAGTCTAGCAGAAGGAAAACACCGAGTTCAAACCTGTTAAACGCCGCTTAAAGAATTGACCTTGTGTCGTACCGGAGGGGTCGGTAAATTCAGATATCTACAAATTTTAATATATTTACCCAACTTCGTACGTCACGGGTAACAGGTGACACAAGGTCAGTTTTCTAGTGGAATAAAGCTAGTTTGAATTCAAAATTTCCCTTTTTAGACTGGTTGCAAAAACAAGACTAAAAAACACAACTATTTACTCATAGCTGAGGAGAGGGAGGGCAAATGATTTCGTGGTTTTCCCCAAGGGCATTAGCCATAAGTAAAACGCAGACTCATCAAGGATTTAAACTCGGGTCGCTAATTTCATTTCCTACGACGATAACCGTGACGCTACGTATTCCTATTTAATAATCGTAATAATCTTCAGTAAACCATTGTAGCTTTAAGTATCTATTCCTAATAAAAGTAATTTGCATACTTGTGGTTTCAAGTATTACTGCAATAACCGTTACGCTATATCTTAATGTATCAATAATAAATTTCATAAAACACAAATGTTATATCCACACACACACACTTATATATATATATATATATATATATATATGTGTGTGTGTGTGTGTGTGTGTGTGTGTGTGTGTGAAAAACAATATATATATATATATATATAGTCATCCACAGACAGACTGTTTCGTTCTATCAGAACTATATATATATATATATATATATATATATATATATATATATATATATATATATATATATATAGGAAAAACAAAAACCGGTCACATTAGGATTATAAATCAAAAAACACGAAAAAAAATTAACAGGACTTCTTCAGATCTAATGGACCTTCTATTAGATCTGAAGAAGTCCTGTTAATTTTTTTTCGTGTTTTTTGATTTTATCAAAATTACAACAGGATGGAAATAAATTTATAATCCAAATGTGACCGGTTTTTGTTTTTCCTATAGAAATTATTGCTCAGTAATGTCATTTACATTGAGCTCTTTACCAGGAAAATTTAAATGTTCACTGGTGAATGTTTTTTTGTCCTGATGAAATTCCTCCCAACTCCGGTTTAACTGGACCGAATAATACACACACACACACACACACACACACATATATATATATATATATATATATATATATAATTCTGGTGATAGCCAAATTTCTTTAAACTAAAAAAAGAGATCAATTGTCACACTTTTCCTTAAAAATGTGAAGGCTTTACTTTGAAAATATATCGTCAAGAATATGGTATTGATGTCGACACCTCTGCCATTCTCAGGCGAATAGATCACACCACGTGGCATTTTTACTTTGAGCCGAAATACCAGCAGTCATGAGATCAGAGATCATTTACATCTGAAACTACTTCCTCTTACCCCTCCCCATACTCATGACATACGGGAACTTTAACCTTGAAACGCACCTCATATGTAAATAAAGCTATACATCTGTAGTCATTTACTAAGCTTTGCTTGGCTTGGAGCACCTACGAAGTATCGAATTCCCTAATTTAGCCAATCAGCCAAAACGTTGCAGTACGCAAGGTGACCATATTTATTTATCAGTCCGATATACATATGAACATTTGCCATGGTAAAGGTGTTAATTAAGACTAAGTAGCGCCATATTTCCGAAATTACTCACCTGGAATTACATGTATATATTACTCAGAAAAAAAAATCATGTATGCACATACAAATATACAAGTATATATATATATATATATATATATATATATATATATATATATATATATATATATATATATATCACTGTTAACCATTTATAGCGTTAATCTCAATTCACAGTCCCACAATAGTAGAAAGACTGTACGAGATTGCTCGGCTTGAAAATCAGCGTACAAAATTCTGATTTTTACCGAAGCACGAAGACTGGTCACTCACGCCAATAGGTAATACGTAAATAGCTCGACCACTAGTCTATCCTTAGATAAATATGAACCTTTGCGCTTTTGATCTCAATGCTTGTTATATATATATATATATATATATATATATATATATATATATATATATATATATATATATATATACACGCTCACCTGAAGGCATGTTATTTATCTACGCAAGTACATGTACGTATTGTATTATAAGAAATTATCGGTAAACATTGATCTATTCGGATTTAATCCCTTAGACGTTGTGTTGTTTGGCTTTCATCAGATATCGCTTACATTCAGTATTCTAGAAATTTTGAACTGAACCTGCAAGGGAAAAATTTCGTTATTCTTGGCTAATTCGCTTTTACTGAAAAAGTAAGATTTTCATTACATGAAACACATGTGATAGTATTATTGTAACTATAACAACCAAGATGACTACCCAAATATTCATAAATAAAACTATCACACACTCATACAATGTTTGTTTTCTAATGGAAATTATGTATTCTATAGGAATATTTGATACCATATAAGTGTAAATCATTTGTATTCAGAATAGTAACTTGAAGTTATAATTGATTACAACGAATTATTAGAATTAGTTTCTTGAAGCTATATAACCGTGTGCTAACAAATTATTATAAAATAGAAATGATTACTTGAAACCGTATAAATGGAGTATAAATTGTCAGGATTATGTAAGGATGCTTGAAACTATACAACTTTGTACAAATTATTTGTATTACATTGGAATACTTAATATCACAAAATCGAGTGCAAAAAAAAAAAAAAATTTAAAAAACACACAGAACAAACTATTAAGAAACAACTACACAAAAATGTACATAAAAAAATATGAATCTACAAAGAACATCATTTTCTAATCTCTAGACACGTTGATATGTTGAAATCATTTCAAACACACATACACACACACAAGTTAGGATAGTGTAGACAAAGTCAACACTTGGTCCGATGATCGTATAGACGAGAAACTGACAGTTACCAAACACTGTGGACTATGTCTACGCTCTCCTAACTTAGATATGTATGCTTTATCACTGATATTGAGCACACTTTATTGATAAATATAGCAAACATATATATATATATATATATATATATATATATATATATATATATATATTACACCCCCACACACACAGAGTATGTCTGTGTGTGTGCAATACTTATAAAAGTGCGCACAGGCATTATGTGTTGATCCAAACCATGGATCAGGGGATTGACATTTTGATCCTACAAAAAGTGCTCGTATACTCTGATCAGAGGCTGTAATGTCGATTCATTCATAAATAATCTCATTTTTATGCTAATGTTAGGATAACGTATGCTGTATTTATATATGATGTTAATTTAAAATGTATATGCACACACACACACACACACACACACACACACACACACACACACACACACACACACACACATATATATATATATATATATATATATAATTTGCAATGCATTTCTTTTGGAAAACTATTCAACTTCATCAAGTCGTTTTGTCAGGCGCTGCTTTCAGGATTTGTTCAAAGCAGTACATAGCATTCTTGTGTTGTTCTCATCTAGCTTTTTCTCCATGTGTTTCATCAGTGTCCAGGTGGTGCATCCATACAGTGGTATATACACGACCACAGCTTGGATGAAATTATATTTTATTTTATCAGGGAAATCATATTTCCATATGACTGACAAACCGTCAATAGCGGACCTTGCATTATCGATGCGTATACCAACATCACTTTCAGTAGATGAGATATTGTTGTCGAGGCATGTGAACTGTTCTACTAATTTTAGAGGTTTGTCACTTAGAGTGAAGATGGCACCTTCTTGTTAAAAATACATGTACTCTATTTTAAAACAATTACCTTATTAAATCATTTTTCAACACTTTCTAGAATAAAATAATCTACAGTGATTTTTCAATATATGCTTTTAGTATATAGTATTTTGTTGCTAGACATCATCATAAGAGTAATTGAAACTTTGTATTTGGTCTATAAATCCTACCAGTTATCAATAGTTTCATATACTGGAATATATATACATACATACAAACATATATATATATATATATATATATATATATATATATATATATATATATATATATATATATAAGATTGGTGTTGGTCCAAAGAGAGAAAAATAGATATTTTAAAATGAATAGGTCTGCAAATGATTTTGAATTCGACATTTCGGCTTTTATCATTTCATTTACTCCTATACCAAATGTGTAATCATTTGTGGATCAATTCATTTCAATATATATATATATATATATATATATATATATATATATATATATATATATATATATATATATACACTTGGTTTGTGCATATTTTGTACATCTTTTAGAAAGAAACGTTTTTTTTATTAATTTAATTTTATTAATTCTAATTAATAAATAAAAAAGTTTTTAGATTTAAATTTTATAAAGAAAATCTTTGTAATTGAAAAATTCAATATGTTTAGAAAACGAATTATAAAACTTATCAACTACAGACATTGTAAGCAGTATGTATTTACCCAACGACGTGTCTCCGATGTTCTGTCTGTCTCTCAGACTCACAAGCAGGATGCGACATAAGGTCAATTTCTTTAGTGGAGTTTAATTATTCTGATTTTAGCGTTTTCCTTTTCCTAGTTTGGTTGCTATAGCAAGTTTGAAGAGTACTGTCTACCCTACAATCTACCCATAGCTTGAAGTATATATATATATATATAATTTATGTGTCTGTGTGTGTGATTTATTTAGTCACTATTGGCTTATCATTTAATGAATTTTGAAAGTAAGTTTTTATTTAATTTTTTTTTAGAAAAGAAAGCCTCGTATTTGAAGCATTAAATATTTAGGAAAACAAATTTCCAAACTGACGAATTGTAGACATTTGACATTATAAGTAGCACTTTCTTTAATAAACATAATAGTTTTTAAACAAAGTGTGTACAATTTTTAGTAGTAATAAAACACACCTATATATTAGATTAAAATCAAACTTCATCTGTTCAAATGAATAAATAAACTAATTACAAAAAACTCAAGACATGAAACTCACCCTTTTGTTTGGAGTCCTTGTTGAGCTTATTTTTAGCTGTGGTGGAACTTTCAACATCCATAGTGGCACGTGTTTTGCTCGACGGGGAACTGCCTCTTTAGGAACGCAACAACAATCTGTTGCCAACGTTGGTCAGTGTCAATTGGCGCGCGCGCCTCGAGTGTAAGTGAGGTGTAAAGGTATCAGCAGTTCACACCTGAGAATCCGAATTTGAGGAACCGGGAAACTTGAATCAACTTTTTTCTTTTGAGTATTTTTATCCGATTTTAAAGCTTATCGTTTTCTTTCTTTGGTCGATAGAGAGAAAGTATAAATAAATGTATCTATCACTTCTTATTTTTATGTATCATTCGATTAATTCAGAAAAAAAAAAAAAATTAGAAAACTAAAATCAAAGTGCAAACTGATAGAAAAATAAATATATGCATGAATTCAAATATATGTTTTAAAAGTTTGTTAATCTTTGTAACAAGTTAGCAATTTTTTTTTTAAATATTTGATAACTTTAAACTTAGGATCATCTTTCAAATTAAATTGTTGATGTTTCGGTTGATGAAACGTGGTTGTTGAGTCTGAATCAAGAGACTTAATATTTGTTGAAATCTTCGTGATGAGAATTACTTTGAAACTTCCGATTCTGTCACAGTGAATAAATCTCTTCCTTTTTTTTTTTTTTTTTTTTTTTTGTTAACGTGAAATTAGCACAGATAAGTGTGCGTGACTGAGTCTGTGAGAAGCCGATTTGGTTTCAAGGGAATCATTGGACAAAGCTCTCGTTAAAACCGGATTCCTTTTGTCGAAGTCAATAAAAGGTCTACTCAATTGTCATTGTTTTGCTTCTTCTTGAATTTATACTAAGCCAAATTTTTTGTCAAGTTTTATTTATTTATTTATTTAAAGTATTTCAATATGATGAAACACTAAATTCCTTTTTCCCCTCCTCTGTAAATACAGTATTCATTTGAATGTCGCGATTATCAAAAGTGACATTAATACTACCTTTATGGCTAAAAGCGGACAGATCAGATTATTTTGTAATGAATAAGAATTTTCTTAATTAGAATAATTGTTTTATAAATATATCAATCGGTAGAAATTGAGAAACAGATTAAGAAGACACGTACAGTTAAAAGTAAATAATGCTTATAAAATGAAAAGCAAACGATAACACTTTATATACGAAAAAGATTATGCTCGAAAAATAACATTTTTGTATCTGATCGATTCAAGAAAAGAAAGAAAGAAAAGAAAAGACAAATAAAAAAGCAAAAACAAAACAAAACAGATCGTGGTGGACTTTTGCTGCGTGATACTCTTATTAGACAGCTGAATTCGATTTGATTTTCTGGAAATTGAAACTTAATTTATCCTAATAGATAATTTTGATAAAAGAAAAAAAAAAACATCGGAAATTTCATAAATTTTTGCATGAGCTTTCTTTCTCGATATATTCGCTTCGAACATCACTTATCGATCACAGATTTTACAAGCTTAACATATAAACCCCAATAATCAGAAGTGTCCTTCATTAGAGAGTAGCGAATATTACCGACCTGGTAAGAACCTTGAATCGGAAGTCCAGTATTGTAACGATTGAGCTATTGTGTTGCTGCTTTAATTTTTTCTCTTTTTTTTTTCCCCCTTTTCCTTCTTTGTCGTAGTCCCGAAGCGTTTTCTCGGTAGTATGGTTTGTCCAGAGGATTGGAGTTTGGCTATCAGAAAGCTTGTCTAGCGGCACGGGTTCTTTCAAATATGTCAGTTTCAATGACGAAGGTGTCCGAAAAATAACGGCACGAGCAAACCATTTGCCTCTATCACCTGAGGCTGAGGGTATTCGTGTGTATACCGACACGGATGTGTGTGCGAGAACGTGTGTATATGTATGTAAGTGGAAGGGGATATATCCACTCGTCTCTCAAGCTGGACGCCTTCGTGTGGAGGTGTATACCTTGGCGTATATGCGCGCGCACGTGTGTCTAGGTGTGGCCTTTATTTTTAATTATATTTACCTGTGTGTGTCTGTTCCCTAACGTCTAACATTGCTCACTTGTGGTTTGGACGGGCGACTTTATTGTATACTTCAGCGAACGTGTGGGTATGTGCTAACCGGCCCTCCCTCCAGAAAGAAAATAAGCAGTTCTGTTGGTATGTGATTGCATGTAGAGTTTTCGTATAAACTATCTGTGTATATGTATGTGTGCACACGTTTATGAGAGCATGTGGTAATATGTGATGAAGAGACAGAGAGGGGAGAAAGAGAAGGAAAGAAACAAAGACAAAGAGCATTTGAAAGAGGCCGTGCTCGCAGTAGTAAGCAGTGTACCTGAGCAATCACCTTTGAAGGTATGTATGGACCGCCTATCTTCCTGTAACCCCAACCTACCTATATTTCAATCTCTTTCCCCTTCCTCTCCTTCCTTTTCCTCTTTTTCTTCATACCTACCTACTTACCTACCTACCAACCTACTTACCTACCTACCAACCTTCCTTCCTCTCTATCTATCTACCTACCAACCAACCTCCCTTTCGTGCAACCGGTTGATCTTGCCACCGGACAGTCAAATGTCTCACCTGAGGTAGGAAGGCAGAATTAGGAACTGGCCCGCCCGATCTTTCTTTCTTTCTTTCTTTCTTTCTTTCCTTCTATCGTGCTCAAAAACTTTCTTTTAGCTGTAAGCTAAAATATCTGTCCCCTCAAATAGCGTCCAGGTGCCTCAACCCCCACCAAAGAAAGAACAAAAACAAAACAAAAGTATCCCCCTAAAATTCTTCTTCTTCTTCTTCTTCTTCTTCTTCTTCTTCTTCTTCTTCTTCTTCTTCTTCTGCTTCTTCTTCTATTCCCCCAGTTTCTTTTCCAGGTTCTTGGAGGCTGTTCTGTTATTATTATTGGCGTGATATGACACATTTGGAAAATATATCAAGCAACTTCAAATTATGAATGTTGTCATCAAGAAAGGCATGAATAAAATTTTCCCTAAACGTATCTATCTCATGTTGACTATATGGCGGGTATGATGAAAAGACCATGATAGCGATGCGGAGCAAATCTCTTTTAGCAATATCCAATATCACCATAAGTCCCGAAAATATGTATTTCTATATATATATATATATATAATAAACAAATAAATACTTGCTATTATTATTATTATTATTATTATTATTATTATTATTATTATTATTATTATTCATCGTTGTTACTGTGCTTGTGTCTCGTGAGTATCATTTGTTTACTTAAACTGTTCTCATGATTTTTTTGCTTTCAACCAGTATCCTTTTTTGATTTTACTCAAAGTCACTCTTAAGTAAGTCAAGTTATCAATTATAAGCATTGCCGAGTCAGCTGGGGCTGTAGAACACCCTGACTGCTTCTCTGCCGAGAGGTAAGACTCCCCACCCCAACGAGTGCCCAGGATATGACTCTAAACACTCTGTTGGTGAGGTTCCAGTATTGCTGGAGCTTTGGAGAATGCGGAGCACCCCTTCATTGCCATCGCTTCCAGGTCCACTCTGGCCCGGAGTGGTAGCACCTGATTGGTCCCTATCTATGGGTCAAATAGAACTAAACTGTATACTTATGCTAAACTGAATTGTTTGAAATAGAACTGATTATTATTATAAAAATGAATATGGCATTAAATAACCGACGAAGGTGGATATGCCATAAAATCCAAACAACTAACCAACCAACCATTATAAGTAAAGGATTACAAAATGACAAATTAACCGTAACAATATAACAAAACAGTACTGACTCTTTGTTACATCATTTTTCATTGGTCATTTTGTAACCCTATAGAGGTTTTGTTTGAAGTTTACTACTACTACTAGTACTACTACTACTAATAATAATGAGACCATCCAAACTACTACATTATTGAGAACGACTAGAATACTGAGAAAAGTCCTGGAGACTTGAGGAGACTTGCTGTCACTCAAACTCCACTGAAAGACAATCATCGAACGCTTATGTGAAAAAACTCTATTGAGTAAATAATAATAATAATAATAATAATAATAATAATAATAATAATAATAATAATTGCTGTTCCGGCTGTCAACAGAATAAAACTGAAAGGATGGGAAAAGAAGGATAAATACCTCGACATTGCAAGAGAATTGAAAAACTGTGGAACATGAAGGTGACAATTATACCAATTGTGATTGGTGCTTTTGGTACAGTAACAAAAGGATTATTAAAAGGACTGGAGGACTTGGAAGTTGGCGGCCGAGTGGAGACCATCCAAACGACAACATTATTGAGAACGGCCAGAATACTGAGAAGAGTCCTGGAGACTTGAGGAGACTTGCAGTCACTAACACTCCAGTGAAAGACCATCAGCTAAAATTGATTTTAAAAACTCTAAAGGAGTAAAATAATAATAATATGCCCAACTGATGAATTTTCAGTTTAGGAAACAAGAATAAGTTACAGAGCTATGACTGCTGAGTATGGGGGGTGTTGCACCAAGCTTCTGATTAAAAAGTATCGAGAATCAGCGCTGACTCATCTAGACATCGTCACTTTATTTATAAGTAGCTAAGCTGGGCATACATTTTGATTTCAATCTTAAATTTTGGAAGATTCAGTTTCAATATGTTTTGATCACATCATTCATACATTTAGTGAAATGCAACCGATAAAGTGTTTTTTTAGTTTATAAAATCTTTTAAAATTTTTGGTTTCTGTAAGAGTGAAAACAGCTCAGGGGCTAGAGGATGAAAGTCTTGCCTGAGAGTGGACGTGTTGGCATGGGTATACACTAATATGTATATGTGTGTATCTATTATTGTGTGCGTATATCTATATATATATATATATATATATATATAGTGTGTGTGTGTGTGTGTGTGTGTGTACATATAATTGGAAAAATTCAACAAACTGTCATTTGGCTATTATAAATTTTTTCAGCTGGCCATTCTATAAGAGAAACCTACCTCTTTTTAAAAAAAAGAGAGTGGGGGGGGGACAAAAAGTTAGGGGTTTGAAATTGTTGTCACAACCGGATATAATGTCATCGTCTGGTGTCATATATCCTTATGTATGTAAAAAAAATTTTTTTACACGACTCATAAAATCTTCAGCAACTAAAATCTTGTCAATAAATTAACCTATTTTTATTTGAAGAAAAAAATCTGTCTATCTATTTATTCCTTTATTCACTAAGGAAAACCTGGTGCTAAACAGTATTACTAATATCAACTTATCTTACTTTGTTAAAGTTTTTTATAAGTTTTATTTCATTTCTTTTTAAAATCAAAATCTAGTCTTTATTTAATTTCTTAATATTTTTAATATATTTTTCGATCTGAATACTGCCATTATAATTACTGTTAAAATCATTAATATCATTCTAAAAATTACCAATCATTAATAGCTACATTAGTACTAAAAAGTAACTATCATTATTATTATTATTTACTCATTGAGAGTTTTAACATCAGTTTTAGCTGATGGTCTTTCACTGGAGTTTGAGTGACAGCAAGTCTCCTCAAGTCTTATCTATTCTTGCTTTGATATGATTGGTCCTTATGGCGTTATTTTGTGCTGCTATCAGGAGAGATTCAGTTTCTCTCTTAAGGTTTCCCTTTCTTAGCCACGTCCAGGTGTTCTTGTGCGAGTATTATTATTATTTACACAGAGTTTTTTTCAAATCAGTTTTAGCTGATGGTCTCTCACTGGAGTTTGAGTGATAGCATGTTTCCTCAAGTCTCCAGGACTCTTCTCAGTATTCTGGCCGTTCTCAATAATCTTATAGTTTGGATGGTCTCCATTCGTCCTCTTACCTCCAAGTCTTCCAGCCCCTTTAATAATCATTTGGGGACTGTACCAAAAGCACCAATCACGATTAGCACAATTGTCACCTTTATATTCCATCGTTTTTTTTTTCAATTCTCTAGCAAGGTCGTGGTACTTACCCTCTTTTCACTTTCTTTCAGTTTTATTCTGCGGTCAGCCGGGACAGCAAAGACCACAATTTGGCAAGTTCTCTTCTCGCCGTGTTTAGGTGATCCGTTTGTATGTCTACATCCCATAAGAGTTTATGTTTGGTCATTTTCTTGGACAGGTGCTGGATTGTGCATATACAATTTGTTCGCATGGTCAAATTTAAATTTCTTGCACATCTCCCAGTGGATCAACTCGCTCACCCAGTTGTGTCGAGTCTTATACTCTTTCTGTGCTAATTTCCAACATTCGCTTATTATGTGATTGACCGTTTCGTCTCTATAACCACATTATTATTATTATTAGTAGTAGTAGTACTATTACATTACTCAACAATATCAGTAGTTATAGTGATTCCATTAATTTTATCCTATTATTGTTATAACTATAATTTTTTCAATAATATATATATATATATATATATATATATATATATAATGAATTTAAAAAGAACTCTTAAAAAGTTAAACATTCCTAAAACTACTGCCAGCTTAACGAAGATCATTTGACCTTTCAATTTTTTAAGGGCTTCTCTAAAATATTTGAAGATGAAATGAACTTAACGGCTGATCTAAAAAGTCGGATAATCGAATATTCTGTGTGAAATTGTCATTCACATAAGATACATATTTATTTTTAAAGAATTCGATTTGAACTCCGTATATGGAATTCGGATTAAGCTCGGATTTTGTATTTGATACAGTTGGATATTGAACGCTATAAACGATAAAAACACGGTAGGTGCGCGAGTAATTATAATTAAAAATTTTCGACTGAAACTGTTCTAAGTCAACAAAATATGGTGCTCTACGCCCAGAAATGCTGAACAATATGACAATATTTCAATTCAAAAATAAAATCAGGTTTTACGTACCTTATATTCAGATGAGCATGTATTGACGTTCTTAAGTCCATATATATATATATATATATATATATATATATATATATATATATATATATATATATATACGAAGAAATGCTGCCTAAACACACACACACACACACACATATATATATATATTTATATACATATATATATATAATAAAACTTAGAAGAAAGATGGATAAATCAAACACTTACGAAGTGTTTAGTTGTGATCTTGTCAGATTTACCATAATCTACCTTTTTAACACACACACACACACACACACACACACACACATATATATATATATATATATATATATATATATATATATATATAATAGAAATAGGTGGAAAGTTGGATGAATCAAATACTTAACTCAAATTTAGATGTGTGGTATATCGTTCGGGCTTTTAGAAGTTCACGAAGAAGAAATAAAGTCCGAACGAAATATCACACATCTAAATTTACACATATTTCTATCATACTTTCAGATTCACTACAAATCTATCTTTCCAACACACACACACACACACACACACACATATATATATATATATTAGACGTTTCTGTGTTTATGGGCTTATGTTTTTGTGTGTTTGTAGGATGACTGACCATTCTTTCTATTTAAAACAGTTTTAAGAATCAATTCGTGTTGTCAGTTTTATACCTGGTAAGCCTCAAAGTCTTTTGAAATTGATATAGTTAAGGCAAGCTCCTTGTATTTAAACGTTTTATTTAGAAATAATACAGATGATACTACAACTACGTAAATTATAATTATATTTACTTATGTTTCTACTTTAAACATATTTTCAAATAGATCTATTTGTCCCATAGATGAGATACTAACAGATACAACCTTCTAGGGTCAGATGGGATCTAAGAGTAAGGACAAAGGCGTGACTTCACTCTCTTCCCCGTTCTAGGAATGGATCCGCACCACTGAATGCAGTATAGTGTCATATTTCGGGGAGCGGTGTTTTACCCCTTTTCAGGGGGATAAAATCAGCATATTCTTGATTTATTAGTATTATTACTTAGACGTACATTTTCTTTTCTTTTCTTTTCTTTAAGTAGAGGAATTATATTGTGAATTGAATTCATAACATAATTCCTATACTAAAAAAAAAAAAAGAAAGAAAATGTACGTCTATATCCTTGCCCTTGAGGTCATAATAATTATGCAGATGCGTATTTCCAGTCCTCTTTGGAAGACATGGCCCAGGAGGTGACCGTGTCCCCTGTAAAGAGTACAGATGTAACTTGGCAAGACATATTCAGGTTAATTGGCCTCTTAATTACCATAACTAGTTAATTTGGCCTCAGTTGCGAGCGATATGAATTGGTGGTTCAGTGGTAGAGTTTTGGATTTTCCCTCTGTAGCTGCTGGTTCGATCTTCAGTGGTATACATCGCTGAGGAGACCTAATAAGGTCGAAACAGCTGTCCAGTGTTTCCGTATGTCGTGCGTGTTCCCCGGATTTTTTGCTCATGGTAATTCTATTATTATTTAGTTTTCAGATTTATTTTCCGTTTCCTACAATCTTTCACAGGGTCCTTACCCCAGACCTCGGGTGAGGAAAAGCAGTGATTATGTACATTCCATGCTTTTTGTTGCCTCTTTTGGGTAATATTTTACAGTCACGTAGATAGTACTCTCCTAAGGAGGTGAGCAGTTCCGCTAGGTACAGTTTTTTTGTATTTCACACAGGCGAGGACTGCCAGGTCTCTTGTTAATGTATTTATTTCTCCCTTTCTTGATCATATCCAGGGCTCCCTCTATTACTGACTCGGTGATAATTTTTTTTCTTTCAATTAAAAAAAAAAAATCCAGGTTTTTGTACTTGATCATTTTATTATATTCTTTGATTGATATGTTACTATCTTCTGACACTGACATATCAATTAGAAGGCATGTTTTTCTTTTAACCACTATATCTGGTCTATTGTTCTTTATTTTTCTATGTTGCTCCTTTTGCTTCTGTTATTAGTTCTTGTTGGTGTTTATACCATTTTTTATTATGAAATATTCCACAGAATTTATCATTCTTTTACTCCTTAAGAGTTATTCACATCGGCTTCAGCTGATGGTCTTTCACTGGAGTTTGAATGACAGCAAGTCTCTTCCAGTCTCCTCAAGTCTCCGGTGCTCTTCTCAGTGTTCTGACCGATCTCAATAATGTAGTAGTTTGGATGGTCTCTACTCGTCCTCTATTTCCAAGTCCTCCAGTCTCTTTATAAATCCTTGGTGGTTGTACCAAGAGCACAAATTAGAATTGGTATCATCATCATCATCATGTCGTAACGTCACTTTCATATTCCAAAGTTTTTTTCAGTTCCCTAGCAAGGTTAAGGTATTTATCCTTCCTTTATCTTTCTTTTAATTTTACTCTGTGGTCAGCCGGGACAGCAAAGTTTAAAATTTTGCAAGTTCTCTTTCTTTTTTGTTGTTGATTATTATAAAGTCTGGTCGTCTGACTCGATTAATGATCCGTTTGTATGTCAAAATCTAAGAGAAGTTTGTGTGTGTCATTCTCCAGGATTGATGTTAGGTTGTGCATATATCATTTGTTTGTATGGTCAAATTGGAATTTTTTTGCACAATTCCAACTTGATCACTTTTCCCACCCAGTCGTGTCTAGTCTTATACTCTTTCTGTGATAATTTGCTGCAATCATTTATTATGTGGTTGAACGTTTTATCTCTATCACCACATAACCAACATTTGCTGTATTTTACGTCTTATCTATTCTTGCTTTGATATGATTGGTCCTTATGGCGTTATTTTGTGCTGCTATCAGGAGAGATTCCGTTTCTCTCTTAAGGTTTCCCTTTCTTAGCCACGTCCAGGTTTTCTTGTGCGAGTATTATTATTATTATTAACTCAGAGTTTTTCCAAATCAGTTTTAGCTGATTGAGTCTCACTGGAGTTTGAGTGATAGCATGTTTCCTCAAGTCTCCAGGACTCTTCTCAGTATTCTGGCCGTTCTCAATAATCTTATAGTTTGGATGGTCTCCACTCGGCCGCCAACTCCCAAGTCCTCCAGTCTCTTTTGTAATCCTTTAGTTATTGTACCAAAAGCACCAGTCACAATTGGTATAATTGTCACCTTCATGTTCCACAGTTTTTTCAATTCTCTAGCAAGGTCGAGGTATTTATTTTTCTTTTCTCATTCTTTAATTTTTATTCTTTAGTCAGCTGGAACAGCAAAGTCGACAATTTTGCAAATTCTCTTTTTTGGGTTGTGCATACAGCATTTGTTCGTATGGTTAAATTTAAATTTCTTACACATCTCCCAGTGGATCACCTTACCTACCAAGTCGTGTCTAGTCTTATACTCCTGTGCTAATTTGCTGCATTCGCATATTATGTGATTGATGGTTTCGTCTCTGTCTCCGCATAGCCTACATTTACTATTTTGTTGCGTCTTATCTATTCTCACTTTGATATAATTGGTTCTTATGGTGTTGTTTTGTGCTGCTATTAGAAGTGATTCTATTATTATTATTATTATTATTATTATTATTATTATTATTATTATTATTTACTTCTAGAGAGTTTTTAAAATCAGTTTTAGCTGATCCTTTTTTACTTGTGTTTGTGTGACAGCAAGTCTCCTCAAATCTCCAGGACTCTTCTCAGTATTCTGTCAATTCTCAATAATGCTGTCGTTTGGATGGTCTCCACTTGTCTGTCAACTTCCAAGTCCTCCAGTCTCTTTTATAATTCTTTTAGTTACAGTACCAAAAGCACCAATGACAATTGATATAATTGTCACCTTCATGTTCCATAGTTTTTCAATTCTTTTGCAAGGTCGAAGTACTTATCCTTCTTTTCACATTCCTTCAGTTTTATTCTATTGTTGGGTGAGACAGGAAAATCGACAATTATGCAAATTCTTTTTTTCTATTATTATTATAAGGTGTGGTCTTCTGACCGAGATTAGGTGATCCGTCTGTATGTCAAAGTCCCATTGGAGTTTATGTGTGTCATTCTCTTGGACAGATGCTGGGTTGTGGATATACCATTTGTTCGTATGGTTAAATTTAAATTCCTTCAATATCTCCCAGTGGATCACCTTGCTCACCCAGTCGTGCCGAGTCTTATACTCCTTCTATGCAAATTTGCTGCATTCGCATATTATGTGATCGATGGTTTCATCTCTGTCACAGCATAACCGACATTTGCTATTTTGTTGCGTCTTATCTAGTCTCGCTTTGATATGATTGGTTCTATGGCGTTGTTTTGTGCTGCTATTAGGAGAGATTCTGTTTCTCTCTAAAAGTTTCCTTTTCTTAGCCACGTCCAGGATTTCTGGTGTGAGATGGTGTTTATTAGTCGTTTAAAGCGACCGTAGAGTTGTTTTTCTTCCCATTTTTGTTTCCTAGTTATTGCCATCTGTCGTCTATCGCGTTGTCAGTATCGTTTCTTATGGCTGTAATCAGTCCTCGTTCGTGCTTTTCTATGTAGTCTTCGAGTCGTTGTATCGATGCGTGAACGCTGTCTTCGATGCTGGCAAGTCTTCTTCCTTCCTCTTTTCTAGATACATATAGTCTGTCTATGTCGTCTCTGGGATATAATGCCTCATGCATGGTCATTAGTTTTCTTCTTCCTTGGTCCATTTGTTTAAGTTCATCTCTAGTTCATTTGAGAAAGGGTCCGGAATATCTAATGAGGGGTACAGCCCAAGTATTTATTCCTTTGATGAAGTTTCTGCTTGAGAGTTTTGTCTCGAGTAGTTTTCTAGTTCTCCGGAGATATTCGTTTTGAATTTTGTCTTTCATTTCCACTCGCTAGATGGAATCAGCCTCCAAGATACCCAAGTATTTGTAGGTTTCATTTTCTCCGAGCGTTCTAATCTTGTCTTGATTTGGTAGTTTCATTCCGTCAGTCATATGTCGCTTGCTAGATTTTTCCGTCTGGTCATGCTTTCATTTAGGATGTGTTGATCTATGTAGAGTAACTCTGCTATGCCTCTGGATCCTTTGCAGCTTCCTTTCTGTTCGTCAAGGAACAATCCACGGCTTGTTAGCGAGTAGTATATCTCTTCCCTTATTTGTGCTGTTAATATTTTCCACATCATCGGTAGGCAATTATGGGTCTATAATTGTTTGGAGCAGTTCCTTTGCTTGGGTCCTTTTAGATTAATGTGGTCTTTCCTTTGGTCATCCAGTCAGGTATTTGTGCATCTTGTAAGCATCTGTTCATTTCTAGTGCTAGTCTGTCGTGAATGGAGGTGCATTTCTTGAACCAGAATCCACATATTCCACCATGTCCTGGCGTTTTCCAGTTTGATATCTTTTTTAGTGTTTTTTTTTGAGTAGTTCGATGTGTATTTCCCTTTTTGGGCCTTCTTCGAGTCCTTCTACTTCTCTCGTCTTATTATTTATCCATTCAGCTTTTTCGTTATGCTTTATTGGTTGCCATATTTTCGTCCAAAAACGTTCGGTCTCTTTGGCGTCTGGTTGTTGGTATGTTTCTGTGTCATGTCCTCCCAATTATTGATAGAATTTTCTTTCGTTGTTTTGGAATGTCCTGTTTTGTCTGTGTTGTTCTACTCTTTGTCGACATCTCTTTAATCTCCCTTCTTTCGCCAGAACTTTCTGGTTTATTTCCTCAAGTTCTACTGTTATTTTTTCTCTTGTTGTCTTTAACATTATGTTCCCACATATTCCAGGGTCTTTTTTTTTACCATTTTGTCCTTTTTCGTAGATTTTTTATCTGCGTTTCCAGCCAAATATCCCATCTTGGTTTTGACTGTTTCTTCGTGCTTTTTGAGGAGATCCCAATTTTCTCACACACTAATTTCGCCCCTGCATAGATTAGTTCATTTAACTCTGTTATATATTCGTTGATATGTAAGGTAGAATTTGATTTTTTAAAAGTGTTCTCCATTCTATGTTTCTTAATGATGGAAGGTTAGTCTTCTCACTATTCATAATTCTTTTTAGATTTTCTAGATTTGTCTGTTGTTCTTGTGATAGTATTTCTGTAGGGTTACTTGGTACTGTGGCGTTTTCATTTTCAAGAGTTGGCAGTTCATTTCTGATTTTTTTTTTTGGATGGCGCCACTTGATGTGTTTGGAATTGTCTTGTCTTGTTTCTGTGTTTTCTGGTGTATTTCTAGTATTTCAAGGTCAGAAAACCATCTCTTTTTTATAACTGTTCTACCTTGATCGGCAAGTCTTTGGCTTGTAGTCTGAAAACTAGCACATTCTCGCCAGATCTCTATCATTCTTTTCCTATACTCTCTTCGTGAAGGATTGCTTCTAAAATAGCAAGCTGGTGCAAGTTGACTGTCTTCCCTGGTCCATATTTTGCGTTTTGGTCTCTGATCGTTGTGGTTGCTGATGTCGTCATTCATGTACCTGAAAAGAGAGCTGCCAACATTCGCAAGATGACGATCGGGTCTCCTATTTTGGCTATCAGGAGAGCACCTGCCGATCATGGCACCTAAGCCTGTTGCCTGGGTCCCACGTTTTGTAATATTGATATTTGACATTTTTATCATGGGTGGTATATAGCCAACGAGTGTTTCTGAAGAATTATTTAGTCTGTGTACACCTTCAGATATTTGCTAACTACCAAGTAAAAGAAGTTGAGTTTTTTTAAATATCTTTCATAAGAATTACATGACACCTGATTCAAGAAGATTCCATTCAAAGATTTTCTATTTTTTTTTTTTTTTTGGCGGGGTGCGAGAGTGCTTGAAGAGGGGCCGGGGGCAAAATCTAAAGTCAATCCTATATACTGCTAAATTATTGAGTTTGGCGCGGTAAATTCAAACAAATCTTCAGTTAGCTCGAGATAATTGCACCTGGTAAAATCACTTAGTCGATTAGTATCATCCTTCAGTTAAAAAATCACAATAATTCACCAAAAGATTTTTCAAGTCACTGAAAATTAAGTGTTTTTTTAAAGCAATTTGTACAAACCTTTTTCCTCAACGAGCGTTTCTGAAGAATTATTTAGTCTGTGTACACCTTCAGACATTATTATTATTATTATTATTATTATTATTATTATTATTATTATTATTATTTTCTATTTTGAACGGGAATTGGCCTAAAGAGTCGAGTATTTGCCAAGGGTCTGGGAGACCGGGATTCAATCCCAGGTCGAGTCATACCAAAGACTCAAAAAATGGTACCTGATACTGCCTTGCTTAGCACTCAGCACTATAAGTGGAGCAATCCAGGGAATAGAGTAGCGCCTTCCCTTACACCTCGGTGTAGTAGTTATTGAAAAAGAGCTTTTGGGTCACCCTCGACCAAGGTCACAAACTTCACTTACTTCACTATTTCGAAAGTTTTTCACACCAGCGTTTGTTGATAGTTTCTCACTGCAGTTTGAGTGCCAGCAAGTCTTCTCAAATCTTCGGGACCCCTCTCAGTATTCTGGCTGTTCTTAATTATGCTGTAGTCTGGATGGTATTTCCTCGTTCTTTTATTTCCAAGTCTTCCAGTCCCTTTACCAGTCCTTTGGGGATTGTTCCCAGAGCACCAACTACAAATGATAACCTCGTCACCTTCATGTTCCATTTTTTTTTGTTCTCTAGCAAGGTCTAAGTACTCATTGTTCTTTTTGCTTTCTTTTATTTTCACTTTGTTGTCTGCCGGGACAGTAAAGTTATTATCTGTCACTAAGTCTGGTCATCTTGTCGAGTTTAAGTGATTCGTTTGTATCTCAAAATCCCTGAGAAGTTTGCTCTTTTTTATGTAGTCTTCGAGACGTCTCATTGAGGTATTGATGCTATCTTCGATGCTGGCGAGTTCTTTTCCTCCTTCTTTTCTTGGTACATTTAGTCTGTGTATCATAAACAGTAAAAGGTTTGACTTTGACTCCTGTAAGTCAAAGGTTTTTTTGTAGCTCAGTTGGTAGAGCAGTTGGTGCATTTAACCAGGTGTCCTAGCGAAGCAAAAGGGAGCATAAGTTCGAATATCACTGACAGCTTATTATTTGCGGTTTTTACTGTTTTGACCTTGTCGTAGATTGACGACGAAGATAAATGAAAACGAAATAAAGTAATAGTTAAAATCATTTAAATTTTAATTGTGAAGGAGGAATTTATTTTGATTCCCCCATTTGCCAAATTGATGAAAAAGATTGTCAATCTTTATTTTTGAATATTTATTGAAGGCCAGTAAACCATAAGGAGTATTCTTTTAAAAGTTCATTTATATTAGGGTGAGTCAAAAGTTTTGCAATATTTTGGGACGGGCAAGTTTTCGGCGCGTACATCACGTGACTGAAGCAGTTAAAGCTGAGAGAAATATCCACCGTAGTTGGTACGATGTGCCATCAATAAGGTTCCAGATTTTTTTTGTACAGGCATTTAAAATTGTCATAGACCCTTGAAAATTCACTATGTTATTGCTATACATCTTATGAGATGACTGACCAATTTTTAGGATTTCAGGTTCAAATGAACAGCTACAGCAACAATTGGAATACACCTTACTAAAGCCTGATTGTCACAGCTGGTGAATTTCAAAAATGCAATCTGGACGTGAGGACACTTTAGAAGAACGATAAGCAATAAACTGTATTTTAAACTTGGAAAAAAATGCAACAGAAACGTATGGAAGGCTTCAGACTGCTTTTGGAGCATCTTGCATGAATCCAGCATCAGTTTTTGAGTGGCACAAGAGATTCAAGGAAGGCAGGGAGTCTGTTAGGGATGATGAGAGGTGTGGGAGGAGTAAGGAAGTCAGAACACCAGAGGTGATTGGCGAAATAAAGAATTTCATGGATAAGGACCGTCGTGTGTCTATAGAGACAATAAGTGCACAGTTTGATGTCAGTGTGGGAAATGTACACCCAATCATTCGCGAGGAACTGAATAAGCGGAAGATTTGCGCGAAGTTTGTCCCAAGGGTGCTCAGAGAAAATCAGAAAGAAAGACGTTGTCATAACAGCAGGGAGATGATCGAGCTGATCAATTCACATCCCGCAGTTCTTGATGCTCTGGTGACCTGCGATGAAGGCTGGATCTACTGCTATGACTCAGAGACCAAGAGACAGAGTTCCCAGTGGAAACATGATGGCTCTCCCAGACCCACGAAGCCAGACAGAGCAAGTCAACCCACAAACTTTTGATGATCCCTTTTTTTGACAGCACTGGCATGATCTACATGCACTAGGTTCCTACTGGACAGACAGACAACAAGGAATACTATGTTGAGGTTTTAAGGGAGTTCAGGAAGAGATTCCGACGGAAGATACCAGCACTCTTCAAATCGGGTCAGTTGCATTTCCACCAGGACAATGCACCAGTCCACAACTCCATCTTTGTCACAAACTATTTGACCAAGATGGGCATCAAGACAGTTCCTCAGCCTCCCTATAGTCCAGACCTTGCTCCCTGTGACTTTTGCTTATTCCCTAAGCTCAGAGGCTGTCGTTATGAGAAGGAGATGAAAGAGGCTGTGACGAAGGTCATTGACACGCTCACACAAGAGGACCTCCATGAGGCCTTCCAGAAGTTGTTGGAACAATACAACAAGTGCATTGTAGCCGGAGGAGATTACTACAAAGGGGACTAGAGTTTCATGTGTGTACTATCAATAAAAGTGCCCATACGAAAAAGTCTGGAAACTTATTGAAGGCGCCTCGTATTTTGGTATTGTGGTAGTTGATGCGCTGATATAATGCATATTGTAGCACGTACACTACGTGACCGAAGTAGGTACCAGCTGTGGTAGGGAGTATCGTGGTAGTAGGTGTGCTAACATGTTGGGCATTGCTTCACTCCGTGTGTTATTTGAAAGCATATTTTGAATAGCATTTCCCGCCTTCGTGTGACATCACTTTCAACAGATGAGATGTTGTTGTCGAGGTATGTGAACTAGTCTATTAGTTTGAAAGGCTTGCTACTTAAAATGGAAAAAAATTATAATTGGTATCGCCATCACTTTCATTTTTCCCAACTTTTTAGTTCTCTGGTCCGAGTACTTCTCCTTTTTTTGTTTTCTTTGAGTTTCACTCTGTGGTCTGCCGGGATGGCAAGATCCATTATTCAGTAGGTTCTCTTTTTTTTGTTGATCATCACTAGGTCTGGTCGTCTGGCCAAGATTAGGTGATCTGAGCTGAGAATTTTGTGTCCCATTCTCCAGGACGGATTCTGGTTTGTGCATATACCATTTGTTCGTATATTCTCCCTGGATTCGCTTCCCTACTCAGTCGTGTCTAGTCTTGTATTCCCTTTGAGTTTGCTGAATTCGTTTATTATGAGATTAATCATTTCGTCTCTATCACCACATAACCCACACTTACCATTCTATTGCATTTTATCTAGTTTGGTCCTTACGGTGTTGTTTTGAGCTGCTATTAGAAGAGATTCAATATCATTGCCAGATATTATTAAATTTCTTTTATTTTTATCTTCTATTTGGTTGGAACAGCAAAATCCAATGACAGTTTTTGAAATATTTGTTCTGATTATTTAGTCTGATTTTCTGGCCTTGCTTAGATGATATGTTTAAATTTATAAACAGCTAGATTTTAAAAAAATCTCCCGGACAGTTTATGGTTTGTACTTATTCTGTCATTTTCAAATATTCAATTCAGTCGTTTGTACGATTTACATAGGATTCACATCTCCTCCTCATCGTAGTTACTTTGTGAACTAAAGTTTGTCATATTTTTATTTCTTTTAACCCTCTCTTTTTAATCTGTTTTGTTCAAAACCCTTTCACAGAATCTGTTTCTCTCTCTTTATTTTACACACACACACACACACACACACACACACACACACACACACACAAACTCTCTCTCTGTCGCTCTCTCTCTCTCTGTTACCCTCTGATATTGGCAATTTTAGAGTCATACCGTTCTTTTGTTTACAAAACCTTCAGTCAAGGTTTGATGTGGACTGGTTGTGTTAGCATAAAACGAGAGGCTTCATTGTTAGGATGAAAAACTGAGAGAGAGAGAGAGAGAGAGAGAGAGAGAGAGAGAGAGAGAGAGAGAGAGAGATGAAATAAAGAAAGGAATAAATAAAATAGACTTTGGGAAAGAAAGGAATAAAGAAAAGAGTGAGAGAGACATAGACAGGGAAACTGAGATAGACAAAGAAAAAGAAATCACAATGAGTCGCGATACCTCCCATTCCAATTGGTCAATATTCAATGATTATTTTTTCCTTTTTAAAAATTTTTTTTCTTTCTTTAAACCGGATGGACTGTCTTTGGGGGCAAGTGTCAAGTTGAGCTTGGGTCCGTTGTTTATATATATATATATATATATATATATATATATATATTACTACCTTGGTGGTTTGTTTGTTCACAGGATTAGTGAAAAAAACAGGGGGTAGTTTGGGTCCTTTAAAGGTCAAGTCTCCTGCGGTGGACCAACTAAAGAAATACGAAGGTCCGGCTCGATCCTAAACAGGTGTGCCAGAGCCATATACAAATTAAAAAATATCACATAAACACAGTGACTTGAGAAATTTACCGGTTTTACACACACACACACACACACACACACACACACACACACACACACACACACAGAGAATAACAGTAAAACAGACAAGATAAGCACAAATATATGCACCTAAACAAACATGCATATTGAAACACACACGTCAGCCCATGTTAAGAATATAATATTTTTTTCACAATTTTTGTAAAATTTGAAAAATGACTCCATAAACATAAAAAGACAGTAGATCGCTCAAGATTTAGTCCTGATATTGACTGTAACTTAGTATCAGCCATATTGAAATGCTGGTTCCTATTAAATCTTTGAAGTTAAGCAATGATGAGCCTGTTCGGTTATGGAACGAGTGCCCATTTTGGAAGAGCAGATACCTGAAGCTTTGTAAATAACAATAACTGTCTTTTGGTTTGGTTTCTTTGTTTAATGGCATATCAACATTCGTAAGATATTCAATGCCAAAGCCATCACTGAAGTAGGGAAGTAGTGGTACTATTTAACCTATAGCTGGTAGTGGAGATAAGCAGTTTCATATTTTTTCCGAGGGTATTAGTCCAAAAGTGAACTTAATAGCGCGATTTAAGTTCGAACCCGTTTACTAAGATGTCGCAGTCCAACACGTTAGCCACAATACCACTTGAACTTCCCCTCACTGTTTTTGTTCTAAAAAATAATGCTAATAAACAAATCCTGACTTTTTTTTACTATTCTATGTTTTATTCAAATTTATGCATATGACCCTAACTATTACCAGTAATCGTTTTTTTTTCATTAAATGTTTGCAAGAGAAGAAAAAAAAAAAAACATCGCGTAGATAGGAATTGGAAAACTGGAAGAAAATGAAACTTTCTTTACCTATTGAGTATTGTGTGGTTGGTTGGTTGGTATATCAACTCTTGTGGGGTTATTTTATGTTGAAGTCAGTTTACCAGTTATGATTTGTGAGCTCGTGTTCTAATTGGATCATTGGATGAAAGTCACGAGCCACTTCTACAAAACAGAATGCTATTCGAAAATGGTTGTCATTTTACCGCAATCATTTTGTAAAGAGCAGCGATTTTGTATGAACAGGAGCTAGATCTTTTCGATAAAAGGAGAATGCCGTTTTATTGAATAAAGAACTTTATTGTCAACAACATAATCTCTGTTAAACTGTAAATGACACATTTCTGGACAACGATAACCCTGTAGTATTTAATTCATTCTTAATTGACAGTTCACTGCGTAATTCAGTAAACAACAGCCATAAAAAGTCGAAGCATAACAACTTTCTTTCTTATTTCGTTGATTTTTTATAAAGATTTTTCAATTATTAAAAAGATGAAGGAAAATACAAGTTAAAAATAATGATTATCATATACCTTAATTAGAATAATGGTTGATTGGTTGGTTGTGTTTTATAGCATATCAACCCTGGCAAGTTATTTAATGCCAAATCCTCTTTACACTGATGTATTAAATATATATAATTTGTAAACGACTTGTTAGTAGGTAACAATATTTTTAAACGAGCCAGAGTTCATTTGTTTGCACGCAGTTAAATGGTTTCAAGTATTGCCACCTAACACTAATAGTATTATGTGCACACAGTTATTTGGTTTCAAGTATACCTATTAAACACTAGTAATTCAATTCAACATTTATAGTTTCAAGTCTAGTCAATGACTATACAGTTCCATTTGAACTATAGATGAAACCCTAACAAGTACTACCACTCCGAGTCAGAGTAGACCTGGGAGTAATCGCAGTGAATGAGTACTCCGCATTTCCCAAAGCTCCAGGACTGAAGCCTCACTATCAGATAGTTTAGTGCTATATTTAGGGCATTCGTTAAAGAAGGGTCTTATCGCTCTGCAGAGATGCAGTCGGAAGTATTTGACAGCTCCAACCGACTGAGTTGATTAGAATAATGATTTATGAATCAATATTGGATGACTTAAAGGTGTGATGTAGCTTTCGTGATATCAATCCCTTTTGAAGCATAGATGGAGTTACAGCTCTTACGAGCAACTTTACTTCCTCAAGGCTAGCATGGAAGGTGTCTTTGACTTTGGCTTCTCCTTTATTATTGTCTCTTATACGTACCTTTCCTCACAGTATGTGTAAAAATTCAGAAAAAATTGACAGGCTTATGAAAATTCAGTTTTATCTTGGCCACTGGTTTTTAGGTAGCAAAAGCAATTTTGAATGGTAAGAAAACCATATAAGATGAACACTGTTCTGATTAATTAGTCACTTCACGAACTGAGTGATAACGCGAAGTGACAATTCTCATCACATTAGATTATAAGATATATGTATTAATGGGAAGTTATAAATCTCCTCAGATTAGATTATAGGACCTATGTATTAACGCTAAGTGACAATTCTTATCAGACCTGATCGACACTTGACGGTGAAAATGATAATAGATTAATTAACATTGGCCCACGGATTTTCAGTCAGGGTTGTTCGCCTGAAAAATAAAGATAAAAATATTTCATCACTTTCTTGACACTCTTAGTGAATGATTATTCAAATGATATCACGGCTTCCTTGCTCTCCTGATTTGAATCCTTGTGACTGTCGCTTTTTCCCAAAATATAAAACCCATCACCGTCACATGGGAACTGTTGAGCATATGGAACAGGTCGTGAAGAACTAACAGAAGGCAGTTGATAACTTCAAGCATTGTTTCTGATGTGAGAACAGAGTGTTCGTCGATGTATAGCTTCCCCCTCTAAAAAAAAAAAAAAAAAAAAAAAAAAAAAAACATTTCGAAGGAGATAAAGTTAATTTGGAATCAAGTCGATCAAAAAACAGAAATTTACAATCCGGGAGACCAGGGTTAAATCCCAAGTCGAGACATACCAAAGACTCAAAAAATGGTACTTGATGCCGCCTTGCTTAACACTCATCATTAAAAGGTTAGTATCAGGAGTAAAGTGAAGCAATCCAGGTAATGGAGTTGTGCCTTCCCCTACTCCTTGGTGTGGTAGTTATTGAAAAGGGAAACTTCGGGTCAGCCTCGACTAAGGTCGCCAACTTTACTTAATATACAGACTACATACACTTACACGCATGTATATGTATGTGCGCGTGTGTTTACATACATAAGTATCTTTGTATAGTCGGACATGTATTTAACAGCGCACACACACACACACACACATATATATATATATATATATAATAATAAGATAAATAGAAATATTTCTTTTGTGTTATTTTTTCTTAATTGTTTACAAATAGTTTCGACCAAGGACCATTATCATTAGAAAAGTTTTCGTGGGGGAAAAAAGTTTTAAAAAAGTCTTAAAAAGAATTTTGAAAAGAGTTTTAAAAAGAGTTATAAAAAGATACCAGGATTTATTTCTTGCGATAACATTTACAAAAAAAAAAAAAAAATGGATATCATTCAGTATTATTCATTACCATTACCATCCTTAAAACAATGTAACCAAAAAATATGAATATATGTATGATTTCATAACGATTTCTTTATTTCACTATATATATATATATATATATATATATATATATGTGTGTGTGTGTGTGTGTGTGTGTGTGTGTGTCTGCATGTGTCTTTCACGTCAGTTACGTGAAACAACATAAGACAGATTTGCTCTAATTCAGCATAAAACAAGACAGTTTGTCCAGGAGGTAAAGGCTGTGTGTATGTGTGTAAATATGTGTGTGTCTGTGTGTGTGTGTGTGTGTGTGTGTGTGCCCATAAATTGTCTGTTACAATTTCGAGTTACTAACTTGTTTTCAATCTGTTAAGCTTGTCGACTGGGAAAATTAATCTATCATTACGTGTTCAGCTCTAAAATCTCGAACCTCCGTTGACCGGAAAAGACTTGGTTCACATTACACCCAAAGGTTCCCTTTTTTCCTCTTTTTTTAAAACACCATTAGAACCAACCCTCATATTTTATTTTCCTTCATATCTTCCGGAACGTTTTTTTTTATTGCTTTCCATGGTAGGGGTATTGGAGATTTTAATTTTCCCCTTTTTTTTTGTTGCCAAGATGTAACCTGTCCAAATGGTTGAATGGCGTCAGTCACGTGGAACGGCTTAAGACAGACTTGCTCTAATTCAGCGTAAAACAAGATATTTTGTCTCGGAAGTAAAGGGTTGTATATGGAAAAAGTTACTGGATTGGATGATGTAGTGGGAAGCTGTGAGTTGATACCCATTGTCATCTCAACACAAAACAAAATGGAATAATGCCATTTTTCAAGTGTCCTTTTATTTAAAAAAAATAACAACCTGGATATCTCTGTCTTTACTGCAGACATCAGGGTTCGCTTCTGGTATTAATCCTTTTATTGCTATGAAAAAATGTACTCTGGAAGAAAGTGCATCGAAGCATTGGGTACTTCGGTTAGTTTCTTTCCGGACAGAATAACAAGTATGTATTTACCCAACCCCTCCGCAAAGCGACACAAACTCACTTTTTAAGTGGAGTTTAGCCGGTTTCAGAGTTTACCTTCTCCTAAATCAGTTGCCCTTCCAAGGTTAAAGAACTAAGTCTGCCCTACAATTTACCCATAGAGAGAATAATTGGATTCATACCTTTCTCACGGTTATTACCGCTATATGAAATGCAAACAATCTTATCTAGGATTCGAACTTGGCTCGTCGGGTTCATTTCCTACCACGGTAACCATCACACAACGAGGACATCCTAAGAATAGAATAACACGTACGCCGAAGTTATATGCTTCAGCTATGGCGAGAGTATATATCTATATACGTGATAAAAATAAGTGGAAAAGTGGATAAACCAACACTGACAATGGATTCAGCAATTTTGATATTTCGTTCTTTATTGAAAAAAGAACTTCTTCAGAATGAAAATGTTTTTTTTCTAAAGTTCAACAATTTAGGAAATATATAAAATATAAAAGGAGGGAAGGGTCTAAAGAAAAGAGACAGAAAAGGAAAGAAAGGGAGAGAAATAGATATAGGTTAGGGTGATGGTGGTAGAGGTTATTGGTTTTGACTATGACCATCTGGGCAGATGGCCAAGCTTGGGCACCGTCAAGTGTATAAAGTTTCATCAGAGATTTGACCAGCAGAGATGGATTAATTTCAGTGAGAAAGAGAGAAATACTTAGAGGTGGGTGGCTCTGAGGAGAAATAAAAGTCCTATCCCAAAACATAAGAATGGAAAAGATTGCAGAGAAATTAAACTATGTTGAACCCTCCATCAAGTTTACATATGAAAAAGAATCAAATAACACCATACCGTTCATGGACATCCAAATTACCAAATCCCCAAATGATTTAATTTTTAAAGTCTACCACAAGGCCATCAACAAAAACTATGATATCCACGTTTACTTCCAACACAACAACAAAATAATTCCTCATAAACGGAATCTTTTAAGAGAAAGCCGAATTTTTTTTTTCAGAATTTTTTTCCATAAATATAAACACTGCATAGTTTGGAATTGGTTTATAGAAAAAGTTATTTTAATCTCACCAAAATATTTCTTTCGAGGCTATTCAAAACGGTAACAAATCAAACCGAGTTCTCCATGCTCGAACGGAGGTCTGTCATGAAATCTTTGTGGGCTGAAAAGTACAAATCATGGGAAACTTACAAAAGAATGTATGTTGTGTACATAGAAGCATGTTTTAGTCAAAAAATGTTT
Organism: Sepioteuthis lessoniana; assembly: GCA_963585895.1. Lineage (NCBI taxonomy): Eukaryota > Metazoa > Mollusca > Cephalopoda > Myopsida > Loliginidae > Sepioteuthis > Sepioteuthis lessoniana. The sequence goes on along the minus strand of OY757929.1, from coordinate 58,745,156 downwards.
ACAAATGGGCTAAATTGATTTAAAAAAGTCGAAACAGTATTCAGAGTAGGCCAGACAGGCCCACAATGGCGGGCACATCTGAAATGGTGGATTCAGTCTAGGTGCTCGTTTTGGCTGACATAAGAGTTATAATAGAGGATATTTCTTAACAAGAAGGATTTTCTCCACACAAAGTTATGCATGTTGACCTGACCTCTGCTAAGGTAAGTTGTTGGGTTTCATCAGGTCAATGTAAGGCCACATATTGCAGCAAGAACATTGGAAACTATGATGAAAAAAATGATTGATGTCTCTAGCTCAAAGAATGCATTTTTCACAGGACGTATTCCAAATGATCGCTATTAATGAGTTGAATCTATTTTGAGACACCATGTATTTAATCCATAGATGGGACCTTGATAGATACTACAACTCAGAGTGGACCTGGTAGTAATGTCAATGTAGGGATACTGCATATTACTCAGAACCCTAGAAATGGAGCCTCACCGTCGGTTTTAATTTAGTTTCATATGTAGGATTATCCTTTTTGATGGAGGTCTTACCCCTCTGTAGGGCATAGAGGCAGCATATTCTAAGCTCCAACGACAAGGCTATGATGATCGCATCGGCGAGAAACTGGCAGTCACAAAGCGACGTGAGTTCAGTGGTTACGCTATATAAAGTTAGATGCGCATTATATGCTCTATTACCAATATTGAGCAATGTTTATTTATAAATATATATAATTTCATTATATATATATATATATATATATATATATAAGGAATTAACGGCTGCCACTCGCATGATGCAAAGCTTTTGGAATGAATTGAGCACTCGGATATCCAGTATCGCAAAAATGTAAACAAACAAAAGCTACTACATAGTGCCTTATAATTCCCGAGCTGACACGGTTTGTTTGTTGGCTGAACGGTTTGATACAAAATCTAATGTAAAATTGGGCGGGTTTGGATCCCAGCTTCAAGCGTCATACAATCTAGCCACAGGGAAGATACAACGAAACAGTCTGTCAGTAGATGACTAAACACATATAATCAGTGTGTTTCTCCTCCATGGACTCTCTTTTCCATTCAGGCTCGATGCGGCAAACCAAAGTTTAGCTCATTTGTAAAGATTTCTTTTTACTAAAACAAGCTTCTCCGTACACATCTTCTGGTTTACACTTCTCAGACACCATAAATTTGATGTTAGACTTCTTATTCAAACGCGGAGCATTCTGTTTAATTTGTCACCATTTTAAATTTCCTCAAAAAAAATATTTTTGGGTGATTAAAGTAATTTTTATGATAAACTGATTTAAAAAAAAATGCTGAGTTTATTTTATGGAAAAAAATTCTAAAAAAAAAATTGTTTTTTTAGAAAAAATTCCCTTTATAGAATGATCCTTATATATATATATATATATTCAAAAAGGAATACGTCCATTAAGAGATTTCTATTTATTAAAGAATTATTTATTTCGCTCATACATACGTGTATGTTTCCAGTTGGTTGTTTTCGTCAGAGAACATATGTGACGCAAGGCCATATGAATGGGGCAACCAATGAGACTCAAACTCATTCGTGTAGGTTTGTTAGTCGAATGTTTTTAAAGGTATATATATATATATATATATTGTGTGCGTGTGTGTGTGTGTGTGTGTGTGTGTGTGTGTGCTTGATCTTGTTTCCTTTTATACTGTTTTAGGTATTAGTTTCACTTAGTCAAGCATCAGACAATTTAGTGAGGTCAATAGCATTCATTTTGTAAATGCGTGAACATATGCGAAATAGAGAAACATATCCTGGCTACTGGAAACGAACCAGTTGAATATTTAGATACAAGCAAAGTAAAAACACTCTACTCATTAGGCCAATTCGCCAATGGTCTGGGAGATCAGGGTTCAATCCCAGGTCGAGTCATACCAAAGACTCGAAAAATTGTACTTGATGCCGCTTTGCTTATCACTCAGCATTATAATGTAAGTGGAGGAATCCAGGGAATGGAGTAGCGCCCTCACCTACACATTAGTGTAGTTGCTATTGAAAAGGGAGCCTTTGTGTCACCCTCGACTAACGTCACCTACTTTACTTATATAGAAATACAATACATTTATAAGAGTCACGAAAAAGTAAGCAAGATAAACATTTATTATTCGGTATCAGTAATAAACAAATGAACCTCTAATTATAACAAACTACGAGGATCATTAAATAAGTTTCCAGATTTTTTACTTTTATTGGTAGTACACACATGAAACTCTAGTCCCCTTCGAAGTAATCTCCTGCGGCTGCAATGCACTTGTTGTACCATTCCAACAACTACTGAAAGGCCCCATGGAAGTCCTCTTGTGTGAGCGTGTCAATGACCTTCGTCACAGCCTCTTCCATCTCCTCAATTGTCTCATAACGACAGCTTCTGAGCTTAGGGAATAACCAAAAGTCATAGGGAACAAGGTCTGGACTATAGGGAGGCTGAGGAACTGTCTTGATGCCCATCTTGGTCAAATAGTCTGTGACAAGGATGGAATTGTAGACTGGTGCATTGACCTGGTGGAAATGCCACTGACCCGATTTGAAGGGTGCTGGCCTCTTCCGACGGAATATCTTCCTGAACTCCCTTAAAACTCAACATAGTAACCCTAACCCTAACTCTTTGGCCAATCAACTCTGCGGTATTGACTTCCTTACTCCTCCCACACCTCTCATCATCCCTCACAGTCTTCCTGCCTTCCTTGAATCTCTTATGCCACACAAAAACTGATGCTCGATTCATGCAAGATGGTCTAAAAGCAGTCTAAAGCATTCCATACGTTTCTGTGGCATTTTTTCCAAGTTTAAAGCAGAAATTTATTGCATATTGTTATTCTAAAATGTCTTCACGTCCAGATTGCATTTTTGAAATTCACCAGCTGTGACAATAAGGATTTAGTAGGATATATTCCAATTGCTACTGTAGTTGTTCATTTGAAGCTGAAATCATAAAAGTTGCTCAGCCATCTCGTAAGATGCATAGTAATAACATAATGAATTTTCAAGGGTCTACGAAAATTTTAAATGCCTGTACTAAAAAGTCTGGAAACTTATTGAAGGCACCATGTACTTTTTTTTTTACTTTAGACATACCAGGATTTTATGATTTCCAGTGGAATATTATATTGTACTAAACGGATATTATTAGGTATTATTTATTTTACAACTCATCAGTTTTTAAGCTTTATAATCAAAATTTCAATACTTCTGTATCGAAAAATAAAATTGCATAAATATATTAGGTGCACGTATTTTGGACTGTTACATATTCATATTTTCGGTTACAGACTTTTTTTTAAATTGGTAATTGTAATAAATAAAACATAATAATATCCATCTTTACTGTATAATGTTCGGCAAGAAATAAGAGTTTAGAATATTTGGTTTCGAAGAAAAATTACGTTTATAAAAAAAAAAAAAAGTGAATCGGGGTGTACTTATTAATGGGCGTTATTGTGTATGGTACATGACTGAAAAATACATTGCCCAGTAGTTTAAAATACTCCTGCAAAGGGGTAAAACTCCCTCCCCACCCCCCAAAAAACGGGGAGTCCTGAGTAGGACACTAAACTGTATCTGAGTGCAATGCTCCAGTTCTGGAGCTCTTGAGAATGTAAAGTGCCCCTTCATTGCCGTTACTTCTAGGGTCGACTTTGACTCGGATAGGTAGTTCTTGTTAAGGTCTAATCTATGGCTGAAATAGATCTGTTGGCAAATTATTTCTACAAGACCGGAATATTTGATAACATATTCCGTGTGCAAAACATTCTTAACGAACGACATAAAAACGTGAATATAAATGTACGATGTAACCAGGCAAAGTGTAATCCCAGACGGATTGACATGCTGTTAAAGTCAATCGATCAATAAATAGTTAAAAAATACATTAGGCATTTTACTGTTATATAAAAGTTTTAATTCTATAGTTCTTGAAATAATTACATCGTTCATAGACAACCCGTCAGTATATTGTTCATTATCGCAAGCAATGTTTCTTGATATCATGATATTTACCTTTACTTATTTGATGAAGGATGGACGTTATTACCTCTGATGAAACATTGCACAATCAAAACAGATATTATTGATAATTATTTATTACTAAAGTTTGCAGAAGTGAAACTCTGTAAAGCATAAATATGAATCTGTAAATTATTACCAACTGCCACGCATGGGTAGAAGGTAAGACAAGATTAATTTTTAAGCGGAGTTTAACAGGTTTGAATTCAGAGTTTTTCTTCTCCCAGATTAATTGCCTTACCAAGTCTAAAGAACTCAGTCTGCCTTACTATTTACCTATCGCTAGGGGAAGAATAATTAGATTCATACCTTTTCCAAGGGTATTAGTGCTATGTGAAATGCAATCAATTTTGTCCAGGATTTGAACTCGTGTTCACTGTCCATTTTCTACGACGATAACCACTTGAATATGTAAAAGTTGTTGACGACCGTAGTCGAGAGCGACCAGAAGGCTCCCTTTTTAATAGCTACTACACCGAGGAGTAGGGGAGGGCGCTACTCCTTTCTCTGGATTGCTCCACTTTACCCTTGATACGTATCTTATATTGCTGAGTGTTAAGCAAGGGGTATCAAGTACCATTTTTAAAGTCTTTGGTATGACGCGATCTGGGATGGAACCCAGGTCTTCCAGACCATTGGTGAAATTGATAATGTACTTTGTCCTATTTATGAATAAAGAGTGCTCAATATTGGTGATCGAGTATATATATATATATATATATATATATATATATATATATATATGTGTGTGCGTGTGTGTGTGTGTCTGTGTCTCTGTGCGTATATTTGTGTAGAGTGTATGTATGTGTGTATGTGTGTGCGTGTGTGCAACTTACTGCCTTTCAACCGAAACGATTTTTATAAAAATGAGCAACAAATGATTTTTGTTTTTATTTCTTTTTCTTTACTTGTTGTCATTCTTATGATAAATGTTCACTTTTTATTTTGTTGTTGGTTTTTCATTGTGTGTATTAGAAAATAAAGTCTGGAATGCGTATAATCATTTTTCTCTCTCCTCTCGCCCTGAAGCCACACACTGCTCGCGGCTTAGCAATGACATACCTTTTACTAAAATATTAATTCTTACATTCATTGGGAGGGGCACGTTTTTTTTTTCTGCTTATAAAATACAACGTGTGTTGTACAAGACTCGAGGCGTTTATTTTCACGATATTTTTTCATAAAGGTACGCGTACCTTTATGAAAACAAAACAAAAAATGAAACTCGAAAGATGAATGCTTTCTCCTGACATTTTCAGTCACTATTAGGTTAATTAAGTGGCGATAGTTTATTTTAGCCGCATCAGATAAAGAAATTCAAGTAAAAATAAGGATTGGAACAGGTAAACGGATTGCTGAAAGAAAATTCTCCTAATTATTATTATTTTCTCACTTGGCGATTTTTCATACCAGTTTTAATTTGCCCAGTCGGCTGGGGCTGTAAAATACACCGACTGCACCTCTGTAGAGGGGTAAGACCCCACTCGCCAGATGAGTCTCCTGGATATGACACTAAATAATCTGATGGTAAGGTTCCAGTGATGCTGGAGCTTTGGGGAATGCGGAGTACCCCTTCATTGCCATTGCTCCCAGGTCCACTCTGGCCCGGAATGGTAGCACCAGATAGGGCCCTATCTATAGGTTAAATAGAACTAAACTGCATACTTATGCTGAATTGAATTGTTTGAATTAGATCTGTTTGACCCGACTGAATAGCTTGAAATAGAAATGTTTTTGACAAACGGTGTACTCATTCTAAACTAAATTGTTTGAAATAGAACAGATTATTTGTTCAGAAATGAATTTGACACTAATTAACCTACAAACGTTGATATGCCATAAAATCCAACCAACCAACCAACCAACCAACCATTTTAACAGGTGATTCTTCCCTAAAGTCCCGGCGTGTTGGCTAAAGTGCAGGACTGCATACTCGAAAAGGGAGAATTCGAACTCCATTCACTTTCGGACGGATACTCTTGGGAAAGATATGAACACTCTTATCCTCCCAGCAAAGGGTTAAATGGGTATCACTGCTGCTGTTCTCCAAAGATAGCTTTGTCATTAAGAAACTCTCGAAGGTTGATATGCCATCAAACAAAGAAACCAAACTAAAAGCTCCACTGAAGTTCGCGTGACAACAAGTCTGCTCAGATCTCCATAGGAAAATCATTGGAGTTAACGTGTTGGACTGCGACATTGAAGCAAGCGAGTTCGATTTTCAATAGTGCAGTTTCGTTCACTTTCGGACTAATACTCGTGAGAAAGGCATCAACTCTCTTATCCCTCCAGCTATGAGTTAAATAGCACCACTACTGTCCTTCTTGGATAGATTTGGTATTAAATCATCCACGAAAATTGATATGCCGCGAAACAAAGGAACCGAAACTGCTCAGTTTTCCACTGCCCTGGCTGCAGAGTTCAAAATATGCTGACTGTACCACCAGCAAAAGGGTAAAACACCTCTCACCAAAAAAAAAAAAAAAAAAGAAAAAAAAAGGAGTGCTGAACACAATATGACTCTAAACTACATTTGATCGTTAGGTTCTAGTTTTGGACGAACTGGGAGTGTGGATAACTTCATCATCACCATTACTCACAGGTCAATTATGACCCGGAATGGTAGTATTAGGATCCTTACCCAGTCGGCTGGGGCTGAAGAATGCACCGACTGCTTCCCTGCAGAAGGGGTACGACCCCCACCATCAACGAGTGTCTTGGATATGACACTAAATAATCTGATGGTTAGGTTCCAGTAATGCTGGAACTTTGGGGAATACGGAGTACCCCTTTATTACCATCACTCCCGGGTCCACTCTGGCCCGGAGAAGTAGCACTTAATAGGGTCCTATCTATGGGTCAAATAGAACTAAACTGTGCACTTACGCTAAACTGAATTTGCTTGGAATAGAACTGTTTTTCTATGCTAAACTGAATTGTTTGAAATAGGACTGTTTTGACATTTAACAGTGATTAAATAAAATCTATGCTTATACTATATATATATATATATAAACAGAATTTGGCGTTAAATAACCTACAAAGGTTGATAGGCCATAAAAACCAACCAAGCAACCAACCAACCAACTTATACTAAACTGAATGGTTTAATTAGAACTGTTTGACCAAACTGAATAGCTTGAAATAGAAATATTTTTGGAATTAAACTGTGTACTTATGCTAAACTGAATTGTTTGAGATAGAACTGTCTATTTGTATAAAATGGATTTGTCATTAAATAAGATACAAAGATTGATATGCCATGAAACCCAAACAACCAAACAAATTATTAGGGTCCCATCTTTTGGCCGAATAGATTTGTTTAAAAATGATGTGTATTTGATAAGAATACTTGATATAATATAACGGTGTTCAAATTATTTGTATTAAGAATAGTTACTTGAAGCTATGATTGTTAAAAACGGTTATTATTTTAAGTTACTTGAAAATATACAATAGTGGGAAAACAAATGTACATTATTAGATAGAAATAATTACTTAAAACTATATAATTGTTTGAATTAGATAGAAATAGTTGATATATAAATGTATGTGGACATTTTTTGAGACTATTACACAAAAATGTAAATACGGATGTTTATGTAGGCTTAAAATGATCCTGCACGGGTTGACATATTAAAATAGCCAAGAACTACCGTGGTATAACCTTTACATCCATAGCGGCCAAGATCTATAATGCTCTGCCACGCAATCGCACAGAATCTAAAATTGAGAAAATACTTCTGAAGAAGCAAAATAGTTTTCGGAGAAATCGATCCACGACATCACAAATTGTGTCTACACATCAAATTCTAGAAGTTGTTTGTGCCAAAAAACCTCGAGGCAACTATTATTTGTAGACTTCTCCTTGGCATTTGACTCTATACACAGGGAAGACGGAGCAAATATCTCTTGCCGACGGTCTCCCCAAAGAAATTTTCGCCGCCATAATGATGCTATATGAAAATACGAAAGTAAAAGTTCGCTCAACGGATGAAGACACAGACTACTTCGACAATGTAGTAGGTGTGCTGCAAGGAGATAAATTTGCCCCATACCTGTTTATATCTGCCTCGACCACGTGCTTCAAACATCTATAGATTTAATGAAAGAAAACGGCTTCACGCTGGGAAAGGAAAGAAGCAGAAGATACCTCGCACAAACTATTACGGACGCAGACTACACCGATGATAAATACACCCGCCCAAACCGAATCCCTGCTTCATAGTCTGAAATGGGCAGCAGGTTACATAGGCCTCCATGTGAACGCAGAAAAAACAGAATACATGTGCTTTAATCAAAGAGGCGACATCTTAAACTAAATGGTTCTCCTCTGAAACTCGTGGACAAATTCAGCTACCTATGGAAGTCAGACCAGTCCGATAAGATAAAACTAGGTTTTTTCCAAACAGCGGTCTTATCAATACTGCTATTGTTTATGGAGAAAAAGTTTGACGGCAATTAAACAAGAATGATACGAGCTGTAATTGAACAAGTCCTGGAGGCAACACCCACAAAACAGCAGCTGTACGGCCACCTACCACTCATCACGAAAACCATCCAAATTTGACGGACCAGACATGCAGGACACTGCAGGAGAAGTAAGGACGAACTCAAGCGATGCATTCCTGTTGATCTCCTCACATGGACGAGCAAAGTTTGGACGACCAGCTAGAACCTATCTATAGTAGCTCTGTGCTGATACAGGATGTAGCCTGGAAGACCTGCCGGGAGCGATGAACGATAGTGACGGGTAACGAGAGAGTGTCAGGGTAATCCGTTCTAGTAGCACGACATGATGATAATGATTACACAGTCTATCTCCCCAACTATTTTAAATAGAGAAACACTTCACACTTAGTTGCAATATCAATGTTTTAAGAGCCAATGTCGTTGAAAATCATTTTTTAAATTATCTCAAATAGATTCATTTGACCTATAAATGAGATTCTAACATGTTTTTCACACCAGCGTAAGCTGGTGGTCTTTCACTGAAGTCTGAATAACAGCAAATCTCCTAAGGTGTCTTGCCCAGTCGGCTGGGGCTGTAGAATACACCGACTGCTTCTCTGCAGAGGGGTAACCCCCCCCCAGCGACTGTTTTGACATTTAACTATGAGTAAACAAAATCTGTATTTATACTAAACTGAATTAGCTGAATTAGAACTGCTTGACTAAACTGAATAACTTGAAATAGAAATGTTTTTCATATTTAAACTGTACTTACATTTAAACTGCATACTTATGCTAAACTGAATTGTGTGAAATGGAACTATTTTCATAAGGGTGGATTTGGCGTTAAATAACTTACAAAGGTTGATATGCCGTAAAACTTAAACAACCAAGCAAAATTAGCTGAACTAGAACTGTTTGAATAAACTGAATAGTTTGAAATAGAAATGTTTTTGACAATTAAACTGTGTACTCTTGCTAAACTGAATTGTTTGAAATAGAAATGACTATTTGCATAAAAATATATTTGGCGTTAAATGACCTACAAAGGTTAATATGCCATAAAACCTAATCAACCAACCAACTTAAGGTCTCTTGGACTTTTGTGAGTATTCTAGTCGATCTTAACAATGCATTGTCTGGATCGTCACGATTCTTTCTCTGATTTCCATTTCCTGCAGTCCCTTCTTCAAGCTCTTGAGGAACGTTCTAAGAGCACCAACTGCAATTGGTATCACCTACACCCTCAGCTTTTTTAGTTCTCTAGCAAGGTTCACATATATATGTCTTGCTTTTCACTTTCTTTTATTTTCACTCTAGGGTCCGCAGGAATGGCAAAATCTACAAGAATTCTTTTCTTTTTTTTTTATCGACATTATGTCTGGACTTCTGGCCAGGATTAGGTATCTCAAAATCACAGAGAATTTTATTTGTTTCATTTTCTAGAATAGATTCTGGTTCTATTATTATTATTATATTCATTATTCCTTGCGAGATTTCCTCACCAGCGTAAGCTGATGGTCATTCTCTGGAGTCTAAATAGCTACATGTCTTCTCAAGTCTTGTGGACTCTTCTCAGTATTCTGGCCGATCTAAACTATGTGGTAGTTTGGATGGTCTCTGCGCGTCCAATTTCCAACTTTCTCTCTATTGGGATCGTTCCGAACGCTCCAATTACAATCTTCATGTTCCATAGCTTTTTCAGCTCTCAGACACGATCCAAGTTGTTGTCTTTCTTTTCGTTTACTTCTATTATTACTTTGTGTTTTTGTGATGTCCGACTGATTTGGTCTCGAAGATTAAACAGAAGGCGAAATTCTTATTAAATTTTATTATATAGATCTTCCTCATCTGATTTTTAAATCTTGTCGGCGACCACTTCTCAATCAAACCACTTCTTACAATGATACTTATTTAAAATTTCATAATCGAACGATGCAATAAAAAGCAACAATAAATATGATAGCAGAAGCTCAAGTTTAATGACGAAAATGCTTCATTAAATGCATTCGAGTAACTATTACTATCATACAGGCGGAGTCACCGTGGCGTAATGGCTAAAGTGCTAGACTACAGCATTGAAGTTAGCGAATTCGAACTCTAGTCATGTTGTTATGTTCCCTTTTGGCCTGATATGAACCCCTTTTTCTCCCAATTATGAGCTAAATAGTATTACTGTTGTTCTTTTACAACGATGGCTTTAGCATTAAATAAGCCACGAAGGTTGATATGCCATTAAACAAAGAAACTAATCCATAACTACAGTCCTAGTATGACACTAAATTCTGTTCGGTGGTGAGGATCTAGTTCTGAAGCTCTGGATAGTCTGGAATCAGCCCTCGGTTACAATTACTCCCAGGTCCATTGTGAACTGGAATTTTAGTACTTATTAGACTCTCATTCATGGTTCAAATAAATTTGTTTGAGAATATTTTAAAAGTGATTTTCTACGATACTGGCTCTTAAAACATTGAAATTGCAACTAAGTATGAAGTGTTTCTCTATTAAAAATAACTGGGAAGATAGATTTTTAAACTGAATAAAATTAAAGATCATAACTGTTAAACTGACTTCGGCATAAAATAAACCCACAAAGACTGATATATCATAAATCCAACCAACCAACCAACCAACCATATAATTGCTTCTAAAGTATTATTCCTTGATACGAATACTTGAAACGGTATAACTTTGAGAAAATTATTTGTATTTAGAATAGTCATTTGAATCTATAATTGTTTGGGAATTATTATTATCATCATCAGTAGGAGAAGTAGCTGTAGTAGTAGTATCATAATTATCATTATTATTATCATTATTATTAAATAAGAATAGTTATTGGAACCGTATTATTGCTTGAAAAGAAACTTACTTCAGCATTAGATTACCCTACAATGTTTGAAATGCCGTAAAACTAACAAGTATAAAAAAACAATTCTAATTTAAGGTAAACAATACAGCATGGAATAAAGTTGAAAGGAAGAAATGGTGGCAGAAAGAATCTCTACTCTATTGTTAAGGTATTATGATGTGATTCCAAAATGAGAGATTAGAGTTTAAGTCTCTTGCAGGGTTATTTCTTCGTCGTGAATTTCTATATAAAATATGGTCCGTTGTTGACTTAATCTATTTTTACTCAATTTAAAAAAATGGATTCGGACGATACGCGTCGTATATGACAGATTATTAAGTTATTGATGTTTGGAACTGTAAATTCTCTACAGTTGGCAGCAACATAGCTTTATGTGAATTATTGTATTTTTTATTGATATTTTTGGAGAGCTCTAGCCTCGAGATGTGGATGTTTGTACATCATCATTGAGCCAGATTCACTATTGGTGAAGTTGTTCATTTTTAAGGCAACTGGACGCAAATTATTCACCTGAATACAACCGAATGACGCCAGACATAGGACATTTTTTAAAAATTCTCTTTATTTTTTTACTCTCAAGAACAATTGCCTATTGACAGACAGACAGACAGACAGACAACAATGGCAACCATATAATAATGATAATAATACAGAGATGATCATGATAATAATGACAATATAAGGATTGTCCCAGAGATGACACGAGAAGAAAATAATAAACAAACAATATACTAATAATACTCTGGAGACAGTATCAGTCTGGTGTGTTTCTTCGACTCGTATCTGCCAAAGAAGACACGAGTTTATCTCTGAAAAGATTGTCTCTTCTTTCTATTTTATTTCCTAATTGTAATTTTCACTCTTTTTTTTTTTCTTTACTTTCTATTCTTATTTGTTGTTCTGCTCACCTATTTTTATGATTTAAGATTGTCGCCAGTAAGTACAATAATAATAATAATAATAATAATAATAATAATAATAATAATAATAATAATACCACCTTCCTTCTTTTATTTATTGTAGTTCGTCTGGTTCGAGCAGCAGACTTTTTTCTGCCACTGTTAAAAAGATTAGAAGAATTGAATAAAAATAAAAATAATAAAAATAAAATAAAATACTTTAAGAGAAGTACTTCTTTCCTTTCAATTTCTTTATTCATTTTATTTATTTATTTATTTATTTATTTATTTATATATTTAGAGTTTCCTGCCAAAGAGAAGCGTTTATGTAGTCAGTATTAGTTTAAAAAAGTGTAAGACACCATTTTGCTGGATTAGTTGATTGACTGATATTTTTAACAGCATGTCATCCCGTCTTGGATTATTTCATCCCTAGAGTTTCGGGAATCGTGTTCATTGTACGTCATTTTTTGTCTAGTTTCTGAAGATTTTGCACACGTTTATATGGTTTCAGTGTATTCCTACCGAATACAAATAATTTGTAAATAGATCTATTTAGCAGATAGGACCCTAACAGGTACGACAACTCCTATCCAGAGTGGACCTGGGAGTAGTGGCTATGAAGAAGTGCTCCACACATCCTATAACACGATATTATATTGAATATTATGATTCAAGAATTATAACAACAGGCGACTCTTATTCGGAAGACGAAAAAGTCATTATTCAGATTGTCTCCAATTCTAGCTGTCTGACGCAAACACGAGGGAAAGAGGAATACCTTGTAAGGGTATATTTGCAGCTACAAAGAGATATCACCCTGACCCAATGTCAAACCCAACGTATCTCTTTGGGTTTCAAAACTCAACTCTCCCTAAAATCCCAAATTATTTTTTCTAATATAATCTCGTCTTAATTTTTGCATCGGCAAGTCATATTAGAACATGTGTCACTAACTTTTATTTCCCCAAGCCAGTCGACAAGTCTTGATTTTTTATCATCCATATACTGTCTTCTCCAACATTATTTTGACGTTAGGTGTTAAACCTGGTCACCCCAGTGATCTACAAAACAAACTGTCAAACCGGTCATCTCGCACACGTACAAAAATTACACCATATGAACTTTAGCGACGAAGTAGACTTACTCTCAAAGATTCGTAACCAGTCCACAACCTCATCAAACTAAATAATAAAATAATCAATATAAGCAATTATCAATAAAATAACTGATATAATCAATAATCATCCTAATTCTTTTACATTCCCAGAACTCCAGAACTGGAGCCTCAAGAGCAGATGCAGTTTAGAGTCATATCAGGACACTTCTTGCAGGGTTGGGTTCTTATCTCTCAGCAGGAGATAGTGTATTCAAGGGCCCGAAAGTCGGGTCTGATATTGATTTAAAGTCTTTTGGCTAATAACCAGAGATTATTTTGGCACCTACTACAGTTTTTTTTAAGTAAAATTAAAACAAGTAAGGAGAAAGGGAATCTTCGTGGCGTTGGGGTTCAGATGCTAGAGTACTACAACGTAGTAAGCGAGTTCGAATCCCACTGCCTCTATTACGTTCACTTTCGGTCTAATACACTGAGGAAAGTTATGGACCCCCTTATCCCCCTTAATAGTATCACTACCATTTGATACATTTCACATTAAATAAACCGCGGAAGTTCATATGGCATTAAGCACCGAAACACACCACCCCAATAAATTATTTAAGGCATACAGACATTTATTTTAATCAACACATTTATATTAGTATTTACCCAACCCCTCCACCACGAGCTTGACATGACACTTGATCAATTTTTCAGCGAGTAGTATTTATGTGAATTTTGGGATTTTCTTCTCCTATAATAGTTGCAGTATCGAGGCTAAATGAACAGCCTGTCCTACTATTTATCTATATTTGAAGGCAGAGATTGATTAATACCTTTTGTAAGAACATTAGCGCTAAATAAAATGCCAACGGGTTCGTCTAGGGTTTGAACTCGGGTCGCCATGCACTTTTACTTATACTAATGTTTACACTTTAAGATTACATCAATTATGTTCAAGGATACAAATACAGGTAGCCTAGTAAGGATCGAACTAAGTGATAACAGTTAATAGACAATTGTTCAGATTAATCTGTCATAAAACCCTAAGTGTACGCCACCCCGTGAAGATCGAACTAACAATAGTAGTAATGCTCTGCTCGAGTAACTAACTTTTGCTTTAAGGTGTTCTCGCATTTTCCAATAAATTCGTTTGCCCAGTCAGTTGAGGCTGTAGAATACATCGACTGCACCTCAGCAGAGGAGTAAGACTCCCCCAACAAGTGTCCTGGATATGACACTAAAAATTCTGATGGTAAGGTTCCAGTATTGCTGGAGTTTTGGGGAATGCGGAGTACACATTTATTACCATTGCTCCCTGGTCTTCTCTGGTTCGGAGTGGTAGCACCTGATAGGGCCCTATCTATGGGTCAAATAGAACAAAACTGCGTACTTATGCTAAACCGAATTGTTTGAAATGGAACAGTTTTTTACATTGAAACTGTATTTACGCGAAACTGAATAGTTTGAAACAGAACAGATTATCTGTATAAAAATGGCTTTTTATTTCGAATGCTGATTTCGAATATTTCGAATGCTGATTTCCAAGGCAGACAAGTCCTCTTCATTTGAGAAACTGGTGCAGTACACTCTACCTTGCGCTGTTAGAGAGACCAGAAACAACCACTCAGACGTCATCCACGACGATAGGAAGACTAAATTCTGCAGCGATTTGGGCCAAATATATATATATATATATATATATATATATATATATTGTCATCCACAGACAGACTGTTTCGTTGTATCACAACTCTTCAGTGTGGCTAGACACACAGAACGCTTCAAGCTGGGATTGAAACCCGCCCAACTTTACGTTAGACTTAGTATCATACCGCTCAGCCATCAGTCGACATACGTCAGCTCGAGAATTATTAGGCATTATGTAGAAGATTTCGCTTGTTTACATTTTGCCTTACCGATTTATATATATTGTATACCCTGACAGCAAATCATTATCTAAACATATTCGATTAAAGACCTCGAATTGTTTCATTCTCAAAATCTTCGACTGAAGGCGTTCGAGTCTTCTTGTTACTTTTCTTATATCTGGGTCAAGGTTGGGAAGGAAGGAAGTTACCCATACTTGCCCAAGAGCTTTCGACTATTTTGTTGGTAATAAATATAAATAAAACTTACAGCAACAAATAACCAAACACAACTCCTGAGGATGACCAGTCAAATGGTCGAAACCTATGGCACAGAACCTATATATATATATATATATATATATATATATATATATATATATATGTGTGTGTGTGTGTGTGTGTGTGTGTGTGTGTGTGTGTTCTGTGTCATAGGTTACTGATTTCACAGAGTTCAAGTCTAATTGGGCTCTAGAGTACATTTTTAAATAGTTATAAGTATACGCATGTGCAATCTATATAATATTTTTTTGCATGTGTATATATAGGCATTTATATATATATATATATATATATATATATATATATATATATATGTGTGTGTGTGTGTGTGTGTGTGTGTGTGTGTAAATATCAGCGGATTTTTGGTATAAGTTCTTGTCAATGTTTTCTTGCTTTGGGTCATGAAATTGCCACGTAAATTCATTGCTTCTGTAATTTAAAACCGATCTCTTCATTGTGTTTTACAATCAACTAATCGGATTCCCACAGAGACTTTTCCTTATTATTATTTTCTTATTTACTGACGGTCATTCAAAAATCTGTGGTGAAGTAACATGCCGCCAGAGGGCGTTCACAGCACAGTCGCGATCCAATCAGTGCAGGTGTTTCTTTCTTCAGGCTCCGACTTAACTTCTTTCGAAGATTTTGATTATTTAAAAAAAATCTTTGTCTTCTTTTTTTTTTGCTAAATCAATTTTTCTTCTTAATTTTCGTCTTTTCTATTCAATTTAATTTAATTTTCACTTTCTTATATTTCTTTGTTTTACTTCCATTATAATTCCTTTCCTTTCTTTTTTTCTTCTGTTTCATCGTCTTTTCCCTTGTTTTATTTCGATTTAAAACTTCAACACTTCTTTTTCCCCCTCTATTTCTTTTTCTGTTTTTTCTTAGTATCACATGCTTCTTATTTCTATTCTTTCCCCTCTATATCTGTTTCTGTTTTTATTATCACTTGGTTTTTGTTTCCCTTATTTACCCTCACGTTCATTTCTTTATCTTCTTTCAATTTTTTTCTATTTTTTCCGATGACAAACATTTTCTCTCTTTTTTTTTTCTCTCTTTTTTTTCTCAATCATTTCTTCCTTTGACGGATTGAGAATTAAAGATCGGAATGGATTCCATTTAAATTGAAGAAAAAGAGAGAAATTTTAATTAAAAAATTGTCAAAAAATTGTGCTTTTTCATTGTGATGAAAAATGCATTAAAAACAATAATAATCAGAATACTGCATGTATGGATACAGAGGAAAAGTTGAAACATCAATAAAGAACTAAAATCCTTAAACAGTTATGGTGATTGTTCGTTGAAATAGGTGTGGTTCAAATACATCGTAATTTCCTTTAAAGTAAGCAAAATAATTACCAGATATAGATCAGTAGATCGCATTAAGTTAGGAGGCACTATCTTAGATGAAGCATCCTCAATCATAAACTTTTCACGAATATTTTTTTTCATCTTATTTCTGTTGATTTTTATTGCAATTCTTAAGCTATTGAATTGGCAGTTTATTCTTTATTTCTAACGCAGAACATTTTAACTTAAAATTTATCATAAAATTCTAAATATTCCAGGTAGCAAATAAAATTGCCATCTCCAGGCTCTCTCCAACTCAAGAAGAACAGAGGCATTTTTAAAGAAAACTAATAGGACTGAGTTTTTACTCTCAGAAAGCAAATCATCATCATCATCATCATCATCATCATCATCATCATCATCATCATCATCATCATCATCATCATCATATCGCACTGGTAGCACGGATATCCCTGACCCTCTCTCGCCACTCCTCCCTATCGTTCATCGCCCTAGGTAGGTCTTCAGGACAACATCCCGTATCCTCACATAGCTGCTGAATGTATGTGCGTGCTGGTCGTCCTGCTTTTGCACGGCCATGCGTGGGGATCCATAAGAGTACATCTCTTATGAGTTCGTCCATTGAATTAATTTCTGCTTAATATGTTTTTGAATATTATTTTTTATCTTGGGCAATGCTGGGTTACTCTCCTAATATATATATATATATATATATATATATATATATATATATATATATATATGATCGCTCATAAATAAGAGCACCGCAAACGATTTTAAAAATAAAAGTTGATTTTTTTCTAAACCAAAGATATCAATATATTTCACGTGGAACTTTATTCAGTTAAAGCGAATATTATTAGGCATCTTTATGACCAAACTCTACTGCACTAAAACTCCTCAGTTAAAATATAACTATTAAAAAAGTACACATCTTATATACGTTTCACTGTATATATATATATATATATATATATATATATATATATATATATATATATATATATATATATATAAAGTGTCATGAAAAAAATTCTTAAATTTTAAGTAAATTGCAGGAATAAGTGGGTTGAATTTCAATGAGACTATTTTAAAGAAAATTAATCTATTGTTGATTTCTGTTATAGTAAACACAGCTTCAGCTTTGATACTTTCTGAAAATTTGAAAATGATTGATTGGTTTCAATGACATATCAACCCGTCAAGGGTTATTTTATTTCTATAGTTTAAGAAATTGCGGTCATATTTTATTCTTTTTATTTTATCATACAACATGCGATACACTGTCCTCATCAGCCACCAACCAGAGGTTATGCCAGTTTCAGTGCCTAAGATAGTTCTGCCTCCCCTGACGCCACCACTAGCTTTTGCCACCGGACAGGGTATGAAGACAAACAGAGCGAAAGTTCCTCTGCGTAGCTTAAGTTCATATTGGTGTTAAATATGTTCGTTTTCAGATATGTTCGTAAAAATCGTTATTAATGATCATTCATATAACGAGCACATTTCACTTGCGCACGTTTGGCCGTGGTGTCACACGCATTTCATTTTCGTCGATTTGGTCACTTTACTTTATTTCTTTTCCATTACGGGGCCAAACCACTCAAAGCAAACATCATATATAATTAAAAAAAAAAAACACAAAAAATACCTACCCCCAATGTGCAGTCTAATGGGACCCTTAAAATTGGTCGTTAGAGTAAATGAAAGTTCTTGGCCAAGATTTGTCCAAATAGCTTTCTGGTTGCCATTGGACCACTAGATTTTTGGCTTGCTTAGAATTTCTCCGGGGCGCTGTTGCTTAACAATGAGATCCTGAACGCTGTGGGTGTAGTTCAGATTAATAACCCCACCATTCGATTTACATTCTCCGATTTGAGAATTACGTTTTTTGCACCAGCATGCCTTATGGATACGTAAATATTTTACATTAATATTTATATTTTTTATGTAGTTGTATCTTAAGAGTTTTTTTTAAACCTTGTAATATGATATCACGTAATCTTCTCCAAAACAAATGATTTGCACACAGTTGTATCGTTCTTAGTATTCATATCTAATACTAATAATTATATGGTTTCTAGTAATTATTTTTATATAATAATAGCAATTTGTTTACAATATTATATGGTTTCAAGTAACTAATAACAATCCTTAGTTAAGAATTATAGCGTCAAGTTAACTATTCTCAATACAAAAACTAAATGATATCAAATATTCCGATCGAATACAAATAATTTTTAAACAGAAGATTTTTGGTTTGGTTTGGTTTGTTTGTTTAACGGCATATCAACTCCTTATGGGTTATTTAAGGCCAAAATTTGATTATTTTCTAAATGATTGATCTTATACATAACTATATTCTTTTTAAAATTGCACTCTTTTATTTGTTCATATTCATTTGTTGGCATACAGTTATGATTTCACGTTTTCCCATTAAATACAAATAATTTTCAAGCAGATCTATTTAACCCATAAATAGGACCCTAACCGGTACCACCACTTCAAGCCAGAGTGAACCTGGGAGTAATGGCAATAAAGAGGAACTCCACACTCACTAGATATCAGGAACTAAAGCCTTATCATCAAATGCATTTTATAGTTGTACCTAGGACACACTTTCTTTTGTTGGAGGGAGTTCTTACCCCTTTTCAGGGGACACAGTCAGCGTATTTTAAGTCCTAACAACAAGACTGTTTAAAAATGAATTCCTCGTTATCTGACATACTCGTTAGTATGAAGAGAGTTCCCCTGGCGTAATGGTTAAAGTGCTGGACTGCAGTTTCGAAATAAGCGAGTTCGAACTCCTATCGCGCTGTTATATTCATTTTCGGACTAATACCCCCGGGAAAGTTATTAACTACCTTATCCTCTCGTCTATGGGTTAAATAGTAACACTGCTATTCTTCCATAAGAATGCCTTTGGCATTAACTAACCCATGAATATTGATATGCCATGAAACAAAATCGTTGGTATTAGAACGCTTAGCTTCGTCATCCGCGAGTACTGGTGCCCCATACTTCCGACACAAGGCCGGAAGTATGGGGCACCCAGTGAAACACCGAATTCATTCGTCTGTCTAACTTGTAAGCCATTATTCCACGCGAGGCGCCCTTGTCGCCCGTAAATAACCAGAGAGAAAGTAATCGCCAAACATTTTCGAAGCAGACGTACCACCATGTCATCGACACTTAAGCAATTATCATACGCCCACTCTATATACTTGATAGGCCTTTATGTCGTGAAAATTAATAATTTCTGGTCTTATTACATTACACTGAAATAAGTAGACAAAAAATAAATAAATAAACAACCGAAAATGAGTTTGTAGATTAGATTTAAGAGGGTGAGTCTGTTTACAGGGCAAGAGGCACGTAATCTTGATGACTTTTGAGAAAGTTGAATAACGGGAAATAAGAGAAGTGAATATCGGTTGATTTCAAAAGTTTTTATATTACGAGGTGACAAACTGGACGAAGGTTACACGATATACAACGAAGGAAAATAGCAAGTAATTACTTGGGAAAATATCACGGCTGATTCAAAAACGTCTCGATAAAATCATTTAAAAAAAATTTAAACAATGATTCTTTGAGTGGCAGAGTAGAAAAATTTGATTTATTTATTCATTTTAATGATGTGGAATTATTAAAACGTCGAAGTAGACGAAAAAAAATTAAGGTTTCGCATTAATACTGAGGATACATGTACCTTAAATGTACTATGGGAATTAAATGTACCTTAGAAAATGGCTTTTTTTTCCTCTGGGTACCTAAGGGTTCATTTTAATACTTATGAAACATGCTTATAAGAAAAGAGCTGCTTCCTTTTCTAGGTACCTTAGTTTGGTTTCTTTGTTTAATGGCATATCAGCCATTTTGGATTTTTAATGCTTGTAGAAAAAACAGTTGTGGTGCTATTTAATTAATCACTTGGGGAATAAGAAGTTTTTACCTTTCCCACGAATATTAGTCCGAAAGTGTACATAAGAGCGCCGACAAGAATTCGAATTCGTTTACAATGATGTCGCAGTCCAGCGGAGCCATTACGGCACGGAGAATCCACCTTAGGTATAGCCAGATTCGTTTTAATACTAATACGGCATGTACCTTAGGAAATAGTATCTTTCTTCTTTAGATACATAGGATTCGTTTTAATACTATTGAGGCATGTACCTTAGAAAATAGTATCTTTCTTCTTTAGGTACATAGGATTCGTGTAAAAATTATTGTGGCATGTACCTTAGAAAATAGTATCTTTCTTTATTTGATACATAGGATTCGTTTTAATACTATTGAGGCATGTACCTTAGAAAATAGTATCTTTCTTCTTTAGGTACATAGGATTCGTGTAATAATTATTGTGGCATGTACCTTAGAAAATAGTATCTTTCTTTATTTGATACATAGGATTCGTTTTAATACTATTGAGGCATGTACCTTAGAAAATAGTATCTTTCTTCTTTAGGTACATAGGATTCGTGTAAAAACTATTGTGGCATGTACCTTAGAAAATAGTATCTTTCTTTATTTGATACATAGGATTCGTTTTAATACTATTGTGGCATGTACCTTAGAAAATAGTATCTTTCTTTATTTGATACATAGGATTCGTTTTAATACTATTGAGGCATGTACCTTAGAAAAGAGTATCTTTCTTCTTTAGATACATAGGATTCGTTTTAATACTATTGAGGCATGTACCTTAGAAAATAGTATCTTTCTTTATTTGATACATAGGATTCATTTTAATACTATTGTGGCATGTACCTTAGAAAATAGTATCTTTCTTGTTTAGGTACATAGGATTCGTGTAAAAACTATTGTGGCATGTACCTTAGAAAATAGTATCTTTCTTTATTTGATACATAGGATTCGTTTTAATACTATTGAGGCATGTACCTTAGAAAATAGTATCTTTCTTTATTTGATACATAGGATTCGTTTTAATACTATTGTGGCATGTACCATAGAAAATAGTATCTTTCTTTATTTGATACATAGGATTCGTTTTAATACTATTGTGGCATGTACCTTAGAAAATAGTATCTTTCTTTATTTGATACATTGGATTCGTTTTAATACTATTGAGGCATGTACCTTAGAAAATAGTATCTTTCTTCTTAGGTACTTAGGATTCGTGTTAATACTATTGTGGCATGCACTTTTTGGGATAGCTTCTTTTTTCTTCAGACACCTGACGCTTCGTTTTAAGACATAAAAGGCACGGATTTTATTAATTCGCATCTTTTTCTTCGAAGTTTTTTAGGATTTAAATAAATACTTCGAGGAATGTAACCTAGAAAATAGCTTATTTCTCCTCAACGTACCTATAGATTCATTTAAATACACGAGGTCTATACCTTAGAAAATAGTATCTTTCTTTATTTGATACATTGGATTCGTTTTAATACTATTGACGCATGTACCTTAGAAAATAGCCTCTTTTCTTTTATATATATCACGCTTTATTTTAATGTACCTAATAAACTCGTTTTAAACCTGGGTGCAATAGCAATGAATGGATATTGCATAGTCACCACATCTCCAGGACTGGAACTTCAGCGTCAGATGCAGTTTAGTGTTATACCAAGGACACCCCCTTTTTTTGGGGGGGGTGTTCCCTTTTACTGGCTACACATTCAGCGTATAGGGCAGGCAGATATGGAGAGAAATGTATGAGCCGTGTGATACATTAGAATTATTTGATGATAGAGCAAAAGAGAGATAAAAGAGAGAATCAAGTAGAAAATATTTATATATTTTTTTATTATCCATATTTACCCAACCCCTCCGCTCGGGCAGGATATGACACAAGGTCAGTTTTTAAGCGAAGTTTAACAGGTTTGAATTCAGAGTTTTCCTTCTCCTAGACTAGTTGCCTCACCAAGGCTGAATAACCTAGTCTGTCCTACTATTTACCCATAGCTGGAGGGAGAATAATTGGATTCATACCTTTCCCAAGGGTATTAGTGCTACGTGAAATACAATCAGTCTCGTCCAGGATTTGAACTCGTGTCGCCCTGTCCATTTCCTACGACGATAACCATTGCGCCACGGGCATATTTCTTTTATTATCGTCCAAGTTTCGAACTCAACTCGGCGTTTCCATTTCCTGCAACGAGAGTGGTTACGTCACAAAAGTTTCCTCACAGAACCTTGGTTTGGTTTGGTTTGGGTTCATGGTATATCAACTATCGTAGGTTATTTAACGCCATATCCCTTTTTATACATATAAACAGTTATATTTCAAACAATTAAGTTTAACATAAGTACACAATTTAAATGTGAAAAAATTCTATTTAAAAATCAGTTTAGCATAAGTACACTTTAGTTCTATATAATCTATAGATAGAAACCTATCAGGTGCTACCTCTCCGGACCTGTGAGCGATAGTAATGAAGCATTGTTATGTATCATATCCAGGACACTCGTTGGTGGGATCTTGCCCTTCTGCAGATATGCTGTCGGTGAATTCTGCAGCCCCAGCCGACTGGGTCACCTCTCGTAGTCATTAGTACTTTGAAAATTCCTCATCTATTAATAAAAAAAAGAAGAAAAAACGGTTATTATACTTATATTTACCTAAGCCCACCGCAACACATAGCTAGGGGAATATGAAGGTTAAAAAACTTTCCCTTGGGTATTAGAGCGAGAGTGAAGTTCGAACTCACTTACTTCCATGCCAGAGTCCAGCTATTACACCTGCAGGACTCCCCTGAAATAACTGTGTTGCAGTATTTTCTAAGGGAAAAAGTGAAGACAAAAACTAGCAAAAATCATTGCTAAGACTTTCTGGACACCTGTGATTTGGCAACTCTTTTACAAATTGATATTTTATAAGCATTGAATAAAATAATACATGGCCGGGTCGGCCGGGGCTGTAGAATACATCGACAGCATCATTGCAAAGAGGTAGGACTTCCCCAATGAGTGTCTTGCTATCACATTAAACAATCTGATGGTGAGGCTCAAGTAATGCTGGTGCTTTGGGGAATGCGAAGTACCCCTTCATTGCTATCACTCCTAGGTCCACTTTTGCTCGGAATGACAGCACCTGATACGGTCCAATCTATCGGCCAAATAGAATTGTTTGACAAACTGTGTACTTTGACATTTAAACTTTGTTGACATGCTAAACTAAACTGTTTGAAATAGAACTGACTGATCATTTATCTCTGTGTAAACAGATGTATGATATCTAATTGAATTGTTAGTGATACATCACAAACTTTGAAGAATTTAACTTTGTTGACTTAGGCTAAACTGAATTGTTTGAAATTGAACTATATGATCATTTAATTGTGTGTAAACAAATAAGTGATGTCTAATTGAATTGTTAGAGTTGAATGTGTAATACTTGCAAACATTTAACTGTGTGTAAATTAATGATTTATTCGTGTTAGATAGAAATAAGTGAAATTATTTAACTGTGTGCAAAAAAAATGACCTCAGGTTAGTTTAAAAATGTTATCTACAAAATGTGTTTAGAAATCATATTTAATATACAATTGTGTGAAATAAATATTCGTACATATGAAACATTTTATTTCCAATCTTTCAAACATAGCTTGAATAAAATCGTTATATACATTTATTGTATAAGGATATATTCTACTAATGTGTGTATATAAACTTAAGTTACAATTAATTTTACAGAAATTAATGCCATTTATTCATTTTCATGAGTGAAAAAAGTAATCGTACAGTGCAACATTGTTGCAATATTTTTCTAGATTGTTCCAATAGCGCCATCAGTACCCATAGTTAGCCTTCTAGAATGTTCCAATAATGTTATCAATAACTATAGTTAACCATCTAGAATGTTCCAATAATGTTATCAGTAACTATAGTTAGTCTTAAAATCCTAACCAGAACTTTCTGCAGTTGCTTGTTATACAAGAATGTTCTGATCATGGCAAGAGGTAAGGAATTGAATAATTTACAAAAAACTGATTGTTAAGCTTTGGAAAGATGGAGAAAGTTATAGAAATATCTTAAGCAACCTGAATATTCCTACGATAAGTTCATTCATCGCAGGGTTTAAAAGACGTAACACAGTTGAAAAAAAAGAACTGGTGCTCTAAGGAAGATTTCTCCTAAATTATCAAGAAAATTAGGACACTTGATTAATCAAAATCCAATGGTTACGCGTGAAGTGCTGCGGGAAGATTAGCGTTCATCAGGATGTAGTGTAACCAAACGAACAATAAGTAATGAAATGCTGAAGAATGGTTTAAAGTCACGGAGACCAAAGAAAACCCCTCTCCTATTGAACCGACATTGAGATGCAAGGCTGAAATTCGTAAGACATCATAAGGAAAAAGAAAATTCGTTTTGGGAAAGAGTATTAAAGACAGATGAAACTAAAATTGAATTGTCCGGTCATAATTATCGAAATCATGTGTGGAGGAAAGATGGCGAAGCCTACTCACCAAAGAACACGGTACAAATTGTCTACTTTGGTGGTGGCAGTATAATGGTTTGGGCATGTTTCTCAACGAAAGGTGTGGGAAAAATATCAGTAATGGACGGTAAAATGTACGCCCAAAAGTATAAACAGATCTTGCTAGAAAATTTAATGGCTTCTGTTGAGAGTCTTGAGCTACCTTCTGATTACATTTTCAAGCAGGATAATGATCCCAAGCATACAGCTAAATCTACGAAGTGGTTGTCTGAAAATAATGGTAATGTTTTGCAATGGCTAAGTCAGTCCGCGGATTTGAATCCAATTGGGAACTTGCGACAGTTTTTTAAAATTCAAATCCGAAAAAAGTACCAGCAAACATCAATAATCTGAAGACAACATGTCGGGAATAATGGTATAAAATACCAACTAATTATTGCAAGAAAGTAATTAAGAACTACAGGAAGAGATTAGTGGCTGTTGAAGGGAATAAATGGTTTTCTACAAAGTATTAAATAAAGATAATGCGGTATTTTTTGTACAGTTCGTTTACTTTTTTCACTCATGAAAAATGAATAAATGGCATTAATTTCTGTAAAATTAATTTTAACCTAAGTTTATGTACACATATTAGTAGAATATATCCTTATACAGTAAATGAATATAAAAATTTTGTTCAGGCTAAGTTTGAAAGATAGAAAATAAAAATTTTCTCATGTACGAATATTTATTTCACCCCCACCTTATATGCATAAAAAGGATTTTGGCATTAAATAACCTACAATATTGATATGCCATAAAGCCAAATAAAACCAGACCAAGCTAAAATAGAACACACCCAGATTTGTATTTAATTAGAAATATCACAAATGCTGTTCTACAATGCCCTCAAAAAAGATAAAAAAATATTAACCGGGATGAAACCAGAACTCAATCAGTGTCTCAACCTTAGTATTTCCATTCAGTTCGAGAGACTGTTAGGAGAGCTAGGTTCTTTTTCCAAAATCTCTTCTGTCCCTCGTGACAAGAGCCTCGATTTATGTAACTTGTCATCCGGCACACGTAACTGGACACATGGACCCACCGCGAGTGTGGCGTTGTCGACGTGGCACGCGGGTCGCCAGTTTGGGCGCCATGTCTCGCTTTGTGAAACCAGAGTGTCACCTCGCTCGGTCAACACTGCCGAGTCGTTAGCATATAAACACAGTTACGTGTTCATCATCACCCCCTCACAAAAAATCTCGGCGACATTGCAACGAGACCTGCCTAACATCTGAACTAGCGAGTTTTAAATCCCTCTTTAGTAGGACAAATAATGTGTAAGTATATATACATATATATGTGTATATGGGAGTGTATACATGTGTACATGTACTTCTCTCTCTCTCTCTCTCTCTCTATATATATATATATATATATATATATATATATATACATAGGGGAGATGTATACATGTGTACATGTGCGTCTCGCTCTCTCTCTCTCTCTCTATATATATATATATATATATATATAATGTGGGGGATGTATATATGTGTGATTGTGTATGGGTGTGTACGTATGTCTATATACGCGCACACATACACACACACACATATATATATATATTATTTAAAAACTTTATGATTCTTACTCGTTCACTTGGTGAGTTAATGGACGACTAAATGTTGCAGTAATATCAAATATTGTCCAATATCAATGATACAGCTATATATATATATATATATATATATATATATATATATGTATATGTGTGTGTGTGTGTGTGTGTGTGTGTGTAGTTAGGCAGCAGTCGTTCATTTAAGCATGTTTCATTAAATAGTAAAGACAAATTTTGTCTGTATGATTTATAAATATATATAAATTATACAGACAAAATTTGTCTTTACTATTTAATGAAACATGCTTATACATATATATATATATATATATATATATATATATATATATATATATATATATATATATATATATATACATATTGGTTGTTGGCTCCTCCATTAGTTTAATGGTTAGCAAGCTAGACAATCAAAACTTCAGGAGTGACTTTGTGTCTCATTCTGTTCCCCATTCACTCAGCCTTATGCCACATCGAAGCAGAAAGCTTCGTAAATTTCTATATAGATGTTGGTTTGGTTTCTTTGTTTAATAGCAATTAGCTTGGCCTTGAACTGTGTATAAATTAGTTGTACAAAGATTAGTTACTGGAAGTTATAATTGTTAACTATAGATTATTATCATTACTTATTTGAAACCACATAACTGTTCGCAAACGGTTATTCATAAATAAATGTGGCTACTTGAAACCATAAAATTGTTTATGAAATATTAGTATTAGATTGGGATACTTTAAGTCATACAACAGTTTGCAAATTATTTGTATTAGAGAGCAATACTTCGTATCGTATAACCGTTTGCAGATATAAATATAAAAACTCTGAAGAAACCACTACACAAAGAATATAAATCTAAAGGTATAATGTACGCGATTCCCTAACCTCTAGGTATTAAAAAAAACTTGATAGGTTGACAGGCCGTTAAAATCAATCACCCAATCAATTAATTAATCAATCGATCAATCAACTTCCTTCTCTCTCTCTCTCTCTCTCTCTCTCTCTCTCAATCAATTTCTCTCTTTATATATATATATATGAAGAGAAGTTGAAAACACAAAAAACCAATGAATTTAATGAATTTATTACGAAAGTCGAGGGTGAATGTTTCGGTTGTAAAAACCTTCTTCAAGATTTTAGATTGCTGAATAGGCTGTTACGAATCTTTCTTTTTATACACTCTTTCTTTTCTGCTGTTATTTCATGAAACACCCATCGCTATTTGAACAGCATTTTTCATGAATCTAAAATCCTAGGAAGGTTAACACAACCGAAACGCTCAACGTCGGTTTCATAATAAATTCATCAAATTTTGTATTATTTTGTTTTTTTTCAACTTTTCTTCATAATATCAGATTTATTTCCTTATATATATATATATATATATATATATATATATATATATATATATATATATATATATATAAATCATTAGAAAATATTACAGTAAAAACGAATAGTCGCAGTAATATTAAAAAAAAGTAATTTAAGATAAAATTTTGATGAACTCAATAAGATTGAGCTCAAACCCAATCTTTAACAACACAGTACTGTCCATTGCATATAGAGGCAGTAACTGATATTAGAACTCACTACAACAGTAACGATCTGTGAGTTTAGGTTGCTCCCAGGCAAGGAGATCGGAAATAATATATAGTTTACTTTCATAGCTTATTTAATGCCAGAGCCATCCTTGTAGAATGGCAGTAGTGGTACTATTTAACCCATAGCTGAGAGGATATGGGGGTTAATGCCTTTACCAAGGGTATTAGTTCATAAATGAACAAAATAGCACGATCCAAGTTCGAACTCATGATGATGTCTCAGACTAGCACATTAGCCTTTACACCACGTGGTCTTCTATATATGTGAGTATATGTGTGTGTACATATGTATTTATATGTGTATGCTTATGTATTTATTTATGTGTATGTCTGTACATGCATATATATATATATATATATGAGTGTATATATGTGTGCGTAGCATCTCATCAACCGAGACAGATATCAACACACGACAAGCAAAGGCATGGACTGCCATCGATAGGCTATCGGTCATATGAAAGTCAGACCTGACCGATAAAATAAAACGCAGTTTCTTCCAAGCAGCAGTCGTGTCGATACTGCTGTATGGATGCACTACATGGACGCTAACTAAACGTATGAAGAAAAAGTTAGACGGCAACCACACTAGAATGCTGCAAGCAATATTGAACAAGTCATGGAGGCAGTGCCCACAAAGCACCTGCTGTACGGCCACTTACCACCCATCACGAAAACTATCAAAGTTAGACGAACCAGACATACGGGACACTGTTGGAGAAGTAAGGATGAACTCATAAGTGATATACTCCAGTGGACCCTTTCACATGGACGAGCAAAGGCAGGACGACCAGCTCGAACCTACATATAGCAGCTCTGCGCCGATAGGGGATGTGGTCCTGAAGACCTGCCGGAAGCAATATACGATAGAGAAGGGTGGTGAGAAAGTGCCAGGGATATCCATGCTGATGGCGTGACATGATGATGATGATGATGATGTATATGTGTGTATGTGTGTGCATATGTGCATGTGTTTGTATATATGTATGGGTATGTGAATATATATGTATATATATGTGTGTGTGTGTGTGTGTGTGTGTGTGTATCTATGTGTATGTAAATGTGTGTGTTTGTACGTCTGTATAATTGTGTATGTGTTAATATGTTTTCATGTTTGTGTGTAAATATTCATGTGTGGGTATGCGAACGTACGCATATGTGTGTGTGTGAGTGTATATTTGTCTGTATGTATATATGTGTTTGTGTAAGCTTATATGTTTGTATATGTATTTGTGGGGAGGCTGAGTGTCAGTATGTATATATGTATTTGTGGATATGTGTATTTATGCGAGTGCGTGAATGTGTATGTGTATGTGTGTGTATAATGTGTATATGTATACATGTGTGTGTATGTGCGTGTATATATGTATGTATGCACATGATATACTGTGGGACGGAGATAAACAGAAAGATAAGTAGAGAAAACAATAAAAAGTGTGTTGGTTGTGTTTTATGGCATATCAACCCTTGTGGGTTATTTAATGCCAAATTTTGTTTACACACACACACACACACACACACACACACACACACACACACACACACACATATATATATATGATTTGTAAGTGAATTGTATGCAGGTAACATGATTTTTAAACGAGTCATTGCTCATTCGTTTATGCACAGTTAAATGGTATATATGTGTGCGTAGCATCTCATCAATCAATTCTATTTACCAACCCCTCCGCTCGGGCAGGATATGACACAAGGTCAATTTTTAAGTTTTCCTTCTCCTAGACTAGTTGCCTCACCAAGGCTGAAGAACCCAGTCTGTCCTACTATTTACCCATAGTATTGGATTCATACATTTCCCAAGGGTATTAGTGCTATGTGAAATGCAATCAGTCTCGTCCAGGATTTGAACTCGTGTTGCCGTGTCCATTTCCTACGACGATAACCATTACACCACGGGCACCTCCAAGTATTGCTATTTAAAACTAATATTTCTATTCAATATTAATCATTTATTTCCATGCAGTTAAATGAATGAATATTAATATTAGCATTTATGAACGCTTATTTTTGACACATAGATGTGACCCTAATATGTTCTGCCACTCTTAATTAGGGTGGAACTGAGAGTAATAGCAATGAAAGGGTATTGCCCGTTCTCCAAAGCTCCTACCTCACCATCAGATAGTTTAGTGTCATATTCAGGACACTATTTGAGTTGCGTCATACCCGGCTGCAGAGATGCAGTCGGCGTATTCTACAGCTCCAGCCGACTGGGCTGACGCCCCCCACCCCAATGTCTCTGAACAAATAAATAAACTCGGAAAAAAAGAAGAAAAGAAAAAAAAATTGCAATTATGTATGTAAATGTTCCAACTAATATATATATATATATATATATATATATATATATACACGTATCAGTGTTTACATTTATTTGCTGATAGTTGATAACTATATTAATAACAAGCATTGGTTATAATAATAGGCCGGTGAACTGTCCGATCTTCTACATTGCTATTGCTCTCAGTATTCAGTAATTATTAATTTTTTATTTTCTCACTTTTGAGGCAACATGAATTTATTAAATTTACGCTGTCAGATAAATCTTTGTCATTTAGATCATTGTAAAAGTGGACAATAAAAAAGATTACAAGTTGATTTATACATGAGAGTCTGAAGTGCCCACTAATCATAAATTAGTTATTCAAATAACAATGATGACAATTCTAATCTGAATAGTTCCTTGAATGAGAACTAGGCTTCACATTAAAACTCTCTACTACATTCAGAAGACCGGATAACTCGCTCGTTGAGTTGTATAAATCAAAACAATAGAGGCGAGGAAGCACATCATTAAATAAAAACTTCACATAGAACATAGAAGTTACGTTAGGAAGGTCGAAAAGCCGACTGGTTGAATCATAGTGATTGAAACAACAGCAATTAGGATTCCCACACAGTTATCGTAATCTAGTTTGGTCGTCGGGATGCTACTCATGTAGCGTTTCTTGGCTTGGAAGAGGCTGATGAAGCCCATCCTTCTCCAAGTCTAAACTGGTTGCAACAAGGTTAAAGAGCACAGTATGTTCTACTATTTACCCATCACTGAAGAGAGAATAGTTGGATTTATGCCTTTCCCAAAGCCAGTTGCGCAATGTGAAATCTAAATAGCTCGGGTTGCGGAATTCATTTCCTACGACAATAACCATTACGCCACGTGCGCCTCCGTGATGATGCTGATCATCAAATAACTACAAGACTTCATATAAAACTTCAAGTTACGCTAGAAAGGTTGGAGAGTCAACCGGCTGAATCCTAGTGACTCAAACAACAACGATAAGGATACTTGATCGAATAATTCGTCTAATAAAATAATACGGATATTCAATGAGCGTTACTTTGTTTATGACAGAGCCAAAAGTGTAGAACACCCAGTTAGGATCGAACTCATTACACAGTAACTTGAGAATCATTAATTTACGCGGAATCGCTAGAAACAACATGATATATAGTTGTCTTTATTACATGCATATATAATTACATCTTATATACTCCCATCATGGTATACGTGGTGTGTGAGTATATATATATATATATATACATATATATATATATATTACCTTACGTGTTTCCTGTTTTTTTTTATTATATGTAGATACAAAAGATAGCCGTTTCCAAGTAATAAGAGTGAGAGGTGTTTTTGTCTTTAATATCTTAAATCTCTACTTGTTCCTCCGCTGAGACGTTTCATGAAAGATAACAATCGGAAGATGATCCCGGGTATAACTTTACCTTACTAGCCTCACGTTCTTTTTTTATTTATTCAAGAAAGAATGAGTTACACCGAAAGTTGTTTTATGGCCTCGATCCATACAATATTTGAGAGCGATTAACCTGGTACGTGTGCCTTAGCGAAGATAAACGGCTTTCTTTTGGAAAGACAATGTCTATAAAAGTATATGTTTACCTCTCGACATACCACAGAGAATTGCTTTTAACTGTTTTTTAAACCATCCTCCGACATCATGACACACACACACACACACAAATATAT
This sequence comes from Sepioteuthis lessoniana, assembly GCA_963585895.1. Lineage (NCBI taxonomy): Eukaryota > Metazoa > Mollusca > Cephalopoda > Myopsida > Loliginidae > Sepioteuthis > Sepioteuthis lessoniana. The sequence goes on along the minus strand of OY757929.1, from coordinate 58,712,702 downwards.
ACATATATATATATATATATGTGTGTGTGTGTGTGTGTGTGTGTGTGTGTATGTTTGTATGTACTCTAACTTACCATTTTCTTATTCTTTTTATTCCTCTTTAATTTCTAATGCAAACCCATTTCTGTCGAGGCTAAGTTTCAGGCAGATTATATATATCTAAGTCTTTTTTATCTATCTATCTATCTATCTATCTATCTATCTATCTATCTATCTATCTAAGTTTTTATCCCCTACCTCTGTTTCTTTTTCACTCTATCAATCTATTTGTGTCTGTCTGTCTGTCTCTTTCCCCTTTCTCTCTTTTTCTCTATTTATATCAGTTTGTTCGTATTTCTCCTTATCAATCTGTTAGAATCTATCTATCTATCTATCTATCTATCTAAGGAAAATGATTGAGCCATTTATGTATTAATTTTCTCTCGTGTCTAGGATCAGAATAGCCATGCACATTGCTTGTAAAAGAGTTATATTGCATACATGTGCATGGCACGATGGTTATCGTCGTAGGATGTGAACACAGCGACATGAGTTCAAATGTTGGACGAGGCTGTTTGCATTTCACATAGGTCAAATACCCTTAGGAAAGTTATGCATCTTATTCAATACCTAGCAATAGGTAACCTTAGTATTGTAACTTGTCTGGGAGAAGGAAACATCTCAATTCATATCTGCTAAACTCCACTTATATCACATCCTGCTTGTGCAACTGGATTGGAATATATATATATATATATATATATAGTGCTGCAGAAATACCTAGCACATTTTAAACTGTTACCTGTGTGGTGCAAGTGAACTCAGGTAATTGACAATGGTAGCTCTATCAAGCTAATGTCTTATCAGATGTAATCTATTACGATCATTGCTTGGACCGGACACGTTTTTGAAGATTGACAAAAAAAAAAAAAAAAAATAGATTGCACAACAGTCGTTCTCACAATCAGGACATTATCTGGAGTTCAAACATTCTGAGATCTTTTAAGTGTTTAATCGATGAACCTGTGGTTCTGAAATTTTCAACCAATTGCAATATCGATTTTCTATTCAGAACAGCATCGTTTCGAAGTAACATGAAATGAGCATGAAAAGCTTTCTCTGTAGTAATTACAGATTCACCAGTCTTAAAAAATATTTCAACGGCAAACACACAAGTTGTGCATCGGTTCAAACCATGATTATAAGTGAACGTATCTCCAAAAACAAAACAAAAAATTTAAATGAATGATTAGAATAGAGCTACCATTGCCACTTGCCAAACTTTACTCGCACCATAGAAGTGACATATTAAAATATGGGAGGTATTTCTCTCGCACTTTTAGCAAAATGATTAGAGTGTTCGCCAATGGCTAGGAAGACCGGGGTTCAATCCCAAGTTGAGTCATACCAAAATCTTAAAAATTGTACTTGATGCCTTCTTGCTTAATAATTAGCATTATAAGGTATTAGTCAAAGGTAGGTGGAGCAATCCTGGGAGAGGAGTAGCACCTTCCCTTACACCTCAGTGTAGTAGCTATTGAACGGGGAACTTCTGGTCACCTTCGACTACGGTCTGTGTTGTATCGTGGTAAGGAAACTTTATTTGTTCTCCGTCCCACCACCGGGCAAGTACGGTACAAGGCCTTTTTTAAAGTGGGTCCAGACCCAGGGCCACAGCCCACACGCGTCTAGCAAAATCTAAAAATACCTTAGGTCCTGTCGGCACTCCCCCAGCGGGGGCGCCTCAGACGTCGGTGAACACAGAGTGAAACAGAGTTAATTACTCATTAACTAAAATGGTACAGTCCGACCAGTATTATAAGTCTCTCTCTGTAGGTGTTACGTCGGAAGTTATCTTCTACAGACCGAAGTCTTTCAGAGCTCTTCTGTCCCTGCTTCTGCTTCTGTCTCTGCTCCTGTCTCCCTGGCTAGAGACACGGCGTCTTTTATACTTACGCGATACCGGAAGTAACGTGGCACGAGCCACTATACAACAGTCAGCCAATATATATATATATATATATATATATATGTTTTGAGATTACTACTTTTACACCATCTCGTTTTTCCTTGTTTTCATCACAGCACTGTGAGCCGATTGAATTTTCGACATCAAGAGCAAGTAGTACAAGATGGGAAATAAAAAAAAAATAGTTTCTTACGATATCGAGACTTGAATTACTCGCCGTCTTGTCGGTAGAACTAAAAATGATTGTATCCTCATCAGAAGGGTAAAACACCTCCCAAAAAGGGTTGTCCTAAGTATAACTATAAACTGCATCGGATGGTGAGACTCCAGTTCTAGAGATCTGGCTAGGGCGGAGTACCCCTTAATTTGTCTTTTTTCCAGGTCTGACCCAGTGTGGTTATACTTTTCAGGGTACAACATATGGGAAAACAACTGTTTTAAATCATTTCTTATTATAAATGAATGGAACATATAACTGTGTGCAAATAAATAACAATTATTAAATAGAAAATACTTAAGACTATATAATTATAAGTATTAGAGAAGAATACTGGAAACCATACAACTGTGAGCAAATTATCTCTACTTAAGATACTTACTTGAATCTATAATTGTTTACAAAGGATTATTATTAATTACTTGAAACCATTTAACTGTGTCCAAGCAAATGACTATTATCAAGAATAAATTTTCAATAAATAAAGAAAAAATTATTTGATGGATTCTAACTAAGCGTATAGAGAAAAAGCTAGCAAGTAATTACACAAGAATGCTATGAGGTATATTGAACAAATCTTGGAAGCAACATTCCACAAAACAGCAGCAGTACAGCCACCTAACCACCCCCATCGCTAAAACCATCCAATTTAGACAAACAAGACACTGTTGGAGGAGTAAAGACGAATTAATAAGTGACGTTCTCCTTCGGACCCTTTCACACGGACGAGCAGGTGTTGGACGACCAGCTAGAACCTATCTACAACAGCTCTGTATAGACACAGGGTATTGTCTAGAGGATCTGCTAAATACGATGGATGATAGAGACGAAGAGAGAGAGAGAGAGAGAGAGAGAGAGAGAGAGAGAGAGAGAGAGAATAGGAGAAATCCGTGCTAGCGGTACGACGTAATGATGATGATGATGTATGATTATTAGTATTAGATATGAATACTTGAAACCATAAAACTGTATGAAAATTATTTGCATTAGATCGGAATACTTGACATCATATAATTCTCAATAGCAGTCTACTCCTTTCCTAGACGTATGTTGACGTCGCTTTCAGTAGATGAGATATTGCTGTCAAGGTATGTGAACTGGTCTACTAATTTTAAAGGTTTGCCACTTAGAGTGGAAATGGCTCTTTGTTTAAAACATATAAACTCCGTTTTATTTGCGTTCACGTTGAGGCCAAGGCCTCCTGTTGCTTACTCCAGGATATTCAGCCGGGATTCGGCTTGGGTAAGTGCATCTGTGAGAAACGTTTGATCGTCAGTGTGATATGTGCTTGTCATAGTTTCTACGGGATATCGTCAGCTTCTTGTCTTTTTTTTTTAGTGTGAAACCATTTTCTTTTATTTGATCTATTGATTTTCCAAGTACGTAATCTAGTCAGATTATAAACATATATGATGTTAATGAATCACCTTGTTTGACTTCAGCGACAATATTGAAGATGGTGTCACCATCGGATGAGCGAACCATTGCTTTCGTGTTTTTGAAAAAGTACACGGGGATTTTTATACGGAAAGGTTATACCGCATTAGTATAGATTAGCTAACATGTCTGATCACGTGAAATTAAAGGGAAAAAGAAAAGGAAGCATTGTCTTCTGGTCACGCGTCCAAGTTATTAAGCAATACAATAGTGACGTCAACATCACATGGTTTCTCGGGAAATATGACGTCACAGAATAAAACATTTATTGTCTGTCTGGAGATTTTCTCGACTGGCTTCAGGCACAAGACTGGTTTTTAACAGTGGCAGGTTTTGTGTAATAAACAGTGTTTGTCATTGAGGACGTTGCCAGTCAAGGGAATCAGTAAGGTCTTTGTTGCAGGTCAGGTGGAAGACACAAGAAGAAGAAGAAGAAGAAGAAGAAGAAGAAGAAGAAGAAAATAACGACTCTTATTCCAAAACACCACAATAGATTTTAATTCAATTCTGTTTTTGCGAAATTTGTATAGCATTTGAGATCGTGAATATCTCAAGAGCAAACAGATCATTATTTACAGGCAATCAAATATTGACCAAACTCAAAACTATCCTTCTTTGCCAGCTAAACTTAGAATAACGTTTATTGTATCCCCTGCAGAGAGGCAATATCCTCACCCCAAAAAGGTGTCCTGTGTATGACACTAAACTGCATCTTATGGTGAGGTTTCAATCCTGGAGTTCTGTAGAGTGTGGAGTAGCCCTTCATTGCCATTACTTCCAGGTCCATTGAGTGGCGGTTCCTGTTAAGTTCCCATGTCTAACTCATATAGATCTGTTTGAACATTATCAGTATTTGATAGGAACACTTGAAACCATATAACCGTAAGCAAATCATTTGTATTAAGATTAGATACTTAAAGCTATAATTGTGTGCTTAGGATTATTACCATTAGTTACTTAAAACCATATAACTGCAAACAAATAATTATTATTAAATAGAAATAATTATTCAAAGCCTTATAATTATTAGTATTAAATTTGAATATTTGAAACCATACGACGGTGAGCAAATTATTTGGAGTAGACAGGAATACCAAATAACTGTGGGAAAAATCTCAAGAAAAAACGATACAAATGATGAAACTATAAATGTACTATAGACGTGATTCTTTGACATCTTGGTATAAAATAATCCAAGACGAGTTGACATGCCTTTAAAATCAATCAATCATCAACGATTACTGATAGAACACTTGATTTAAAAAAAATATGGTTACAGCATGAACAAAAGGTAGGCGTATAAATCGTTTATGTTTCTGTAATGTCTTACACCTCACCCAGTTAGGTTGCGTTAGTCTGCACATGTGAACTAGATAGATCCCGTAAAAGTATTTTTTGCGATTTAACATCCAGAAAACCTTCCTCTATTCAGGTAATTATGAGGTGTGCGGACCATAACGGTTATCGACACAGGAAATGGAAACGGTATCTGACAAAAAAAAAAATTGCATCTTATCTATAATTATGGTTTGGTTTCTTTGTTTAATGGCATATCAATCTTTGTAGGTTATTTAATGCCAAAGCCATTTTCCTAGAAGACCAGTAGTGGTACTATTTAACACATAGTTGGGAGGATAAGGGGGTTCATGCCCCCTGAAGGGTATTTGCCCGAAAGTGAACGTAATAGCACGACTGGGGTACGAACTCGCTTACTACGATTCCGCAGTCCATAGATTCAACCATTACTCCACGAGGACACCCCCTTATCTTTAATTAGTTTATTTACTGCTAAATAAAACAGTGAAAACAAGGTACTGATTCCTTAGTTTTTGCCAAGGGGTAGTCTAATCATTAAGACTTATTTTCCCTCTCAATTGTAATTTTCATTTTGTAGGCTTCATAAAACCAGAAAGCATTGGTTACAGGAAATTTCATAATCTTACAAATTATGGTGAAGAGCAACTTTAAACATTAATCTAATGTCAAAAATGAAATAATAAATTTTCTGTTTTGAAATTCGAGCAGCAGTTTACAACAGAAAGTTCTGCTATCCAAGTATTTTGAGAAAAAAGCCGCATAAGATTTGAAACACTACGTAGATGCTATTTCGTATACATAGAAACAAAATTGTCAAAAGATCCGTGTTTAATCAAGACCTCATAAATTTGGCCTTTGATTCTGATAGGAATTTTTTTGTGTTGTACACTGATAAATAAAATGAATGAAAATCTAGAAATAAAATGAACATCCCAAGGATCTATGACAAATTGGAGTGTTTGTACAGCGGAAAAGTAAAGGGTCTTACATTCATGATGCAGGTGTTTGTATTTACGAAGCAAATAATAGAGTACTTTTCTTTAAGTATTGTTTATTGTTGGTTGAAAGAGAAGAAAGAAGGTTTAACCTACAATAACAGACTTGCATACCAAGTTTGAGATATATTTATATGTGCACACACACACACACACACACACACACACACACACACACACACACACACACACACTCTCTCTCTCTCTCTCTCTCTCTCTCTCTCTCTCTCTTCCTCTTCCTCTTTTGTTCTTACGCACACACACATACAAACACTTACACAAAATCACACAGCCCAGTCGGCTGGAGTTGTAGAATGCATCGACTGCACGTTTACAGAGGGTTAAGACCCCACCAACGAGTGACCGGGATATAACACTAAACAATCTGATGGTGAAGCTACAGTAATGCTGGAGCTTTGGGAAATGCGGAGTACTCCCTCATTGCAATCGCTCCCAGGTCCACTATGGCCCGCGGTGGTAGCACCTGATAGGTCAAATAGAACTGTTTGACATTAAAACTGAGTGCAAACAAACGACTTTGGATAAATCGAATTGTTTATAATGGAACTGTTTGGTCATTTAAAAAAAGAGTAAACTTTTGACAGATGTTTAATTGAATTGTTAGTGATACATAGCAATACTTAGAATCATTTAACTTAGTTGACTTATGCTTAATTGAATTGTTAGAAATAGAACTGGAAAGTACTGTATGCGTTTCCCTTTTCTTCTACCAGGCCCTCAGGTATAGGTAAATGATAGGGCGTACTGGGATATGTAGACTTGGTAGAGCAGCCAGTCTACGAGAACGAAAACCTCTGAATTATAGCAGCATTGTTTGGAGAATCAATGGTCACACAGATGCAACATTCTTATCATCTTATCCAAATATATTTTTTTAAAAAGAGGTTTATGGTTCTTACTAGCTCACTTGGTGATTTTATGGAGGACCAAATGTTTCAGTATTGTTAAAAAGTGCACAATATCAATGAGAGAGCATTTACACACACACACACACACACACACACACACACACATATATATATATATATATATATATACGTGGTGCCTTCAATAAGTTTCCAGACTTTTTTTATACAGGCATTTTAAATTGTCGTAGACTCTTGAAAAATCACTATGTTATTGCTATACATCTTATGAGATGACTGACCAATTTTTATGATTTCACGTTAAATGAACTGCTACAGCAGCAACTGGAACACACCGTACAAGGGCCTGATTGTCACTGCTGGTGAATTTAAAAATGCAATCTGGACGTGAGAACACTTTAGAAGAACGATATGCAATAACATTCTGTTTTAAACTTGAAAAAAATGCCAGAGAAACGTATGGAATGCTTCATACTGCTTTTGGAGCATCTTGCATGAATCGAGCATCAGTTTTTGAGTGGTATAAGAGATTCAAGGAAGGCAGGAACTATGTGAGGGATGATGAGAGGTGTGGGAGAAGTAAGTCAATATAGCAGAGTTGATTGGCCAAAGAGTTAGGGTTAGGGTTAGGGTTACTATGTTGAGTTTTAAGGGAGTTCAGGAAGAGATTCCGTCAGAAGAGGCCTGCACTCTTCAAATCGGGTCAGTGGCATTTCCACCAGGACAATACATCAGTCCACAACTCCATCGTTGTCACAGACTATTTGACCAAGATGGGCATCAAGACAGTTCGTCACCCCCTTCCATGGGGCCTTCCAGAAGTTGTTGGAACGTTACAACAAGTGCATTGCAGCCGGAGGAGATTACTTCGAAGGGGACTAGAGTTTCATGTGTTTACTATCAATAAAAGTGCCTATACGAAAAAGTCTGGAAACTTATTTAATGATCCTCGTATATATATATATATATATATATATATATATATATATATATATATTACATGTTACAGTCATTGACCCTGGGTTTCATGCAATCAGTAATCGTCGGACAGATTGCTGACTGTATGAAACTCATGGTAACAGACTGTAAAATGTAACATATATGTATAAAGTCTAATGATTTGGTTTGGTTCAATTAGGTGATGTTGTATGTCCTATCAATCTTTTGGAATATATATAAAATCCTGTTCCCATACAAACATATATAAGTAAAAGTTGGCAACCGTATCGAGGCTGACTCGAGGGCTCCCTTTTCAATAGCTACTACAATGAGGTTTATGGGTGCGCTACTTTTTTTCTAGATTGCTCCACTTTATCCTTGATATGTACCTTATAATGCTGAGTGTTAAGCAAGGGGGTATCAAGTACTATTTTTTGAGTCTTTGGTATGACTCGGTCCGGGATTGAACTCCGGTCTCCCGGGCCATTGGCTAATACTCTACCCACTAGACCCATAACACATATATAATTCTATTTGATATTTATCTTTTATTTTCGCGCAGTTAAATGGTTTTAAGTATTGCTATTAAAAGCTAATAATTCAATTTAATATTAATCATTATTTTGTACACAGTCTAAATGGTTTCAAATATTGATATTCAATATTAGTAATTCCATTTAGCAAATATTTTTTATACGAATAATTTGCATACAGCTTTAGATTCAAATAACTAATAATAATAATCCTTAGTAATTGAACAATTTTATTTGACTCGTATGTGGGTCCCTAACGTGTACTGCCATTCCGGAGCAGAGTGGACCTGAGAGCAATGGCAATGAAGGAGTATTCCACTTTCTTCAAACTCCAGGAGTGGAATCTCAGCATCAGATATAGTTTAGTGTCATTCCTAGAACACTCAAAGTTTTGTTTTTCTCAGCGTAACTGACCCTCAATTACCGCCTTCTAGCATCCCCAAGATAAAATAGGGTCAGGTACTTGTTTACTACATGAGCAATTTGAAGAATAGGATCCAGACGATCATGTAGCGGCTAGGACTTGATATTACCAGGCAACTGATTGGATCGGTCTAATCCGACCGCCTGTCTAACCCAGTTAGAACCGAAGTGGAGTATTGCAGGTCACGTGACAACTTTGTTTGCAGAGTCACAGACAGCCCAACCACTAGGTTCCTGTCCTCAAGCATGACAAGTTTCACCCACAGCCACCAGGTGGCCTCGTGTTTTTTTTTAGGAAGGAGCGATCATACCCTCTGCAGAAGTGCAGTCAGCATATTCTATTGCCTCAGGTGACAAGCCGGAATATAAAATATATAATGGGAGAAACCCGGCGCATAGTGGCTAACATGCAGGGCTGCGATATTTTAGTATAGTGAGTTCGAACTTCGGTCGCGCCATCACTTTCACTTTCGGACTAATAGCTTTCAGAAAGGTATTAACCTCCTTATCCTCTTCCAGGTACCGATTAGATAGTATTATTATTGTCCGTCTACAAGGAAGGCTCTGGAATTAAAGAAGCCATGCGGGTTAATGTACCATTAAACAAAGAATGATATGTTGACATCATGTTCAGTATCTATGATAGAGCCGCTAACGGTTACCATCCAATGAAAATTGTTCACCATCTTAGGAAATAATCCGTGCAAAAATATTGTTGAAATAAATTTATAATGGATTACATGGGTTGAGTTTTACTTGATATATATATATATATATATATATATATATATATATATATATATAAAAAGTAAAACTCAACCCATGTAATCCATTATAAATTTATTCCAACAATCTTTCTGCACAGGTCATTTCCTTAGATGGTGAACAATTTTCATTGGATGGTAACCGTTATTCAGAAGAAAGAATTTTTTTATCATGATTTAGACATTTAAGGAATTATGCATCAATATTCATAAAAAAAACCCTCCTCCAAAACCTTTCTATAAAATAATCTAGTTTTTATCGCGTTTTTTATCCAGTGTTGTACCAGAAAAATTATTTCGATAAAAAATAGTTTACATTTTAAGTCGAAATTAATTTCCCATTTTTAAATCCAGTTCATATATATTTTTTATATATTAATAGCCATACATTTAGCACTCTGTCCGAATATATAAATGTTATCTATTCTGTATGGGTTGTCCTTTATAAGTCTATTCCTGGACTTAATTTATATGAATTATATATGGCTTAATGAGTAGTGTGTTTGCCAATGGTCCGGGAGACCGGGATTCAATCCCAGGTCGAGTCATACCAAAGATTTATAAAATGGTGTTTGATGCCGCCTTGCCTAACACTCAGAATTATAAGGTGGGGATCAAGGGTAAAGTAGAACAATCCAGGGAAAGGAGTAGCTTCCTCCCCTACACCTCAGTGTAGTAGCTATTGAAAAGGGAGCCTTCGGGTCACCCTCGACTAAGGTCGCCAACAATTTCCTATAAATATATATTTATATATATATATATATATAGAGAGAAAGAGCTAGAAAAGTTTACAATGTTAGGAAGAGATAAACCTTTGAGATTAGTTGGCTGATATGAACAAGTATCTGTACATATGAGGTAAATATTCATGTGTAGGAAGCTTAACAAAGAAACATATTTTGTAATTGGTATGGATTCACCATAACAAGTTACAGTATCCCTTTGTTTGAATGAATGAATGAATAAATGGAGAATGAAGACCTTTGAAAATATAAATAAACTGATTGATAAGCGAATTTTTAATAAATAGTATAGGGAAAAACGTTGTATACATGTTTTGATATAAGCTGTTGTTTCAGGCGTTTTATGGGGATTTTAGAACAAGCATATAAAGAGAAATAGAGCATGTATATTGAGTGTTTGTAAAGTCCTATATTTGTGATTTCAAATTTAGTAATTCACGTTGTACAAATAATAAAATCGTTTAGAAAAACCAAATGAAAGAGCTTAGTTGGCTGAAACCATAGAATATGCCTACTGCATCTCTACTGAGGGGTAAGACCTCTACCCCAGCGAGTCTCTAGGATGTGACTCTAACCTGAACCTGGTATTGAGGATTTTCAGCTTTGGGGAATGTAGAGCATCCCTTCATTGTCATTATTCCCAGGTCCACCATGAACTGGTGTGGTAGTACCTGCTAAGGTCCCATTTATGGGTCAAATAGAATTGTTTAACCACTTAATTGTGTGCAAACAAATGACTGATGATAAATTGGATTGTCAATGTTAAATGGTAGTAGTTGAAATCATTTAAGTATGTGCAAAGAAAAGAGCTCTGGTTCGTTTAAAATGATACCTGCAAACTATTTGTTTACAAATCATATATTTAATATATGTTTAAACAGGATTTGACCAACAAGCGTTGATATGCCATAAAAACTCTACTGACCAACGAACATAAAGATAGAGATCAATGTTGATACATTTCAAAAACCGCTGCAAGACTTTATGAAAACTCCTTTATATAGCAGAAGTCCTTGTGGTGTAATGGCTAAAGTGCTAGATTGCAATGTCGAAGTAAGTGAGTTCGAACCTCAGTTTCGCTGTTACGTGTCACTCTTGGGAAAAAAAACATGAACTTCCTTATTCCCCCAGCTATGGGTTAAATAGTATCACTATGCAAAGATGCCTTAAGCATTAAATTATCCACGAAAAGTAATATACCATTAAAAGAAAAAAACAACCTGAATCTATAAATGAATACATACTAAGTACGTATGTATTCATTATTACATTTAATTAAACACTAGAGATGTTTTAGTTTTTACGTTACTTTTCCTACTTCTGAGGACTGTGGTCACTATATGTCATAATAATGTAATAATTGTCGAAAAGTTTTGATTAATCATTGATAAATCTAACCATCCAACCTGATATATAGTTTCAAGTATTGCTGACACTTATAATTTTATTTTTTCACAGTTAAATGGTTTCAAGCATTGCTATCTAATACAAAGAATTCAGTTTATCATTAATCATTTGGTTGTTCACAGTTAAATGGTTTCCAGTACAGTAAATGATTAAACAGCATTATTTAATCCATAGTTGAACTCTAACAGGTACTACCAATCTGAGTTAGAGTGAATCTGAGAGTCATAGCAATAAAGTTGTACTCTACATTTCCTAAAGCTTCAGGACTCGAGTCACATCATTCGACGTTGCGAGGTTTCGTTTTGTAAAGGTCAAGTCGAGTAAGCCTCTGTTTTCGTGGATATATCAGTCATATCATGATAAGCTAATTCTAAAGATGGAGACTTTGTTTTAGAATCAGCAGTGAGCTAATATCTTAAGATAAACAATTAGGTAGATACCAATTGATATTTAGCAATGACGTGTCACTAAAGGGAGTGATGACGTGCGATTAAGAGATTAGGTAAGGAATAATTTTAAGAAGATATAGAGATTACAAGCGGAAACAGATTCCGCAGACCCCAGACCAGAGCAGACGAGTCCCAGGGGACAGAGAGCCTGAAAGAAGGCAGCCAGTAGTGGATGTCACGTTTGCACATCTGTCTATCTCATGGGTTGACGCATATTTCCCCTATCGCTCTCTTTTTGCTTACTGCTAGAATTTCTCCGAGCAATAAACTTTCGTATCCTGCAACCAACAGACAATGTTTTGTGTTCGTCACTTTTTATCCCGGTGAAGTTACCGGGGCGGGGACTGAAACCATAAGGAGTAACGCTACATTATATTCTATTTGGTGCCGTAGTGTTACAAGACGACCGAATGCGTCTTCCGATTCGTTGCTTTGACAATGCTTTCTGTCACGTTTTTAAAGATTCGCAGAACGGGGATTGATGCGACTTGGTCGGAGCGACTACTGACAACTCCGGAAGTTAATAGGAATGCGTTGTCGAGAACATAGGGAACTCCAAGAAGAATACAACTCTCGGGTAGATACAAGTTTTTTTATGTTACCACATTCGATAGAAAAAGAAAAAAAAATTCACACACTGGGAGAGAAAAGACATGGAGAGGAATTTGGTTGGCATTTTGTGTTTGGCTAATTTGCATGGGAATTTTCTGTGGCAAAAGTGCTGTCCAAAGAATTTTAAGGCTTGGAATTTTGTCATTTCTTTCATTAGGGTTTGATTCAAGAAGCAAAGTCTTATCGCGGCAAATTTCGGAGTCTCGTCTTTCCTTCTGGTGCTGTTTTTGCTCTAAATATGCGTGCTGCCCATATTCTATAGAAAAAAATTAGACTTAAGCGCTTCGGATTGGTCCGATAACCATGGATCATGTCACATCACATTCCATTGGCCAGCCAATGAGGTCCTAAATTTCATTCATAATAATTGAGGCGAGGGAGCAAAATATCCTTGAGCACTTTGTCGGTCGGCTTAGCCTCTTACCTTTCGGTTTTACCGGGTACGATTTTGCAGAGGTCAGGCGGTATTATTTGCCAACTGCTAAGAGTAGAACCTGGAGCTTTTTACTACTTTGATAAAATCATCAACTTAATAGCCCCTGTGACTCTTGTTTGTAAATTTAGTCAGAAAAATTAACCTTTATTCAACATATTGATTTTCCTATGTTTTTCATTTTAACAAAATTATTTCTTCTGACTTATATATATTGTGAGGATTAATAAAAAAAAATGAAAAATAAAATAAACATAAATAAAGAAATGTAGCAGTTCCTAGAAGCCTCTGACAGGAAGCAGAATCTGTGCATGCCTGAAAGACAAACTTCCATTTCAGCCGTACTGTTGACTGGATAAGCTTCTCCCTCTTAGCTGATGGCAGGTAGTGCACGTGTTCGCCAAGTCTCGGGCTTAGCAGAAGGACGTGTCTCCTGTTAGCGGCGGCCTCTATTGAAAACACTGCGTATACCATAATCTTCAAATTCATAAACCCACCGAAAATGATTCTAATATATTTTAACACCTTGTCTAGGAAACGCAATTACGTCATTTTGTCCTGGAAAAATTTACACGCTTTAGAATAGCCGTTCAACTCTAAAATAAAGTTGGAGTATTAAAGATATTCTTGATCTTTCCTTCCGGCTTCAATTCATAATGATGACTCTCGAACGTGAAACGGACAACTTCTGCGTGATACATAACATGCCAACGTAAAAAAACAACAGATTTCTTAGCCCCATAAAATAACAACGACATTTCTCACTGGTAATTTTAAACGCCATGATTGTAAAGGGGACAGTTAATGCTATGTGTTGTTTTTAATTGTTAGATGCATTCTATAGAATAGAATTCCATCTTTCGCTTGTAGTAGAACATCTTTAACTTAATTCTTAGAATCATTATTATTATTATTATTAGAGTTTTTCACATCAGCGTAAGCTGATGGTCTTTCACTGGAGATTGAGTGACAGCAAGTCTCCTCAAGTCTCCAGGACTCTTCTCAGTATTCTGGACGCTTTCAATAATGCTGTTGTTTGGATGGTCTCCACTCGGCCGCCGACTTCCAAATCTTCCAGGCCCTTTTACAATCCTTTAGTTACCGTGCCAAAAGCCCCAATCACAATTGGTATAATTGTCACCTTCATGTTCCATAGATTTTTCAATTCTCTAGCAAGGTCGAGGTATTGATATAGGTGGTGCCTTCAATAAGTTTCCAGACTTGTTTTGTACTGGTATTTAAAATTGTCGTAGACTCTTGAAAATTCACAATGTTATTGCTATACATCTTATGAGATGACTGACCAATTTTTATGATTTCAGCTTCAAATGAACAGCTACAGCAGCAACTGGAATACACCGTACTAAGGCCTGATTGTCACAGCTGGTGAATTTAAAAATGCAATCTGGACGTGAGAACACTTTAGAAGAACGATATGCAATAACATTCTGTTTTAAACTTGAAAAAAATGCTAGAAAAACGTATGGAATGCTTCATACTGCTTTTGGAGCATCTTGCATGAATCGAGCATCAGTTTTTGAGTGGCATAAGAGATTCAAGGAAGGCAGGAACTCTGTGAGGGATGATGAGTGGTGTGGGAGGAGTAAGTCAATACAGCAGAGTTGATTGGCCAAAGAGTTAGGGTTAGGGTTAGGGTTACTATGTTGAGTTTTAAGGGAGTTCAGGAAGAGATTCCGTCGGAAGAGGCCAGCTCTCTTCAAATCGGGTCAGTGGCATTTCCACCAGGACAATGCATCACCAAGAGGGGCATAAAGACAGTTCCTCACCCTCCATGTAGTCCAGACCTTGCTCCCTGTGATTTTTGGTTTTTCCCTAAGCTCAGAGGCTGTCGTTATGAGACAATTGATGAGATGAAAGAGGCTGTGACGAAGGTCATTGACACGCTCACACAAGAGGACTTCATTGAGGCCTTCCTTGGAACAGTACAACATGTGCATTGTTACCGGAGGAGATTACTTCGAAGGGGACTCGGGTTTCATGTGTGTACTATCAATGAAAGTGCCCATACGAAAAAAGTCTGGAAACTTTTTTAATGATCCTCGTATTACACATTCTATCTGAAGAAAGAGTTCTAATATACATATAGATATTTGGAGATTTAGTTAAAATGTTTAAATTTGATAAAAGATTTCTTAAAATAGAACCCCCCCCCAAAAAAAAGTTTACAGTTTTGAATTCTTTGCCTAATTCGGTGAAAGTTGGACTTAGTGTTCCTTAAAACGTATCTTTTTAATGAACCTATCAACTTGTTTTTTAATATATCTGTCATCTGTTACTGTGAGAGATTTAAAGTCTTTTAAAAAACATGAGATGATAAATCAATATCTTTTTAGGATATAAAACTAAACAAATTTCCTCACGTTCCTTTGTGTGTGTTAGTTGCCTATCATCTCAAACCAATATAAGTTGTCAAATTTACCCCTTGTCAAGTTATAAAAAACACCAAAAGAACAAATCTCATGTATTGTGTAAGTTAATTTTCTAGAATCTCAGTCACCCATCCACGATAATAAATCTTTGAAAGTAGCCGATGTAGATTTAACTAGCATTCTTATCAAGAATGTTTTAAATATGTATAAACGTTGATTATTTCTATTTTCTAACTTTTGATCTTGAAGTAAAAGCGACTGAAATATTAAAGTATATTCTACACTTCTATTAGGAGAAACATAGTCGGAGGCGAGGAACAAATTACCAAGTTTTAGGAAAATATTAGTCACGAAAATATTTCTGCGGCATGGAATACAAATGTAGTTTGCAGGCAATATGCGGTCAACAGACCACTTGTTTGAAAACATTGGCCGATTGTTATGAAAATAATCCCTAAAAAACCGTAGACATCTTTGGGGGATTAAACTCCAGCTTGTTTTTGTTGTTTTCACGACAGTTTGACCAGTACATTCTCCGTGCATCATCTGTAAGGAAAGGGACTTTAGTTCAGGTTTCTTTTATCGTTAAAAATAGTTTCAGATATTTTCACAGAACATTGTTTTTCGTTTTTATATTCTGTTAAATCGTGGAAATTTTTCTCTTCCTCCTGTCTATGAGACAGGGAGATGAGAAAAATTAAAGATGGTCAACAAACATCTAAGAAATATATAAACTACAAAAGTTATGATTTCTATAGCTTAGAATACGTTGTCTGTATCCCCTGTAGAGGAGTAAGTCCTTCCAAAACAAAGGGTGTCCAAGATGTGGCACTAACTGCATCAGAGGGTGAAGCTTGACCTCTGGAGATATGGTGAGTGTGGAGTATTCATTCATAGCCATTACTCCCAGTTCAAGTCAACAGTTATTATAAAAAAAAATAATTACATGAAATCATATGATTATGCATGAGTAAGTTGTATTAGAAAGGAATACGTGAAACCATTTAACTGTGTGTAAATCAATGGTTATTATTAAAAAGAAATAATTACTTGAAGCCACATGATTATGCATGAATTAATTGTATTAGATATGAATATTTGAAACCCTAAAACTGTGTACAAGCCAGTAATAATTATTGAAAAGAAATAATTACTTGAAGCCATACGTTTATGCATGGATTAATTGTATTAGGAATATTTGAAATCATATATCTGAGTTCAAATTATTTGTATTAGACAACTGAGCACCCCCCAAAAAACCCTCTTAAGAAATAACTAAACAAAAAATGTAGATATACTATGAACGCAGTTTCCTAACCTCAATGCATAAAATAACTCTAGACCTTACGAAATGCCGTTCCAATTAATCCTTCAATTAAAAATATATATTGATGTGATATAATGTTAATCGCTTTGTTTCTATCTAATTCTTGTGGTGTAATATCAAGACTGATACACGCTAAAGATGCAGTTTATCTTAACTGAATCATCGATATCATCAAAATAAAACTCTCAAATGGTGACGCTCTTACAAACTACCTCGAAAAATTCGTACGACAACCGCAAAAACAGTAGCAGCACCAGCACTAACAACAACAACAACAACAACAACAACAACAATAATAATAATAATAATAATAATAATAACAGCAACAACAAAAACAAACAGCAAAATACACCCCCCCGCTTTCCCAATCGCTTCTCACAGAAGTCATCACTGCAGTCGTGAACTCTACCACTTATCAAGCGTCTTCCTGTAACGCCACCGGCGACCAGCCTTACATCAAGGAGACGAATTACTGCCTGCTCTAGATTGACAAGTGTTCTCAACATAAACTCAAGAACCTTCCTTCATTCTGATGGTTCATGCGTGTGTGCGAACGCAGACCCCCAAAGGCAAAAGTCTTATTGACTAATTCAATAAACTGGCTTTTGTTTGATGTGAAATTTGAACAGTTTTCTTTTTGTATCTTGGTTTTGTTGTTTTACCTCTTGACAAACGTCCGGATGTTGACGGCCTAGGTTGGCGGCTGCGGGATGTGAGGGTTGAGGATCAGACGTGAGGGTGGAGATTAACGATTTAAGCTGTTTCTCTTCTTGTTGCTGGGGACAGTATTTATTTGGCTTATTTCTTCGGCCAAGTTTTTCATTGATCTTTCTTTTTTACCTTTTCTTTTTTGCATAAATCCTCCTGCATTTTTTTCTTTTTACCTGAAAGCATTTAAGTTAAAAAAGATCTAATCTAATTATCAAGTCTTCACTCTAGTTCAAAACAAAATTGGTGAGTGGGGAATCTCCGTGGCGTGAAAGCTAACCCCCATCTGAGTAATAGACCTCTACTAGTGGGTAGAGTGTTCGCCAATCGTCCGGAAGACCAGGGTTTAATCACAGGTCTCGTCATACCAAAGACTTTAAGAATGGTACTTGATACACCCTTGCTTAACACTCAGCAAAATTCGGTACGTATCAAGGGTAAACTGGTGCAATCCAAGGAAAGTAGTTGCACCCTTCTGCTCACCTTGGTGTAATAGCTATTGAAAAGAGAGCCTTCTGGTTGTCCTCAACTACTACTATAGTTAAATGAGTTTTTCATTATATATTCAAAGTAAAAATAAGTACTTTTTTTTCAAAATTTAAGTAATCATTGAATAAGCTAATCTTTGTCAAATATGATTTTTACCACGTCTATTTTATTTACGGACCGGCCCATTGGCGTAGTGAGTAGTGTGTCCGCTTAATGGTTCGGGAGACTGGAGTTCAATTCCTGGTCGAGTTATACCTAAAAGCTCAACAAATGGTACTTGATGCCATCTTGCTTAACACTTACCATTATAAGGTGTAGATTAAGGGTAAGTAGAGCAATCCAGGAAAAAGAGCAGTGTCCTCTCCTACCCTTCGGTATAGTAGCTATCGAAGTGGGAACCTTCAGGTTGCCCTCGACTACGGTCTCCGTCTTTCTCCCTTTTATTTCTAAAAGATCTTAATTACAAAATTAAATTTTTCTATTGACAAACAGCAATAAATTAATTTTGAATGACTAAAATTAACACGAATTATCAAATTCAGCATATAGTAAAGCCACGCTGAAGTAACCTGTTCCTGCTAGATCACCAAAGTCAAGTAACGATGAGCTTGCTCAATACCAGTTAATCCAGTCGGATGGGGCTGCAGAATACACTGACTGCATCTCTGCAGTGGAGTAAGACTCGCCCCAACGAGTTTCCTGGACATGATACTAAGCAATCAGACAGTGAGGTTCCAGTAATGCTGGAGCTTTGGGTAATGAGGACCACCCCTTCATTGCCATCGCTCCCAGGTCCACCGTGTCCCGGAGTGGTTGCACCTGATAGGGTCCTATCTATGAATCAAATAGAACTAAACTCCGTTCTTATGGTAAACTGAATTACTTGAAATAGAACTGTTTTGACACTGTGTGTAAACAAAATCTGTACGGATTCTAAATTGAATTGGTTGAATTAGAATTGTGCGGCTAAACTGAATCGCTTGAAATAGAAATTCTTTTGAAAATTAAACTATATATTCATGCTAGACCGAATTCTTTGAAATAGAACTGTTTATTTTTATAAAAACAGATTTAGCATTAAATAACCTACAAAGGTTGATATGCCATAAACGCAACCTACTAACAACAAACCAACCAACCAAATCAATACCAATATGCGTAGCCACTTAAACATTTATACCTACTATAAGAGACCAGAGACTTGTGTGTGCTGTATCTTATAAAAACTTAGTAAATAACGACAAAATAAAATATAAAGTAAATTATTTTTAAGGCAAGCATTACAATATTTATTTGCAATCAAACGGTTGGGTGAGGGAGTCCCGTAGCGCAGTGGCTAACCTGCAGAACTGCGACATCTTAGTAAAAGAGTTCGAACTCTGTTTGTGCTACTGCATTCACTTTCGGACTTATACCCTCGATAAAGGTATAAGCCTACCGCAATGGGCGATGCTTTTTTACAAGGATGGCTTTACGCATTAAATAACCTAAAAAGGTTGTTATGTCATTAAACAAAGAAACAAAACCAGCAATTAAACCTTCAAATATATTTAACTCACTGCAAAGAAGATTTAAAATTTCTTTTCGAAATGTCTCTGATAATTTTTTTTTACTTAATAACATTAAAACAACGATTCCTTCTCGTACAAAGTAATTTTTCATTTTTGGCATTTGATTAGGACAAATTTTGGGTTTTGCATGAAAAATGAAGAATCCATCTTACGGGATGGGGCTGTAGAATACGCTGATCGTACCTCTGCAGAGGAGTAAGAGATCCCCTCACCCAACGTGTGTCCTGATATGACACTAAACTGTATCTGATGGTGAGTCTCCAGTCCTGGAATTTTGAGGTATAAGAAGTACCCTTTTACTGCCATTACCCCCAGGTTCAATCTAATCTGGGCTGGCAGTACTTGTTAGGATCCCAATCTATGGATAGAATAGAATTGTTGATTCATTTACTAAGGATTATTATTATTAGTTATTTGAAACCATACAGCGGTGTACAAATTATCTATATTACATATTACATAGGAATACATGATACATCGAATTACTTTTGTTAAAATTAATACTCAAAACTATTTTACTGTTCGGAAACAAAATGTTTTATATTAAATAGAATATTTCTGTTATATTGGAATACTTGAAGACATTTAACTTTGTGCAAACAAATGATTGATATTGAATAGTATTATTAGTGTTAGATAGGAATACTAAAAACCATTTAACTGTGTGCAAACAAATAAACTCGAAACGCTCGTTTAGAAATAATGTTAACAACAAACTATTCTATCACAAATCATTATATATATTTTATTCAAAGAAAACTAACAATCAGTCACATTAAGATAATAAATTTATTTCCATTCTTTTAAAACGCATTGATCAATGCTCTAAAAATTACCTGGACTTCAGATCAAACAAGAAAACTGATGAAAATAATTCTTTCACATTTACAACCAGACTTTAAAAAACCTAAAGAAACACTTATTTCACCCACATAAACCTAACCCTTCCAAATCAAGTAGAAAAAAGTATCAACTTATTTTGGCATGTAAAGAACCTCCGGTTTCATCATACTTCAAATTTAACAGAGGAAAAATTTACAGCTACAAAAACACATTTCTAATTATCCAAAGTATTATATCATCATCATCATCATCATGTCGTGCCATCAGCACGGATATCCCTGACCCTCTATCGCCACCCCTCCCTATCGTTCATCGCTTTCGGCAGGTCCTCAGGGCTACACCCCGTATCCTCACAAAGCTGCTGTAAGTAGGTTCAAGCTGGTCGCCTGACTTTTGCTCGAACATGTGTAGGGGTCCATAGGAGTACATCACTAATGAGCTCGTCCCTACTTCTCCAGCAGTGCCCCGCATGTCTGGTTCGTCTAATTTGGATAGTTTTCGTGATGGGTGGTAGGTGGCCGTACAGCTGCTACTTTGTGGGGTGCTGCCTCCAGGGTCTGTTCAATATTGCTCGCAACATTCTTGTGTAGTTGATGTCAAGCCTTTTCCCCAGTCTTTTGGTTAGCGTCCATGTAGTGCATCCGTATAGCAGTATCGACACGATCGCTGCTTGGAAGAAACTGTGTTTCATTTTATCGGTCAGGTCTGACTTCCATATGACCGATAGCTTATCGATAGCTGTCCATGTCTTTGTTAGTCGCGTGTCGATTTCTGTCTCGGTCGATGAGACACTGCTTCCTACGTTGGTGAACTTGTCTACTCGACTCAGTACTTACAAAAATTTAAAAAGTATTATATAAAACATTATTTTTCAGACATATCTTATTTTAGTACATCAAATTTTAATCATTAAAATGATATATATATATATATATATATATATATATATATATATATATATATATATATATATATATATATATATATAAACAAGATTTGGTAAAAAGTCAATCCCCAAGGGTTGATCGGCTATAAAATACTAACCAAACTTGAACAAGAACATAACGTGATTTGTTTTCTACCCTACAAAGCAAGTGACACTGGTGCTTTTATAGGTATAATAGGTATAATGTATCGTTGATGGAAACAAGTGCAAACTAACCTTGACTAAGTCAAACAAGATTCATTTAAGTACCCTTGAAAAGTCCGAAAAGGTGAGAGATGTCGCAGAGGCTTTTCAAACTAGATTTGGTTTGTTTTACATCATATTAAACACTTATAGTTTATTTATTGCCAAAATTTAATCATTAGTAAATTTTTGGTCGTAATCATACTTATCTATATTTTCATCTTTTTATTACAATGGTCGTTTTTTTTTGACAATAACAATTCAAATATATTTTCTCAACTTGATACTAATAATTAATTTTTTTTTAACTTGACAATAATAATAAAAATATATATTTTTAACTTGACTATTGTTATTAAAATATTTTTAACTTGACTATTATAATTAAAAAATATATCTTTTAACTTGACAATTATAATAAGAATATATTTTGTAACTCGATAATTATAATTAAAATATATATTTCTTAACTTGACTGTTATGATTAAAATATGCTTTTAAAACTTGACAATAATATCTAAAATATATTTTTTCACTTGACAATGATAATTAGAATATATCTTTTTAACTTGACAATAATAATTAAAATATATTTTTTAACTTGACAATAATAATTGAAATATATTTTTTAACTTGACGATTATAATTAAAATGTATTTCTTTAACTTGACTATAATAATTCGAATATATCTTTTAACTTGACAATAATATTAAAAAAATATCTTTTTATTTGACAATAAACATTTGAAGGTATAGTTTTAGGGTTTGATTTGGTTTCTTTGTTTAATGGCATATCAACCTTCGTAGATTATTTAATGCCAAAGCCATCTTTGTAGAAGGACGTTAATGCTATATAGCAGGTAATGTACCACTACCGTTCTTCGTACCTTTTCCAAGGGTATTAAACCGAAAGTGAACGTATTAGTGTGACAAGAGTTCGAACTCGCTTACTACGATTTCGCAGTCAAGCATGTAAGCCACAACGCAACGAAAACCATCACCAGTTATATGGTAACAAATATTTCTATCTAACATAAATGATTTATATGTAATTATATACTCTAATACTATCTAGTAATAATGATTTGCTTCCACTCAATCATATGATATCAAGTATTCCAATCTGATTCTAATAATTGCATGGTTTCAAATATCTAAAATTAACCCTTGGTA
Organism: Sepioteuthis lessoniana; assembly: GCA_963585895.1. Taxonomy (NCBI): domain Eukaryota; kingdom Metazoa; phylum Mollusca; class Cephalopoda; order Myopsida; family Loliginidae; genus Sepioteuthis; species Sepioteuthis lessoniana. The sequence goes on along the minus strand of OY757929.1, from coordinate 58,689,968 downwards.
GACAATTTCAGCTTCAATCAACTATTCTTTATTTAAATTATTTACAGGTATATGGTCCCAATTTTTCCGCTTATATACGAATTATTTTGTATTTATATTATTTGACCTATAGATGAGACCCTAACACTAATAATTATATGGTTCCAAGTAATTATTTCTATTTGATAACAGTAATTTGTTTACACATTGTTCTATGAGTTCGTGTAACAACTATTAATAATAAAGAATTATAGCTTTTTAGCAAGTATTCTAAATGGTTGATAGTTATATGGTATTAAGGTTTGGTTTGGTTTGGTTTGGTTTCTTTGTTTAATGGTATATCAACCTTCGTGGAGCCCTAGTGTCACAACAGGACGCTCGTCTTACCCCTCTGCAAAGGTGCTGTTTGTATATTCTTTAACCCAGATAACTTGGCTGTACCATTCCAGAGACTTGGGAGTAATAGTAATGAAGAGATACTCCTCATTTGCCCAGATCTCCAGGTGTGAAGCCTCAGCACCGGCTGCAATTTATAGTCCTATCCAGAACCCCCACGCCGAAGTAATAATTAAACTAAAACAAACAAACAAAAACAAAATATCCCCCAGATACCCACTCTTTCAAATAATAAATGAAAAAAAAAAGCCAGTATTACAGAACAATTAGTGAAATTTGCTAATTTTACGATTTAATTCAATTTCGTCATTTTAAAAGAGATTTTCAATCATATGCTATTTAAAAAAACTTTTACTCGAATACCGAACGAGCATAACAATTTCGATAAAACTTGTGTGGTGAAGTTACCCATTGTTGTCTCCCCTTGGATCAGTCGCAAATATATTTAATGATAGTTCCACCTTAACTGATCACAGTTGTCTTATATTTCAATAAAGTATCAAGTCAAGCTATTAACTCTTTTATTACAACTTGAATCCAAAAATAAAAATTCTCTATTGTCTTAAACTAATCTTGTCTGCTGACAAGAGTATGTTGAAAAGTTCTCAGTCAGGCCAAGAAAGGAATTAACTAAAGCCGTCAAACATACATGCTTTTCCGTGAAAATTGTCTTATTGTTAAAATACTAAAGTTGGTTGCGCGATATTCTTATTACAATTGCGTGGGTGGTTGTAGCTGTTTGCCATTTTATTTCTTTTTAACATTGTAGTAGTGTATATAAAAAAGAAGGGTTGAGTAGGGAAAGAAAATAAAGAAAAATAACGTTATATCTTCTCTTTCTCTCTTTCTCCTATCACTCCCTCTTCCACCTTTTTCCCATTTATTTAGTTATTCATTTATGTATTATTTTTTATTCTTCAATATTATGTTGTTTTTTTTTTTAAATTTCCTGTGATTTAGGCAAATTAGTCTTGGAGTAAAAGGCACTGCAAGAATTTGTTCCGTTATCGGTATTTCTATTCGAATTCTGTCTTTCTGTTCAATAATTAACTGGCATCCGAGTATTCTAAAATACATAATTTCTCTTGAAGTAGAATTTGCATCGTTTTTCACCCCCTTTATATATATATATATACTCATCATCTCTGCCACTGGTAGCAGGTGGCATAACGTCAATTTTTAAGCGAAATACAGTTGGTTGGAATTTAGTTGCCTTATCAAGGCTAAAGAATCCTGTCTGCCAAACTATAAACATAAAGCTGTGTGTGTGCGTTGGGGCGAACGGATAGATTAATGCTTTTCCCAAGGGCATTAGCGCAAAATGAAATGCAAACGACTTCGTTCAGGATTTGAACACGAACCGCCGAATCCATTTTCTGTGACGATAACCGTTATGTAAGAAGAGTTTCTCGTTGCGTTAGTGGGAAATACGCAACTACCTTAGGTAGCATGTAGGATCAAAGAGACATTGCTTTATCAGCTTTGAAGTTTTTACATTCTACACGTTCGGACTATCACACTCTTAGGTCTTTATCAAGTGTCTAGCATTTGGACACTTTTAGTGAATAACAAACAGGACTGTTTAATTCTAGAGTGCATATTGTTCTTATCAATTCCTTTTTTTGTACTGACAGATTCTCAGTAAGTTACCATTATGGGGAAACCCCGCTGAGGGTACAATGATCAAAAAATTACAATGAAAATAACTTAGATACAAATCTGAACATTATCAAAAACTATAAGAAATATTCAGAAACTCAGATTAAAAATTTACTTGGTGTCACATTCTGTCCGTAGTATTTGGGTTTGGTATAAAAAGCATTATAGAAAGATTGAAGCAAAGCAATTTTCTAATCCATTCTTTTCCTCCAATTTGTCTTCTGACAGTAATTGTGGCTTAGTCCTTACCTGGACGATACCCATTCAGGGTTTACATGACTACATAACATTTGTATATTTTCCCTTTTTTTGTAGAGGAGTTATATTGTGAGTTGTATTACCACGACCAGAAAATCCGGCGAACACTTACGCATGACATACGGAAACACCGGACGGCTGTTTCGACCTTATTAGGTCTCATCAGCAGTGTATATCGTGATCTTCACCACTGAAGATCGAACCAGCGACCACAGATTGCAGAGCCGATTGCAGAGTAAAGGAATTATATTGTGAATTCACAATATAATTCCTCTACTAAAAAACGAAAAAGAAAAATATACATGTACATACTTGCCCTTGAGATCATAATAATTACGTAGATGCGTATTTCTAATCCTCTTGGGAAGACGTGGCCCTGGAGGTGACCGTGTTCTCTGTAAAGAATACGGATGTAACTTACAAGACACATTCAGGTTAATTAGCCGCGCAATTACTATGGTTAGTTAATTTGGCGTCCCGTCTGTGCGATATGATCTGTTGGCTCAGTTGTAGAGTTTTAGCTCTGCAAACTGTAGTCGCTGGTTCGATCTCCAGTGATGGAGATCATGGTATAGACTGCGGATGAGACATAATAAGGTCGAAACAGCTGTCCAGTATTTCCGTTTGTCGGGTTTTCGCCGGGTTTTCTGGTAATTCAATTCACTATATGACATTTCTATTTTGATTTCTATGATAGATTATCTAGCACTCAGCTCCTCACTCGTTTTCTTGTCACCGCTTCTCGTCCGCCATTCTTGTTCTTGTCGGTTACCTCGTGTTGTTCATTGTTGCAACCCTAACATTCTTCGTTCTTTATCGCTAAAACAACAGACAACTAGGACACAAATTGTATGTGTGCACATCTAATTTTATTTTATCGAAGAAAACCATTCATTACCCATTACTGTCAATGGGGAACAGGTGAGAACAGAGGGAACAACCAACCGTTCAATTCGACCTCCTCTCACCAACTGACTACATCTTTCTAACTTCTGATCTTTACTCGTATTCAATGAAAACCGAGCTTTCATTTAATCTCGAGGTTACGATACATCACTCAAATCAAGCGGTCTTTTCCACAAAGTGTGATATTCTAATGATTAAGACTTATTCATACTAATATTGTTGTATAGTCATGACCAAACACATAATACATATACATCTACATATGCATGCAGATCTGTATGCAGAGCATAACGACGACACAATAAAGACGAGCGACACAGTCTTAGAAAAATATACCTCTCACTTTATTTGAAAGGGTTGTGTGTGAGAGGGAGTTGGAGACCGAACAGAACAGCAACATATTGACCCCCACTCTCTTGGCCATAACCACGTTTTTTTCTGTTCTCCTGGGCTGCTCAACCGGGGGCCTGGGGGCCCACTCTGCTGGGTGCTGGCTTTCTCTACCACATCTTGTCACCAACGGGTCTGGTCTCCAAACTAACTGACTTCCTGTCTTCTCGAGTTATATAATAGGTCAACGCCTCCTTCTTCTTGTGGGCGTCACAATTGCAATCATTGAACCCATCCACGGTCAAGGCTATAATATCCTGATTATTCCTCGACCGGATGCAACTGTTATTTACATAGGTGCATTTTCTATTTTGACAGCTCGGCCGGGTTGTAGGTCAATATACAACAATATGCACTTCATGTCTATCACAGATTTCGCCACACAATTATGTAACATTATAAATCAGGATTTTTAAAACCCTATGTGAAATACCTCGTTGATAAAGAAAATGCAAGACTCCAGCGATCGATGTTTGAGTTCAAGCCAAGATTCGAAAGTTCATTTTCAAGGAACGCCACGCTAACCTGAGAGATGGACACAAAATCTTTATGCACCATTACTAAGCTAAGGTATAGAGTTATTTTTTTTTTGCATTGATGTGTAATCAAATATTTTTGTTACCGATTAGTTACTTAATAAGAACCTCATATTTCTCAGGTTCTGATATGACGTTATAACCATAGAACGAAACTGACAAGTTCTAGGGGGTTGAGGGTTACCATAGCGATAAAAACACCTGTTAAAGGAGATGCCCAGTAGAGGGGTTGAGGTCAAGTAAGGGACCGTGCGTGCTTCAAGTAGAGCCGACAAAATCAAAGTAGTAATAAAGTCTTCATTATAAGCACACGATTTTCGGTCGGGAGCACGCACGTGTCCATTAAATTTACATACAGAGAAAGACAGAACCTCCTCTCTCTCTCTTTCACTCTCTGTATATATATATATATATATATATATATATATATATATATATATATCCCATAGCCTAGTCGAGTACAATACCTGTTCCTTCATAGCATTTCTCGGGACAGTGAGCTTATTTGGAGGGGACCCAGTTTTTATCCCATTTTGTACAGGTTACATGGTACAAGAAGCAGACCTAATCTACTGAGAATGGTAGATTCAGATTATTCCAAATGCATTCCTGCAAATGGAACACAAACTACCACCGATGGAATTTGAACCTGATTCATTTCATTTTTCTAGCTTTTAACTCACTGAGTCTGACTTCCTTCCTTCCACTCTGCAAAAGAGTAAGACACCTCTCTGAAAAGCCATGTTTTGAATATGACTCTAAACTTTATCTGATGGTGAGGTTACGGTTCTGGAGCTCAGTAAAATGTAGAGTAGCTCTTTATTGTCAGACTGTTGGGGTTCTATCTATTGGTCAAACATATCTGTTTGAAAATTATTTGTTTTAGATAGGAATACTCATTTCATCATCATCGGTGGGGGGGGTCCTCGTGGAGTAATGGTTAAAGCGATGGACTGCAGAATCGTAGAAAGCGAGTACGAATTCCAATTGTGCTATTACGTTCACAAATACCCTCTGGAAAGGTGTGAACCCACTTATCCTCCCAGCTATGGGTTAAATAGTGCCATAACTATTCTTCTAAAAGGATGGCTTTGGCATTAAATAACTTACAAAGGTTGATGTACCATTAAAAAAAGTAACCAAACCATCATATCATTATCATCATAAAGTCACGTTGACAGCACAGAGTTCTCTGACTCTCTCTCACCATCCATCCCTATCATCCATCGCTCTTGGCAGTTCTCCTAGACTGCATTCCATGTCCGTACAGTCTTTGCTCGTCGGCCATCACTAATGTGTCCATAAGAGAACATCGTTTATGAGTTCGTCCTTACTTCTTCAGCAGTGCTTCGCATGTTTTGTACGTTTTATTGAATGGTTTCTAAGATGGAACGTAGATGGCTGTACTGTTGCTGTTTTGTGGGATGTTGCTTCTTGGATGTATTCAAAACAGCATGCAATATTCTTGTGTATCTCCGTCAAGTTTTTTCTCTATATTTTTTGTTAGCATCCATGTGGTGCATTCATATAGTAGTATGGATGTAGCTACAACCTGGAAGAAATCTCGTTTTATTTTATCGGATAGAGCCATATGATCAATAACCTGTTCATAGCATTTCATGCCTTCGCAAGGCATATGTTGACATTGCTTTCAGTAGATGTGATGTTGCTGCCAAGGTATGTGAACTGGTTTAATAATTTAAGAGGCTTTCCATTTCGAGGGGAGATGGTTCCTTTTTTTTTTAAACACATGAACTCTGTTTAATTTGTGTTGATGTAGAGGCCAATGCCTCCTACTGGTTGTTCTTGGCTATATTGAGAGATTAAGCCTGGGCTGGTGTATTTGTAAAAAGAACGTCTGCGCAGTCTGCGTTATATATATATATATATATATATATATATATATATATATATATATATATATATATATATATATTAGAAAATAAAGCATTAAAACGAATTGAAAAGTATTAATTTTAATAAAAGTAAAAAAAGGAAAATTTTGATGAACTCAAAAATTTTGAACACAAACCCAATCTAAAGGAACACCATTAATTTCCAATGCGTGTGCAGACTATTTATAATTCAAACAATAACGGTGTTTACTTAACTTAACTTAACTTAGTCTGGCAAAAGGCCATCTATGTAAGGCAGTTAATCTTATTAGAACAAAGCAAAACAGAAACGATCTGTGAGGTTAAGTTGCTAACTATTGTTTAATGGTGAGGATATCAAAAACTAGAATAAATATTTTGGTTTTGGTTTTTTGTTTGATGGCATATCAACCATCGAAGGTTATTCAATGCCAAAGCCATCCCTGTAGAAGAACCGTAGTGGTACTGTTTAAGCCATTGCTATTGGAGGAGATAAGGGTGTTCATATCTTTTTTAAGAGTTCGTTCGAAAATGAATGTAATAGCGCGACTGGATTTCGAACTCGCTGACTACGAAGTCACAATCCAGCACGTTAGCAATTCCCGCGTAATTTATATTTAGAAACTTAAATTAGCATTTTCAACAAGGAAAATTCATTTCATTTTATTAAAGTTTTTTTTACGAAGATATTTCTAATACGGCAGAGTATTTCCTCTGTACGACATTTCTGAAGGCAATGGTGTTTATTGACCTGACATATCATTAGAAATGGCTGGATACATTTTTTAAGGGTATTAATGCGAAATAAATTAGAACTGCTCCAGTCAGACTTTGAACTCATTTCATCGATTTTATTCACTGAGTCGTTAGGCTACATACAGTTCTGGGTGTATTTATTTTTATTTATAAAATTTACAAAATAATTTTTGTCATCATGCGCTTTGAATTATATAAACAGAAGATTCGGTAATATTTTTACTATTCTGTGATATTGTGTGGTGTCTTGCATCTGCACCGAAATAGACAGGGTAGATGCAGAAGTAAACGCCAGTAAATAACATCTGCAACATCACGTATTTAATGAAAATTATTTGCAAAAGCAAATAAAAAGCTTCAATATATATATATATATATATATATATATATATATATATATATATATATATATACGGCAATTACACAAGAATGCTGCGAGCAATATTGAACAATTCCTGGTGGCAACACCCCACAAGGCACCAGCTATACGGCCAGCTGCCTCCCATCACGAAAACTATCCAAGTTAGATGAACCAGACATGCAGGGCACTGCTGGAGAAGCAAGGACGAGGTCATAAGTGATGTACTCCTATGGACCCCCACATATGGCCGGGCAAAAGCAGGACGACCAGCTCAAACATACATTCAGTAGCTATGTGAGGATACGGGATGTTGCCCTGAAGACCTACCAGAGGCGATGAACGATAGGGAGAGGTGATGAGAGAGGGTCAGGGATATCCGTGCCTGCGACACGATATATATATATATATAATTTCAAGAAAAAAACAATGTTCGGTCATATTCGGAGAATAAATTTATTTCCATCCTGTTAAGAGCATTGATATTAATCAAAGACTCAAAAAAAATTTTTAACAGGACTTCATCAGATCCCACAAGAAAATAAAAAAAATAAAAAAATAAAAAGATAAAAAAATAAATAAATAAAAATTTGAAAAAATAAAAAATAAGTTAAAAGAATATATATTACTGACTCTTAAATGTATCCATCCCTGTTATTTCTGGCTTAATCGGCTGGGGTTGTAGAATACACTGACCGAATCTCTGCAGAGAGGTAAGACTCCTCCAAAGAGTCTCCTACTATGACACTAAACAATCTGATGGTGAGACTTCAGTAATGCTGGAGCTTTGGGGAATGCGGAGTATCCTTTTATTGCCATAGCTCCCGGGTCCACTCTGGCCTGGAGTGGTAGCATCTGATTCGGTCCTATTTATAGGTTTAGTAGAACTAAATAGTGTACTTATGCTAAACTGAATTGTTTGAATTAGAACTGTTTTTACATTTAACAGTGTATAAACAAAAACTGTTCTTATGCTAAACTGAATGGTTTGAAATAAACTTTTTATATGTATAAAAATGGATTTGGCATTAAATAAATGGCTTGATGTCTTATAAATCTAGTTTATATTAATATTTAATCTATTTCTTAAGCTTTCCCCATATAAGTCAAGCTCTATTTTTATAGTGCAGATTTCAAAAGATTGATGAAAATGTCCTTAAAAAATAACCCAGTAAAAAAACAACATATGATAACGAGATCTTTTTAGAGTAATGCATTTAAAACGGTCTACCATAAAATTTTCGATCCAATGAGCAAATTAATGTTAATTTTTCGGGATCACCATTCACGTTAAACATTATTTTTTCAACTTCTTAACTTCTCTCTATAACGTAAATAACTTTGTAAATTGAAGCATCAGTATCATGATGAACCGTTTTTACGGCGCGAACTCAAGAAGTTTACAATTCGTCTAGTAATTAGACTATTTTAGTTACAAACAAGGAAAGTTTATTTTTTCAGGTTTTATCTAAGACCCCTAAATGCACTGACTGGGAATAGGGCTAAATTTGTTGGTAGGGCTTAGAATATGCTGACTGTGTCTCTTGTAGAGGGGGTAAGAACGCCCCCAAAAGGGGTGTCCTGGGTTTGAAACTAAAATGAATCTGATAATGAGGCTCCTGCTTGGAGGACCAGGGGAACGTAGGGTATCACTTTATCGCAATTACTCCCAGGTCCATTCAGATACGGAGTGATAGCAACTGTATTGAAAATAGAATGACCTACAAACTGTTCACTTACAAATCGTATATGTATAGCAATTCAACGGTGTCCAAACAAATGACTAACAAATTGTTAGTGTTCCATAGCAATACTTGAAACCATTACGAATGAGCTCTGGCTCGTTTAAAAATGTTATCAACAGAATATGCACTAACAAATCTATCTATATATATATATATGTGTGTGTGTGTGTGGGGGGGTTAGCATTAACCTACAAAGGTTGATATGCCCTAACAAATCTATATATATATATATATATGTGTGTGTGTGTGGGGGGGGGGTTTAGCATTAACCTACAAAGGTTGATATGCCCTAAAACCCAGCCAACCATACTAGGAGTGGTAGTACCTGTTAGGGTCCCATCTATAGGTCAAATATATCTGGAAATTATTTCTATACGATAGGACTGTACGCAAAAAAAAAAAAAAAAAAATGCCCAAGAAACAGCTTCACTAAAATACAAGCATGTGCAGTAAATCAATCAATCATTTACATCATAGAATTTCCAGGAATTACTATAAATATCTGATTGATTAATTAGTATGAAAATTTGCCTTAAACTTTCCCCCTTAGGGAGTGTTCTGATATGACGCTAAACTGTATCCGATGGTGAGAATCCAGATCTGAAGTTTAGGAGAGTGTGGAGAACCCTTTCATTTACATTACTCCCGGTCCACGCCTGTTAGGGTCCCATCTATCGGTCAACAAGATCTGTATAAAGATATTCTCATTCGATATGAATACTTGATTCCATATAACTTTAAAATGGGTGAGTCACCGTGGCGAGGTGGCTAACATGCTGGACATCGACATCGTAGAAAGTGAGTTCAAACTCTAATCACGCCTATTACATTCACTTTCTAACTAATACCCTTAGGACAGGTACGAACCTCTCCCATCTATAGGTTCGATAGTACTGCTACTACAAGGATGGATTCGAAATTAAATAACCCACTGTTAGGGAACAGACCTAACGAAAAAATATCTACGGAATGTAGGGTACCCCTTTATTTCAATTACTCCCAGGTCCACCCAGATTCAGAGTGATAGTACCTGTTATGAAAATAGAGTTACCTACAAACTGTTCAGTAACAAATCGCTTATGTATAGCTATTTAACTATGAGCAAACAAATGACTGATGTTAAATCAAATTGTTAGTGTTATATAGCAATACTTAAAACCGTTCAACTGTGAGCAAAATTATGCCCACTGAACGATAGAAAGAGAGTTGCCTCCCGAGGACAGTACATTGTGAGATTATAGGAACAGGATTAAGATTTAGATTTAGATAGGGAGAATTGAAACCATACGACTATGTGCAAATTATTTGTATTAAATAGAAATACTTGATATCATATAAATGTGTGCAAAAAAAGGCCCCATTTATATGTCAAATCGATCTTTTTAAAGATTATTCGTATTCGATCAGACCGTATATAAAAAAAAAACTAAAAGAAAAACTTTTGGAAAAACAGCACTAAAAAACTATAAACGCAATTCCCAAACCTCTGGGCTTATATTAACTCTTAACAGGTTAACATGCTGTTAAAATCGATAAGTTCATCAGCAATCAAAAGATTAAGGCTTTATTTTCAAAGAATGACGCTGAGAATATTTTTTTCTTTTTAATTCTAATAGAAAATAACGGAACTTTTTTTTTAATTTGAAAACAAATTTTCTGACTTTTTTCTTCCTTGTTTAAATTAATCAGTATCAAGCCGGGTGTTTTGGTTTGGTTTCTTCGTTTAATGACATATCAACCTTCGTGGGTTATTTAATGCTAAAGCCATCATTGATTGTAGAACACTGGTAGCATAATTGGAGAGATAAGGGCGTTCATAACTTTCCCAAGGGTATTAGTTTGAAAGTGAACGTTATTAGAACTTGAAGTTCGAACTTGCTTACTACAACGATGTCGCAGTCGAAAACGTTAGCCACTATGCCACGGAAACTATCCCGGTTTAAGCTGAGCCGAGATGTATGATATAAGAACTCATGGCAAAAACATATTTGATTCGTCTGTGTTACAAAAGCATAGACGGTGTCTGTACCTTTTGTATTTTAATTGATCCCAGTACAGTGACTCTAGAATGATGACGGTATGTGACTCCTTTTTTGCATCGCCAACCCTCGGCCACTCTGTCTTAACAGCGGACACCTGGTTGTCGTCATCTTCGTTCTTGTCATCCATTAAAAACAAAAAAATAAAAACAAAAATAAGAATAGTAACCAAAAAAACAAAATAAAAACAAAACAAAACAAAAAAACAAACAAACAACAAACAAACAGAAATAACAAACTATTCTTGTAAAGCCCTTCTTAGGTTGGACTGCAGGTGGCTTAAGCGATCGTTGTGACAAGACGACATCTTGTTACGTTTTTACAATTTTTAAAAACCTTTTTTTTGTGTGTGTTGGAGGATTTTTGCCTTTGGCGGGAATTTGTTTTTTTTTTTCTGTTGTTTGCGTTTGGAAGAAAACTGAAACTTGTTGATAATTTTAACAGAAGAAATAGAAAAGAACGAATAAATAAGAAAATGATACTTCGTCAATCTCTTCTCGTATACATACATACATACATACATACAATAGAAATTTCAAAAAAGCAAATATGATAAGAAAAATGTATAAAAACAAATATGATAAGAAAAAGACTATAAAAGATATTTTTATGAGATCTCACAAAAAAGAAGCAGGCAGCCTCTCCCAAAACGGAGGACTGGCGCAACATAATCTTCTTACTTTCATTTGACTTTGTACCATTCTAAGTTCAGCTGATGAACCTGTCGGTGGAACATAAAATACGCTGTAGAGGGTTAAGACCCGCTTCCTTAAAAAAAAAAAAGGGTGATCTGAGTAAGACAAAAAATGAGTTCTGGAGACCTGGGAAATTTGAAACACCCTTTCATTGCCAGTACTTTAAATTCCACTCTGTCCTGGAGTGTTAGTAGCTGTTAGGGTTTCATCTATGGGTCCAATAGATCAGTTAGAAAATTATTTGCATTCCATAAAAAAACCTTAAGAAGCAACTACACCGAAAATGTAAATATGAACGGATAATTTATGCGATTCCTTAATCTCTAAGCATAACATAACCCAGAACAGGCTAAAGTTGGCTGACCCGAAGGTTCCCTTTTTAATATCTATTACACCGAGGTGTAGCGTAGGGAGCAACTTCTTTCCCTGGATTGCTCTACTTACCCTTGATCCGTACCTTATAATGCTGATACTACAAGTACCTTTTTTGAGTCATTGGTAGGATCCGATCTGAGACTGAACCCCAGTCCCCCGGACCATTGGCGAACACTTTACTCACTACGCCACTCCCATTAACAGCAATCAATCAATCAATCAATCAAGTTCAGCTTGAGAGCAAATGTTGTTCAGAGTATTATCTAAAAAAAAAAAAAGAGGGAGTAAGCCCCTTTACTAAAAAAGGGTATCCCGAATATGACTGTATCAGTGGTGAGGTTTTACTTTAACAGCTTTGGGGATTGCGGAGTACCTCTTTGTTGTCATTATTCCCATGTCCATACTGTTAGAGTTCCATCAAAAGGTCAAATAAATCTGTTTGAAAATTATTAGCATTAGAAAGGAATACTTGCAACCATATAACTGTACGAAAAATTTATTATTATTATTTAATAGGCTTAGTTTGGTTTGGTATCTTTGTTTTATGGTAAATCAAACGTCATGGGTAATTTAATACCAAAGTCATCTTTGTTGTGGTACTATTCCACTAATATCTGGGTTGGTTGGTTGGTTGTTTTACGGCGTATCAACCTTTTTAGGTTCATTTTACACCGTTAAAGAATCAAACAATTTAGGCTAGTATAAGTATAAATTTTTTTATTCACACACAGTTAAACGTTAAAACAGTTCTATTTCAAACAATTCAGTTTAGCATAAGTACGCTCTTTAAATTTCAAAAAGAGTTCTATTTCAAACTATTCAATTCAGCATAAGTACGCAGTTTAAACACACTGTTAAATGTAAAATTGTTCTATTTCAAACAATTCAATTTAGCATGAATACACAGTTTAGTTTTATTTGACCCATAGACCCAGAAGTTTTTGGAACTGTGCAACAAGTGTATTTCAGCTGGAGGAGATTACTTTAAAGGGGACAAGAATTTCATGTGTATATTATCACTAAAAGTGTCCATACGAAAAAAAGTCTGGAAACTTATTGAAGGCGCCTCGAAAGTTGGCGACCATAGTCAAGGGTGACCCGAAGGCTTCATTGTCGATAGCTACTACACAAAGGTGTAGGGAAGAGCGCTACTCCTTTCCCTGGATTGCTCCACTTTACCATTGATCTTTCTCTTATAATGCTGAGTGTTAAGCAAGATGGCATCAAGTACCATTTTTTTGGAGGTGCACGTGGAGTAATGGTTATCGTCGTAGGAATTGGACACGGCGACACGAGTTCAAATCCTGGACGAGACTGATTGCATTTCCCATAGCACTAATACCCTTGGGAAAGGTATGAATCCAATTATTCTCCCTCCAGCTATGGGTAAATAGTAGGACAGACTAGGTTCTTCAGCCTTGGCGAGGCAACCAGTCTAGGAGAAGGAAAACTCTGAATTCAAACCTATTAAACTCCGCTTAAAAATTGACCTTGTGTCATATCCTGCCCGAGCGGAGGGGTTGGTAAATAGGATCAAGTACCATTTTTTGACTCTTTGCAATGAATCGACCTGGGATTGAACCCAGGTGTCCTGGGCCATTGGCAAACATTCTAATCATTATGCCAGTAATTACCATCATTTACTTAAAACTAAATAATTACTTGCAAAAGAAGATTGACTTTAGCTTTGAATACCCCAACAAAGGTTGACATTCTTTTCTTTTTCTTAATTTCTATCCTCTCTCTCTCTCTCTCCTTCTCTCTCTCTTCTTTTCTTTGAAATTCTCACACTTCCCACCATCTTCTCTTAAATTCTCTTTTCTCGATTTTTCGCCGTCCTTTCATCAAGAAATTTCATTGCTTCTTGCTCTAATAGATTCATTACAGTTGGTTTTTACGCACTTGTTCACCTTATTACACTCAGTAACCTTTCCGAATCAAATTTATAATTAAGTGGTGTGTATATATGGAACACACACAATCACACGCAAACACACACACACACACACACACACAACTCTCTCTCTCTCTCTCACTCTTTCTCTCTCTCTCTCTCTCTCTCTCTCTCTCTCTCTCACACACACACACACACATATATATATATATATATATATATATAAACAAACAAGTCTGTAGCCTAATTTTGAAAAATTCTTTAATGTTTTTTGTCGACATAATCTCCTTATTTGTTAAAGCACATAATCAAACGCGTCTTTATTCTAGATTGAAGAATATAGTGAAAATTTAAGACTAAAATTCAATATCACTGTGTCAGGCGAGGAATTTGTTTATTAATCCTTATATATATATATATATATACATATATATAATTTTGAATAGCGTCGACTGATGTTCACATTCATAGAAACTAACAGTCACCATATGCCGGTGACTCCCATAGTCCCCCTTGATATTTACACAATTCCCCAATCGTTGCTGCTGTGCTTGGATCCTCTTGGTGAAAAAGCAGCTATGATGTTATCATATGAACTTTTCAACGTATGATCTTTTCACCCAACATGCGTATATATATATATATATATATACACACACACACACACACACACACACATATATATATATATATATATATATATATATATATATATATATATATATGTGTGTGTGTGTGTGTGTGTGTGAGCTATCGAAAAATAAAATTGCAACATCGCTAGTGTGGATGCTGATTTTGACCTGGGTGGAATAAATGTTTGCAGATGGGCCGTAGATATTTTGTATGTTTTAATGTATCCCGTGGAGTTAGTCTCCATCTGTACGATTTATGGAAGATATACAATGTATTAATTGAGGCCAGGTTACTGTTGATATACCCTTTATTTTGGAACCTATTCCAATGTTAATCTGACGATCTACTATGACGCTATCTGTACGTTAAACTTGAGTAAATTGAAACGTATTCAGAGTGATACAATCTTTTTTCCGTCAGTATATATATATATATATATATATGGAAGTAAATACGGAAATTTAATCCGACTTTATGAAGAAAAGTTATAAAAAATCCAAAATAATACAACAATTGATGAATTTATGATTAAAGTCAACGTTGAATGTTTCGGTTACAATAACCTTTTGCAGAAGTTTAAATTCATGAAAAGTTGTTAAAATGGCGATTGATGTCTTATACACACTTTATTTTTTCTTTCTATTTCATCAAACATTCATCGCTATTTTAGCAACATTTTTCATAAATTTTTAACCGAAACGTTCAACATCGATAATCATAATAAATTCATCAATTTTGAATTATTGTTTTTTTCAACTTTTCTTTATATATATATATATATATATATATATATATATACAAGGAGCACACAATAAGTTTACAGACTTTTTTCGTAATCTCCCCCGGCTGAAATACACTTGTTGTACCGTTCCAACAACCTCTGGAAGGCCCCATGGAAGTCTTCTTGTGTGAACGTGTCAATGACCTCCGTCACAGCCTCTTTCATCTCCTCAATTGTCTCATAACGACAGCCTCTAAGGTTTTCCTTGAGTTTAGGGAATAACCAAAAGTCACAGGGAGCAAGGTCTGGACTATTGGGAGGCTGAGGAACTATCTTGATACCCATTTTGGTCAGATAGTCTATGACAAGGATGGAGTTGTGGACTGGTTCATTGTCCTGGTGGAAATGCCACTGACCCGATTTGAAGAGTGCTCGCATCTTCCAACGGAATCTCTTCCTGGATTCCCTTAAAACCTCAACATAGTATTCCTTGTAGACTGTCTGTCTAGTAGGAACCTTGTGCATGTAGATCATGCCAGTGCTGTCAAAAAAAGGGATCATCAAAAGTTTGTGGGTAGATTTGCTCAGGGAGAGCCACCACGCTTCCACTGGGAACTCTGTCTCTTGGTCTCTGGGTCATAGCAGTAGATCCAGATTTCATCGCAGGTCACCAGAGCATCAAGAACTACGGGATCTGAATTGATCAGCTCGACCATCTCCCTGCTGTCATGACAACGTCTTTCTTTCTGATCTTCTCTGAGCACCCTTGGGACAAACTTCACACAAATCTTCCGCATCTTCAGTTCCTTGCGAATAATTGTGCGTACAGTTCCCACACTGACATCAAACTATGCACTTGTCTCTATAGACACACGACGGTCCTTATCCATGAAATTCTTTATTTGGCCAATCAACACTGCTGTTCTGACTTCCTTACTCCTCCCACACCTCTCATCATCCCTCACAGACTCCCTGCCTTCCTTGAATCTCTTATGCCACTCAAAAACTGATGCTCAATTCATGGCCTGTCATCTCATAAGATGTATAGCAATAACATACTGAATTTTCAAGCGTCTGCGACAATTTTAAATGCCTGTCCAAAAATATCTGGAAACTTATTGAATTCACTACGTATATATATATATATATATATCTGGGACAAAACTGGAAATAAATCAGACAGCATAAAATGTACAACAAACTATCTCATCTTTATCATTTAAAACGTTATTAAAATCATAAGTCCTGATGAAGGTCAAAGAAAACCGAAACATTTAACGTTGGCAAATAATTCAATAAATAAAATCATTCTCCGAAAACATTGTATTTTTGTTCCTTTTCATATATATATATATATATATATATATATATATATATATATATATATATGTATATATATATAAACATGTTTGGTTAAAGACCTCGGATTGTTTCTTTTCCAGAATCTTTTAGTGGAGACGTTCGAGTTTTGTTATTTTTCTTATGTCTGGGTCAAGATGGTGAAGAAAGAGCCTCATACTTGCCCAAGAGCTTTCGACCATTTCGCTGGTCATCTTCGGAGTTTTTGTAAGGTTGTTTGTTGCTGTAAGTTTTATTTATTATATATATGCGGTATAACTCAAATATTAAACCATCGATAGAATACGCGGACTGCACCTCTGCAGAGAGTTAAACCCCAATGAATGAGTTTCCTGAGCGTGATACTAAACTGCATCTGATAGTGAGGCTCCGCCCTGGAACTTTTGGGAATGTAGAGTATTCCATCATTGCCCTTTCTTTTAGGTCCACTCAGACCCTGGTTGGTAGTACCTGTTAGGGTCCCATCTATGATAATAGAACTGTCCAATCATTTACTAAGGATTATTATTGGTTATTTGAAACGATATAGCTACGTTCACATTATTTATTCTTATTTATTGTGTAAGAATACTTGATAAATAGAATGACTTATATTAAGGAGCCTTACTTGAAACCTATATCTGTGTACAGACAAATAGGATTATTAGTTTTTATAGCTTAGAATATCTAGACTATTGCCTTCATTTTCATACTCACAACGTTTTGCTGGGTTTCATATTGAACTCAGGAGCCCACACAGAACCTCGAACTGAAATCTTTATTTAATCCACAGGATTAGATTGTTCCAATTCTGTTAATCATGACCAGGTACTAGTGTTAAGATATAGTAAGCATTCCTTGGTATTCTTACTGATAGTTGGGATGTAACCTCTAACCTCCAGATGATTTAAATCGTGAACGCTTTCCAACAAAGCACCTTATTCAATGTGACATGTGTCCTGCCGGAAATATTAATGTTATGTAGGAGTCAAAGTAACTATTTAACTGTCTTCGAATAAATGAAGTTTAACATCTTGTTTAAAATTAACTTCCCTACAAACTACTCGCTAACAAATCATATATATATATATATATATATATATATATATATATGATTTAGCATTAAATAGCCCACACGGGATGGTTTGCGAGGAAAAACAACCAACCAACTAACCAACTTATATCACAGCATTATATAGCAACAAATAGTTTCACAATTTTATGATTATCAAGCAATACTATTGTTGAAGGAAAGAGTTTTATAAAGAAAGCACAGACTATAAGACAAAATCAGATTTACATTACAAAAGAACTAAGAATTCTTTAGAGAAACAGACTTAAGAAAGATATCTTTGAAAACATTCCAATGTTCCTTGTAATATACTAAA
Source organism: Sepioteuthis lessoniana (assembly GCA_963585895.1). Lineage (NCBI taxonomy): Eukaryota > Metazoa > Mollusca > Cephalopoda > Myopsida > Loliginidae > Sepioteuthis > Sepioteuthis lessoniana. The sequence continues at coordinate 58,672,028 of OY757929.1, read as the reverse complement.
GAGCTTAGAATTCCGTAAATTTCTAATTAAAAACTATTTTTTCTCGATGGTGTCATAACATGCTTAATATAAAATTATTTTTGTGTCACTCCTTAGTTTCGTTAATCTTTTTTTTCAAATACGCAGTCATTTCGTTCCGTTTCAATTATTGGCGTTGCTGACACTCTAAGATTTCTAAAGTTTCATGATTTGGATTATTAAATTTTCAATATAGAAATATTCTAAACAAATTGTTTCTAAATCGTTTCTTATTATCTGAGTCATGGTAAAGTTGGAAATAGCGTTGTAGAAACTTATTTTCGTGTCTGCATTTTGACACATGGTCTGTTTCTCAAAAGATTTTATTTGTTTGAAAAGAGCCATTTTCCCATTAAACAAAAGATATATTCCTTTGGTATGTTTTTATGTAGTTTTTCTTATTTTCCATGCGTTTCGTTAGAATTTAGTCATGCAGCTATGTAGTAGTAGGGACACAGCTACAGATTGGATGAATTTCCGTTTTATTTAATCAGAAGAATCAGATTTCTACATGACCGATGGCCAGTCAATAGCAGTCCATGTTTTACCAATGTGTATGTTGACATCCGTTTCAGTAGATGAGTTATTGCTACCTAGGTATATAAATTAATCTATTAATTTCAGATGCTTGCCATTTTATGAGGAGATGGAACAAAACTTTCTAATACCTTTGATTTTGGAAATGAATATTGGTTAGTTTTACGGCATGTCAACCCTTTCTGGTTTATTTTATGCAAAAGTCATTATAATATTTATGGTCTCCGTTTATATCTTGTACAAAAACGTATCCCCATTATCATTCTAAACAGATAAAATCTTCATTATCTCGAAGAGATAAAGTATTCCAATCAAATATCAATAATTTAAAAACGTATTTGGCAAGAAAGAGACTCCGAGGCGTAAGGGCCAAAGTGCAAGACTGCTGCCTCAGAGGAAGCAAGTTCGAGCTCCAGTCACACTATGACGTTCACTTTCGAACTCATATCCTTTGGAAATGTATGAATCCTCTTATTCTCCCAGCTATGGATAAAATTGTATCACTGTTGTTCTTATACAAGGGTGTCTTTGGCATTAAATAAACCACGAAGTTTGATATGCTATTAAACAAAGAAAACAAACTTTGGCACATAGATGGGATTCTCACAGAAACTACCACTCCCGGTCAGAGTGGACCTGGGATTAATGGCAATGAAAGGAAACTTCAGATGTAGTTTAATGTCACACCCAGGACACCCTTCTTTTGGAGTAGTCTTAACCGTCAACAGGGAATACAGCCAGCGTATTCTAAGTTCCAACGACAGTCTTGCACATTTGCTACTACTCCACGGGAACTCCCTCACGAGGCGCCCATATAATTATTTCTGTTTAATAGTAATCATTTGCTTGTTCACAGATATATATGGTTTCACGTAATCATTGAGAATGTGAAGTAACCCTTTATTGAAATTCCTCCCAGGGTCACTCTGACCCAGTGAGGTAGTGCCATTTAAGGTCAAATCAATGGGTCAAATAGAACTATCTAATCATTTATAATGCTTGAAACCATTCCACCGTGTGCAAACAATGAATGCAATACTTGAAATCATTACACTGTGTGCAAGTAAATGAGATCTTAATCGTTTCAAATCAACGTTACCTACATAATATTCGCTTACAAATTATATATATATATATATATATATATATATATATATATATGTGTGTGTGTGTGTGTGTGTGTGTGTATGTGTGTGTAGGAGGGAGAATTAAAAAGAATACAAGTACAGATGCTATATTAAATGAGGAGTAGCAAAAATAAATGTCGTCAATATATGACAGGTGATAAATATTGTCAACTCTGCATTGAGGAAAAAAAAATAACGATAGCTTCCTATAATAATCCTAATGAATTACTCTACCAAAGGACGGAGATACTAAATGTTGGTAGGTATAAAACACTTAGTTATTTGGTAGGTAAAATATATCTTTTTTCTTTCGTTTTTTTTATATGCTAATTTCTTATATTTTCTGAGGGCTTTTCAATCAATAAAATGTAGTTTGGTCCAACCTTCTTTAGTCAGAGTTGTACAGATGATCCAGTTCGGTGAAACCTTGGTAGATTACTTCTGGCTCGGTAGGTATTCTTATATATATATATATATATATATATATATATAGAGAGAGAGAGAGAGAGAGTACCAGCCATAAGTTAAGGAGGGGAACAACAACAAATATTCAAATAATTTTTTCTTGAAAAAATTTGCATGTACGTTTACGAGATTTTCCCAAAATATACTTGGAACATATATATATTCATCAAACATAAAGTTTTTTAAAATTTTTTAAAGTAAATTAATAGTGAACAAAAAGAAACAAAAAATATACATTTTTCCATGGTTAAAAGTTACGGAACGCTGTTGATTTATAGCAATTTATGTAATTTTTATATAACTTGATTGCTAATTTTGATTTCTAGTCAACTGTCATACATTGTTGCATTTAAGCAAAATGGAGGCGAAAGCATGTAATTGTTTAACTCAAGAAGAAAAAAAAGCTCTTTTTAGCCAATCATGGATAAGACAAATCGTATTCTGAAATTGCTGGCATCGTATGAAGGTCAAAAAGCGTTGTTTATCGTGTAATCAGTAGATTTATGAGGATGATTAAATAAGTTTCCAGACTTTTTTCGTATGGGAAGTTTTATTGATAGTACACACATGAAACCCTAGTCCCCTTCGAAGTAATCTCCTCTGGCTGCAATACACTTGTTGTACCGTTCCAACAACTTCTGGAAGGACCCATGGAAGTCCTTTTGTGTGAGCGTGTCAATGACCTTCGTCACAGCCTCTTTCATCTCCTCAATTGTCTCATAACGACAGCCTCTGAGCTTAGGGAATAACCAAAAGTCACAGGGAGCAAGATGTGGACTATAGGGAGGCTGGGGAACTGTCTTGATGCCCATCTTGCTCAAATAGTCTGTGACAACGATGGAGTTGTGGACTGGTGAATTGTCCTGGTGGAAATACTACTGACCCGATTTGAAGAGTGCTGGCTTCTTCCGACGGAATCTCTTCCTGAACTCCCTTAAAACTTTAACATAGTAACCCTAACTCTAACCCTTTGGCCAAGCAACTCTGCTGTATTGACTTCCTTACTCCTCCCACATCTCACATCATCCCTCACAGACTCCCTGCCTTTCTTAAATCTCTTATGCCACTCAAAAACTGATGCTCGATTCATGCAAGATGCTCCAAAAGCAGTGTGAAGCATTCCATACGTTTCTGTGGCATTTTGTCCAAGTTTAAAACAGAATTTTATTGCATATCGTTCTTCTAAAGTGTCAGATTGCATTTTTGAAATTCGCCAGCTGTGACAACCAGGGTGTATTCCAATTGCTGCTGTAGCTGTTCATTTGATCGTAAACCATAAAAATTGGTCAGTCATCTCATAAGATGTATAGCAATAACATAGTGAACTTTCAAGTGTTTACGATAATTTTAAATGCCTGTACAAGAAAGTCTGGAAACTTACTGAATGCACCACGTAAGCCTGACAAGACACTTGAACCAAAAACCTGAACTGGCAGTCCTCCTATGACGGGAAGATCGGATGATTGTTAAAATGTCTTTAAAAGACCGTTTCGGTACAGCAACGTCTATTTCTTGTGTATTTTGTGAGCCAACAGGGAAGCCAATCTCTAGAGAGACTGTTTATCCTAGGTTGAATAAGGAAAAATTAGTGTCTCGGATTCCGTGTCGCAAACCTTTTATTCAAAAAATATATCAAAAAGTTCGACTTGATTTCGCCTCAGAGTATATCCTGTGGACAGAGGAACAATGGAATATGGTTCCCTTTAGTGATGGATCTAAATTCGACTTGTTTAGATCTGATGGTAAGATGTAAAAATGGGGAACGCTTATCTCCTCAATGCGTTAAGAAAACGGTGAAATTTGGAAGGGGGAGCATAATGATTTCCTCAGCGCGAGTAGGACCCATTGTTCGTTTTCACGATAAAATTAACGCCAGTGTTTATGGAGAACTTCTTTCCCAGCATACTCTTCCTCATTTACGCAAAGGGACAGTTGAAACTCTAATATTTATACAAGACAACGCACCTTGCCACAAAGCTAGAACTTTGTTAAGTTTTCTTGAAGAGGAAGGAATAGCTGTTATGAAGTGGCCACTACAAAGCCCAGATATGAATCCTCCAGAGAATGTATGGAAAATCCTCAAAATATTGATGATTTATAAGGTTTTCTGAAAGAAGAATGGGAAAGTATCACTACCACCTTTTGTAAGAAGTTAATTGGCTCATGTGCTCGAAGATGCAATGACATAATCTAATGCAAAGGAAAATTCATAAAATATTGAATTTTTCTTTAGTTTATATATTGATCTTACAAGGATTTATTTGACTAGAGCAAAAACTATATTTTTGTTTTTTCAGTTCACTATTAATTTATTGTAAAAGAAAATTTAGAAAAATTTATATGTAATAAATGCGTATATGTTTTGTGAAAATTTCATAAACGTACATGCAAATTTTTTTCAAGTAAATATTTAAATATTTGTTGTTGTTCCGTTTCTTAACTTATGACCGCTACTGCATATACATAAAGTGGATTTGGCATTAAGTAACACTCAAGAATTGAGATGCCTTAAAACACAACCAAAAAATCACTTATTATTATTCAATAATTTTCAAACGGATCTATTTGACCTATCGATTGGTCTCTAACAGGTACTACTACAGCTGGTTTGGGTGGACCTGGGAATAATGGCGACGAAGAGGTGATACGAAACTCCCTCAATCTCTATATAATGTAGCCTCACCACCAGATGCAGTTTAGTGTCATATCCAGGATAACGAAATTAGGGAGAAAGCACGTAATATCACTAATTTGCTATAAACAATTTTTGGAATGTTTTATTTTTTGTTTTGCTAAAGAGCAAGGAGTTGGAAAATGTGTTACAAATATGCATACTGATTACAAAAGCTTCTCTGTTTCAATTGCTGATGGATTATGAAGCGGACGGGAGATTTGTTATTATTGAGTTAAGTCCGACCAGTGGGGTCGAGGAGAGATTTTCCCATTACTGCATTCTTCCTGTAGCTCTGCAAATTAGCCTTGACAAATCAACCATCCATTGGTTGGCTGCACTTATATCGTCACGTGACTTAAGCAGCCAGTGAGAGAAGTTGAATTTCAAAGCAGAAGCTAATTTTATTTCGTTGATTTATAAACTCGAGTTTTTCTTTTATTTCTTATTTTCTTTCATTCAGTCTTCTTCCTTTATTACACGATTTCTTTCTACCTATCTATCTATCTCACACACATACACACACACAATCTCTTAACTCAATAAAATTGGCACTCAAAAATTTTATGCTATACGGTGATCTTCAGGCAATTAGATATTTAATAGCCGCATAACGCGAAACTTTCAGAAATAATTTCAATATTTTGTGTAGAGATTAGATTGCCCTATTGCTTTGCTATTTCATTTACTACTAGTTATTTAATTCAATTTTTTAACTGAATGGATTATATATATATATATATATATATATATATATATATATACAGGGTGCAGAAGCAAAATATGGAATAATTTTTAAAACGTTTTTTTGTCCAATTAGTCCAATTTTTGAAACCCCCCCCAAAAAAACCCCCGATAAATCAAAATTTTCATGATTAGCTCTATTATTCGAGCACTTTATTATAACAATTCAGCGCTATATGAGCGAGCAAGAAAAGAAACAATAAAGAATCTATGATTTGCTTAACGCCGAAACTAAACCAAAAAAAAATTCCGAAATAACTGGTGTTTCTTTATGGCTTCCATCAAGCCAAGACCTAAACGTCCTTGATTACACTATATGTGGCGTTTTAGAAAACAAAACAAATGCAACTTCCCATCCAAATATTGGTTTGCCTAAGACTGCTATTAAAGAGGAATGGAATAAAATGTCTGATGAATTTATTTTGAAGGCATTCATATCGTTTCCAAGGCGTGTTGATACAATTGTTGAAAAAAATTACTGCCATAGTGAGTAAATTGTGTCTATCTTCTTATTTTATTGTGTATTTTTAAAATCAAGATTAATCTTGCTTTATAATAGAGTCATGAATTATTATACGAAAATATTCCTACTTTTGCATCCGCACCCTGTATATATATACATATTTTTCAATTTTCCTTCCCTCCTCCTCGCTTTTTGTCAGTCACTGCCCCAAATTTGGATTCCGCATGCATTATCTTATATATATATATATATATATATATAGGTGAACAAAAGAGATAAGACATAAGGATATTTCTTTTGTTTTATTTATTCTTTTACGTTCTCGACTAAACTCGATCTTTCATCGTCAGAAGAAAAAGTTTTTGTTAAAAAGAATTTTAAAAAAATGTTTTTTTAAGGGTTGGTATACTCTAAGAGAAGCAACGAGAAGGGAACTGGTGAAGTAGGATATATATTGAATGAAAATTATTTTCTGGTATCCAAGCGTCTTCGACTGACCTTTGTGTATTAGTTGTCTGGACGCTCGGCAATAAGCTCTTCATTTGAGAGGTATATGAGGGGCATGAGAGAGGTGTGTTTCAAATGAGCAGTGGCAACTTGGTTCATTTTATAAGAAGTGGTAGTGTGTTGCCACTACAAAAATGTTTAGCTAAGCTTTTCTTTCTAGGTGTGACTTAAGACTTTTTGAGCAACCTTCATGTCTCTATATATAATAAACATAGTTATTTTTTTTTGTTTGTTTGCTTGTTCGTCTGTCTGAAAATTCTGCTCTGATCCGTGTAGTATCTGTGCTTCAATCTAAGTGTCTCTGTTCGTCACTTCTGCCGAAGACCAGGGTGTTTGTCAAAATTTAGTTAATTTTATTAAAGAAAATTGAGCTTCAATTTTAGATTTTGATACTCCCTATATACTAATACATCTGGTTTTTTTTCTTAATTTGTATTTATTTAGTTGTGAATTTTATACAATTCGAAATGACGATTTTCAAATGTATATTTTATACCTTATGGTGTTGTTTAGAATAATCATCAACTCTCTGGAAACAATTCAGTCATTTTTACGAGAAATTTACTAGCATACATACATACATACATACATACATACATACTCATATATTTATACAAACAATATATATATATATATAAGGTAGTTTGGTATAGTTATAAATAAAGTGTGCTCAATTTTGGTGATAGAGTACATATAGAATTGGTATGATGAATGCTCAGATGAGAAACTGACTGTCACCAAGCACTGTTGATTGTGTTTCAATGCTATCCAATTATATATATATATATATATATATATACCGGAAAATTATTTTCATGGAACAAGTGGATATGCTACATCACCAGTGCATTTTTAGTTGCTTCTCATCGAGCATATAGACTGTTTTAAAAACATTTTTCTTCATTTTAGCTTGTCAGTGTATTTCCCTTTCGCCCCTAATATCGACCTCTTGCACTGTTTGTTTCCATCGCTAAAATGGAAGATATGTCCACCATTAATTCCCGCCCCTTCTCAAATTTCTTCTTCTTCTTTGTACGCAATATTTTGTAATGCAAATCTACAACCCCGCTGTAACCTGCTGACAACTCTTCGACGATCAAGAGCTCTGATCCGTGATCATCTACATGTTTCAGTTCATGTTTTGACACAACCTCAATAACTCTGCATTCTGAATGGTCTATAATCACAGGCCTCCTCATCCGACTAAATTATTATATATATATATATATATATATATATAATAACGGGTGCAAAGAAAATGTAAATAACGAAAAATATATAAACATACATTTAACGTTCTTAATTTAAAAGTATTAGATACGTGTTTGGCACGTGGAATGATGTTTGAAAAGGTTGGATTTTTAAGAGATCAGAATAGTCCTCCTGTTTATAGAGAAATATGCAAAGATTGGTAAAATCTTATATTTACACATCGTTTTAAAGTCATCCATGTTATATGTCGTCTAAACATGTACTTAATACTTTTAAATTAAAAACGCTAAATGTACGTTTATATATTTTTCTTTATATACATTTTCTTTGTTCCTGTTATCTCTCAAGGGTGATATGCCATAAAACCCAAACAACCAACCAACATCCTGTTTAAAGCGCCCATCGTTGTGTGAACAATTCTGATGATATCAAAGTCCTGATAAAGGTTATTAAAGCCGAAACGTTTAACGTTGGCTTCACATCAAAATAAATTAATCTAATTTGGATTATTCTGTTTGTTCTACTTTCTTTATACTGTCGGAATTAGATCCATACTTATTTTCATCTATCTATCTATCTATCTATCTATCTATCTATATATATCGATTTTTACTGTTATTTTTATATCTTATACGTGGAGTAATACGAAGAACAACGAGCGGTATAAGGTGTTTGTGGTTATGTCCATTTAAATATAATGTAAATATGTGCATGCAAACTACTTTGTTAATACTTTCTAGTTAAGTACAAGTTGCATTTTGATTGGTTTGTAGCCGAAAGCTTCCTCATACGACTAATTCTGAAACTACTTGATTTTAACATTGATAAATTGTTGGACGATGTCAAATCTTCACATTATTCCTTTTTAATGATTTTTGTAAAATTTTACAAGGAGTTTACTGAATGTTTCTATTCTGAACGGAGCTATATATTCTTGTTATTTCTCGTAACCGTCGAGATTTGTTTCGTCAGTATATTGAAAAAATTACCGCAAACAATAAAGAACATTCACCATGATGTGGCTATACAAAAAAACAAAAAAAAAAAAAAAAAAAAAAGACCAACCATCTACATTTGATGATTGCACTGATTGGAACATCGCAAATTCGGAACATCATTCCGACTTTTCAGTTGAGATAATTTTAACCACTCAACGTCAGGGTCTTGCGATTTGGTCAATTGATTAAAAAAAGTTTACTTTATTGAGTTAATAGTTCCGTTTGGGCAGAATATTGAGTACATTAATATAATAGAACAACTCCAGTTCGAACTTGCTTACTACGATGTCGAAAACCAGCACGTCAGCCTCTACGCCACTGGACACTCCCTCCGTACATCAATGTAAAATTTCCAAAATCAAAACTGGAGAAGGAAGTTCCAGCATCAAACTTCTGCAGACTTTTGATGGGAAAATTCGAACTGAAGGTACTTTGAAATAAAACCTGCAGTTTGCCTAGTCACCAGTTATTGTTCTATACTTGTCACCGGGCAGTGGCTACGTTGACCCAAAGAGTGGCATAAGTGTGATTGTAATATAATCCAACGATGCACGGATGTCGTACTACCGAATCATTTTACGCATCTTGTATAGATTTCCCAAGTTGAATTAGAAATTAATAAGAATCTTTGAGTTGTAAGAGAGAGAGAGAGAGAGAGAGAGAAAGAGAGAGAAAGAGAGAAAGAAAGATAGCCAGACAGACAGAGACATATATATACATGTATATATACACACGTCACCATACATAAGTGTACACTGAATATATTTAACTTCCGCCATGAGCAGGATCCAACACAAGATCAATTTTTAAACGAAGCTCAGTTGTTTTGCATGCAAAATTTTTCTTCTCCTTGACTGGTTGCCATACCAAGACACATGAGTCCAGTTTCTTTTACATAGACATGGAAGAATGAATATATATATATATATCATCGGAAAGATTAGACATATAATAATTTATTTGCTTAGTTTAGCCTCGATATGACACAAGGCCAGAAGTATGGGGCACCCAACGAGAATCGAACTCACTAATAGTGCGGCTGCAGTGCGAACATGCTTACTACGATGTTGCAATCCAGGATGTTTGCCACTACGCCACTGGGGTCAGCTAATCTAGCTTGCTAAACATTACACCAGGTGAGGTGCTCAAGATTATGCTTATATGCGTGTGTTTATGTATGTATGTATGTAAGTGTGAGTATGAATATACAAGTGTATGTGTGTGTGTGTGTGTGTGCAAGTGTGTTTGTGTGTTAGCAACGACCATAAATGAGGTGTCATATAAAGTCTCCATTTGTATTTCCTATTCTTTTCTGCGCTCAATCATTTCCTCACTGTAGCGCGAATCTAATAATTGTGACTTTTGTTATTTTATAGACTTAATTTTCCCTCCTCTTTTTTATTCAGCCATGTCATTTTCTTCCCTACTCCTAGCCTTACGAAAAAAAAAAAAAAAAAAAAGACAACAAAACAAAACAAAACAAAACAACAGCAACAACAACACAAAAACAAAACGAAAAAAAAAAAGCCCCCAAACACCCGTATTACTCAAAACCTTCCTTAAGTTTCCTACCTCTCACCCTTGGACATTCATAAATATATTCTATTCGTTTCCTGATATAAAATCTGAAGGGTATCCGATTCAATATATTTGGAATTAGGGTTTTATTCATAGAAGCTGGGTCAGTGATAAATTGGAAGCGAAATAAGAAGAAATGATTTGGAAAGGTGTTTTTTGTTGGAGAGAGAATAAAAATCACGAGGAGAAAAAAAAACAAAACAACAGATCTAGGCTAATTCGAATATAATTTTATTTAAGAACAGCTTCTTCTCTCGCTGACAAATAATCATCGTCCCTTTCTTTTGCACGGAAATTTATGTCCTAGATGAAACAGGTTTATTCGTTCACTTCTCGAGGCTTAAGAAATTTATAGAGAATTAATTATAAAGCAAATTGGTCAAGCTCGGATAAAAAGCTAGCGTTTAAAATACTGATTTTCAAGGCAGGTATTCTACTGGCGTAATTCACTCTTCCTTACTCTGCGATGTCGACAGGGCTTAGAATACGCTGATTGGATTCTCTACGGAGAGGAAAGAGCCCCCTTTCTAAAAGAGAAGTTCTTGGTCACCCCTTCATTGCCATTACTCCCAGGTCTACTCTGAGCCGAAGTGGTAGTATCTGTTAGGGTCATATCTATGAATCAAATAGATCTGTTTCAAAATCATTCATAATCAACATGTGTAAAAAACCCTCTTTTAATCAACTATACAAAGTATATAAATATAAATGTACAATGAACACGATCCTTAGACAGGTTAACATGCCACTAAAATCAATCAATCTACCGTTTAACTTACATTTTAATTGTTCTATTTTGAAAAAAAAACATGCATTTACCCAATCTCTCTACCGCGGACAGAATTTGACACTACGTCAATTTTTAAGCAGAAGAGATTCGGTGAGAAATCATAGTTTTCCTTCTTCTAGACTGGTTGTCTGACCAAGGTTCAAGAACCCTGTCAACACTACTATTTACCCACAGACAGGAAGAGAAGAGATAGATTCATGCCTTTTCCAGAAACAAAGCCTCACTATCTGATGCAGTTTTGTATCATATCTAAAATACACTTTGTATGCCGAAGGAGTTATATCTCAAGGATATATGTAATCGAAATATTCTTGGTCGCGCCGACAGGACTTGCTTCTTACAATAGTTCAAGCGTTTTGAACACCGTAACCTGACACCTTCCTCATTCGTTTGTCATACTCAGTAACCTCTTGTAAATTTCGAAACAAACCCGTTTATTTTCATATATATTTTTTCTCGCTGTCTATAAAATAGCAAAAGCTATAAACCATTCCACAGATTCTTATATAACTCTTTGAGTCCTGATCTTGAGTCTAAATTTACTATCTCCCGTTTTAGCGCGATTTCCGTTACTACAGTGTATGTGCATCAAGGGTAATAAAATTAGCACCGTTATACCGGTGAAAAAAGAACTCCTTAATAGTAATGGCTGATAAGGCTATTGATACCTGTCACAGCTATTTAGTCAGATATTTATTTTCGATCAATTTTAATTCAACGTGAATAATGTAGTATAATACAACTGGACCTTGATAAACAAAGAGGAACTCGCATATATAAAAATATAAGCTTATATTTTTATTCTTCGACGGTGACGCTCGTGGGGAGCAGGAGAGCAGCTGGAGAGAGTTCGTACACACGAAAAAGCAGTCGAGAGTCGGAACAGCGAGCGGGAACTGATTCATAATTCTTGATCTAATATAGTCTTAAAATTCTCAAGCGACTCACATGGCCATGCCTCTTCCCCCACGCAATGCTTGGTTTTCATTGGGCATGGTTTACACTCACCCAATGCTTGTTCTCCATTGGTCACGGCTTACACCCATATATTGCTTGTTTTTTCATTGGCCATAGTTTACACCTACACAATGCTTGTTTTCCGGTAGTTATTTTGCTTATTTTATCTACAGCCGGATGTATCTGTCAACTACATCTGCCGGATTCATCACAGGTTCAGGCAATATATGATGATATAAAATAAGATGAAACGCTTGCGTTATCATTTTTCATTATTGATTAAAATTTTAACGCTGACAAAGTAAAAAAAAATTGTCTGGTGGCTATTTGAAATTAATTTCAAAATGAACGTTTGAAAAATAAGTAAAACTGTTGGTTCACGTTTACATATAAGAAAACGAAAAAACAAAAAGTCGAATGAGTCAAGGTACTGACTTCGTCCGAAAAAGAATTAATCTAAAATACAGCCAGTCGCAAAACAATAAACATTGAAAAGAACTCAATACGTATGTAGAGCCGTTTAGAAAAGTGGACAGAAGCTTACAAACCGGGTTTCACCGAAAAGGGTGTTCAGAAAAAACTCTACCAGTTGAGTTTTTTGGCCAAGTTTCCTTGAAGATCCTAGTCAGTGAAACCTGGATAGTAAGCTTATATATATACATGGTAAATTCAATAAGTTTCCAGACATTTTTTGCACAGATATTTAAAATTGTCGTAGACTCTTGAAAATTCACTATGTTATAGCAATACATCTTATGAGATGACTGACCAATGATTTCAGGTTCAAATGAACTGCTACAGCACGCATTGAAATACACCCGACTAAAGCCTGATTGTCACAGCTGGTGAATTTATAAAATGCTATCTGGACGTGAGGACACTTTAGAAGAACGATATGCAATAAAATTCTGTTTTAAACTTGGACAAAATGCCACAGAAACGTATGGAATGCTTCAGACTGCTTTTGGAGCATCTTGCATGAATCGAACATCAGTTTTTGAGTGGCATAAAAGATTCAAGGAAGGCAAGGAGTCTGTGAGGGTTGATGAGATTTTTGGGAGGAGTAAGGAAGTCAATACAGCAAAGTTGATTGGCCAAAGGGTTAGGGCTAGGGTTACTATGTTGAGGTTTTAAGGGGGTTCAGGAAGAGATTCCGTCGGAAGAGGCTAGCACTCTTCAAATCGGGTCAGTGGCATTTCCACGAGGACAATGCACCAGTCTACAACTCCATTCTTGTCACGGACTATTTTACCAAATCAAGACAGTTCCTCAGCCTCCCTATAGTCCAGACCTTGCTCCCTGTGACTTTTGGTTATTCCCTAAGCTCAGAGGCTGTTGTAATGAGACAATAGAGGAGATAAAAGAGGCTGTGACGAAGGTCATTGACACACTCCCACAAGAGGACTTCCATGGGTCCTTCCAGAAGTTGTTGGAATGGTAAAACATGTGCATTGCAGCCGGAGGAGATTACTTCGAAGGGGACTAGAGTTTCATGTGTGTACTATCAATAAAAGTGCCCATACAAAAAAGTCTGGAAACTTATTTAATGATCCTCGTACATATATATATATATATATATATATATATTGGGTGATTGTAAAGTAACACCCAATCTTAAAACTATTTCAATTTTTTTCTTAACTTTATAAAATATATGAAAAAAATTATAACTATCTCAAAATAGAGAGTTACTTTTCCATCATCCAATATATATATATATATATATAATTTTTTTTCAAAATACATTTAACTTATAGTAATAGGAGAGACATCAAGAGGAGAAAAACAATTTTTATTCATTTTACAGTTTATATTTTACACTGGTCAGTATTTGAGCACTTCTATCATTTAAAAAAATCGTTTTTATTACGATTTCTTCATTTCACCTGATTTATATATATATATATATATAAATTGGGTGATGGAAAAGTAACTCCCTTTTTTAAAATTCTTTTAATCTATTTCTAAATTATATAGAATATATGAAAAAATTATAATTATTTCAAAATAGGGAGATACTTATCAGTCACCCAACCGGGGGTTGAGCACTTTGGCAAAAGAATTAACGGCTGCCACCCGCGTAATCCAAAGCTCTTCTAACGAATTGAGCACTCCGGTATCCGATAGCGCAAAATGTAAACAAACAAAAGCAAATAGGAAAATGCGTTAATCGAATTGGCCCCAGCGTTAAGCGGGTTTCGATCATAGCTTGAAGCGTCTCACGTGTGTTGCCACTCTGAAGAGTTGATACAACGAAACCGTCTGTCTGTGGATGACAATGTATATAAATCATATTTTCTCTTCAAAATGCATTAAACCTATAACCATCAGACAGACATCAAGAGGAGGAAAAAATGATTTATTCATTTTACATTTTATACTGCTCCACTGGCCAGTATTTGAGCACTTCTATCATTTAAAAACATCGTTTTTATATATATAGTATCATCAAAGCCTGCTGATTGAATGGAATCCCTTGAATCTCTTTCTCTCTCTCTCCCTTTCTCCAACGAGTGTCCTGGAAATGACACGAAACAATCTGATGGTGTGATTTCAGTAATGCTGGAGCTTTGGGGAATACAAAGTACCCCTTCATTGCTATCGTTCCCAGGTTCACTCTGGCCTGGAGTAGTTGCACCTAAAAGGGTCCTATCTATGGGTCAAATAGAACTGTTTGACATGTAAACTGTGTACTTAAGCTAAACTGAATTGTTTGAAATAGTACTGTTTGATCATTTAACTGTGTGTAAACATATAACTGATATCTAATTGAATTGTAAGTGATACATTACAATACATGAAAGCGTTAAACTGTGTACAAACAAAGGATTAGTAGTAAATAGAACCATTCGTATTTGATAGATATAAGTGAAACCATTTAACTGTGTGAAAAAATGAGCTCAGGTTTATTCAAAAATGTTATCTACAAAACGTGTTTACAAATCGTATATATCTAATATATCTGTATTAAAAGAATTTGGCATTAAATAACCTACAATGGTTGATATGTCATAAAACTAAGCCAAATCAAACCAAAAAGTATTCAGAAAAAATGTCTTCTACCTACCCTCCACCCCACCAATTCCATAGCCGGCGGTCATTTGCTCGAGTTTTAGATTTGCAGCTATTATCCCGAACTGGAGCGTGCATAAACGTCAAAAAACTTCCATTGACTAAATTTGATGATATTATTGCGAGTTGGTTCGTCCTTTCATTGTTCAAAGCAAATTCGAGGTGTCTCCTCATACGTTTTCATATAATTTTATCCTTTATTTTGAAAATGTTTTGAGAGCCCCCCACATAGTTCTCAAACGTGTCACAGAAAACATTGAGAGTCATATGTGGCTCTCAAAACAATGAAAGGGTTAAACGAGAATTGCACAAGAATGCTACGAGCTATATAATGCGAATCTGCGAAATGAGTTGTTTGGTATCATTAAATTATGTGTTTACAAACCGTACATACGTGTAAACAGGCTTTGGCATTAAATAACCTATAGAGGTTGATATGCCATTAAACCCAACCAACCAACCAACGAATCTGCGAAGCAACAACCCACAAAACAGTAGCTGTACGAACACCTAACTCCTATCTTTAAAATCATCCAAATAAGACAAACAAGACATGCGGGACACTGCTGGAGAAGTAAGGACGTGCTCATAAGCGACGTTGTCCAATAGACCCCGTCACACGGACGTGCAAGTGTTGAACGACCGACTAGAACCATCTCCAGCAGCTCTGGACGGACACAGGATATATAGAAGACCTTCCGGAAGCGATGAATGATAGAGACGAGTGGCAAGAGAGGGAGAGTCAGGGAAATCCGTGCAAGTAGCATGATGATGATGATGATGATACATATACATATTTACATATATATACGCCATATTTGACCTGAAATGTTTTTGACCGAGTAATTATGCTAACAGCTTCGTTTAGTATTTAAAGTTGGGTAGCCGAATTTACTTCCTGTGATCACCTTCAGTGATTTAAACTATGTTTTTGGACACTTTAATAGGTCGTCAATAATCTATGGAGGTCCCGTGAAATAAGAATTTTATTCTTAAAAGAACCTCGAAATTGTTAGAAAGTATAAATGTGTCATGGAGCAATACTTTTATTTCATTCTTTTTGGTAGTCAGTGATATCTTAGTAATCTTGCTCAATGTATGTAAAATTCCATGTCTATTGTCAGTGTTGACCAGGAAAAACATAGAGAAGACTTCGTTGGCTAAGAGAGAGGCCTATCCGGTAACCTGACTCGCTCGTTTTCGCGCACGTTCCCTCGTGTAAGCCCGCTGGTTCGGGCACAGTTCAACAAAAGCAGACTTGAGGCCGTAAGGCCCCCAGTTTCGGCTGGGCCACCTTCGGGTAGGCGAGCTGCATTATTGGCACCTACAATTTAAGCTATAACCAGGCATGCATGCCTGAACCCAGATTTGGGTCCAAGTTCAGCAAGGCTCAACAGGACCACATTGCACTAAGTGGATCGATGATCAGCACAGTCCTGTAGGGTTCGAGCCTACGCTCGTACCCGATCTTCCCCTCCCCTAAATCCCCACTATAATCGACCTTCGGATCATTGACCTTTTATCGAGTCCTGTCTGGAGGGAGGCAGTGACAAATACTGACTTATCCCGTAACCTCGTTAGGTCACGGTGAGTAATACTGTTACGTGTCTTGGGCAGGAATATTGTGATAGTGACCATCCTTCTCCATATCTATTTTGAATTCAGTGTTTTCCTTCTTTTAGACCGGTTGCTATATCAAAGTCAGTTGCCCAGTCAGCTGGGTCAGTAGAATACACCGACTGCTTCTCTGCAGACAGGTAAGCCCCCACCAACGAATGTCCTGATATGACACTAAATGATATGATGGTGAGGTTCAAGTAATGCTGTAGCTTTGGAAGATGCGGAGTATCCATTCATTGCCAGCACTCCCAGATCGACTTTGGCTCGGCACCTTAATGGTCCTATCAATGATTCAAATAGAACTAAACTGTATACTTATACTAAATTGAATTATTTGAAATAGAATTGTTTTGACATTGAAACTGTGTACTAACGATAAACTGAATTATATGATAAACTGTTTATATGTATAAAATGGATTTGGCATCAATAACCTACAATGGTTGTAGTGCCATAAAACCAAACGAAACCAAACCAAAGTCAGAGATTCCAGTCTGCTCTTCTATTAATCTATAGCTGGAGGGAGAATATTTGGAGTAATGTATTCCATAATGTGAAATGCAGGATCTGAACTTGGGTAACCGAGTCCACTTTCTATGGTCATAACCGTTATACCACGAGCGCTTCCGTGTTTGACTCTTAAATAAAAGACATTTATTCCCTGTCCAGCAGTAAAAGCATGGAATGAAAACTGAGGGGTTCGAAACTGTTATTTTGGGCCCTAGTCTGAACGGCTAAACACTCAATTATCATTCGACACAAACGGATCTTTGTTATTGTTAAGATATCAATAAATCGTCTTACTGACATTATGTACACACTTTCTTGAAAACCAATTAGTATTGCGCTGTTTATTTTGGCTTTCATCAAATCAGAGTCAAGTAGTTCGCACCAAAATTCAGGTGAAAAGCATTTTGGAGAGAAAAAAATATAAATTATTTGTTGTTTGTATTTTCACAGTCTGGATTCTCTTCGTTTTATTTAGCAACGGACTTTAAACTTTAGAAATCAGAAAGGCTCAGAATTTTAAAAAATTCCACCCTCCAAAGCCGTAAATTTACGACCGCTTCTAGATAATGCAGTTTTGTTGATTCAAGAGAGAGAGAGAGAGAGAGAGAGAGAGAGAGAGAGAGAGAGAGAGAGAGAGAGAGAGAATAAGGAGTCAATTGAAAGAGTAAAAGATTCCATTAATAATTCATTATTTCGTTCTGGGCGGAAGAAGAAAGATTTGGGGAATCTGAAGCCTGAGATTCCGTCGATAGGGGGAAAAGGTTTTGATTTATGCATTCTATTTAAGCATGCAGACGAGCACATAGGTGCTCCTACGCATGCGCTGATGTATTATATGCATATCTATGTACAAGAAATGTGGGTGGGGAGAGGGAGAAGAAGAGAGAGAGAGAGAGAGACGCACATTCAAATGAAGATGGACGGACGACGAAAAGAAAAGGGTAATTAGAGATTTTTAATGTCTAAAAACGAGACCAGACGCGCATAGATATGACTTGATATGAGACTGTTCATATCTATCTATCTATCTATCTATCTATCTACTTTAATATATGCAAATACATAGTTTTGTATTGACACATGCGTTGATATATATATATATATATATATATATATATATATATATATATATATATATATATATATGAGTATGTGTGTGCGCGCGTGTGGGTGGGTGTTTCCTCCATATTAATGCTTGTTTCTTAATCAATCTTCTTAAAGTTGTAATTTATCTACGATATAAACTTTTCAATTATCTTGGTGCAACTATATAAATTTACCTAAAATTATCAAAATTCATGCTCACTTACTCGCTTTTTCTTTCTTACACACACACACACACACACACACACACACATATATATATATATATATATATATATACATATGTATATATATATATATATATATATATATATATATATATATAAGTAAAAGTTTGCTTTGGTTTGGTTTGTTTGGTTTTATGGCATATAAACCTTTGTAGGTTATTTAACGCCAAATCCATTTTTATGTAAATAATCTGTTCTATTGAAAACAGTTCAGTTTAGCATAAGTACACAGTTTAATGGTCAAAAACATTTCCATTTCAAACTATTCAAGCAGTTATATATAATAATTCAGATGAGTGTAAATACAGTTTTAATGTCGAAAAACAGTTCTATTTCAAATAATTCAGTTAAGCATAAGCACGCAGTTTAAGTGTAAGTACAGTTTAATTGTCAAAAACGTTTCTATTTCAAGCTATTCAGTTTACTCAATTCATTTTAGCATAAGTATGCTGTTAGTTCTATTTAACCCATAGATAGGGCCCTATCAGGTGCTACCACTCCGGGCCAGAGTGGACCTGGGAGCGATGGCAATGAAGGGGTACTCTGCATTCCCCAAAGCTCCAGCACTGCTGGAACCTCACCATCAGATTGTTTAGTGTCATATCCAGGACACTCGTTAGGGGGGGTCTTACGCCTCTGCAGAGGTGCAGTCAGTTTATTCTACTGCCCCATCTGACTGGGCAAATAAGTAAAAGAAAACCAAATGAAATTGTTAGGGGCATGCGAAGAATGCTCAATGCTATTTTAGCAGAGCTAGTATCTACTTATAAATATTAGAATTATGGACCAGGTTGTGGGAGACAAAAGAAACTTAAGTAACAGACGCATTGTGTTCATAATTCTAATATATATATATATATATATATATATATATATATATATATATATATATATATCTTTAAGAAAAAACCAAAGACCGGTTAAAGAAATATTGCTCTGTAATAAATTACATTGAGCTCTCTACCAGGAAAATTTAAATGTTCAGCTCTTGAATGATTTTCTTGTCCTGAGGGAATTACTCCAAACTTTTTAACCTGACCGAATATTACCTATATATATATATATATATATATATATATATATATATATATATATATATGATAGAAATAAGTGGGAAAGTGGATAAACCAAACACTTACAATGGGTTTAGCAGTTATATCTTGTTCTTCATTCACAGAAGAACTCTTTTTATTCACCAAAATTTACCTTTTCTCCATAATCCACACCCATTGACTTCGGACGCTGACTGGATATATATATATATATATTGTCATCCACAGACAGACTGTTTCGTTGTATATATAAAATCCCACCGCCACGAGCAGGTTTGCTACTTAAGGTCAATTTTCATGCGGAGTTTAACGGGTTTGAAATAAGAGTTTTCGTTCTTCTAAATTAGTTGCCACACCAAAGTCAAAGTCTGTCTGCCCTACTATTTACCCACAGTTAGAGGGAGAATAGTTGGATTCATACCTTTCCCAAGGGTATTAGCCAAATGTGAATTGCAGACAGCCTTGTCAAAAGTGGTCTGTCCTTCTATCAATCAATCTATCTCCACACACACACACACACACACACACATACTTATATATGTGCACCATATTTGACTTTACATCTTTTTGACCAAGTAATTATGCTAACATTTTTATTTACTGACTTTGGCACTTTTGTGTTAGGGAAATTTGGTTCGCAATATTACCATTATGATTATCATCGATTACAATTCTAATAACCACACACTGTAATAAGACCTATTTGCACTTGTGTTACTGCATTCCTTGATTATCCCCCTTGATTTTTAAATTACTATTTTCTTTTCCAGTTCCTGCTCTACGCTATGCCGTACCTTTGTTTCTATCAGTACTGCGCTGAACCATTATATATATATATATATATATATATATATTAGTCGATCTTGTTAATTATATATTCATTAACTCTTCAA
The DNA here is from genome assembly GCA_963585895.1 of Sepioteuthis lessoniana. Lineage (NCBI taxonomy): Eukaryota > Metazoa > Mollusca > Cephalopoda > Myopsida > Loliginidae > Sepioteuthis > Sepioteuthis lessoniana. Next base: position 58,651,483 of record OY757929.1, on the reverse strand, counting down.
ACTCCTGTCTGAAAATTGTGGTTTAGCTACATTTGAAATTATTTGTTACAGAAACAAATAAGGCAGGGAAATGATAATATAGCAGTTTTTATATTGTTTGGTATTTTTTTTCAATATTCATTCATATTGATTTGACACACACACACACGCACTTATATATAAATATATATATATATATATAATTTTCATTCAACGAATAGAAATGCTCCGTCACAAGTGTATTTTTCAATTTTGCACTCGATGCCTTAAACCTGGGTGTGTGATTGGGTAGCAAGATTGCGTTGCACTAATCTTCCAGTCGAGGAAGAAATAACCGGCGAGAAAATCCTCATTTAAATTGTGGCCCAGTCGGCTAAGGCCGCGGAATACGTCGACTGCATCTTTGCAGACGGGTAAGAACCCCTCGTCCCCCACAACGAGTGTCCTGGTGGCCCAGTATACACCGACTGCATTTTGGCAGAGGTGTTAGACTCCCCAAAAGAGTGTCTTGGATATGACACTAAACAATCTGATGGTAAGGTTCCAGTAATACTTGAGCTTTGAGGAATGTGGGGTACTCCTTTTGTGCTATCACCCCCGGGTCCATTTTGGCCCGGAGTGGTAGCACCTGATAGGGTCCCATCTATGGACTAAATAGAACTAAACTGTGTACTTATGCTAAACTAAATTGTTTGAAATAAAACTGTTTATATGTATAAGGACGGATTTGATATTAAATAATTTACTACGGTTGATATGCCATAAAACCAAACCAAACCAAATCATTTAAATTGAAAACCTTCGCATGTATGCCCGAGAAATACGTAATTATGTAACTCAACCATGAGGTAGGTAAATACATACGCATGCGTGGGTGTTAACTCACATATTTACTCTCACACTTATACACAAATACGTATATATATATATATATATATATATATATAAACTCAAATTGTTGAAGTTTTCAATAGCAAACCTTCCTTAAACAAAGTCAACTTTGAATGTAGCTGCCGTGATCTGAAATGATTATGACGCTTGTACCACCAGTTCTTCCTCTAACCTCTACTAAATTTCTTTTCTTTTGTAAATTTCCCTCCGATTTTTATACAAATGTGTATACTGTATTTGACGGCATATGAGACGCACAGATGTATGAGACGCACCCCAATTTTAGCTGGGCAAATCAAGAAAAAAACAAAGTACCAATATTAAACGTGATGAAATTAATATAATGAATATTATCAATGATAACACTATTATTGTGCGTAATAATCTTTTAAATAATGACAAATGGTATATAGTCTAAACTAATAGAAGTTGCCAGGTAGCTGATTTCGGCCGACTATCGGGATTTTTAAACCTACATATGGCATATAAGATGCAGGGGAATTTCAAAAGAATTTTTTGGTAAAAAAGAAGGCGCTTTATATGCTGTCAAATCCGGTAAGTATTTTCCCAACTCCTCCCCAACGGGCAGGTCAATTTTTTATGCTGAGTTTAGCAAGTTTATATTCAGAGTTTTCCTTCTTCTAGATCTGTTGCCATACAAAGGTCTAAGAGCTCAGTCTACTACTTTTTATCCATAGCTGGAGGGAGAATATTTGGATTCATATCTTTTCCGAGAAAATTAGCGGTATGTGAAATGCTAACAGCATTGTATATGATTTGAACTTGTGTTGCCGTGCGCATTACACGACGATATATAGATCGTCATTGTTTTTTTGTCGTTTCACTGTTTGTTCCTCCGAAGATAGCTCCAGCTGGGACTAAAAGTACTTGTGAAAAATATGGTGCCTTCTTGAATTCCTTTCAACCAGATATAATATAACTCATACGAAAACTTGAATGGAACAACGATAAAATAGGTAGAAACGAAGTGTCTGTACTATTTAAACAAGCATATTCAAAAGAGAAAATAATATATATATAAATATATATATATATATATATATTACATTTATTTTTCAAATTATTGTTTTTAAAAATTTGGTTAAAGACCACGTAATTTTCCTTTTTCATGATTTCTATGTTTTTTTTCTCTTGTTTTCTTGCTGGTTTCTTTGTATCAAGGTCCTGTTGATTGAGAAAATGTCCAAGTTTCTGCTTCCAAGTGCTTTTGATCATATCGATTGGTTGTTTTCTGGTGGGATTTTAGGCATTGTTTATTTATGGTTAGTTTGGGTACGATATTTACTTTGTTGGAATACACTCAAAATCTTCTACAACACGCCAACTAAAGCATACCCATCAATAATAAACCTTTCGAACGAAATAAATATCACACCTACGTCAAGTTCTCTATCAATCAGACCCTGGAACAAAGAAACAAGCTGGAAAGCTGAAGAAAAAAGGACTTGTAGAAATTATAAACTCTATCATTTAGAATATTCAGGGTAATGTCTTTATTCTTATAGTTATATTCTGAAAGTTTTGGCCTATGCTTCCTTCGGCCTTCTTAAGAGGTTTTATGTTGAATCCGGGAGCCAACATAGATCTTCGTGACGACCCTTTATTTAATTTACGGGATAGATTTTTCTGATTCTGTTAATCATAACAGGATACAAGTGTTAATTTATAGTAAGTATTTCATAATTATTTTACCTATGGTCCTACTGAATAAATCAATTTTGGTAATTTATTGATATAATGTCAATATCAACCTGTGAGATACTACTTATTACTATTATGTAGGATTATTACCTAAGCTCATATTGCAAATGTTATTATTTTATTTTTTTATCTTGCCTTTTTGATTCCTATATCGTATTCATCTCTATATCTGATCTGCTCAACAGGTCACCGTAATCCAACATATGCGCTGCTTCTTTAAGGTATCTTATGCTCCAATGTTCTTCCCTATCTATTATTTTAAATCATCAAACTTTATAGCAGAAGTTTTGACAATATATATACTGTTCATATATATATATATATATATATATATATATATATATATATATATATATATAATCAAATAGGATTTAGTTTAAACAGTAAATGAATTAAATAGGATTAGTTCAGACAATATATATATATATATATATATATATATATATATATATATATATATATATATATATATATAGTTATCTACAGACAGACTGTTTCGTTCTATCAGAACTCTTCAGTGTGGCTAGATACGCAGGACGCTCGAAGCCGGGATCGAAACCCGTCCAACTTTATGTTAGACAAAGTTTCAGACCACTCGTCCACCAAGCGGACCTCGTTGGCTAAGGGAATTTTAAGGTATTTTTTTATTTTTAGAAACAGCAGCAGCAGCCTTTGTTTACATTTTCTTATACCCTATCGGCTACCAGAGTGCTCAATTCTTTCGAAGAGCTATATATATATATATATATATGATTAGAGAGGATAGACAAATCGTGTCAGTTGATTCTATCTTTGATCCGTTCAAATTTTCATATGAGTCGTTTGACATTTGGATAGAATTAATTTAAGAAGGCACAGTATTCTTCCCAAGTACTTTCGATCCCAAATGGAACCCTCTACGGGGAAGCAAATAAAATCACAAACGCAATAATTTACATAAAGAGTAGAAGGAAGAATGAGTGGGAGTGAAAAGTCAAACGGCTCATAGAAAAACTCGAAGGGATCAAAGATACAATTGGCAGAATACAATATATTCAAAAGGGAAAATACTTTATAAGTCAGACAGGTTTCGATCCCAGTTTGAAGCATCTCACGTGTCTAGCCACACAGAAAAGCTGTGATACGACGAAACAATCCGTTGGTGGATGACAATATATATACTGCCCCCGGTGGGTTGAGTATTCGAGTGCTCTTCTCATGAATTGAGCACTCCGGTAGCCGAAAGCGTATCTGTAAAAGTATATACGTCAAAAGTATATTTGCTGAGAATAACGATAGCTGTCGGGTAAGATATCTGACATACGTAAAGTCAGCCGGGGTTTGGATCCCAGCTTCAAGTATCTCGTGTGTCTAGCCACGATGAAGAGTTGTGATACAACGAAACAGTCTCTGTGGATGACAGTATATATATATATATATATATATATATATATATATATATATATATATATAATGTATTGATATTACTTGAATTATTAGAAATAGGTTTTCGGGAATTTTATTTTCAAAAATTCAGGAGAGTTAATCAAAATATTTTTTTTGGATTGACTTTTTTATAATTTTGCGAAATGATTCTATCATTTCAGTATGAGCTATTAGATTTTAGAATTGCTGTTGAACTTTATGTATAATCTTTCTATATATCTATCCATGGGTGATACTATGAGGCGGGTTTTATTTGCCTTCATTCAATGTAAAGTGAAGCATTTTAGCTTCTCTTTTGTTTGGTTTTAATAGAGTTATACATGGTATTCTTGTCTCGAAACGATTGCCTACACGTTCATTTCTTATTGAGAGATCAAGGCGTATACCAAATGTTAATAAAATATTTGTTATATGCATTTCAAAAAGACGCGTTTAGCATAACTTAAAAAGATATTTTCTTTCTTTTTCAAGAGTCTTAAATTCTTTACGGAAGTTAAGTATTCATACGAGCGATAATGATAGACCAATCAGATTTCATGCAATTTGCTAGACTGCTCTAGAATATTCGTATGTATTTTGATTGACCAAGAAATTCAAGCGTCTTTTTCAAAAATATTTTTCATTGTAAAGGCGTTTCTGTAATTTTATGCATTGTAGTTTGAAGGTGGAAAGGGCGTCGATAAGTTTTAAAATTGAAATTTTATCGCCCGGCCTTTAAAATGACCAGAAAAGTTTTTTGATTCAAAAGAAAATATCTTCTTTATATTTTGGTGTTTTATATATTTTACTGTTTCCCTAAATCTAATTAGATACTGTTTATATATATATATATATATATATATATATATATATATATATATATATATATATATATATATATATATATATATATATATATATATATAAAGAAGATGAGTTGGGAATGATTCTATTTGAAAATAAATTAGAGGATTCATATAAATCTCCGGGAGTGTTCTATGTACGATAATTGATATATAAATTTCTAAATTTCATACAGAGCAAATTCATATAATTGAAAGGAAAATGCAACAGGCCGTCATTTGGCTATTATAGATTTATTTCAGCTAGGTACCATTAGAGAGACCTACCTCTTCAGCTAGCCATCACACAACGGAGAGAAAAAAAACTTTATTAAAATTAATTGAAATATTCTTTCAATGGATTCTTACTTGTTTAAAAAAAAATAGAAAAAAAGAGGGAGGGTCAAAAAGATATGGGCTAGAAGTTGGTATCAAAACCGGATATAAATTTATCATCTTGTGTCATGTATCCTCATGTATCTATAAAAAAATTTAACTCGACTCACAACACCTTCAGCGAGTAAAATCTTGTCTATAAATTAACCTATTTTACTTGAAGAAAAAAAATCTATCAATTTATTTATTTATTAAGGAAAATGTGGTGATAAACACTTATTAAAATCAAATTTATCTTGTTCAGTTAGAAATTTTTATAGGTTTTATTTGAATTCCATTCAAGATTAAAATCTAGTCTTTATTAAATTTCTACTGTCATTCAAATGACTTTTAAAATGATTGATATGATTATAATCATTAATCATTAATAATCATATGACCAAAATAAAAGGTAACTATTATTACAATTATTGCTAATCTATCATTATTATTAATATTACTTCTTGAGAGTTTTTCACATAAGCGTTGGCTGATGGTCTTTCACTTGAGTTTGAGTGACAGCAAGTCTCCTCAAGTCTCCACGACTCTTCTCAGTATTCTGGCCGTTCTCAATGATGTAGTAGTTTGGAAGGTCTCTGCTCGTCCCCCAGTCCCTTTATTAATCCTTTGGTAATTGTTCTAAGTGCACCAATTACAACTGGTATTATCGTCACTTTCATGTTCCACAGTTTTTTCTATTCCCGAGCAAGGTCGAGGTATTTGTCCTTCTTTTCACTTTATTTCAATTTTACTCAGTGGTCAGTCGGGACAGCAAAGTTCACAATTTTGCAAGTTCTCTTTTTTTAGTTGTTGATTATAATTAGGTTTGGTCGTCCAGCTGAGATTAAGTGATCCGTTTGTACGTCAAAATCCCAGAGGAATGTGTGTGTGTGTGTTCGTATAGTCAAATTTAAATTTCTTGCACAATTCCCAGTGGATCATTTTGCCCACCCAGCCGTGCCTTGTCTTATACCCTTCTATGTTAATTTGCTGCATTCGCTTATAATGTGATTGATGGTTTCGTCTATATCACCACATAACCTACATTTGCTATTTTGTTGTGTCTTATCTATTCTCGATTTGATATGATTGGTTCTAATAGCGTTGTTTTGTGCTGCTATTAGACGAGATTCTGTTTCTATTCTAAGGTTTCCTTTTTTTTTGCGATGTTCGCGTTTTCTCGTGTGAGATGTTGTTTATTAGTGGTTATAAAACGACCGTAGAGTTGTTTTTCTTTCCATTTTTGTTTTCTAGTTATTGTCATTCTGTTGGTCATCGTGTTTTCAGTATCGTTTCTGGTGGCTGTAATCAGTCCTCCTTCGTGCTTTTCTATGTAGTCCTCGAGTCGTAGTGATGCGCCAACGCTGTCTTCAATGCTGGCAAGTCCTCTTCCTCCCTCTTTTCTTGATACATATAGTCTGTCAACGTCATCTTTGGGATGTAATGCGTTAAAACTGATACCATTAATTTTATCCTACTATTGTTATCGATATCAATTTTTCTATCATTAACCTTTTTTAAAAAAAAAATGTCTTTTACTCCATTGTGCGATGGCTCTCTGAAGAGGTTGGTTTTTCTTATGGAGAGGCCAGGTGAATAAATCTATGATACCCAAATGATGGTTTGTCTATTTTTTCCTATATATATATATATATATATATATGTGTGTGTGTGTGTGTGTGTGACGATTATCGTCGTAGAAAATGGATATGGGGACCAGAGTTCAAATCCTGGACAAGGTCGTTTATATTTTACATTGCGGTAACACCCTTTTGAAAGGTATGCATCCAGCTATTACTACCGCCATTTATAGGTAAATATTAGGGCAGACTGAGTTATTTTGCTCTGGTTTGGTAACTAGTCAAGGAGAAGGAAAACTCCGCTAAAAAATTGACCTTGTATCACTTTATGTTTGTGCGGAGAGGTTGGGTAAATATTTAAATACAACATTACAAAGATCAAAATCTAATTCATATAGTTTCCTATTAGATATAATACCAAATCATCTATTAGTAATTTTTGCACAAGATGATTGATTGATTTTAACGGCATGTCAACTAATCTAGGGTTATTTTATGCCTAAAGGTTATGGAATCTCGTTCATTGTTTGTTAATATTTACATTTTTAGTATAGTTGCTTCTTGAGGGGTTTTTCTTTGCACACGGTCCGATCGCCTCGGAATAATTTTGAAACTGATCTATTTGACCCACGATACAATTTTGTTATTAGTCCTACTCATCTGCAGGTGTATTTAAATCGTAGTGAGACTGAAGCTGTATATATGTACTGACCACCACTTCTGCATGAGAAGTATTTGACACAAGGCCAACTTTTTATGCGGAGTTTAGCAGGTTTTAATTAAGAGTTTTCCTTCTCCTACACCCTATGAGTAGGTCCCATTTCTCATTAATACGTTGTACTATTGTGAGGGTGGGTAATTTGCTGACTTTGTTTGTTTGTTTGTTTGGGTTTATGGCATATCAACCTTTGTAGGTTATTTAATGCCAAATCCATTTTTATACAAATAATCATTTCTATTTCAAACCATTCAGTTTCGCATAAGTACACAGTTTAATTGTCAAAAACATTTCTATTTCAAGCTATTCAGTTTAGTCAAAAAGTTCTAATTCAAACATTTATGTTTAGTATAAGTATAGTTTTTGTCCACACAAAGTTAAATGTCAAAACAGCTCTATTTCCAACAATTCAGTTTAACGTAAATACAGTTTCAATGTCAAAAACAGTTCCATTTCAAACAATTCTTTTTAGCATAAGTACACAGTTTAAATGTTAAAGCAGTTCAATTTCATTCAGCTTAGCATTAGTACGCAGTGTACTTCTATTTGACCCTGGGAGCGATGGCAATGAAGGGGTGCTCTGCATTCCCCAAAGCTCAACATCACTGGAACCTCACCATCAGGATGTTTAGTGGCATATCCCGGACACTCGTTATAGGGATCTTACTCCTCTGCATAGGTGCAGTCTGTGTATTCTACAGCCCCTGCTGACTGGGCAATTTGCTGACTTAGTTGTCACCTCTAGCAGTGGTTACCTTCTTCACGCCGTTGGTGAGTATTGTATTTGTTTAATATCATGAAGGTTTCCATTTGATTTACAACGTCCGTTTTGGTTATTCTTATTCAGTAATCTTTTGTTAGGTTACAACACATACCAAGGCTAAAGACTCCAGTCTGTCCTACTGTTTTACCCTGTCCTACTGTTTTACTGGAAGGAGAATAATTGGATTAATAGATTTCCCAATAGTATTAGCGCTTTGTAAAATATCCATTACAACCTACAAAATCATCCATTACAACCTCCAACTGAGAGCTGAATGTATAGCGGTTGCTGTACTTCCACAATTCTATATTTCACAAAAAAACAGTTTAGTACTTAAAATTATTGAGACAACTGAGGGAAAATATGGAGAATCGGTATTGACCCGTCAAACAATTGCCTAGCTGTGCATACTCTTCATTCTTATTTGATATTTTTGTTACATAGCCATGCATGAATATGTGAAATAGACATATTCATACCGCTACGCAAAACGTTCATAATGTCAATAAAACATATATATATATATATAGATCATAGGAATCCCGAAATACGAAAAACGCTTACGACTTCTTAGTTCAGGTACGAAACTTTTTATTACCTTTGAGTTAAAAGGTTTTTCGACATAAGGAGAGAGGCACAATCTTTCTATGCTGGCTTTTCCATCTGCACCCCCCCAAACACGTGTGGTACCCGCCACAAGGCCTCGGCGAGCAAGCGAAAGTCACCCTTCTTCTTCGGACGGCAAGACTCAACTAACTGACTTTTTCAAAATCCCCAAAATCTTCCGCACGCGCTTCCGGTGCATGACGTCATTCATATCCACTGGTCAACCTTTCTATCTGGGATTTTTATTTTGGCATTTGTGAACGACACATCCTATGCACTGAGCCGAAAGGTTCTCAGCCTAAGTAAACCCAAAGGCAAGATATATAAAACGAAATCCCTCGGCCATTATATTACATTTTTAGATCGACAAATATTAAAGAAGCACACTGAATCCTTTTTTTTTTTTAATCACACCTCGTATTTATTATTTTATCATCTTCATTCAAAAATTCGAACATTTATGAATGAGCAGTGGCTGTGTCAGTACTACTGTATGGATACACCACCTAGACGCTAACGAAACGCACAGAGAAAAAGCTTGATAAGAACTACATCAAAATCCTACGTGCCGATTTGAATAAGTCCTGGAAGCAACATCCCACAAAACAGCAGCTGTACGGCCCCTTATATCCCATCTCACAAACCATTCAAGTAAGGCGAACAATAACGACGTTCTCTTATGGACTCCTACACATGGATGTACCAGAGTGAGCCGACCAGTAAAGACTAACATAAATCAGCAGTGCGCAGGTACTGTATACCGTCTAAAGGGCCTGGATGGAGTGATAGACAACAGGGACGGAGAGAGAGAGAGAGAGAGAGAGAGAGAGTCAAGGACCTCCGCGCTATCAACACGACTTCATGATGATGATGATGATGAAACACTTGCATTTTTTATTTTTTTTTAATTTATAGAATATTGAATTGTTATTTATAGAATATTGTACAATGATAACATTTCATATTCAAAACCATTTTCTTATTTAATTAAATTTAGTAATATTCAATTTTAACGTTGGAAAATCGAAAATATTTGAATGGTCAAATTTTTTTTGTTATAACCCGAGAATTTATTTTCTTTTGTGTTCTTTTTATTCATTGTTACCGTCATTTCGTGACAAGCTGAGGCAGTGAAAACGAAAAGTCCACCCTTGTTAAGGTTACATCACTGAAGTCTTGTTTGTGTCAGGCTGTCAACGATGCCAAAATACAAGGTCGTACAGTTGACGCCTGCAGATGGTAGGTAATTGAATAGGAATGGTAAAGGCAAAGGCAAAAAATGATAGGAAAAAGAATAAACGATAAAACTAAAGAAAAAAGGAACAGAAAGAAACAAACGAGAGAGAGAGAGAGAAGCAAAAGAAACGAAAGAAAAGAAAAGAAGAAAAAAAAAACGAGATAAAATGAGAAAGAAACTATTTAAAACCCGAACTGAATGGCAAGCATGAATTCACATGGAAAGGTGTGGAGGGCGTCTCGGGTGGTGTTGGGATTAACGTGCAATACAAGCAAAACTTCACGAGTGAGTTCGAGTTTCATTACGAACCCCATTCATATGGCCTTGTGTTACGTATAAGCAAAAAGCTTTGTAATTTACATTGAAAGGTGCGCGAGTTCAAATTCCCGTTGATCCTGTCGGTATTTAACTTTGTCCAAAAGTTCATGAGAAAGGCATGAGTCTGCCTTTTCCTTCAGCTTGGGTAAAATACAGATGGGGTTTACATTTGCATCTGTTTTCATCAACTTCATGATAATGCCTGATCTTATGATTGATTTTAACGGCATGTCAGCCCATCTAAGGTCATTTTCTGCTTAGCGGTTAACAAATCGCTTTAATTGTATGTTTATATTTATTTATTCTTTGTTATTTATTTTTTTTACTTTTTTGGGGCACGGCCCTATCGAATAAGAATGGTTTTTGAACAGATATATTTGTCCCATTGAAAGGACTCTCAAAGATACCACCACTCCGGGTCAGAGTAATGGCAATGAAGGGCTACTCTACACTCCCCAGATTTCTAGAACTGGAGCCTCATCATCAGATGCAGTTGAGTGTCATATGCCGTACACCCTTTGGGAAGCGGGCAGGTCTTACCCCTCGGCAGAGAACAAGGTGAGTCTATTGAACTCTCTGTATACATCAAATAATTGATGTATTGATATTTTTTGAATTTCTAAAAATAGGTTTTGGGGAATTTTATTAAAAAAAATAAGATAGTTAATGAAAATGTCTTTCGGATTTACTTTCACATAATTTTTGCTAAATTATTCATTCTTTTGAACAATGTGTTGAGCAATGTGTCTAAGATATCTTAAAAATGTAATATTTCTTTCGAAACCACCTAATATTAGGGAGTAAAACATATTTTCGCTGTTTAAAGATCTTGACATCAAATCATATATACTCTGAAAACAATAACTCCATTGTTATTATTTTACTCCTTGCGAGTTTTTCACATCTGCTTTTGTGCTTTTGAAGAGTACCAGAAGCAACACCTCACCACCATGTAGTTTAGTGTCATCCTTAGGTACTTCATTTTTTTTTAGGGAAAGGGTTCCTACTCGTTTGCTGAGAATGAAGTTGACATATTCTAAACGCTGCCGACTAGGATGATCATCATTTTCTTGCTGAGGAATCCTCGAGGCGAAGTAATTAATGTGCTGTACTGTGACATCGTAGAAAGCCAGTTCGAATTCGAGTCACCATATTATGTTCACTTGAGAAAGATACAGCCCCCACTTATCTCTTCCAAGCAATAAGTTAAACAATACCATTATTGTCCTTCAACAAGGATCGGTTTAAAATTAAATAACCAACGAAGGTTGAAATTTGCCCAGTCGGCTTGGGCTGTAGATTACACCGACTGCACCTCTGCAGAGGGGTAAGACCTCCAAACGAGTGTCCTGGATATGACACTAAACAATTTGATGGTTAGGTTCCAGTGATGTTGGAGCTTTAGGGAATACGGAGCACCTCTTCGTTGCCATCGCTTCCAGGTTCCCTCTAGCCCGGAGTGGTAGCACCTGATAGGGTCTATGGGTCAAATAAAATGTACTTATGAATTATTTGAAATGAAACTGTTTTTGATATTGAAACTGTACTTTGACATTTAACTCTTTAAACATAATTTGTACTTCTATTAATCTAAATTGTTTGAATTATAACTGTTTGACTAAACTGAATCGATTGAAATAGAAATGCTTTTGACAATTAAACTGTGTACTCATACTAAATTGAATTGTTTAAAATAGAACTGATTATTTTTATAAAAATGGATTTGGCATTAAATAACCTAAATTGGTTGATATGCCATAAAAACCCCATCATCCAACCAACCAAAAAAAAAAAAAAAAAAAAAAACGACGACAAACAAAGGTAGAAAGGTTGAAATATCATTAGACCAAGAAATCAAACAAAACTAATTGTTTGCACACAGTCCCATAGTTTAAACATTTAAAGCTTTTCTATCCAACGATTATAATTTTCAAACAGATTTATTTGACCTATTGATGAGACATTGAGTCCGGGTAAACGTGGACCTGAAAGTAATTGAAATTAGAGATACTCTACATTCCCCAGAACTCCAGAACTGAAGCTGTTATATCAAGGACATCCTAGGTTTTTTGGATGGTGAGGGCATCTTACCCATCTGCAGTTGATACAATGGTCGTATCTAGAGCTCTGTGGATAGTGCAGGTTAGTGATTGAATCCATATACAAAGTTACGTGAGTGATTTCTATCTTCACTGGTTGCCGCTGTATATTGGCCAAATGTATGATTTACTTAAAGACTTGCAACATATAGCCCAGGCCGGTGAGGCTGTAGAATACACGGACTGCATCTCTGCAGAGGGGTAAGACATCCTAATGTCAACGAGCGTCCTGATATGATATTAAACAATCTGATGATGAAGCTCAAACAATCCTAGAGTTTTAGGGAATACGGAATATCTCTTCATTGCTATCGATCCCTGTTTCACTCTGGCCCAGAGTGATAGCACCTGTTAGGGTCCTATCTATGTGTCAAATAGAACTGTTTCATATTTAAATTGCGAGCAAACTTATGGCAAATTGAATTGCTTGAAATAGAACTGTTTTATCATTTAGCTGTGAGTAAACAAATGACTGATGTTTAATTGAATTGTGAGTGATTAATAACAATACTTGGAACCACTTAATTGTGCAAACGAATTTGAAGAGTTGAATAGCTGTATTTGTAACGACTTCACTGTGTGCAAAGAAATGAGTGAGATCGAATAGAATGATAAGTGTTAAATAGTAATACTTGAAACCATTTAACCGTGTGCAAAAAAATGAGATCTGGCTCATTTAAAAATATTATCAACAAAATATGTTTACAAATCATATATATTTAATATAAATGAATGTTTTAGAGGTAAACTTGAATCTCCCGTTGTATTAAAATGTGATATTCTAATGTACACACACATATATATATATATATATAGTTAATAAATCAAGATCGGTGGGACTGGATTTGATTGACACCGTTTATTGAATACAACCTGGCTGCTGTTCTGTGTCTGATTTATTACCACTAAGAAAACTACTTCTAATTTTCTTGTTTAACGGAATACACATTATTACAATGTATAAACAGGATTTGGCATTATATACCCAACAATGATTGATATGCGATAAAACCCAACCAAACCAAATCATATATATTTAATATAGATGTTTACAGAGGGTTGGTTGGTTGGTTGGGTTTTATGGTATATCAACCTTTGTAGGCCATTTAACGCCAAATTCTGTCTATATATACATACATATTCAACTAAAGATTTCAAAACGAATATTAAGCTAGGCAGAATTTTCTATTAGCAGGATTTCATTTGTTTGCACAAGATTAACCAGTTTTAAGTTGTCATATTTTTTGGTACAACTCTGTCTCTCTTAAGAAGGACAGAATGTCATCTATTTTGACGTTCTCGAACAGATCGGTTAAGTTATTTACTTTGAAAAATCGCTTTCTGATAACAGCGAAAGTTCTGCATTCTATAAGAATGTGTTTAACCGTGCAAGAGGATTTATCATCAAATAACCTACAAGTGTTGAGATGTCATAAAACCACACCAAACATACCACAAAGACTCTAGTTGAGTAATGGGAAGTTAATTAATTTCGCATAATGGTTCCTTGTGGGTATCTGAGTATTTTACCCGACCCAGTTGATTGGGGTCTAGAATACACTGACTGCATCCCCTCAAAATGATGTTGTCCTGAATATGATACTTTACTCGATGTGAGTATATATGTGTGTAAGCGTAAGTGTGCGTATATAAATGTATGCATACGAGTATGCATTGACCAACATCCCGCACAGGAAGTATTTGACTTAAGATTAGCTTTTAAGCAGAGTTTAACAGGTTTGAATTTTGAGTTTTTCATCTCCCAGATTTGTTGCCAAACCAATCCTAAAAACTGCCTGACCTACTATTTACCCATAGGTGGAGGGAGAATAACTGGATTCTCACATTTCCTCCCAAAGGTATTAGTGCTGTGTGGAATACAATCAGCTCGTTCAGGGTTTGAACTAGTGTCGCTGTGTCCATTTCCCACGAGGATAAGAGAGTGTACGTATATGTGTGAGTGTGTGTGTAAGTGTGTGTACATGTGTACGTATGAGTGTGCATGTATATGTATGTATGTGTGTAAGAGTGTGTATATGGATGTGAACATATATATGTATATGTATGTGTATATGTATATGTATGTATGAGTGTGAGCATATATATGTATGTGTGTGTATTCATAACTTTTGTTATTTCATCTATTATAATCTTTTCATTAAACTATTTTTGTTTCCTTCTTTCTCTTTCTCTCCAATTCGTCTGTCTTGACTAAGTCTATAATCATCTTGTGCAGACTGCGTATCTGCGTATCTTAGAAGCCGTTTGTCTCTTCAGCAACGGGGGGTGTTCGCATTCTTAAATAGCTGTGAACCAACCGAAAAGAGAAAGGAAGCTGGACTTCTTTAATATTTCACGCACTTAGGAATGGACACTGTTATACGAGATGTTCACCGCAATACGAGATGTTCAATACGGCCAGTGTTCACAAGTAAGTATATTTATTTTCAATGTGCGAATCTATCATCGTAATCATCAAATCATGCTGATAGTACGGAGTTCCCTGACTCTCTCTCTCTCTCTCTCTCTCTCTCGCGCGCGCCATCCGTCTCTATCATACATCGCATCGACCTGATATATCTAGGTCCTTACAAATCGACCAACACTGGCGCGTCCTTGTGTTAGGGTCAATAAGAGGTGCCCGTGGTGTAATGGTTATCGTCGTAGGAAATGGACACGGCGACACGAGTTCAAATCCCGCACGAGACTGATTGCATTTAACATAGCACTAATACCCTTGGGAAAGGTATGAATCCAATTATTCTCCCTCCAGCTATGGGTAAATAGTAGGGCAGACTAGGTTCTTCAGCCTTGGTGAGGCAACTAGTCTTGGAGAAGGAAAACTTTGAATGAAAAACCTGTTAAACTCCGCTTAAAATTGCCCTTGTGTCATATCCTACCCAAGCGGAGGGGTTGGTAAATATAAATAAGAGAACAATGCTTCTGAGTTCGTCCTTACTTTTACAGCAGTACCTAGGATGTCTTGCTCGTTTGCACGATGGGAGGTAAGTGGCCTAACAACGGCTGTTTTGGGGAGTATTGCTTCTTGGAATTTGGTCGAAACAGCTCGTAAAATTCTAGTGTAGTTTCCATCAAGCCTTTTCCCAGTGCGTTCCGTTAACGTCCATGTGGTGCATCCATACAGTAATACTAACACAGCCACAGCCAGGAAAAAATCTCACCCTATATTAAATACGGTCTCAGCTTTTCTTTTCTTTTTTATCTACTTCTGCTACTGGTATTGTTTTCGTTGTTATTGGCTTGTTCTTTGTTTGGGAGGATCAGGTCTGTCAGTCTGTCTTCTGCAGAATTCTATTCTTGTAATTCAAGCAGTTAATGGTTAGTAAGTTAGATTAGCAGATCAGCTCGTGCGTAACTAGTCTAGTCTTTAGGATTGGCGCCTTTTCTTCGTTGCCCAGTGAGCTCTTTCACTGGAGTTCGAACTAGCTTACTACGATGTCACAATCCAGCACATTAGCCACGACGTCACAGGTATTCCACCGCTTATAAAATAGAGAATATCTCTCAATGAACGAGGGTATTTTTGAAAAAATTCTAAAGAGAAACATTTCAAAGAACTTTTCAAGTTTATATACAACATTTAACATCACATAACGCGCCCCTAACGTATAAAACTTTAGTGGTTTAAAGGTTAATATGTTTGGAAATGGACACGCCAACATGAGTTCAAGTATTGGACGAAGTTGTTTGCATTTCACATTGTGCTAATACTCTTGAGAAGTGTATGAATCTCCCTCTATCTCTGGGTAGATAGTAGGGCAGACTGAGCTCTTTAACCTTGGTATGGCAACTGGTCTTATTGAAAGAAAATTGTAAGCGAATTTTACTCGTTAAACTCCGCTTAAAATTGACCTTGTGTCGCATCTTGCTCGTGGAGGGGGAGCTGGATATATAACGCATACCCTAAAGCGAGTTGATGTGCCGTGGTGTAATGGTTACAGTTGTAGGAAATCAACAGGCCGACATGAATTAAAATCCTGGACGAGACTGAGTTGCATTTTCACATAGCGCAAATACCCTCGGGAAATATATAAATCCAATTATTCTCCCTCCAGCTATGGGTAAATAATAGGACAGACAGGGTTCTTTAGCCTTGATAAGGTAACCAGTCTTGGAGAAGGAAAACTCTGAATTCAAACTTGTTAAACTCCGCATAAAAATTGACCTTGTATCGCATCATTCCTGTGAGGAGGGGTTTCTAAATACACACTATAAAGCTAGTATTCATGAGAGAAAAGACATTTAAATGAAAGAAAAGAAAAAAAGATAAACATTTAAATTACAAAGACAATGATAAGGAAGGTAGGAAAATGTCACTGGTGGAATAATATTAAATAATAATCATCAGTGTTGATTTGGTTGAGGTCAGACTGGAGCGTACGGCTTGGTGTTTACTTGACTGGATTGTGAGCATGTACGACAACTAGAACAGCCGCCGTACTGCTATTGGACGCCGCTTATATATCTTCTGGATGTGTGCTGTATGGCCATATTTGTATAGCATGGGTGTGTGCGTGCAAATATGCATACTCATAAGCCGGTGATGTTATTTCATGGAAACGTCACCGAATAGTATTCTTCCACTATCATACAATCTGAATATTCGAATTCTTAAAATTCGTGATTTACGATCAGAACAATTCCGTTGCCTCAATAAAACGATGTGGCATGCCCACAAAAAGTTGTCGCTATCACGAAAACTAACAAAATTAGTTTTGCCTTATTCAAGTACACAAAATGTACTCTTTACAGTCATCATCTTTGGCATTTTTTGAACATGAAACACCTGATGCCACTAAAAAAGCCTTACAAATAAATTCAAAATGTTTTTTAAATAAAAATGTGTATCGTACGTATCACTATCTTAAATAGTTTTTTTCAAATAAATTTCTATACTTGAATGAGATTACAGAGTTGTACAAGAGTACAAAGACTGTACTCATATACAACGATTGTATAAGAGTATAGAAACTTGTATTAGAGAATAACGCGCCGATATCTTTATGCTTAAGGGACAAAATGAGACTTTTCTTTTAAAAGTAGAAGCCTTTCTTTTCTTTACAATTATTCCCCAAAAAGCAAGGAACATAATCATTTGACTTCTATTCTAAAATGCTTGTTTTTTTCAAAAGTTTTCATTTTCATGTTTAGAAAAACAAATCAAAAACGAACAAAATACAAAAACTTGGATTACAATTCATAATTAATGAAGAAATATCGGAGATGTCTTGTCGGAGGAGGATTTTTTCTTGGTTTGTTTTATGGCATATCAATCATTGTTGGTCATTTAAAGCCAAATCCTGTTTTTCCATATATGTGATTTGAAAACATTTTGTAGATACACATAGTTAAATGATCAAACAGTTCTATCTGTAACAATTCAATTTACCATAATTCATTTGTTTGTGTGGCTGATTTGTTTAGTTTTTTGTTTTATGGTATATCAATCATTGTAGGTTATTTAATGTGAAATCTATTTTTATACATATAAATAGTTCTATTTCAAACCATCCAGTTTAACATAAGAACACTGTTTAAATGTCAAAAATAGTTCTATTTCAGCACAATTATACTGTTTAGTTCTATTTGACCCTTAGATAAGACCCTTATCAGGGGCTACCACTCCGGCCCAGAGTGGAGCTGGGAGCAATGGCAATAAAGGGGTACTCCGCATTCCCTAAAGCTCCAGTATTACTAAAGCCTCGCCATCAGATTGTTTAGTGTCATATCCAGGACACACGCTTTGGGAGTCTTACCCCTCTGCAAAGATTTAGTCGGTGTATTCTGCAGTCCTAACCGACTTGGCTATCGGAGAAGAATGAACACATCCACACAAACCCCAACTCGCCTCAAGCGTTAGGACCTCTGTTGCTTTATTCTTTTCGTTTAATCTCCAGTCTTGTCGACTAGGGCTATAGAATATGCCAACTACACCTCTGCAGAGGGTTCAGACTTCCTCTGTTCTGAGTTTTACACTAAACTGCATCAGATGGTAAAGTTCTTGTTCTGTAGCTTTGGGAAATATCAAGTACCTCTTAATTGCCAATACACTTAGGTCCACTTTAACCCGGCATAGTAGTATTTGTAAGGGTCCCATCTATGGGTCAAATGGAACTATTTAATAATTTACTAAGGATTATTGTTATTAGTAATTAGAAATCATACAGCTATGTTCAACATATCTATATTACATATGAATACTGGATAATTAGAATTATTGATGTTAGACAGCAATATTTGAAACCATTTAACTGTGTGCAAACCAAAGATTTATATCAAACAAAATTATTAGTGTTTGATAGGAATATTTGAAATCACTTTCTGTGTGTAAACAAAATATCGATATTAAATCGGTGTTGGATAGGCATACTTGAAACCATACAACTGTGCACTAACAACTTATCTAAGTATAAAGTTACCAATAAACTATTCACTTACAAATCATGTATAAAGGAGTAGCGCCCTCCCCTACACCTTAGTGTAGTAGCTATCGAAAAAGGAGCCTTCTGGTCACCCTCGAAAAGTGTCGCCAACTTTACTTATATATATATATATATATATGTTTGTATGTGTATATGTATGTGTGTTTAAAACAAGAGTTGGCATTAAATAATCCACAAGGGCTGATATGCCATAAAACACCAACCAACCAATGATATGTCTCCGAGATTGTAGAAGCTGGAGGTAATGGATAACAAACATAGAAGTAAGGTGTAGTTTCTTTGTTCATTTTCGAACTAGCTGTTACACTTTGTTTACACTAACGATTGTCTCCTCGTACCCAAGCTACCAAGAGAGAGAGAGAGAGAGAGAGAGAGATTTGTTGATTTATTTGTTATCTAATGGTAATTCAGCCTTCTCGGGTTATTGAATGCCAATTCCATCCTTTTTTTTCTAGTAGAACAGTGGAGGTACTATTTAACCCATAGATGGGAGGATAAGGAGGTTCATACCTTTCCCAAGTGTATTTGTCCGAAAGTGAACGTCATAGCGTGACTGGGGTTCAAACTCTCATACTACGATTCTGCAGTCCAGTGCTTTAACCATTACACCACGGGGACACCCACGGGAAAATGATAGAGAAAATCAATAAATTCCTTGTCTTTTATTGGGGTTCATAGATTACTCAACTTACTTCCGCTTTGCATTGGTGACATCGTTCGGCCAGCCACCGCCACCCACCCAACTATAACCGATCTGGTGGTTTTGTGACATTGCCAAGTATTGTTTAACTGCTTCGATGGTGCTCGATTAAATATATCTTGATACACAAAGACCTCTTGAAGAGATGTTGAACTTTGTCAACTTGACTTTCTTTTGACTGGTGGCTTTTTTAAGACTATTTGCTACCTGATACTATTCGCTGGCAATGTTACAGCTATAAAACAATGATTAACTCCGACATAAGTCGATATCACTAATCTTTCAAAAAAACTGTGTAGATGTTCTATTGTTATATAATATAATATACTAAGTTTAGCTTAGTAGAAAACAGTGTCAAATGAAGGTCATGATGATTATGTAGCTGCAATCTTATTGCTATAGATGACATGCATGTTTTAAAAAATCAGCATTGAAAATTCTGGCTTTTTCCAGAGCTACTACTGGCACCACTGGAAAATACGCATATAATTCAGCCCAGTCGACTGGAACTGCAGAATACACCAACTGCATCTCTGCTGATGGGTAAGATCCCCCCCAACGAGTGTCCTGATTTATGACACTAAACAATTTGATGGTGAGGCTCCAGGAATGCTGAAGCTTTAGGGAATGCGGAGTATCCCTTCATTGCCATCGCTCCCAGGTCCACTTTCGACTGAAGTGGTAGAACTTGATAGGATCCAATTTATTGGTCAAATAGAAGTTTGACATTTAAAACGAGTGCCAAAAAAAAAAAAAAAAAAAAACTTATGGTAAATTGAATTGTTAGAAATTGAACTGTTTGTTCATTTAACTGTAGGTAAAGAAATGACTGATGTTTAATTGAATTGTTAGTGATACATAGCAATACTTGGAACTTTGTAGACTTATGCTAAATTGAATTGTTAGAAATAGAACTGTTTAATCATTTAACTGAATGTATCTACAAAATGTGTTCACAAATCATATATCTAATATATAAGTAAAAACAGAATTTGGCATTAAATAACCAACAATGGTAAATATGCCATTAAACCAAACCAAATTTATTATTCACCCTGTCGGAGAGGCTGAGAATATGCTAACTGTATCATCCATAGAGGCTGTACGACATTAAACTGCCCGTTAGAGTCCCGTCTATGGATCAAACAGATCTGTTTGAAAATTATTTGTATTATATAGGGATATATATGTTTATGAGTGTGTATGAATGTGCGCGTGTGTCTTTAAAACAGGAGCTGGTATTAAATAATTCACAACGGTCGACATGACATAAAACACCATTTATAACCATGTGCAACAATCTTTTAAGAAACTAAACAAAAAATGTAAATATATACGTACAATGTACGCAATACCCAAACCTCTAGGCATAAAATGACTTCAGACGGCATGTCCTACCGTTAAAATCAATCACCCAATCAACCAACTATCTCAACTACCAATCCAAATCAATACGTTTATTTATCTTAGCTTTGGCTGAGACAGAGCCAATAGCAAGGCACGCAGTGATAATCGAACTTACTAGCTGTGACCGGCGAAACCATGCTTCTGGCATTTGATGTATTTTATAAGATTAGCTTAGTTTAGCATATGAACAAATGGGAGAGCAAGAAAATCTTCTTGTTTTCCCATTTGTTCATGTGTCAGTAATCAAAGGAGGAAATCGCCATCTCAGAAAATTATCATTCGAAATCTAGATTTCTGCCTTTCTTCGAACATTAGGCGCGGGCAACTATCTCAGTCACAAAGTAGATGCATGATAACAAATAAATTCGGGAAAATAAAACAGAATAATTAGGACTGAATGGCTATTGCCCAATTTTTCCGAGTAAAGGAAGCCTCTGACTTTGAAAAACAGTTAAAAAAATAGTACCTTTGCTTGGGTTTGAGCACTGACACCAGTATAAAATATGCAAAGTTGTAACTTAGTTAACTTAAATTTAATTCGGTTTAAGTATAGGAGAATAACTAAAAAGTGATAATATAGCTCCGTCGGCATGGCTTGAGTAAAGTAAAAGTAAAGTTAGCGAGCGTAGTCGAGGGCGACCAGAAGACTCCCTTTTCAATAGCTACTACACCGAAATGTAGGGGAGGGTGCTACTCCTTTCCCTGGATTGCTCCACTTTACGCTTGATATGTACCTTATATTGCTGAGTGTTAAGCTAGGAGGTATCAAGAACCATTTTAAAAGTCTTTGGTATGATGTGACCTACGATTGAACCCAGATCTCCCGGACCATTGGTGAACGTTCTACCAACTAGGCCAATGAGCTTAGAATGCCCAAATTGATTATAACATCAAACTGCATCGGGTGTTGGTGTTTCAGTTCTGAAAATCTGTGGAGTGTGGAGTTACCCATTCAGTACAATTTCTCTCAGGCCCACCTGTTAGGGTCCCATCTGGGAATCAAATGAATCGGTTTGAAAATTATTGGTATTAGATAAGAATACTTGATATCATATGGCTGCGTGTAAAATGATCTTTAGGAAAAACTGCAAAAAGGTTAAATATAGATGTACAATATACGAGATTTCCATCACCTCTAGGCATAAAATAAGCTTAGACTAGCTGGCATTCCGTTGAAATGTTTAATTGTCACTCGGTGAGAGAGAACTCACGAGTAATAGTCTTCTCACGTAGCTTGTTAACCATTACACCACATGATGTTCTCTACTTTGCCACTAAAGTATATATCTAACTATGGGTAAATAATAGGATAGACTGAGCACTTTAACCTTGGCATGAATGGTAACCAATTTTGGAGAAAGAAAACAGAATTCAAATCTGTTAAACTCTGCATAAAATTTGACCCTGTGTCACATCCTGCACGTAGTGGAGGGTTATATATATATATATATATATATATATATATATATATAGTCGTTTCAGAAATTTATTTGAAAAAATATTCAAGATATTGACACTCAAGTTACAAATTAAAAAAAATGTATATGTAAAGAAACACTTAAAGTTAATTATTTAGGCTTTTGATACTATTTAGTGGTCCATTGCACAAACTACACACACACACACACACACACACACACACACACACACACGTGCACATGCATAGATATAAACATACAAACACTTACACATATTCTAATACATAGGTTCACTCATGCTTACATGCATAGATTCACATGCACATACACACAAACGAAATAATCTCAGAAATTTACTGAGAACAGTATTTAAGATATTGACAATTAAGGAACACCTTTTAATGTTTTCCACAGCATCAGCTGTTCCATTACAACGGACATACATACATACATACATATATACTTCAAACATACTTAGCGACAAAGTTGCTGTATACAATATGTCGTTAATACAGTGGCCTAGTGGGTTGAGTGTTCGCCAATGGTCCGGGAGACCTGGGTTCAATCCAAGATCGCGTCATACCAAAGACTTTAAAAATGGTACTGGATACCTCCTTGCTTAACACTAAGCATTATATGGTATGTATCAAGAGCAAAGTGGAGCAATCCAGGGAAAGGTGTAGCACCCTCCCTTACACCTCGGTGTAGTAGCTATTGAAAAGGGAGCCTTTTGGTCACCCTCGACTACGGTCACCAACTTTACTTACTTAGTGCCAGAAATACCGATAAACTTGTCGACTGTAAAATCTTTTTTTTATATGTTATGTATATAATCTTTTGCGTATTTACTTCAACAGTATCAATGTTATTGTCGATAAGTTTCAAGTAGATCGATAGAACGTAAAATTTAAAAAAAAATAAAGGGAAAAAAAGGAAAGACACTCTAGTTTTCATGTTGCTTGTAAAAAGCAATGTCACACTATCCTCTCTCTGCCACCCATATCGGATGAAGACACGATAAGATCTCGTTCAGTCACTGTTCGATCTCACTTTTTGCGTGAAATAATTCTTTTAATGTCCGCTCGTTGGCGCGTGACCATACGTGACAGAAAGGCAATGAAGAAAGACGAGAACCAAATAAAGATAAGAAAGAATAGATCTGCAATGTTGGTAAAATTAATAATAAAAAAAAAAGAAGTAGGCAAAATGGAGAAAATTTGATAGGTCGTTATATCTACAGGAGAAACCGGTCAAATCGGTATGGAACGTAAAATTCATATATATATATATATATATATATATATATATATATATATATCCTTAAAAGTTACAAATCTCTTCTCATTTATATATATATATATATATATGAAAAGTTGGCGACCTTAGTCGAAGGCGAGCCGAGGGCTCTCTTTCAATAGCTTCGACGCCGTGGTGTAGGGAAGGGCGCAGCTCTTTTCCAAGGATTGCTCCACTTTACCCTTTATACGTACTTTGTAATGCTGGTGTTAAGCAAAGAGGTATCAAATACCATTTTTTAGAGTCTTTGGTGTGACTCGACCTGGGATTGAACCCTTATCTCACGGGCCTTAGGCAAACACTCTACCCACTCATCGTTATGATGAACATTTTTTCTATCTTCGTTCTTTTTCTTTTCCTAATTTTTTCAATGAACATTAAAGAAAGATATTTTTCGATTTTATTACTTGTTTGAATTCTGAGATCAAATGTATTAATTCCTGATATCTAAGTATTTTTTTTCATTTTTCTTTTGTAACTT
Organism: Sepioteuthis lessoniana; assembly: GCA_963585895.1. Lineage (NCBI taxonomy): Eukaryota > Metazoa > Mollusca > Cephalopoda > Myopsida > Loliginidae > Sepioteuthis > Sepioteuthis lessoniana. Next base: position 58,627,183 of record OY757929.1, on the reverse strand, counting down.
TATTATCACAAAGTTTATCACAAAGTATATATATATATATATATATATATATATATATGTGTGTGTGTGTGTGTGTGTGTGTGTTTGTGCGTGAATATATATGTATATATTATTTCAAGAAAAAAACTATATTCGGTCACATTAGGAGAATAAATTTATTTCCATCATGTTAAGAACATTGATATGAATCAAAAAAACAATTTTCAATAAGGCTTAATTTATATATATATATATATGTATATATATATAATCTAAAAATCATTTTAAAAATATGAAAAAAATGTAAATATTGACACTCAAGATACACATTTTAATATTTTTATTAAGAAACACAATTATTATGGCTTTCGACAGCATTACGAGTTCGATCGCATAAAACACATACACATGCACATATGCATACATACAAGTATACAAACACACGCACATACTCACACACAAGTTCACGCACTCACATGCACTCACATAAACGGAATAATCTCAGAAATTTATTTAGAAAAAAGTATTTAAGATATAAGAAATTAAGAAACACTTTAAATTAATCATTAACGCTTTCGACAGCATCAAGTGTTCCATTGCAACACACTCACATACATACATACATACATACACACTCACACTCTCATGTACTCTCACACGTATACACATATATATGGTATCAACAAACGATATTGCAATTAAGAAACACTTTATTATTTAGCCTTCAGCAGCATCAGGAGTTTCATTGTCAAACCATACTCACCCCCACCCGCAACGATAGCTGTTGAAAAGGTATGTTGTAGGCCAAACTAATTATGTTACTGTCGTGCAATAGAATTCTGGAATATGTTTCGACAAATGAAAGAACAACAGTTTTCAAATATTTTCTGGCTCGTAGCAGATTTGACACAATTTGCAAGATGGCGGAGAATTCAACAAGATTTTTTAAACACGTTACCTTGATCAACTTACCTGAATAGAATTTTGCTGCTCAGAACTGTAGTCTTTCTTTTTTTAATTGCCGATACTCACAGAAAGCGATTTCAACATACATAATGGTAAAACATGGACTGCTGTTGATTAGTTAACTACCATATGGAATTCTGATTTCACTGATAAAATAAAACGAATTATTCCAAGCTGTAACCTTGTCAGTATTATTGTATGGTTGCACCACCATGGACACGAATATTGGTCGACCAGCAAAGACTTATATTCATTAATTTTGTGCAAACGCTAAAGGACTAACCAATAGAGATGGTTAATGAGCTTATGGGCAGCTTGGTCATATTGTGACAGGCTCATTGCGCTCAAACTCTTTGCCACTTAGCGAAAGGCATTGCTGCGTTCACAACCTCACTGTATAGTATTTAAAATAACCTCATGTAATCTCATAGACGTTGTCTCCTCACAAAACAAGGAAAGACATTCCCGGTATGGTATATACGGTATTAACTTTAGCCTGAAAAAAAAGTTTTTTGCCAATAATTTTCTATATTCAATCCATACAAAACAATGTTTTAACTAAGTAAAGAAAAGTAAAGTTAGCAATCGTAGTCGAGGGTGACCCGATAGGTACCTTTTCGATAGCTACTACACAAAGGTGTAGGGCAGGGTGCTACTCCTTTCCCAGGATTGCCCCACTTCACCCTTGATCTGTACTTTATGATGCTGAGTGTTAACCAAGGAGGCATCAAGTACCATTTTTGAGTCTTTGGTATGACTCCACCTGGGATTGAAACCTGGTCTCCCAGGCCATTGGCGAAAGCACGACTATATAATCATAATTCCATGCAGCTTTAGATGTTTCTCCAATCTTGCTTCTTTTAAAAACGTTGATTTGACAATTGTATCCATATCTTCTGAAAGAAACTCACACCTGGTCATGAAAGAAGTCTGAATGGATGTAGATACTAACTCAGGAAATTGCCCTGTCGGCTGGGGCTGTAGAATATCACACTAAACAATCTGATGGTGAGGTTCCAGTAATGCTGAAGCTTTGGGAAATGCAGTGTACCCCTTCTTTACCAACACTCCCAAGTCCACTCTGGCCCGGAGTCGTAGCACCTGATAGGGTTCTATCTATAGGTCAGATAGAACTAAACTGCGTACTTATGTTAAACTGAATTGTTTGAAATAAAACTGTTTTTGACATGGAAACTACGTACTTATGCTAAACTAGATTGTTTGAAATGTAGATGCTAAACTGAATTGTTTGAAATAGAACTATCTTGATATTTAAATAAACTGTTTTAACATTTTACTGTGTATAAACAAAAAATTATACTTTTACAAAACTGAATTGTTTGATATTTAATTCGGCGTTAAATGACCCGAAAAGGGTTTACACACCGTAAAACCAACTAACCAACCAACCAACCAACTACCAACCAACCCAGTAAAGTTTACTCTTGTGCTTTATTGGCAAATACACATTTACTATTAAATCGATACAAATTTGCATCATATATTGTATGTGGAAATCTGATCCACCCGATGAAATAAAACTGGATTTCTTCCAAGTTGCAGCAGTGTAAATACTACTTAATGGATGCACCACAAGAACGCTAACAAAACGCAGAGAGAAAAGCTGGATAAGAACGACAGAAGAATGCCAGCATGCTGTTTTGAACAAATCGTAGAAGCAGCACCCCCAAAACAGAGGCTGTACGGCCACTCACCTCCTATCTTACAAACCATCCAAGTATGAGGGATAGAACTTGCTGGACACTGCTGAAGAAAGTCAGGACGAACGAATCAGTGACATTCTCCTTTGGACTCTCACTCATAGACACAACAATGTTGGCCGACCAGCAAAAACTTACATCAGCTTTGTGCAAACACTGAATACTATTTAGAGGACTTGCCAAGAGCCCATAGAGACGGATGACGAGAGAGAGAGAGAGAGAGAGAGAGAGAGAGAGAGAGAGAGGGAGAGAAAGAGAGAGAGAGTGAATTAAGGGATTCTGTCTTGTCGGCACGCCTTGATGGTGGCTTCTTTGTTTAATGACGTATAAACCTTCGTGGATTATTTAATGCCAAAGCCATCCTTGTGAAGGAACAGCATTGATACTATTTAACCCATCGTTGGGTGCATAAGGGAGGCGTCTAAGTGATAATAAAGACAATACCCCATTTCTTATCACAAAGTTTAGGACAATATTGAAGATTTTATTTTGTTTTTCTTTTGGAGAAAGGAATTATTTCTCATACATCATATAGTATTAGGTATTAAAATCATCTTTTTTTCTCTTGAAGATCAAATAGAATTGTTTGCTTTTTTTCAAGGATTTTGCAAATGTAACTGAAGTATTTAAAACCTTTGATATTTAATTACGCACTTTATTTTATCCTCCCTTTTTAATACTGTTTGTTTATATATATATATATATATATATATATATATATATATATACCCATCGGCATTCTTTGCTTTTATTGTTGTAATTGATCAGCCAGGTGTTTACTATCTTAACTCCACAATTTTAACTTTATTTTGATTTTGTTTTATGTCTATTCTCAGCGATTGTGATGTGGAAAATGTTCAGAAGGGGCTATTAAATATGTCGCACTGTCTTGTTCGGTGTAAGTCTGGCTATAAAAGTCAGATTCGAAGGGAAATAGGTATATACAAAGATTCGCTTGTTCTAGTAGATAATAACAAGTGTGGGAAACTATTAAGTTCCTGTTTGCCATAGCAAGTTGATAGCAAGATAGAACACATCTAGTTCATAGCAAGATAACACAAATCTAGTTCATAATAGGATATTGCTCATCTGGTTCATAGCAAGATAGCACACATCTAGTTCGTTGCAAGATAGCATACATCTATTTCATAGCAAGATTGCACACATCCAGTTCGTCGCAAGATAGCACACATCTAGTTCATAGTAGGATATTTCACATCTAGTTCATAGCAAGATAACACACATCTAGTTCATAGTAGGATATTTCACATCTAGTTCATAGCAAGATAGCACACATCTAGTTCATAGTAGGATATTTCACATCTAGTTCATAGCAAGATAGCACACATCTAGTTCATAGTGGGATATTGCATATCTAGTTCATAGCAAGATAGCGCACATCTAGTTCATAGTAGGATATTGCACGTCTAGTTCATAGCAAGATAGCACACATCTAGTTCATAGTAGGATATTGCTCATCTAGTTCATAACAAGATAGCACACATCTAGTTCGTTACAAGATAGCATACATCTATTTCATAGCAAGATTGCACACATCCACTTCGTCGCAAGATAGCACACATCTAGTTCATAGTAGGATATTGCAAGTCTAGTTCATAGCAAGATAGCACACATCTAGTTCATAGTAGGATATTTCACATCTAGTTCATAGCAAGATAGCACACATCTCGTTCATAGTGGGATATTGCTCATTTAGTTCATAGCAAGATAGCACACATCCAGTTCGTCGCAAGATAGCACAGATCTAGTTCGCTGCAAGATAGCACTCATCGAGTTCATAGCAAGATAGCACAAGTTCGTCGCAGGATATTACACAATCAGTTCGAAACAAGACGAGTTCCTTCGTCCAATTCGTCAATCATGAAAATTTCTCCCTTCTTATTTAATAAGTCTCGTTTATAATCCCGTAACTTCTTGTGAATTTGAATTTTTTTCCTGCATTTTTTTTCTGGACTTATCCGAAAGCAAAGATAAGAAATTCTAAATCCTGAATTGATAATAGAATTTTTGATAGAAGGTTGTACTAAAAATCTTTTAAGTCTAACGGTAAGTGGAATTACCTTTGATTGAGTGATAGAGCAATTGATTTTAACGACATGTCAGCTTGTCTTGGATAAGTTTATGCCTTGATGTAAGGGAATCATGCTCATTGTATGTTCATATTTACATTTCTTATCTAGTATTTTTGCGTACAATCCTATTTAATACGAATATTTTCAAACAGATCTATTTGACCATAATTTGTACGACCACTCCGGGTCAGAATAAAACTGTGAGTAATGGCAATGAATGAGTACTCCACACTTACCAGATTTCCTGAACTGGAGCCTCACCATTAGTTTACCGCCCTACCCAGGGCACCTCCTTTTTATGGGCTGGAGGGGTCTTACCTCACTGTAGGAGATACAGTCAGTGTATTCTAATGCCGACCGACTGGACGATACTTTTCACTGAATTTTTTGCTTGTTTGTTTGTTTGTTTGTTATTTAATGGCATATCAACCTCCTCGGGTTATTTTATACCAAATCCATCCTTATAGAAGAACAGTAGTGGGAGGATAAGGTAGTTCATACCTTTCCCAAGGGCTGAATTTTTTGTTGGAGGTTTAAAGAAATTTGAGAAAAAATACGCCAAGTTTACGGAATTATATTCAACGGCTCTAAACAGATGACTTTTATCACGCCTTCCGACTAAATAAAGAAAGGAATAATCGCCGTGGAGCAATGATCAAAAATCCGGTCACGCTGATCAAACGATTAGATAGTAGTGATTAAATGCTCTAAAGGTCTTATGCTAGATTAATCTAAGCTTTTGGCTACCTGATCCTTAGAATGGGGTCAGCAAAGGACCAACGAAGATTATTACCACTTTACTGTCTTAACCATGTGACCTAAACCAATTTAAATTTGTGCTGATCAAACCGTCTACAAGGAGTAGATAGAGAGGTTTTTTGGTTTAACTTTGTCTACGTTGTTAATACTCCTGTCATGATGCAGTCGAGTATTGCACTCTTTTTAGAACTTCTAAACCAAAGGGTTCTGTAGCTTTTAAAACAGTGGTTGTTTTTCTCTCCCGAACGGACTTCGTGTGAGCAACAAAGGACTACATTAAAATCAGTTGCTAGAATCTTTCTCACTAGAAGCGACTTCAACATTTGCACCCAGATAACATTCCATATATATTTGTTTTTGAGGCTGCAAACATTGTTAATCCTTTTGGGGCCGATTTTTTCTTTGATTTTGGCTGGAAATGGAAACTGAGCTTACGACGAACAAGGCCTAGGTTTTATGTGTCATTCAGCATCAGTCTAGTATGATGGATATCTTCTACATTCCTATATCTCACCAGAGTGTAGGTTACTAAGCAACAGTATATACGCAACCCTCCGCCACAAACATGATGCGACACAAGGTCAATTTATAAGGGGAGTATAGCTGGTTTTAATTTAGTTTTCTTTCGCCTAGACTAGTTGCCTAACAAAGACTAAAAAGACAAGTTTTCCCTACTCTTTACTCATAGTAGGCAGGGAAACAGATGGTTTCATACCTTTCCCTAGTGAAACGCACACTGACCCATTCAGGACTTGGGTCGTCATTTCCATTTTCTACAATAATAGCCGTTAAGTTAAGTGCACCACACGTACAGTAGGAATAATGGCTTCGGGGGTCTTTCGGTGATCATGGATACTTTCGGAAACAAGAAAGAAATTAATGAATATTTCGAATAAACATTTAATATTATTTTACAGCCATAGAGAGGTAATATTAATCTATATATTTAAAATTAGGTTTTTAATCCTTTTGGGCGAGATAGCTGTTAAGATGAAATGAATTCACTCAGTAGCTATAACAGAAAGGGTCTAACAGCATATATACATGTATATATATATATATATATATATATATATATATATATATATATATTTAGAGATAGATAGATAGATAGATAGATATGGCCAGTCGTAACAATTACAAAGAAAGTGGGTTACCGATGCTAGGTGTAAGACGAACGATTTTACGGTGAGCTGGACGATAAGACATAAAGAGTGAAAGACGGATCTCAATGAATATTTGAAAATTGTCTCATTCTAGTGTATGGTTGAGCGTTATCCTTTAGAAGGAGGACGTTATTGATTGGTAAGTTGGGTTTCACTCCAGAAATGTGTGAAATACTATTGACAGGTTATCGATCATATGGAAGTCTGATTTATGTAATAAAATAAAACGGGAGTTTTTCAGAATTGTAGCTATGTTAGAAACAAAACACATTGAGAAAAAGCTGGATGAGAACTACAAAAAAGAGCTGCATGGTGTCTTGAAAACATCCTGGAAGCAACAACCTACAAAACAGCAGCAGCACGGCCACTTACTTTCTATCCCACAAACCAGGAAGTAATACGATCAGGACGAGGAGATGCAAATGCGACCTCATAAGTAACGTTTTCTTATGGACTACTACACATGGACATGCCCATGTGGTAACTTACTCCAGCTTTGTGAGGAGACAAGATGCTGCCTAGAAGACTTGACAGAAGCAATGGATGATTGGGATGGACGGAGAGAGAGAGAGAGAGAGAGAAAGAGAGAGAGAGAGAGAGAGAGAGAGATAGACAGATAGATAGACAGAGAGAGAGAGAGAGAGAGAGAGAGAGAGAGAGAGAGAGAACTCCGTGCTGTCATATCTACTTAATGATAATGATGATCATGATAATATATATATATATATATATATATATATGCAAACGAAAAAGCTTTTAACGAAAAATTACTCGACGCTACTGCAACAGAGCTAGTATGCAACACAGACAAAGAATTGATTATGAATGCAAAGTACGTGACTTGGATTTTCATGGAGTGTGCGCAATAATAAGAAATAATATATAGTGGGGTGAAATAAATATTCGTACATATGAAAATTTATTTTTTATCTTTCAAACATAGCCTGAACTGAATTTTTATATACGAGGTGCATACGATAGGTTTCCAGACTTTTTCGTATGGGCACTTTTATAGATAGTACACACATGAAACTCTAGTCCCCTTCGAAGTAATCTCCTCCGGCTGCAATGCACTTGTTGTACTGTTCCAACAACTTCTGGAAGGCCCCACGGAAGTCCTCTTCTGTGAGCGTGTCAATGACCTTCGTCACAGCCTCTTTCATCTCCTCAATTGTCTCAATTGCCTCTGAACTTAGGGAATAACCAAAAGTCACAGGGGAAAGGTTTGGACTATAAGGAGGGTGAGGAACTGTCTTGATGCCCATCTTGGTCAAATAGTCTGTGACAAGGATGGAGTTGTCGACTGATGTATTGTCATGGCGGAAATGCCACTAACCCGATTTGAAGAGTGCTGGCCTCTTCTAACGGAATCTCTTCTTGAACTCCCTTAAAACCTCAACATAGTAACACTAACCCTAACCCTTTGGCCAATGAACTCTGGTCTATTGACTTCCTTACTCCTTCCACACCTCTCATCATCCCTCACAGACTCCCTGCCTTCCTTGAGTCTTTTATACCACTCAAAAACTGATGCTCGATTCATGCAAGATGGTCGAAAAGCAGTCTGAAGCATTCCATACGTTTCTGTGGCATTTTTTCTAATTTTAAAACAGAATTTTATTGCATATCCGTCTTCTAAAGTGTCAGATTGCATTTTTGAAGTTCACCAGCTGTGACAATCAGGCTTTAGTAGGGTGTATTCCAATTCCTGTTGTAGCTGTTCATTTGAAACTGAAATCATAAAAATTGGTCATTCATCTCATAAGATCTATAGCAATAACATACTTAATTTTCAAGAGTCTACGACAATTTTAAATGCCCATACGAAAAAAGTCTGGAAACTTATCGCATGCACCTCGAACATTTACTATATAAGGATATATTCTGCTAATATGTATATATAAACTTAGGTTGCAATCAATTTTTTGCCCAGTCGGCTGGGGCTGTAGAATACACCGACTGCACCTCTTCGTCGGGGTAAGAACCCCCACTCAATGAGAGTCCTAGGTATGACACAAACGTTCTGATGGTGAGACTTTAGTGATACTGGAGCTTTGGGGAATGCGGAGTACCCCTTCATTGCCATTGCTCCCAGGTCCACTCTGGTCCGGAATGTTAGCACCTAACAGGTCCCAATCTATGGGTTAAACAGAACTAACTGCGTACTTATGCTAAACTGAATTGTTTAAATTAGAACTGTTTGACTAAACTGAATAGCTTGAAATAGAAATGTTTTTGACAAATAAACTGTGTACTTACATTTAAACTCCGTTTTTGTGCTAAACTGAATTGTTTGAAATGGAGCAGTTTCTTGACATTGAAACTCTACTTACACAAAACTGAATTGTTTAATATAGAATTGTTTTGACATTTAACTGTGTCTAAATAAAATCTGTGCTTATATTAAACTGAATTAGCTGAATTATAACTGTTTGACTAAACTGAATAGCTTTTTCAGTGAAAGGTGAGCAAAATATCAGTAATAGACGGTAAAATGAATGCTCAAAAGTATAAACAGATCTTGTAAGAAAATTTGATGTCTTCTGCTGAGAGTCATGAGCTACCGTCTGATTACATTTTCCAGCAGGAAAATAATCCCAAGCGCACAGTTAAATCTACAAAAAAGTGGTTGTCTGATAATAATTTTAATGTTTTGCAATGGCCAAGCCAGTCCCCGGATTTGAATCTAATTGGGAACTCGTGGCAATTTTTGAAAATTCAAATCCGAAAAACAGCACCAGCAAATATTAATAATCTGAAGACAGTATACCAAGAAGAATGGTACAAATTGGCCTAGTGTGTAGAGTGTTCGCCAATGGTCCGTGAGACCTGGGTTCAATCCCAGGTCGCGTCATACCAAAGACTTTTAAAATGGTACTTGATACCTCCTTGTCTAACACTCAGCAATGTAAGGTACGTATCAAGGGTAAAGTGGAGCAATTCTGGGAAAGGAGTAGCACCGTCCCCTACATATCAGTGTAGTAGCTATTTAAAAGTCAGTGTAGTAGCTATTTAAGGTCACCCTCGACTATTAAATGGAGATAATGCGTAATGTTTTGTACTGTACGATTACTTTTTTTCACTCATGAAAATGAATAAATGGCATTAATTTCTGTAAAAGTAATTGTAACCTAATTTTATGTACACATGTTAGCTGACCGGGGCATTGGCCTAATGAGTAGAGTGTTCGGCAATGGACCGGGAGAACGGGGTTCAATCCCAGGTCGAGTTATATCAAAGACTCAAAAATGGTACATGATGCCACCTTGCATAACACTCAGCATTATAAGGTAAGGGTAGAGTAGAACAATCCAACGAATGCAGTGGCGCCCTCCCCTACAACTTGGTGTTGGAGGTATTGAAAAGGGATCCTTCGTGTTACCCTTGACTAAGGTCGCCAACTTTACTTACTTTTTATTCGTAGAATATATCCTTATACAGTAAATGTATATATAAATTTTGTTCAGGCTATGTTTGAAAGATAAAAAATAAAAATTTTCACATGTACGAATGTTTATTTTACCCCACTATATATATATATATATATATATATATATATATTATGTGTGTCTGTGTGATTCCGTTGAGTCTCTATCTATCTACCTATCTATCTCGTTCTTTTCATATCTATTTATTTCACTCTGTTTAAATACATCTGTCTTTCTCGATATCTTCCTATTTGCCACTCCATTTATTTCAGTCTCTTATTTACATATCTACTTGAATGTATTGTGGTGGATGTGATTGTCATAATAAAATATTAGCAGACACATAATGATAAAGATAACAGATAAAAAATAGCAACAATAATTTCACGTAGAAGAACGAATCGACTGAAAGATTTATTTGGCTTATATTGACATCGAATGTCATTAAACAACAGGTGTATTGTCAAAAGGAAGCCGATATATATTTATGGTTCAAAATAATAAGCATAGTATTGTATAGGATGTTCCTGGTCATTTTTTCTTTCCTAACAACGCCAAAAAACAAAAAAAAGACAAAAAACACCTACACGTACAATGTTCTTTCCATTTGTCGATCCCATTTTGTATTTTAATGTTTTACGCTCTGATTTTTTTTCTTTCCCGTATGGATAATTGCATTCCTAGAGAACCGTTCACGTTGATGGCGAATCTCAGTTAAAAAAAAATGTGCCTCCTCGAACATGATCCACGTGACCAGCTGTTGTCCAATCAGTAGCCAGCTCGTGTGAAGCAAAAGACATCTATTATTTTCCTAATGTGTCGTGCCTCGCAGTCGACACAACGGGTCTGTATCCCGAAACCCTCTGCCCCTCTCTCCGGACAATCGGGGTAGGGAGGCCACTTTCTGCGACGAAGACTACATTCGTAGACAAAGAAGCATATTTATTTAATCCTAATCATGTTTCGGTTTTGTTGTTCAGTTTAACGGACAAAAGGGAGGGTGCTTTCGAATTGTAAGAGAATGAAGAGAAGTCGAAATTCGGGATGATATTTACAGGGGAGAAGAGGAAATTAGAGATGAATAAGTAGATACGGAGAAGGCAGAAAACTACATCTACCCACCACCCAGAATAAGAATAATAACAAAAACAAACACAACAACAAACAAATTGTTGGATCTTGCCAGAGAGCTCAGAAAGCTGTGGAACAAGAAAGTGACGGTGATACCAATTATCCATATTTACCAACCCCTCCACTCGGGCAGGATATGACAAGGTCAATTTTTAAATGGAGTTTAACAGGCTTGAATTCAGAGTTTTCCTTCTTCTAGACTAGTTGCCTCACCAAGACTGAAGAACCCAGTCGGCCCTACTATTTACCCATAGGTGGAGGGAGAATATTTGGATTCATACCTTTCCCAAGGGTATTAGTTCTATGTGAAATGCAATCAGTCTCGTGCCTGCACGAACTCGTGTCGCCGTGTCCATTTTTTTACGACGTGTCCATTTCCTACGACGATAATAATTACACCATGGTCACCTCCATGAAACGAGAATGTGGCGGTGATACCAATTATATTTGGTGCACTTGAAACGTTTCCCCAGGAATAAAGAAAGAGACTGGAGAAACTAGATGTCTGAGCAAGAGCTGATACCATCCAAATCACAGTGCTGTTCAAATCAGCTTCGATACTTTGAAGAGTCGTGGATATCTGAGGAGACTTGTCTCACTCAGACTGCTGTGAGGGAACACCAGTTAGAGCTGCTTAAAAAAATTTGCAAGGAGTGAAATGATTATGATAATGATTATCTTTAAAAACCCGAAAATTTAAAAAGAGTAATCCACAAAATGAACATAAATAAACAATGGGAAAAGAAGGGGAAAAGGGAATGGCTGTAATTCTACAACATCTTTCTCTGTCTGTCTGTCTGTCTGTCTGTCTGCCGATTTGTCTCCACCCTTACTCTGGGTTACGTGACTAGGACCTTTTTTGAAAAAGTAGCTAACTAGGGCAGTTAGATATAAATAAACTGTCTTTTAAGGAATGAAAAATTGTATATTAAGACGTCCAGTGAAGGTCTGTCATAATGGAATCCAATAAAATGACTAGTTTGCAAATGTCTAAACATTAGAATCAGTTATGAGTAAACACACGTGAAATCTAGTCGCTTAATTAAGGAATTAATTTTTAAACACTTAAAGTCAGTTAAAAAACTGACCGTTGAACTTTTACTAAGTTATAACTTGATATTTTTAAAGGTGAATGTATTTTTTCTTTTCTTTTTTTTTTATGGCCCGCTTTATGTTCTCTTGCTTGAAAGAGTCGCAGGTCACATTTGTGACTGGAACGTAGATATTAATCAACAACTGGGTATAGTATAGCCACAATATACTACCCATGAAAAATAAATCCAAATACATGGGACTCAGATGAAAGATCTGAGTGTCATGATCGGCAGGTACTCCCTTGATAGCCAGTATGGGGCAACCCAAACAGCATCCTGAAAATATTGGCTGTTCTTATTTCAAAACAAAGACGAAGAAACAATATATCTGAAAGACACCAAAGGAAAAAGTTGACTAGAGATGACAAAAAAGCAATCCAACGCAAAGAGAGTATAGGAAACGGGTGATAGAGATCAAGACAGAATCTGATAAATCTGATACAAGTCAATGACTTGCTAACCAATCAAGGTTGGTTTTTAAAAAATGGATTGTCGTCATCGAGATACTAGAAATATGTGGACAGGTAAATCGTGAAGAGAACTCCCTGAACGACTTGAAACATTAAATATTGAAAACTAAATCTTTATTGAACCCACAAACACAACATCAATATTTACATATGTAGAATTAAACGAAAAACCATGAGTGAAGAGAAGACTATTATATCATCCTTAAGGAATCAAGACTTTAAAAAGAAGAAAAGACCGAAAAAATGAATAAAATATTACAACATAACCAAACGAACAACATTACCAAATTGAACGAGTTAATCAATGCAGGAGAAACACTAATCAGTGATAGAATAGGTATCCCTCTAAAGAATACGAACAGAAATACAAAACCTGGATGGGAAATGAGGTGAGAAGGACAAATAAAGATAAATATGACAACACAACCGGAAGAAATAAACCAAAGGATACTGGCGGAAAAAGGAGGACTCACCGGGTATTAGGACTGGGTCAAACATTACAAACAATATGGGACCTTCCAAAATAACGAAAGATAATTCTATCAGCAAGTTTATCGAGAGTACACAAGAACAAATCAACAACCGGATGCAAAAGAAACAAAACAATTTTGTAGTAAAATATGGAAAAGGAAAGAACATAACAGAAATGCTGAATGGATAAAGAGCATGAAAATAGTATCAAAAGAAGACCCTGAGACGAGCTTTCACCAAGACTCAAGAAAATACCAAATTGGAAAACACCAGGCTATGATCACATACATAGATTTTGGTTTAAAAAATTCACGTTCCTCCACAGTAAACAGGTCCAGCATAAAGCAAGCATTCCTGAATAGATGACGAAATGGAAAACTATACTGATCCAGAAGGAAGCCCCTCCCCCCAAAAAATTTGACCATCTCCAGCAACTATAGACCAATAACGTGTTTATATATCATGTGAAAAATCCTGATGGTAAATTTAATAGGAGAAATATATTGTTCACTTGAATATCGTAGACAATTTCCGGAAGAACAAAAAGGCTGCTGCAGGGAAACAAGAGGAACAATTTACCAACTACATACAGACCAGCACACCATCAATGAAGCCAAAAAAGGTGGGGAAAATGTAGCTATGTCATGGCTTGACAATAAGAAGGTCTATGATATGGTTCTATAAACGTAAATAATAAGTGTTTGAAAATGTATAAAATATACGACAAAATCATAAACTTAATGAACAATGCCATGAAAACTGGAGGGTAGAATTGACAGCGGGAGGTCAATCTCTAGCTGAGGGAAAATTTAATGTCATCTTTCAGTGAAATGCACTCTCACCATTGCTATTCGTTTCAGCAATGATGCCACTCAACCACGTACTTACGAAATGAACATAAGCCTATTATAATATTTTGACCCTCGCCCCGGCCTAAAAATGCTATTCCAAGGTGATACACCGGAAGGAAGTGACACATTCCAATGGCCAGTAATCGAAAGAGATCGCGTGGGCGGATTAAGGCTTATGATATGGGACAAGGTGAAGGTTTCATTGTGCCATTACAGTCATGCACCAGAAGAGAGTAACCTCTGAAATGCATGACCGTTATTTCCGCTTGATGAGGATTAAACATTCGATTTCAAAGATCCAGTTGGCGATCGTGTGGACGTTGAGTTATTATTTAACTCAGTTGAGTTTGGGTCCCAGAGCAGTTGCCAGCAGAATCCCAGACAGTAGAGACCAGATGTGGTAGGGAAGGCCACACCCGACCGAGTGGGCACTCGAAAAACCCCCGAGGCAGTTGCCAGCAGACTCCCAGAGGGTTAGAGACGAGATGTGGTAGGGAAGGCCACACCAGACCGAGGGGGACCTCGGAACCCCCCGATGCAATTGCTAGCAGACTCCCAGAGGGTTAGAGACCAGATGTGGTAAGGAAGGCCACACCCGACCGAGGGGGCACTCGGAAAACCCCCAGAGCAGTTGCCAGTAGAATTCTAGACAGTAGAGACCAGATGTGGTAGGGAAGGCCACACCCGACCGAAGGGGCACTCGGAAACCCCCGATGCAATTGCCAGCAGACTTCCAGACAGTAGAGACCAGATGTGGTAGGGAAGGCCACACACGACCGAGGGGGCACTCGGAAAATCCCCCGATGCAGTGGCCACCAGACTTCCAGACAGTAGAGACCAGATGTTTTAGGGAAGGCCACACCCGACAGAGGGGGCACTCGGAAAACCCCCGAGGCAGTTGCCAGCAGACTCCCAGAGGGCTAGAGACGAGATGCGGTAGGGAAGGTCACACCAGACCGAGGGGGCCCTCGGAAAGCCCCGATGGAGTAGACCCCAACATCAGGTGAACAATAAAGACACAACGTGACGGTCATAACAGTGGGGTCAAAATATGAAGTTTACGTTCGGTCTCCAGCATCCTCTCACATGCAACCCTTAAACAGCCCTTTCGAACCCTTGCAATAAAGTGAGAGTTGAATATAATTCTAAAGGAGTTTTCTTGCGTTTTCCTTCCTGCATTTAATTGTTCCTGCGTCTTTGATGTTGTGTCGTTGTGATGCATGAACGTCTAAATAACTATACAACATTATATTAATTTGGTGCCGTGACCAGGATATGGGACCAGAGTACGGTCCTTTTTAGGGTTTTGAAATTTCTTCAAGGATTTATGGAGGGCCCGTTGTGTTGAGAAGATAAAAAATGCATCCGTATGGTACCTTGATGCACCCATGTCAAGATGGCCAACCACGCAAAGATAGTAAGAGAAATTTAGATAATAATTAGTCGAGCAAGTGTTACATAGAGAGAAGGTCGCCTTCTAAGTAAGATTTTGTTTGCTGTAGTTCAAGTGATTCTTTTTTTATGTTTTCAGCCATTTATTGTCCTTGTGATTTATTCTGTAAAATATATGTGAGGATGGTGGAGACGAACGTGAAGAAAATTCTACATGTGGAATTTTGAAAAATAATTTACGGATGAATGTAATATTTTGACCCTCGCCCCGGCCTAAAAAAAGCTATTTCAAGGTGATACACCGGAAGGAAGTGACACATTCCAATGGCCAGTAATCGAAAGAGATCGCGTGGGCGGATTAAGGCTTATGAGGTGGGACAAGAAAAAGGTTTCATTGTGCCATTACAGTCATGAACCGGAAGAGAGTAACCTCTGAACTGCACGAGAGTTATTTCCGCTTGATGACGATTAAACGTTCGATTTCAAAGATCCAGTAGGCGATCGTGTGGGCGTTGAGTTATTATTTAACTCAGTTGAGTTTGGGTCCCAGAGCAGTTGCCAGCAGAATCCCAGAGGGTTAGAGACAAGATGTGGTAGGGAAGGCCACATCCGACCGATGCAGTTGCCAGCAGACTCCCAGAGGGTTAGAGACGAGATGGGGTAAGGAAGGCCACACCCGACAGAGGGGGCACTCGGAAAACCCCCGAAGCAGTTGCCAGCAGACTTACAGAGGGTTAGAGACGAGATGCGGTAGGGAAGGTCACACCAGACCGAGGGGGCCCTCGGAAAGCCCCGATGGAGTAGACCCCAACATCAGGAGAACAAGACACAACGTGACGGTCATAACAGTGGGGTCAAAATATGAAGTTTACGTTCGGTCTCCAGCATCCTCTCACATGCAAACCCTTAAACAACCCTTTCAAACCTTTCAAATTCACCTATCTCTTTATTGCAAATAAAGAGGTGAATTTTTCTAAAGAAGTCTTCCTGCGTCTTCCTTCTTGCATCTTAATTCTTCTTGCGTCTTCCTTCCTTCCTGCGTCGTTTCTTCCTATGTCTTCCTCTTGCGTCTTCCTTGATGCGTCGTTTATCATTGTGTCAGTATTTATCCAGAATATATATGTATGCAACACTATTAATTTACAAAATCGCAGGAAAATATAAATTTCCTTGTGTATATGAATGACATAAAGCTATTTGCAAAAATGAAAAAGAAGTGGAAACCCTAATACAAACAATAAGATATAGGAATGGAATTTGGCATTGAAAAATGTGCCACGCTTATAATGAAGAGTGGGAAAAGACAAACAGCGAAAGGAAAAGAACGACGAAATAAGGAAAGCATTAGAACACTTGGAAGGAAGAAAAATTATTAGTACTCGGGAATATTGGAAGCGGATACCATCAAACAAGCGGAGATGAAAAAGAAAAAAAGAAAAGAGTACCTCAGAAGAACGAGAAAACTTCTCGAAACTAATCTCATCAAAGGAATAAAAACCTGGGCAGAACCCCTGATAAGATACACAGACCAACTCTTAAAATGAACAAGAGAAGAATTCAGACAAAAGCACCAAAGGACACATAAGTTGATGACTAAACCCAAAGGCCTTACATCTAAGAGATGACTTGTCCAGTCGGCTGGGGCTGTAGAATACACAAACTGCACCTCTGCAGAGGGGTAAGACTTCCCAACGAGTGTCCTGGATATGAAATAATCTGATGGTGAGGTTCCAATGATGCAGGAGCTTTAGGGAATGCAGAATACCCCTTCATTACCATCGCTCCCAGGTCCACTCTAGCCCAGTGTGGTCGTACCTGATAGAGTCCTATCTATGAGTCAAATAGAACTAAACTGCGTACTTATGCTCAACTGAATTGTTTGAAATAAAACTGTTTGACTAAACTGGATAGTTTGGAATAGAAATGTTTTTTGACAAGTAAACTGTTTACTTACATTCAAACTGCGTACTTATGCTAAATTGAATTGTTTGAAATGGAACAGTTTTTGTATGATAAACTGAATTGTTTGAAATAGAACTGTTTTGACATTTAACTGCGTGTAAACAAAATCTATAATAATACTAAATTGAATTGTTTGAGTTAGAATTGTTTGACTAAACTGAATAGCTTGAAATAGAAATGTTTCTGACAATTAAACAGTGTACTCATGCTAAACTGAATTGTTTGAAATAGAACTGAGTATTTTTATAAAAGTTGATTTGGCATTAAATAATCTACAAATGTTGATATCCCATAAAAACCCAACCAACCAACCAACCAACCAGCCAAGAGATGACATAGATAGACTAAAAGAATCAAGAAAAGAAGGAGGAAGAGAACTCTCCAGTATTGATGCATCAATACAAGGACTCGAGGACAATATAAAAAAGCAAAGAAAGACTAATTAAAGCAGCTAATAACAGTATTGGCAACGTTAGTAAAAGTAGAAAAGCAACAAAAACTGGGAAATAGAATATTTCGAGCAAAAAACTGGTGAGATTGCACACAGGAAGACCTGGACATAACTACAAAAGGGAAATCTTGAAAGAGAAATTGAATCTAATCGACTAGCAGCACAAGACAACGCCATAAGGACGAATTATATTAAAGCTAAAATCAATGATACACAAGAGAATAGCAGTTGTAGGTTATGCAAAGTAAGAAATGAAATGGTTCATCACATAGCAAATGAGTTCAAAATTGCCCAAATTCGCTGTAGGACCGTCTTTTACACTTTGCACAATTTTCCCGAAGTATCTTTTATGTTAAAGAATAGCTATAATCATTAATTTTTGGTTTACTAGTTTTTTTTTTAATGTTCTTTTTATTGTATTTTTTTTATCAAAACGCTTAGGTTGTTTTCATATTCTACGACCATTTAACAAATGTCACGGATCAGAAATACAAGATTGGATTTTCGAAGAAGTTCACGTATCAACAGAACAAAAATAAAGTAAAATTAATCTGTAGTCACTCCACCCAATATATATATATATATATATATATATATATATATATATATATATATATATATATATATATATATATACTGGTTTGATAATCGAATAGGTAAGAACTAACAGTTGCCAAGCGCTACGGACTCTGTATCTGGTACAAAAGGAGTTCAAGATTAAACATTACTAGATAAGAAAAGTGATCCACAAAAAATTCTGCTAGAGATAGATTTTGACCACACAACCAAATGGTATATGCATCAATCAGAATTCTAGCGAATCTGACGCATAAATTTCTCAGTAATTTTGCGATATGAATGAATCACCGAATCCCAACCAGAAGACCAGACCTAATGTTAATTGGACCTTACCAGGAAACCAAAAAAGCTATAGAACACGAGTCTCGAGGTATTACGAATTGTAGTTGGGGCACTTGGAACCGTCTTCAAAGGTTTGGACAGGAGACTGGAAGAATTAGAAGAAGAATCGAGACTATCCAGACTGAAGCATTGTAGAAATTGGCCTGAATATTGAGAAGATCCATAAAAATATGTAACATTTTCATCGTATGTAATTTTATTCCTTTTAAGGTAAAAATACCACCCAAAAAGAATTCTAAAATTTATGAAGTTACAGTGAGTACTGATAAATTACTTATTAATTATGGGAGCTGCTTGTTCATAATTTTTAGTATTAGTAATAGTCATTTTGGTCGATCACTTTTTAAAAAGAATTTAAAAATTGCTCAGAAGACATTTAAAAACTCGTGTTCGACATAGCTACTTGTAGCATCATAAAAGTTAGAAGTGATATTATCTATATGCTGGAATTGGATTTAGCTACGATCACAGCCTTTTAGAGAACTGATTTGTTTTAATAAGTACTGGTTTAAAATATATCATTTGACGGGATGTCTCTCTGTATCTTTCTTTCTTTCTTTCTGCACGTGTAACTTTGAGCATTCCGGTTTCTTCTGTCTATCTATATGATCATATGTTGTCTCCTCATTTAATGTTACCTCTCCCTCATTGAAACTTTCCACTCGCACAAACGTATATATATATATATATATATATATATATATACATCGTAATGATTCGTGTATAACACGCACTAATATATATAAAGCACACCTAAATTTTGACTTCGAAATTCTGAAAAACAAAACAAAGCAGAAAACATAACGTATCTTGTATATAATACGTACTGGCTTGTAAGAATTTGTTGTAGCTAAATCAAAAATTTGTTCAACTTTTTATCCAGTTTGTATAAACTAAAAATTAAAAATTATACAGATTACTTATTCCTTACTGGTTAACATATTGGACTGTAACATCGCAGTCAGTGAATTTGTACTATTTGCTATTACGTTCACTTTTGCGCTAATACCTTTAGAAAAGGTATGAATTCTCTTATACCCCTGCAGCTATTCGTAAAATTGTACCATTTCTCTCTTTCAACAAGGATAGTTTTGGCACTAAATAACTCATGAAGGTTGATATTCCATTAAAATAAAGAAACCAAACCAAACCTAACTAACAAAACATTTACAAAGTATTCTGAGAAAATACACGGACACTTTCACACAAAAATGCGACAAGTATGTGGCAAAAATAAGTTAACACGAGGAGAAGCAAAATTATAAACAAACACATATTCTAGTGGGTATTTCACTTAAGCAGCGCAAAACAGAAGTGTTTGTTGGTTTGTTGTTTGAGTTTTATGGCATATCAACATTTGTAGATTATTTAATGCCAAATCCATTTTTCTACAAAAATCAATTCTATTTCAAACAACTCAGTTTAGAGTGAGTACAGTTTAATTGTCAAAAACATTTCTATTTCAAGCTGTTCAGTTTAGTCAAAAAGTTCTAACTCAAACAATTCAGTTTAGTATAAGTAGAGTTTTTGTCCACGCTGTTAAATGTAAAAAAAATCATATTTCAAACAATTCAGGTTAACATAAGTACACATTTTAGTCCTATTTGACCCATAGGCAGGACCCTATCAGGTGCTACCACGCCAGGCCTGAGTGGACCTGGGAATGATGGCAATGAAGGGGTACTCCGCATTCCACAAAGCTCCAGCATCACTGGAGTCTCATCATCAGATTGTTTAGTATCATATCTAGAATAATCATGGGGTAGGTTTTACCCCTCTGCAGAGGTGCGGCCAGTGTATTCTACAGCCTCAGCCGACAGGGCAAAGAAGTATTTGTTACACATTAGTTAATATGGATCATATATATATATATATATATATATATATATATATATATATATATATAACATTCGGTCATATCGTTCCGAATATAATGAAGCATGTAACAGGATAAAAAGTTAATATTGAATTCTTTTTTATTATACGCACCCTTTACTTAGAAATGTAGAAAAAAATGCGTGTTGTACACGAATTAAGACATGCGTGCGTGCGTGCGTGTGTGTGTGTGTGTTCACACATATTTATCTGTCTGCTCAGATACTTCTTTTCTCTTTTTTTCTATCTCTTTCAATTTCCGTCAACCCCTTTATCATTTGATATCTACTTATATATCATTTGATATCTACTTATATATCTACCTTTCCATTGAGTTATTATTTCGGTTGAGTGCTGACGAGCACAAGCGGGACATTATTATAATAACAGTGGTGATTCCAATCTGATACGGTTTTCTCAACAGGAAAAACCTTCAAATTTTTCTGCGCTTTTGACCCTCCTCCACCCCGCGACCAGAACTACAACATTGGGTCCTCCCTGCCGTGATATGAAGCTTGTCTATTCTGCATAACCTCAGTAGGAAACCTTTTCTTCAACATCTTCCCACTAACCTCCTCTTATTGTGACTAACTGTGACGATAGGAAATGCTATATTACTTATATTTTCGAGGTGTAGAGAGGGAGAAAAAACAGTCATGCGGCCTTCTCTTTGTTTAAAGCAGCTGTGCTCGTTCAAAATTGCCCAAATTCGCTGTAGGACCCTCTTTTACACTTTGCACAATTTTCCCGAAGTATCTTTTATGTTAAAGAATGGCTATAATCATTATTTTTTATTTACTAGTTTTTCTTTTATTTTCTTTTTATTGTATTTTTATCAAAACTCTTAGGTTGTTTTTATATTCTACGACCATTTAGCAAATATCATGGATCGGAAATACGAGATTAGATTTTCGAAGAAGTTCACGTGTCAACAGAACAAATATGAAGAAACATTAATCTGTAGTCTTTCCACCCAATATATATATATATATATATATATACTGGTCTGATAATCGAATAGGTAAGAAACTGACAGCCGCTAAGCGCTACGGACTCTAGGTCTATAATAGTCCTACATATATTCAATCACCAATATTATGCGCTCTTTATTCATGTCTAAACCTAACTAGATTATCAATATGTATATATATATATATATAGTGAATGTCAATTCTTAACAGAAGGAGGCCATCTCCTCAATACCGTAAAAAGCACCCGTGGTAACGCTTGTGACACTTTAAGCCTAATTCACCACAGCAAACCCTGGCGTATATCTATCATTGGCGTTGGCATAAACCCCGTGTACGCTCATATGACTTCTCAGGCCTGCGGCAAACCCATATACTTTGTTACAGAATTGACACGAATTACCCGGAGGTTGTTGCGAAAGGACCTGCGTAAAATCAGCCTGGGATACTTTGTTGTCATTAGATCTTATATGATTTACAAGTCTGGCTTTGGAAAAACATGCCTTGCCGCATATATTCAGGTTAAAAAGTGTCCGAGACCGAGGTCAAGTTTTGTTTTCGAAGTGTTTGATGGAGTGTTCGAATTTCCATATTTCAAATGCTGTACTTACTTGTATTCTTGCATTCTATACTATAAATACTAATTAATTGTGAGGGAATATTTTATAATCGCGAAAACTGCCCAACCGACTTTCACTTAATTCGCTACCCGGATGTGTTTTAGGGAAAAAATTTGATAGTTGCCCACAAAGATTTTTAAAAGGCAAAACGATCCTAATTGATTTGCTGATGGTGAGGTTCCAGCAGTGCTGGAGCTTTGGGGAATGCGGAGTACCCCTTCATTGCCATCGCTCCCAGGTCCACTCTGGCCTGGAGTGGTAGCACCTGATAGGGCCCTATCTATGGGTTAAATAGAACTAACAGCATACTTATGCTAAGCTGAATTGTTTGAATAAACTGAATAACTTGAAATAAAAATGTTTTTGACAATTAAACCGTACTTACATTTAAACTGCGTGCTTATGCTTAACTGAATTATTTAAAATAAAACTGTATTTACACTTATCTGAATTGTTACATATAACTGCTCGAATAGTTTGAAATAGAAATGTTTTAGACAATTAAACTGTGCACTCATGCTAAACTGAATTGTTTTAAATAGAACAGATTATTTACATAAAAATGGATTTGGCGTTAAATAACCAAAAAGGTTGATATGCCATAAAACCCAAGAAACCAAACCAAACCTAATTGATTTGATTGTTATATTGAAAATGGAAGATCAATATTAAATTTTTATTACAAAATTAGTTTTCCTTATCTATCTAAACATTTTTTTGATTCTTCGATACCAAACAGAAATAAAATTATTTTGATTATTTCAATTCTTTATAAAATTACTTTGAAAAAAGACGGAAGAAAATTCTCTCATATATTTTCTCTGAAGAAACGATATGAGAAAATTTTTTTGCCAAGGGTGCACAGGAAAAATAACTGAGGCATTAAATAGTTCTCCCAGGGAAAGATCTCTGTAAATATAAGCATATATATCCGTAGGCCACCCTCACTTTTAGTTTCGCTATAGAATTTATTTTCTTTGTGTATTTATTACCTTTGAACTTTTTGGTTAATGTGTCAGTCTAGTTAAAAGTTGGTATAGGAACTTCAAAAATATTCTAATGGCATTTATTTGTGTGTTGAAAGCTTAACTCTACCGTCATGGCAACCTGAAACTCTAAGAACATTTTAGCTTAAAAGTTATCAAGAAGGTCTGATTTGTTCAAAAAGCAAATAAAACTGGCACCTATAGTAGTGTACTACTCGCAGACTGGAAGACCGTAACTTTTGGGATGAAATGATACACTCTACCTACAGACGTCTTTAAGTAAGTAAAGTCAGCAACCTTAGTTGAGGGTGACCAGAAAGCTCCCTTTTCATTAGCTATAACACCGAAGTGAAGGAGAGGGCGCTACTCCTTTCCTAGGATTGCTTCACTTAACTATTGATCCTTACCTTATAGTTCTGACTTATAGGTATGACTGATCCTGGGATTGAACCCCGGTCTCCCAGACCATTGACGAACACTCTACTCTTTAGGTAATGGCCTGGTCTTTAGTAAAGCGCTAATTTTGCTGAAACTTGGTATGTGAACTCCCTTGATTTTTTCACGTTGCCAGCATAGATCTCCCTGACCCTTTCTCGCCATCTCGATCATCCATCGCTCTTGAGAGGTCTTCAAGGCTATATCCTGTATCGAGAGCTGGTCGTCTTACCTTTGCTCGTCCATATGAAGGGGTCCACCGGAGTATATCGCTTTTGAGTTCGTCCTTACTTCTCCAGTAGTGTCTCGCATGTCTGGTTCATCTAACTGGGATAGTTTTAGTGAAAGAGTGTTTTAAAGGCATTTGAAAGGAGAAGCCGTGCAGAATTCGAGGAAATTGATAGATAAATAGATGCAGCGAAACATAGAAATCAAAATCATATAGGTAGTTTAACGTTTTAATGATCATCAGGCAATATTATATCCTGTAGAAAATGAATGCTTCAAGAATGAAGGGAGCTTGGTGAATAGAAATTAGGGATCAGGAAATTAAATCAGCGGTATATTACACAAGATCTGAACATAATTTACAGAACAATAGTCTGAAAAAAATAACTTCAGAAATATTCAGTGTGGGTTGTGATTTACTGAAAAGTTTTAAAATTCCTTAAATTCTCGAGTGACATTTTTTTCAAGAGTTATTAAAACGCTATAAACGCAGATAAGCCACTATATATATATATATATATATATATATATATATATATATATATATATATATATATGTGTGTGTGTGTGTTCGTGTGTGTTTGTGTTTGTATATATATATATATATATATATATATATATATATATATATATATACACTGAAGGCCACCTGTGTGAGGTCACTGCCCACGCTGTTGTGGGCGCGGATACACGACAACTTGCCCCGGACAAATTTACAAATGAATTGTCATGGAGCCTGTTTTGTAATCTACGAGGGTCGTTTATCTAATACGTTTGCCTTTCAAGCACAGAGGAAGTTAAGAGGGAGGGGCAAATTTAAGAATGGTCGTAAATCTTTTGAAGCAGATAAGAAACTCCGTTCACACACACACACAAAAAAAAATGAAATAAAATGAAATAGAATAACAATGAATAAATAAATATTAAGGAGAAAAAGAAAAGAAATTAAAAAAAAAACAATATTTGTTTTTTATCTATTGGATATATTTTCTTCTTTCTTCTGTAACAACACGTGTTGTGCAGGGTACCCAAATGGCTATCTAGCCGGGTAAGAGCGTTTACTCAGATGTGCAGGAAGCAAGCTTTAGTTAAAAAGTGTACGGTAGGCCGAACAAACATCTTCCTAAGTAGAAAAAAGAGATAATAGTGAAAAAAAAGCTTTCCTCCCCACACAAAAACGAAAAAAAAAAAACCCCAACATTTTATAAGGTCAAACCTCTAATATATTTGGAATGCAGGGTCTAGTGAAAGTGCAAGTCTCGCAAGCCACTGATTGTCAATTCTGGTTTTAATAGTTGTTCAGGAAAACTTGCTGGGCTACTTCTAAAACTTGCAGACTTTTATCGGCACTTAAATTGCAACCTTGGCGGCCCTCACATGATTCCAAATCTTTTCCGATTTGTAGATTATTTGATTCATTTTAACGGCATGTCAACCTATCGAGGATTATTTTGAGTCTAGATGTTCGGGAATCTCGCTCATAGTACGTTCATATTTACATTTTTTGAGTAGTTTTATTTAGAGTTTTTTTTTTGCACGCAGTCCAATCAGATACAAATATTTTTTGACTAATCTATTTTGCCCATAGATAGGACCCTATCTGGTAATACCACTCCGAGTCAAAGTTGACCTGGGAGTAGTGGTAATGAAGAGGTACTCTACCCTTTTAATTGGAGCCATACCAGCAGGTGCAGTTTCAAACTCTGAATACCCCTTTTTGGGACGAGGTTTTACACCTCTGTAGGAGGATACATTCAATGTATCTTAAGCCCAAACGATAGAGTGTGACGATTTTAGGAGCTTCCATTCAATTTCAGATCACTTTCTATTTATTGAACATATAATTATTTTTAAATGTTGTCACTAAGCTTAGGTATTGTTATTAAAACTAGCTGAGACCTGAGTAAATGACACTAATGTTTTTTACACTATTGATCTAATTTAACGTACATCTAAAACTAACACCATCGATCCATTTACATACTAAAAAATAGATTTTTAAACATAAAAAAATCAAAACTATTCAATCACGTAAAGAAATTAAAATCTCTTAAGAATTAATTTATTTGTAAAAAAAAAACTTCTCTTTGTAATTCAACAAAAATATATATCAATTAAAAAATCAAGTATGATTTTTCGAAGCATAATATTATGACATTTTTAGCACTTTTTATTTCAGAATTCATGGTCATTAAAAAAATTGAAAATTTAAGAATTTCTAAAAATTTTATGATATAGTTATTCAGACTTTATAGAAAAATTTAAAAATAGTATATCTACAATATATTTTGTTCAGATTTCTTGAAATGAAATGGGGGTGGGGTTGACCAAGTGAAAAAAAAGTATTTCTCCAAATGTATTTTAGGAAAAAAAACTATTTTAAACTTAAATTCATCAAAAGGTGAATAAGTATGGAAATTTTCATGAAAATTTGATTCTTAGACTGTATGCGCAACTTTTATGTGGCCACGTTAAATTTCAATCGATTTAAAGTTACTTAAGGAAAACATACTTTGGCCATGATGTCTAATGATGCTTTAAATTAGACGCCAAATTTGATTGGTTCTTGCTAACCTAGTTGCTAACCTGGGATTATTCTCCAAGCATAACGGTCGGGCGAACTAACAAGGGCTTATTCTATTAATACAAAGGATTAGAAGAACCTGACGTTGCTTCTATATTTTTAAAAACAAAATATCGTTATATTAACTTTCTT
The DNA here is from genome assembly GCA_963585895.1 of Sepioteuthis lessoniana. NCBI lineage: Eukaryota > Metazoa > Mollusca > Cephalopoda > Myopsida > Loliginidae > Sepioteuthis > Sepioteuthis lessoniana. The sequence goes on along the minus strand of OY757929.1, from coordinate 58,600,500 downwards.
TATGAATAAATCCTGTCTTCTTAGTTTTCTTAAAAAAAAGTTTCAGTATTTTCGGCGAGTAGCGAAATGCTCCTACAGATGGCAATTTTGTTTGCTTTCTGAGAGAATAAGAACTTCTGGATAAATTTTAAGTTAAAATTTCAAGAGTACGTCTGGGAACGGGGAACTCTTCACTGCATTCTCCCCCCTACATCGTGTCTTTTATACATGTCTTTAAAACAACCCTTGAGGTCAGAGAAGTTCACATGTAAAGTTTCATAAAGAGTTGCACATTATCCGAGAAGTCTCTTGACAGAACCCTTGAGGTCAGAGAAGTTCACATGTAAAGTTTCATAAAGAGTTGCACATTATCCGAGACGTCTCTTGACAGAACCCTTGAGGTCAGAGAAGTTCACATGTAAAGTTTCATAAAGAGTTGCACATTATCCGAGACGTCTCTTGACAGAACCCTTGAGGTCAGAGAAGTTCACATGTAAAGTTTCATAAAGAGTTGCACATTATCCGAGACGTCTCTTGACAGAACCCTTGAGGTCAGAGAAGTTCACATGTAAAGTTTCATAAAGAGTTGCACATTATCCGAGAAGTCTCTTGACAGAATGAACGTTTCTGATTAATTTTTTTTACCCAAAAGTTCTGGCATCTACAGACGTGACCCCTAAAATGCTTGTTTTATTTGCTTTAATTAGACCTATTTAATCAATTTTAAATTAAAATGTTTCTGATCACACTTGAAGCGTGGGTTTTTTCCTTACTATGTCTTCTACTAACAAATATCATTAAACCACTCACTGAGGTGAAATAAGTTCACATAACATTAATTAAGATTAGCTCATTTGCCTTGGTAATAAGTACAACAGGGCACACGCACGCGCACATTCATACACTAAAAACACACTATATAGCGATGTATTATTCAAATATCACCGTATGCCACTACGGCTGACGGGTTATTGCATATGAAACAAAGCAAAACACACTATAAGGAACATTCAATTTGTCAAGATTTATTTCCCTTGTACGTTTTTACAATTTTTTAAATCTATTCTCGCATAATGTATAAAAAATTATTCGGAAAATAGTGGAGCAATTGGATTAGAAATTGCTATTTTCCTCAAGTTAGAACCTTTTATTAATAATGCGCTAAAATATATTTTTGCTGTTTCACAGTTATAAACAGATAAGCACACAGAAGAAAGCTCATTATTTATATGTATATGTATATATATATATTCGTTTAGTTTAGATTGGTTTCTTTTTTTATGTCATATCAACCTTCGTGTGTTATTTAATGCCAGATGATCCTTGTAGATAGACAGTAGTGGTACTATTCAACAGATTGCTTGAGGATAAGAGTTTTTTCTTCCAAGTAGAGGTTGTATCAATGCTACTCTATGGATGCACTGCATGGACGCTGACTAAGCGTATAAAGAAAAGTTAGATTGGAATTGCACAAGAATGCTACAAGCTATATTGAACAATCCTGGAAGCAACATCCCACAAAACAGCAACTGTATAAACACTTACTTCCCATCTTTAAAAGCATCCAAATAAGACAGACAAGATGTCCAAATAAAACAGACAAGATTTTTTAGATGGGAGATAGGTGGCTGTACAGTGGTATGTTGCTCTCAGGATTTGTTTAACATAGCTCGTAGCATTCTTGTCTAGTTCCCGTCTAGCTTTTTCTCCATAAACTTAGTCAGTGTCCATGTGGTGCATCTATATAGAAGAATTGAAACGACCGGGATTAGAATTTTTTTTTTATTGGGTGGCACATTTATCCTTTTAGCAATTTACTTCAAGGCGTTTGTGACGTAACTGATATCGCCGAAGGAAGTAGACTTGCCTACCCGAGTTCAACTCCTGAATGAGGCTATTTGCATTTAACAAAGCATTAATACCATTTGGTAATTTCTGAAACCAACTATTCTCCCAAAAGTTATGGGTAGATCGCAGGGTAGACTTGGCTCTTTCTCCTTTTTATGGCAACCAGTCTAAAAGAAAGAAAACATAAGTAGCACCCTCATTACTAAAATGTATTAATACCACAGGTTTACGTTCGCGCAAGATGGGTGTTGGTAATTTGTTCACCTAGTTCTTGGGGGCCTTCTCCCCCATCTGCTTTACAGGGCTGAGTTTATCACTTAGCGCCTGAGATGCTCCAAAAGGAGAATACCCGCAGGCCAAAACATTTTTTGTAATCGCCACGCATGACTCGATTCGTGCATTCCCCACTTCCACTTAAAAATGATTACATGTCAAATCGGACATGGTTGGAAGTCAGATAAATATCCTGCCCCTCCTCCGACTGAAACCAGGTTACAGGACCAGTGAGAGAGTATTTTAGGGACTACTTTTAGTTTGTACTGCGTTCTAATTTCTTTTCTATATATTTTCCAAACAATAAGTGTATGTACGTGTGAATTGAGGATTTGTGTGTGTGTGTGTGTGTGTGATTTTTATGTATTCTGTCTGTCAATGTCCCATGCATACTCACCCTCACTATATGTCACGAGTTCATGCAGTCCCGCACATTTACGGAATTTAATCTTAGTCCGCCAGACTCTTTTCTATCTTGGTGGCCGATTTGGTGCCTCTCGGCGGTTACAAATTGAATTTTATCTTCTCAACGCCTTCCATTGAACAATTATGACAAACAAAATTATCTCAAGTTCAACGCACCAGGGCCAAACAACACACACACACACACACACACACACACACACACACACACACACACACACACATTCCGTTTTTTTTTCTCGGCGACCCTATCACTAATACAACCACAATTCCTTTCTTTATCTCATACATTCTTTATTGTCCTAAAAATAAATTTACAAAAAGAAAAAAAAAATGCCTGCAATCCGGATTATTTGCGCATGCGTAAATAGATGGAAATTGTTTCATTCTTTGAGAGCATTTTAAGTGTAATGCTCTAATAAATAAAAACGCTCTATAAGTTGCCATTTTTGCTGGGTTACGGTTACATACACACACACACACACGTACACGTGAGTGTGTGCGTGTGTGTGTGTAAACATAAGAAGTTTTATAAAATATAAATTGAAGCCTGAATATCTTGAAATCCACACGTAAAATATGGAAAGTGTACCTATTCATACCTATTCATATTTGTTATATGACTGATAGAAATCTCTTCTGATTTATCGTACGAACAAAATAATGGCAATTCCAATTAATAGGATAGGAAAGCACTCGCCAGATGTTGCAGGAGCCGAGATTTTTTTCAAAATGAAAAAATGCGTCTATACCCATAGACTCTGCGCACGGTGAAATTTTGATGGAATTCATCATAAAAGATAAAATGAAAAGTAATTTTTCAATCAATCTATGACCTTCGCGGTAAAAAATAAAGACCAAAGTTGATGCGATTAGAGGATGGAAGAACTATAAAGCATGAGGTTCTTTCGAGGTCTAGAAGGAAAGAAGCCTGACACTAGAACATCGACCACCGACACCTGCAACATTCAACATCTCACAACACACGTCTTAACCTTCCTACTGCAGCTTTTGATGGAAGCCACGTGTCCCGAGAATCACCACTCCCACCTACAGTCCACTTCTTCAACGCCGGCATTCTCCTTCCTGGTCGACATAAACTTTGGCTGACCGCGTAAGTCTGAGACTCACCCCTACCAACAGAAATATTGGAACAATTTTATTTCTCAATTTTACTACCATTCAATATGCATCCTAAAATTAATTAATTCCTACCAATTCAACTACCGAACATTTTTCTTCTCAATTTTACACACATTGTCATACTCACTGACACAATTATTCGAACATTTTTCCTTCTTTTGTTCGTTAATATAGTTGTTGAATTTTTCCCTTGTCTTCTTGTCGTTTGATTTGCAACTCTGTGTTTTGTCCTTTCCTTGCAACCATACGTTTAATATAACTGATCTATGTATGTATGTATGTATGTATGTATGGTTTTTTTCATTCTTATCTTTATTTATTTCTTTATTCATTTTATGCTCTCTTCAGTCCAAACAGGAAATAAATGCTGGGGATCTTCTTCTAACAGAATTGTTGGATCTGAAGATTATTGCGATAACCTCAGACTTAGTTCAAACTCAGTAGATGTACCGAAATCTTCTCCACCATTGCCAATTATGAGTTAAATAGCAGGGTAGACTGAGCCCTCAAACATTGCTAAGGATACGGGTCTAGGAGAAAGAAAAACTCTGAATTCAAAATACAACGGATCTAGAGGAGTGAATCCTGGTAAAAAATCTTCGTATTCGATGGGTAGCAGTAACTCTGAAGGCAAAACGACAGTATGGCAAAAGGGTATTGTGGTCCTCGGAGGAACATGGTGATGTCAACGTGAGAGAACAGTTGCAAAAGTCATTAAAGTACCATAGAGTGAAGGAAAACAAATAATATACAGTGGTGTTTGTGATTACTGGTTATATAGAAGAGTCAAGCCAGATGTTTTTCTGCTTTGGATTCTCTCAATAAATCTAATTATTGTGATAAATTTTATAGAATTCTAAACAGAAAAAATATTTTGTCCAAAACGAAGTTTTTCCCCCTCAAAATCAATCAAGAAGAGAAACAGGACTCAATCACTCTGATATGGACTGATTAATTTTGATGGTATGTTTTGACATACCATCAAAATTAATCAGTCCATATCAGAGCGATCTACAGTTATTTTATACCCAGAGGTTAGAAAATCGCGTTCATTGCTCTCAGCGCTCATCTTGCTTAACTCTTTCGTGGCCTTACTTTGTGTTCTGTCGGTCACTATCTTTGATTTTGTTAGGGTCATATTATTTATATCGCTTCTGTATTTCCTTTGTTTCATGTCGTCTTAGCCAGTGAGACCAATAACAACGAGACCACATTTTTTATGTGCACATTTCACCCACTGTGATCTTTACAGTAAACTGACGAGTGCAGGTGGAAATCAACCGTTCCATTCGAAAGCTACTCGCCAAATGACTAAATTTCCAAAGCATTTCCCCCGATGTCATCCGCTCAATAAGAGTCGCGGATTCAAACAACCTCTGTGGCCACCGCCCGTCATTCTCACTAAGTAACCTTCTTACAGTATTTTTCCCGCTGCGCTATATTCTAACAGTTCGGACTAATTTAAATTCTACTCTGCAAGATAATGATAGATTGGTTGGGTTTGGTTTGGTTTGGTTTTAATTTAACATCAGTCATTTGTTTCCACACATTTAAATAGATATACATAATATGTAAGAGGTTAGTTTATTGGTAATTTCATTTTCAAGCGAATCAGAAACTAATTTGTTTGCATAATAATGTTGCTATCGTTTCTACACAATTAAATGGTTTTAATTATTGCAATCTAACATTTATAATTCTATACAATATTAATCATTTGTTTGCAGTGAAGTGGTTACAAGTATTCCAATTTAACATTGTTCCATTCAACATTACTCATTCGTTTGTCCATAGTTGAATGGTATTGCTATGTATCACAAACAATTCAATTAAACATCAGTTATTTGTTTACACATATTTAACTAATCAAACCGTCCTATTTCTGACAATTCAATTTAGCATAAGTACACAGTTTATATCTCAAACATTTCTATTAAACCCATATATAGGACCCTATCAGGTGCTACCACTCCGGGCTAGACTGGACCTGTGAGCAATGACACAGAAGGGGTAATCCGTATTTTCCAAAGCTCCAACATTACCAGAGCTTCACTATCCGATTGTTTCGTGTCATCAACAGGACACTTGTTGGGGATAAGGTCTTACGCTCCAGCAGAGATACAGTCGGTGTATTGTAACCCTTCAACCAACTGGTCGAGTCAATAATAGATTTTACCTATCTGTTATATATCACTATTGATAATAATGTTCAAACAGATCTACTAGACCTTTAGTTTGGACTTAATAGGTACTACCTCCCCTGGTCAGAGTGGACCCGGGAGTAATAGTAAGAAAGAGTATCCCACACTCCCTATGTCTACTGAAATGAAGCATCAGATTTTGTTTAGTGCCATATCCAGGACACCGTTTTTTAGGGAGAGGGATTGTACGTCTCTGCAGGGGATACAGTCAGCGTATTCTAAGCCTCACCGACAAGGCCTGATATTGATTAAATGATCGATTTTAACGGCCTGTCAACTCATCTAGGATTATTTTCTGCCAAAGGATTGGGAGAATCTGATCTAGTCGATAGAATAAAACACGGTTTCTTCCAAGCTGTAGCTGTGTCCATAATTCTGTATGGATGCACCACATGGACGCAATTTAAACCCATAGAGAAAAAGCTAAATGGAACAGCAGCTGTACGGCCACCTGCCTTCCATCTCACAAACCATACAGTATAACGAACAAGGCACTGCTGAAGAAGCAAGGACGAACTCATAAGTGACGTTGTCCTATGGACTCTCGCACATGGACGCACCAGTGTTAGCCGACTGGCAAAGACTAACTTACATCATCTCTGTGCGGACACGGGATGCAAACTAAAAGACCTGCCAGGATCGATGGATGACAAAAGAGAGAGAGAGAGAGAGAGAGAGAGAGAGAGAGAGAGAGAGAGTATGTTATTATTAAAGCATCTTTGAAGCTATTAATAGGCCTTTCCTTCTACCTCATTTTGAACCCCGGTTTTTAAAACTTTGGGACCGTCATCTCAAAATCAGGATGGGAACAATAGAAGGAAACTATTCCACAATGAAAGACATTTTGCTCGACACCTGGCGTATTTGGCATTCTTGGCTAGTTTTGTTGGAGGCCTGGAAAAAGCCCGAAGGAATTCGAATGCATGTAAAAGGCTCTAAGGGACACAAAGAAACTGCAGAGAGCCACACACGTGCACTCAATTACTCACATATTTACACACGTGTGTCTGCGATTATATACAAACATACACACACACATACGCACACAAGCACGCAAGCAGGCGTAAGATATACATTTGACTGACAGGATAAACGCAAAAATGAGGTCAAACGTGTTTACATCTATTCTCAATACCAATATATATATATATATATAAAGAGAGAGAGAGACAGACAGTCAGAAAGACAGAGTGTGAAAGAGAGAGAGAGAGAGAGAGAGAGAGAGAGAGAGAGAGAGGTGGAGAATTAGTCATTGTCTCTTTATGTGTTAGTTATAGCTCTATGGTAGGTGTCATGCACTCTTTTTTTTATAGGACTGTGTATGTAAATATGCATATATATCTGAACATCTGTACATGCATACGTGTGTGTTTTAATGTGTGTGAGTGTATGTGTTTCGGAACTAGTCCCAAGTTTGCTATTTCCTTTTTAATTCTATTAACCCGAGCGCGGTCGGTGTTTGGGCCAGGTATTCCCCAATTCTACATTACTATTGTCCATAAAATGTTGGAATTTTATACTTTATATAGAATTTCAAAATTTTAAAAATATATCTGACTGGGTTCAGAAAGATCTTTATACTCTAATTTACTGTTTCGATATTATTGAATGTTTTGGAGCGGAATATCTGCAAGCTTATATTGCCTGGCTTCGGCCATAAAAATTATAATATAGTTTAAAATACTGTTGAATTCAATACTCGTTTAACCTAATAGAAATATTATTAACAATCGGGTTGATTATAAATCTATATCCATTCTTGTAACTTAAAAGAAAGGAATGCCAGTTTTGTGTAAGAGAGGTGCATTCTTTAAACCAAATATAATCATGGTGGCATACAAACTTCTTATACTTTATCTCAATATATTGGTTTATGAATTGAAGCAGCCATCACATTGAATGTGGTTTTTGCATAATATATACAAGTAAATAAAAGCTTATGGAAAATTATAAAGACATACATATTGCAATGTTTATTCAAGAATCACAACAAAAACTAACAATTAAAGATATATTATCATAGTAATGTAACATCTTCATTATAACTATTTATGATAGTTAACAAATCAAGAATGATGCTGGCAAACTTTATATCAAGGACATGGCAGTATAAAGATATAAATATGTTTTAAAAAATACAGCAAGTAAAGCAATTAGAAAAGAAAAATGAGAAATAATTAAAAATCCAAAAAATTATGATTTATCAAATCAATTGACCCTTAAAATATGTGATTCATCATTTTCCTCAGTTGCTAATAATCAAATCGGTATACATTCCCAAATAAAGATCCTGAATTCTTGTAAACATCAGCAATATGATTTTGATTTCATTAAAATCAGAGGTATTTGAATTTTCACTGGGGTATTTACCCCCTTTAAAGTCCCTAAATGCACTGAAAAGTGACTTTCTTGAAGTTCCTTATCTTTCTCGTAAAATTTTACTTTGTCTTTATGTATCTTCCATGAAAACTGAATGTATTTGTACTTTCAAAAACCTTGTTAGGAAGGTTAAATATTATTGCAAGATGGTGAAATTTTGCCAATCGACTTTACTTAGTGCCCAGTAGTTATGTTTATATTTTCATCGAAATCGGAGGTATTTGAATTTTCACCGGTGGCATTTGCCCTCTTTAAATTCCCTTAATTGAACTGGAAAGTAAATTTCGAGCAGCTCATCGTCTTTCACGAAAAGTTTTATATAAGAATACTTTGTTTTTATGTATCTTCAATTCCCCTTCATTCTATAGATGTACAGACATACACAGAGAGATGTTGAACTTTATCATATCGATTGTCCATAGAATATTGTTATCTCTAACAGCTTGAAAAAGGGATAAGTAACAGATAAGATTTTACATTTTCACCTCCCGGAATTGTTCTTGTATAACATGCACTCATTAGAAGTGCGTATTATACACAAGAACTAAATAATTAACTTTTAATCCAGCTACATGCATGATCATATTCAGGACGATATGACAGAATGTTTGGTTTCGTTTTCCTGTTTAATGACGTATCAGTCTTCGTGGGTTATTTAATGCAAAATCCGTCCTTGTAGAAGAACAGTTGTAATACTATTTAATCCATTTCTCGTAGGGGGATGAAAGAGTTCATACCTTTTCCAATGGTATTTGTTCGAAAGTGAAACTTATAGCACGACTGGAATTCGAACTCGCGTACTTTGTCCAGCACGTTAGCCATTATCATACGGGGATACCACGATGATCGAATAAAAGTTATAAATTAGAGCCAAAGTAATATGTAACACTCTTATGTTTTATGTCGCTACAGAAAAATAACCACTGGAATGTGTGCCTCTATATAATTTTATTTCTTCTAGTTTTAGCTTAGTCGGTTGGTTGGGTTTAAGGACATATCAACACTCGTAAGTTATTTAATGCCAAATCTCGTTTATACAAACATATTTGATATATATGATCTACAGATCATAGATATTGAAAGTAACAGTTTAAACAAGTCAGAGCTCATTTGTTTGCACACAATAAAATAGTTTCTAGTATTCCTATCTAACATGAATAATTCTTAGTTGTCTAAATTTCTGACACGAAGCTTGTTGATTTTTATCATTAAGATTTTTCGGACTATTGTGTTCATCTTTATTGTTATTTCCACAACGTTTCGGCCGATATGTCCACCAGCCTTCTTCAGGCCGACTCCTTCTTCAGGCGACCCCCGTGGTTTCAATAAAGGACGTAGTTCGAAGTTCCGTGAAGGTTCCCGAGTTCAACAAACACCTGAAGAAGGCCGGAGGACATATCGGCCGAAACGTTAAGGAAATAACAATGAAGATGAAGACCTTAATGATAAAAATCAATAATTCTGCTTAGTATCAATCATTTGAATGGCTTCAAGTATTGCTTTGTAACGCTAACGATTTAACACCAGTCATTTGTTTGTACGCATCTAAATGGTTATACATACACACACACACACACACACACACACACACACACACACACACACACACACACACACACACATATATATATATATATATATATACATGATTTATAAGTGAACAGTTTGTAGGTAATTTTATCCTTTAAATGAGTTAGACTTAATTTGTTTACGCACCATCAAGGATTGCTATTGCTTGCTCACAGATAAATGGTTTTAAGTATTGCAATCTAACACTACTAATTCTATTTAATATTAATCATTTATTTGCATAGATTTTTTAAAAGTATTGCTCTCACTAATGATTTTATTTACACACAGTTAAATGGCTTCATGTATTACTATTTAAAACTTATAATTCAATTCAACACTATTCATTCATTTGCACCCAGTTAAATGGTTCCAAAAATTGCAATGTTATACCGATAATTCAGTTTTTGCACGCATTTAAATAGTTTCAAGTATTCCCACCTAACACTAATAATCCTATTTAATATCAATGATTTATTTAAACCCAGGTAATGGTTTCAGGCATTCCAATGAAGCACTAACAATTCAATTTAACAGTAATTTCTTGGTGCACAGTTAAATGATTAAACAGTTCTATTTGGCACATAGATGGGACCCTAATAGGTACTACCATTCCGAGTCAAAGTAGACCTGGGACTAATGGCAATGAAGTGGTACTCCACATTCCTCAAAACTTCAAGACTGAAGCCTCACCATCAGATGAAGTTTACTGTCATATCCAGGACACAAGATCTATTTGATCTATCGATAGGACCCTAACAAGTACCACCAATCCGGATTAGAGTGAACCTGGGAGTAATGGCAATGAAAAGGCATTCCACAGGCCCCAAAGATTCAGGACTGGACCCCCACCATCAGATAATTTAGTGTCACATCCAGGTCACTTATTGGTGGGTCTTACCTCTCTGCAGAGATGCAGTAGGCGTATTCTATAGCCCCAGCCGATTGCGCTGAATATCAGGTTATTTTTGCTTCCAGCTCGTTACATTTTTGTGTGAACATGTCCGTGTGCTTGCTCTATATACTGCGTAAATGTTTTGTTTCAAAATATAAGTAAACTAAAAAACTCTTTGGTCTATACGAACCGGATAAAAAGTTGTACAAATTTTAAATATTGCTGCAACAAATTCTAAAAAGACAGAGCGTTTAACATACAAAGTATGTTATTTTTTTCAGAATTTTGTAGCTCTAATTTAGGGTGCATATTATACGGGATTACGTGTTATACACGAATAATTATAGTATTTTCCAAGTGGGGAGCTCAGGGGGAGATGTCTACGATTATGGGAGGTTCAGGGTTTTATGTGTCATTCAACAGTCTACTCAACGGCAGGCGGCTAAACTTAGAGTGTCAAGAGAAAAAGTAAAAAATGAATGAAGTCGTCTTCAGACATTTGAGAAGCAGCCGACAATTCAAAATGCTTTGTATATGCGGTTGTATTAGAAACAGGTATCTGTATGTTTGTTCAATGTATTCAAGCTATACACAAATCCTTTAAATAAAACTAATTTTTAAATAGAGACTATATTCGCTCTCGGTTAAAGTAAAGGAAAAAGCATCAATGTATATATATATATATATATATATATTATCAGAGATTGTATCTCTGATAATGATAATATATATGTTGGTTCAACCTCAACTACCCTATCGAGGAGACTTACAATGCACCTTTCTAACACAAGTTCAATAGCTCAGCATTTAAAAAAACATTCATACCCAACAACACAACTACGAAAAATTCTCACCGACAACACAACAATATTAGAACATCAAAATAATAAACAAAAACTTCAGATTCTCGAAGCGCTACATATTAGAGGCCTGCAGCCGAAACTCAAAAGAAGTAATTTTCGAACCAGTGCTAATGTACTTAAATGTCTTTAGCTACTGGCACTAATCATAGAATTACATTTAAAAGCAAACGCCATAATATTCAACGGCAAAGACGTCCTACACAGTAGTAATTTCCTAAAACAAAAGTTACATCACTTTTGTAATAGATTCTCCCCTGATGATGGCCCAAAGTCGAGCAGAAAGTACTAGGGATACATACAACTATGGACAATACATAAATCAATTCCCCCCGAATACGATAAAAGTAATACGGGAATTCGAACGGATCCAGAAGAAAATATGTAGACATAAAATGTCTATTATGTTTAATGAAATTTGCATTAACGAAGAAATGCTGCCTAAATACACACACACACACACACACACACACACACACATATATATATATATATATCCTTCCACCTCACCACAATACCTTAGAAAAACACTGTAGCAAAAGAAAACAATAAAAAGACTTTTAAAAAAAGAGAAAGAAACGAAATGATAATACGAATTGGCCATCAAGAGGAGATTTTATTCTCAGTACGTTTTTGTCCTGCACCGACAGAATGCTAATAGGAAGAATCAACGCCCAGATAGTTGAATGAAAAATGACAATTCTTCCCTACTAAAATAAAAAAAAAATTCAGATGTTATTGAAGACATTGGAATACTGTGCGTCGTATGCCTTTGAATTTTAATGTTTGAGGATGAAAAAAAAAAAAAAAATTAATACAAACTGTATCCCATTTAATCGGTTGAATGAAGAGGCGTAGCTGGGCTTTACAAGTGATGTGGAGGGAACGGGAATTTAAAGTGTCACCAGGGCTCATACCAGATAACTTTGATTTCATTCTTCGTTTATATTTTTGTATTTAAAATCAAAACTTACGAAAAATACTCGACTTGTCGGCTGGAGTTGTAGAATACTCCGACTGCACCTCAGCAGAAGAGGCAAGACCCTCCTCCAACGAATTTCCTGGGTATAGCACTAAACTATCTGATGGTGAGGCTCTGGAGCTTTGGAGAATGTTGAGTACGCCTTCATTCCCATTACTCCTCGGTTCACGCTGACCTGGAGTTGTAGCACCTGTTAGAATTCCATCTATAGGTCAAACAGAATTGTTCAATTATTTAAGAAGGATTGTTACTATTATTAGTTTTTTAAACCATACAGTTGTGTGCAAATTATTTGTATTACATAAGAATACTTGATATATAGAATTGTTAGTATTAGATAAAAATACTTGAAATACTGTGTACAAACAAATGAGCTCTCACATGTCGTTTTAACGTTACTTATAAAGTATTCGCTTTTCGAATTATATATATATATATATATATATATACGAGGATCATTAAATAAGTTTCCAGACTTTTTTCGTATGCGCAATTTATTGATAGTACACACAGGAAACTCTAGTCCCCCTTGAAATAATCTCCTCCGGCTGCAATGCACTTGTTGCACCGTTCCAGCAACTTCTGGAAGGCCCTATGGAAGTCCTCTCGTGTGAGCGTGTCAATGACCTTCGTCACAGCCTCTCTCATCTCCTTAATTGTCTCATAACGACAGCCTCTAATCTTAGAGAATAACCAAAAGTCACAGGGAGTAAGGTCTGGACTATAGGGAGGCTGAGGAACTGTCTTGATGCCCATTTTGGTCAAATAGTCTGTGACAAGGATGGAATTGTAGACTGATGCATTATCCTGCTGGAAATGCCACTGACCCGATTTGAAGAGTGCTGGCCTCTTCCCTAGGAATCTCTTCTTGAACTCCCTTAAAACCTCAACATAGTTAAAAAAATATAAACAAAGTACAGGAAAAAATATTTCGAAATCAATCAGGTGGTCAAGGATACAGAAAATAAATGAACATGTCTACACGTAGAAATCAATTCCCCCATTTTTTTTTGGTCAGCAATTTATTCTTTTCAGCTTATCCCAGAATTTTCTTTTTGACATAATTTGCTTCTATTATAACCGCTTTATACTCTTAGGCTTTTTTTTCAGATTATCTCATTATGGAAGATTTACTAGTTTCGTCTTTTGTGTGTATATATATATATGCTACACCATGTACGGAGTTTTAGACGAGAATGAGCTATTCCCACTAAGTGACAGACCACTAAGATTAGTAGACAGGTTCACATACATCGGTAGGAATATCTCATTTAATGAAAGTGATGTTAACATACGCTAAGCAAAAGCGTGGACTACTATCGAAAGGTTATACAGAACAACAAATTATTTTTAAAATCTCCGGTTTTTTCTTTCTGTTTTTTACTATTTTTGTTCTGCTTATTTCAAATATAGAAACGATTTTGTTCTGTATGCTCTCGTTTTCATGTAATTTGAGATGTTACATTTTATCCCTTTGCGGCTGAATAAACTACTTATGCGTTTATAGTATCAATAGGGATATCTAATTTTGTTTTTGTTTTTTTTTCTGCTAGATTTGATCCTGGCTCCAAGGAGACATCAATGTGTGAACAACCCTGCCGTTTTCTGCTATACTTGTGGATAATTCACGTTAATTCGTCAGAGGCGCAATATAACATCGTTTTTGAAGCGAGCATATAAAGCGTACTTCGGACTTACTCTTGGTGACCAAGACAAGAAATGGGTCACATATACTGTGTGTCATAACTGCGAAGAAATTCTGTGTGAATGGACGAAAGGGAAACGTCAGGCTTTACTTTCGAAATTACCATGACCTTGTTGGGACCGAAGGATCACACAATTGACTGCTATTTTTGTCTGATCAACACAAAAGGCGTCTGCATGAATAACAGAAATAAAACCACTTATCCTAATATCCCATGGTCCAGTCGGCTGGGACTGCAGATTACACTGAGTGCATCTCTGCAGAGGAGTAAGACTCCCTCAAAGAGTGTCCTGGATATGACACTAAACAATCTGATGGTGAGGCTTCGGAAATGCAGGAGCTTTGGGGAATGCGGAGTACTCCTTTATTGTGATCGTTCCCAATTCCACTCTGGCCCGAAATAGAATTACTTGATAGGGTCCTATCTATGGGTCAAATAGAATTTAACTGTGTAATTACGCTAAACTGAATTGTTTGAAATTAACTTTTTTTTTCATTTAACTTTGTGTTTAAACTACATACTAATGATAAACTGAATTGTTTGAAAAAGAACTGTTTTGTATATAAATAAAAAACTACTTTTACTAAACTGAATTTTTTGAAACTTTTAGGAATCCCATTGTATAATCCAAATGATTGGAGATTATTCCTAGATAGTTTTAAGCGCAGCTATGTTTATGGAGCTGTTCCAGATTTGTTTACGAGGGGAGCATGATGGCATTAAAACTATAATAGACCTACTAAAATACGACTATCACAACTGGACAATTTGCGTGGACCTCAAAATGGTGAACTTCCTCCTTGGTCAACAAAGAGGAGTTGCAAAGTATCCTTGCTTTATTTGCATGTGGGACAGCCGAGCAAGAAACAAGCATCGGAACCAGAAAGAGTAACCGTTACGTGAGACTCTGAAAGTTTGTATGCCAAGTATTTTCAATGATCCAATCGTCAGTCGAGAAAAGATCATTGTTCCTCCTCTGCATATCAAGCTAGGCCTGATGAAAGTTTGTCAGAGCATTAAATACTGACGGTGATTGCTTCTAATACATAGTCTCAGTTCTCCCTGCTTTGTCAAGGCAGGTGTATTTGATGGTCCGCAGATTCGCGCTCTTGTTCGAGATGAAGACTTTGTCAGAAAGATGAATGATAAGGAAAGGGGAGCACGGTTTTCATTTGTGGCGGAAATGGAAAATTCTCCCGATAATAAAAAGGCCAACAGCTATGAAACCCTTGTAACAAATTCGTTTGCAGGTTTTCATGACCTAGGATGCTACATAAGTATCAAACTCCATTTTCTATGCAGTCATTTTAATACGTTTCCAAAGAACTTAGAAGCAGTTAGTGACGAGCAAGGCGAGCGGTTCCATCAGGGCGTTAAGACCTTGGAGGAGCGCTACCAAGGGAGATTGGACAAACATGATAGCTGACAACTGCTGGAACATTAAACAAGATTGCCCAGATACGTTCCACAAACGAAAGAGCTTTAAGCAGTAATTCTTGCCGGACTAAAATGTAACTGAGCTTTGTATCGTCATAGCAACTAATTTCTTACCTAACAGAGAATTTCAAATAGATTCTATAGTTTGTATGGAAGAACAAATTTCAAATCGTGTTATAAATAAAGTTAGACAATATAACATTTTCTTTTTTATTCACTCGCTAATTTAATGAGAGTTCAATCTCACGCTTCTTCTGATAGACGACGATAACAGTGAGACGAAGACTAAATTTTGATATTTTAAAATACCTTGATGGCAAAAAACAACTTCATATTTGAAGTCAGTACATTAAAAATCGATAATAACAGTGATTGATATCAATGCAATAAAAATTTCATTGACCAGTATTATCGATCATATGGAAGTCCGATCTATCCGATAAAATAAAACCAGATTTCTTTCTGGCGGCTGCTGTGTCAGTATTACTGTATGGATGCACCATATTGACGCTAATAAAATGCATAGAGAAAAAGCTATATGGGAACTACACGCGAATGCTACGAAAAATTTTAAGCAAATCATGGAAGTAACACCTCATGAAACAACAGTTGCTCGGCCGCTTAACTCCCATCTCAAAAACCATCCATGTAAGACTAACAAGACATGCGGAACATTTCTGGAAAAGCAAAGACAAACTCATAAATGACATACTTCTGTGGACCCCTACACATGGACGTACCAGTGTTGGCTGACCAGTAAGAACTTATTTACATTAACTCTGTATGGATACAGGATGTAGTCTGGAAGACCTGCAATGTGCAGTGGATCATAGGGACAGATAGAAAGAGAGAGTCAAGGAAATCCATGCTGTCAGTACGAATTGATGATGATGATCAGTGAAATGGGATATTCAGTTGTTTGTGAATAACTTTAATATTTCTGGTTCGAATTTGCTTAATTTTTAACAGTTCCCACATAACTTTATATCAATTTGATGTACCAAAATGATTTGGTAGACTTTACTGACAAACCAGGTATTAAAGTGAAATGTGAAATTTTTGAAATTTGAAGATTATTATATCTCATAAGGAAAGTTTTTTTTTTTTTTTTTTTAAGAAAAAGGATTTGTTAACAAGCACACTTTTGAACAACATAATTCTCTGATATAGCATCTTTTGCATTTTCTATTTCTTTCATTATTTCATTGTTCAATATATCTGATACAGCATATGTAAATCTACGTTTGAATAGCGAAGAAACAGAGTCTGCAGAGCTTGGTCATCGTCAGTTTCTCGCCAAGGCAATAAACAGACCAAGAGCTTCGTAAATAACAACGCTGTATTACGAAGACTTCTCTGCTCAGAATGACCCACAAAATAAATAACTCTTCTCATCATGCCCTACGCAACAATACTTGAAGGAACACTCACCACGTGGGAACCGATTGGTCTGATGATCCCACAAGAAGAAAAATTAACAGTTACCAAGCATCTTTGACTCAGTGTCAATGCTATTCAAAGTAAGATCTATCTATCTATCTATCTCGTAGAAGGATGTGCCAATAGCGACCCGTGTAATTAGAACACAGATCTCTTGCCAATAAACACAAGTGTTGAAAGAGATTGTGTTACTGGAGTTCGCGTGACTAGAAGTGGTGGGTATATAAATGGGTCAGTCAGAGGTATAACGTATGAGAGACACGTGCGAATGCAAAGTCGATGTGAAATGTAAAATTGTGAGTTTGTATTGTTCAGGATTTCATACTCAGTATTTGGCATCAGACGAGATTTCTGAATATCGCCAAAATTACCCATCTCTGGAACATTACAAAAGTGGCAACGAAGAAATAGTTTCGAACTTTATAAAACTATCAATTAAATATATATATATATATATATATATATATATATATATATATATGAAAGTAAATACGGATCAAAATCCGACAGTATGATGATAGCTATCTTCATACTGTCGGATTTTGATCCATATTTACTTTCATACTGTCCTTTTGGAAAAACAAATACCAAATACATTCTTACACGACATCTAACATAGATGACTTCAAAACGATCTGTATATATGAAAATTTACTTGTCTTTGCGTATTTCTTAATAAACGGGAGGTTTTGTCTCGTTTCTTTGGGAAATCCAAAATTTTCAAATATATTTCCATGTGCCAGGCACGTTCTTAACACTTTAGAATCATGAACGCTATGTGCACGTTTTTAACTTTTCGTTGTATACTTTTCATTTGCTCCTGTTATCTCAGCAAGCATCCATGAGTTATTCCGATATCCAAGTCCTGATGATGGTTACTTAAACGAAACGTTCAACGTTGACTTTAATTCATAATAAATTCACCTATTTGGGTTATGTTTTTCTGCTATTTTCATATATAGATATATAATGAGCACCATATTTCACTTATTTATTTTTCGATCATTCACAACTAACTTTAAAAACATATAGCGGAGTTTATTATATATATATATATATATATATATATATATATATATATATATATATATATATATATATATAGTTAAAAAGAGAGGGATAGGGGTAGGTGATTCATAGATACCTAAAATTTCAACCAAAAACTAAAAATAACAAAAAAGAAAGAAGAGGAAAAAGGAACATGCATTAAGCAAAAAAAAAAAAAAAAAAAAAGAAAAAAGAGTGGGAGAGAAGAAATTTTAAAAATCCTGAATGTCTCCGATTGTGTTTTCAATTTATTTTTGGTAACTCGCTTCCAGGTGATTTGTGTCCCTTAAAGAGGGTTCAATATTGAAACTGAAAAGAAGGGAATGTTGGCAGGAGTGAAGTGGGCATGGCGGTGAGGCCCCACATGTTGCGCTTTGATGCCTGATGTCGACCCTGTTTGGCACACAAAGAGGAGGGCAGTGGGCGGATTTGGGAGAAGTAAAAAAATAAAAAAAATAGAAAAAATAGAGAAATGATGCAAAGTTGAAAGAAAATAAATATTGTTCTATGGAGGGAGCTGTAATGAACAAAATGTATTATGATGATAATGACGATGGTTATAGCTATGCGATTATATTGGCTGCCGTAATGTTGCGCCAGAAATAGTAAAAATGATAGCTTGAACGAGGTAAGCGTTTTCTTGTCTGATAATATTTTCTTCGTTTTTAAAGCCAGTAGTGAGGGATCAAAAAAATCAATGAATAGAAGATGATTTAATTATTAATTTGATTTTTGGAGCCCTAGAGCCCCCCCCACCACCACTAATGATGACGTCTTTGATTGGAAAAGGATTTATAATTTAAGGATCTCAGTAGTTGATCACCCTATCGGTGGCGTTTAGAATATACTGGCTGTATTCTTGCCAAAGGGCTGGACTCAATCAAAACAAAGGGTGTCCGGTGTACTACATATGATAATAAGGTTCCAGTGCCATTACTCTCAGGTCCACTCTGACGCGGAGAGGTAGTACTTGTTTGTGTCCCATCTATGGGTCAAATAGATCTGTTTAAAAATTCTTTGTATTCCATTGTGCAAATAAATAAATAAATAAATAAAACCTGACACAAAAATGTACAGATAAACGTACAATGAACGCTATTCCCTAATCTTTAGGCATAGAATAATCCGAGATGGTTTGATATGCCGTTAAAATCAATTAAGAAATCAATCAACATGGTTAAATACGCATCTCCTTCAGACTGGGTAAGCAAAAAGCTTGATAAATTACTATTACTTGTAAGCAGAGAGCACATAAGCAAAGCATGTAATTTTTTAATCTTGAATTCAAAAGAAAAACAGAATGGTGAAGTTAATGTTCATTTTACTCAAGAGCTTAATAAAATAGATAAATAAATAAATAAAGATTAATATCAAAAGAAAGAAAGTTATAAACCTTTAGAAAAGAAAGAAAGAAATATGGTAGAAAAATCTTTATAAAAATTGAAGCGTTTAAGTAAAGAACATTTCAACAATATTAAAACGATAAATAAAAGAAAGTAAAAAAAAAAAAAGAAAACTTATCTAAAATGAAATAAAGAAACAAAAAGGAAGGAAGGAAGGAGGAAAAGGAAGAAAAAAATTATTTCAGGAAGTAGCTAAGTAAAAAGAATTACAGGTATTTTAAAAAGTCAAGTATTAAAAGAAACAAAGAAAGAAACGAAGAAAGAAAGAAAGAAAGAAAGAAAAAAGCAGGATGGGGAAGTTTTTGTTGAGTTGCTGTAGATGTTCATAAAAGAAAGAAAGAAGGAAAGAAAGAAAGATTAATATTAAAAGAAAGAAATTAACACACATTTTGAGAAGAGAGCCACAAATATAAAAGAAAAATCTTTATATTAAAGAAGGAAGATCTTAAGGAATAAAAAAAAAAAATTTAATATCAAAAGAAAAAATTGAAAAGTAAGAAAATGAAAAGACGTTTATAAAAAGTTATTTTTTTTTAAAAAGTCTAGCTTTATAAAAGAAAGAAAGAAAGAAACACATAGATAGATAGATAGAGAGAGATAGATAGATAGATAGAGAGAGAGAGAGAGAGATTTTAAATAATTTAAATAAAAAGGCTTATAAAGAACTTGATAGATAGATAGGAGAGAGAGAGAGAGAGAGAGAGAGAGAGAGAGAGAGAGAGAGAGATTTTAAATAATTTAAATAAAAAAGACTAAGAAAGAACTTGTAACTGAACTTAACAGCAAGAATTTTACAAAAAGGATAAGTACATTTTTTCCAAATAATTCTTAAAATCTATTTCCTTTTCTTTGTTTTTCTCCTCTTTCTTCTTGTTTCTCAAACTGTAACATTCCATATTCAAGTAATTCCTATTTCTGCGTCTTTCTCTGTTTCAATTTCTCTTTCCTTCCCACTATTTCTCTCTTCACATTCTTCCTTTCTTTCTTTCTTTTGTTTACTCGAGGTGTTTAATTAAATTTCAGTTAGTCAAAGCATCTCTGCTTGAGAGGTAGTATGAAAAAATAGACATGAAAGATTAGGAGTTGTAACCCACTGTAAACTGTGCAAATGGTTTTGATTGGAACGTACAATCAGAAACAATCCAAAGGAGTCGTTTCCTCTCCATTTGATCTTGTACAGCATTCAGCTCAGGTCAGTTTGATCATATACGCACGCACGCACGCACGCACGCTTGTGCGAGAATGAAGAAAAAAAAAAAGGAAAAAAGAATAAAAAAAAAAAGAAAGAAAAATCGAATGATTAACGAAGAAAGAAAAATGATTTAAAAACAAGGCTAAAAGAAAGAAAGAAAGAAAGAAAGGAAATATGGAGGAAAAAATAGAAAAGATCAAAGACAAAAACGCTATGAACCGAACAGCTGTGCATTGAACTCTGAAAACCGAGTAATAAATCGTAGATTAAGTATGAAATCAGTAAAAACGGGGAGGAGGAGATAATTGTCTGGCTGGGTGCGGCTGCAATTGGTGATTTGACCAAATATGAGCAAGGGTAAAAAAAAAAGGAGAAATAACTGGACCGAGAAAATAATGAAATTTATTTGAAAAATAAGTAAATAAATAAAAGCTTAGAAATGGGGTCAATTTATTCACAGTGTCTTAATTTGACTTCAGAAGTAAAAAAACAAAAACAAAACAAAAAACACAAATATAAAGACGGGTTGAATCAAGTTTAACAAAGAAGTATGAAAAATAGTTATGTAAGGGTATGAAGGATAATTCATTGTAAATTGGGTAAATGACTTTGGAACGAACAAATCAGAAACGATTCTAGATAGATAGATAGATAGATAGATAGCAATTATATTTATTGTCAATATGTAAAAATGTTACAACTTCAATGCACGAAAAATGCAAAGCAAAATCCTGATATATTTCAAGTTTAAAAATTTTGATATAAAACAGGATAAAAACTCACAACTTAGAGTTTGACGCTTTCAATCTTCAGTTGAGCTAGTATTCAACACTTTTGACTTTTTCAGACGTGTTTAATACTAGCATACCTGAGGATTGAAAGCATAAAAATTCGTAAGTTTTTATTCTTTTTTAAATCTTATTTTATATATATATATATATATATATATATATATATATATATATACTGATTAGACATTCAGAAGGATTAAAACAAGTGCAGATGTACCTCTGTATTGGTCAACGACTATCTAGCAACTCAATTCAACTGGCCCAGTGATCAGTGTATTTTTAATACCTTGATAGGTCAAACATTGCCCGAGCAAGTTTGACTAAAATGGTACTTTACGCAGCTTGATCTCACACTGAAGCCATGGGAAATTACATTGTTATGGTAGCACCAAACATTGTTCGACTTACAGTAAATATTTCTCACTTATTAAAAAAAAATATTATCTCATATGTATGCAAATATATCTGACTTTTTTCACGGGAATAACTAATTTGCATTATCTTAGATATCTCTCTTTGTCTCTCTCTCTCTGTCTCTCTTTCTTATTCTTATTCTTATTCTCTCTCTCTCTCTTTTATTTTCCCTCTTACACTTTCTTTTTTCTCTCTCATCATAACCTTTCATATTTCAGTCATCCCTCTTCTGACTCTCCCTCTTTTTCAGTTTCTCTTTCCTTCCAACTTATTCTCTTTTCGCATTCTCTTTTCCATTCTTTCTTTCGTTCTTTCTTTCTTTCTTTCTTTCTGTTAACTTGACGGATGTCATAAGATTTCAGTCGACTGACATCAACATCTAGTATCTATAGAGAAGCAAAAGAGCTGATCCATACGTAAACACTCTCATTTATAAAGAGAACAATACAGATAATGGTAATATTAGTTTCCATCAGTTTTAATCGGTGTTTTTTTTTTTTTTTTAGATCTGAATGGTAGCAAGCCTCCTCAAGTCTTCAGGACCCTTCTAGGTATTCTAGCTGGGAGATTGCTAGCATATGGATGGTCTAGATACTTCCAAAGATCACCAGTTCCCCCATTTTATTTTCCAGGCCTTTGGGGACAGTTCCAAGAGCTTCAATCACAATTGGTATCACCGTCACATTCAAGTTCTATAATTTATTCAGCCCTCAGGCAAGATCTACGTATTTGCCCCGCTTTTCACTTTTTTTCATTTTCACTTTATGGTCCGCTGGAACTCCAAAATCCACTAGATGACAAGTTCTTTTCTCCTTTCACTTTCACTTTATGGTCCGCTGGAAAAGCAAAATCCACTCGATGATAAGTTCTTTTCTCCTTTTTAATTGACAATTGGTTTGGTCAGGATTAGGTGATCCGTTTGTATCTCAAAGTCCCAGAGAATGTTGTGTCTCATTTTTTGGGATAGATTCGAGTTAGTATGTGTATCATTTGCAAGGAGAGTAAAATTTTAGTTTCTTGCACTATTCCTAGTGGATTAGCTTCCCCATTCATTCATGCTTGTATTGCTTTTGAGCTATTTTAATGGATTTATTTATCATGTGATTAACTATTTCGTCTAGTTCTCCACATAGTATACACTTGATATCCTCATTATTATCTACTCCTTAACAAGTCTCCAGGACTCTTCTCTGTATTTTGGCCGATCTTAATAATGCTGAAGTTTGGATGGTCTCCACTTGTCTTCTTATTTCCAAGTCATCCACTCCTTGTATCAATCCTTTGGTGACTGTACCAAGAGCACCAATTACAATAGGTATCACTGTCACTATCATGTTTCACAGTTTTTTTTCAATTTCCTAGCAAGGTTAAGGTACTTATTTTTCTTTTTGCTTTCTTTCAATTTCACTCTGTGGTCAGCCGGGACAGCAAAGTCCACAATTCGGCAAGTTCTCTTTTTTTGCAGTTGATTATTGCTAGGTCCAGTCGTCTAACAGAGATCAGGTGATCCGTTTGTATGTCAAAATCCCAAAGGAATTTGTGCGTAATTATTATGCGAATTTTTCACACCATCGTTAGCTTGTGGTCTTTCACTGAGGGCTGAGCGACAACAAGTCTCCTCAGGTTTCCAGGACTCTTCTCAGTATTCTAGCGGGTCTCGATTCTTCTTCTGGTTTCCAATTCTGACAGTCTACTTTCCAAGCGTTTGGGGACCGTTCCAAGTGCACCAACTGCAACTGGTATTAAATATCGTCATCATCATCATCATCATCATCATCATCATCATCATCATATTATTATTATTATTATTATTATTATTAGATAGGAATATGTGAAACATAACTGTGTACAAACAAATGATTATTATCATTCAATAAAATTATTAATGTTTGATAAGAATACTTAAGATCATTAAAGAGTAAGAAAAATTATTAACATTAAAGACAGTTAACTGAAGCTAAAATTTTTTCTTACAAATGATTTTCTCACTTGAAATCGTTTAACTATGCAATCAAATTATTATTAATGTGAATATTTTAAACAAAATATTTGTACATGAATTATTATTTGTTGTTGTTCTTTGTTTTTAATGGCATGTCAACCTTCGTGGATTATTTCATGCTGAAGCGATCATTGAAGAAGGATTTTAGTGGTACATAGTTGGGAAGATAAGGAGATTCATGCCTTTCGCAATGATATTAGTCTGAAAGTAAACGTGATAGGAGTTCGAACTCGATCCTTACAATGTCGCAGTCCAGTATGTTAACCACTAAGCTGTAGGGACTCTCTCTGAATTATTTGTGCTTTAAAATACTAAAAGTAAAGTTGGCGACCGTAGTCGAGGGTGACTCGAAGGCTCCTTTTTCGATAGCTACTATACCAAGATGTAGGGGAGGGTGCTACTCCTTCCTCTGTATTGCCCCACTTTACCCTTGATCTGCACTTTATAATATTGAATGTTAAGCAAGGAGCTATCAAGTACCATTTCTTTTTAGTATTTGAACCCAGGTCTCCCGGGCCATTGGTTAACTCTCTAACCATTATGCCAATGGGCCGGTTTTAAAAAATACTAGATGCCATTTAATTGAGCAAACAGGTGATTATTATAATCGAATTGAAAATATCATTTTTGCAATGGAACGTTGAAAAGATTTGATTACAATCAAACATTCACAAACAAATCAAATTTCAGCTTTAAATGACCCATATGCCGTTAAAAAAACAAACCAAAATTTTCGCTTTTATCAATCTTTCTTTTTTAATTCTTTTTTCTTTCTTTTTATCTTTCTTTAATGTTAGAATTTTCTTTTCTAGAATGTTACCATTTTCTTTCTTTTATGTTAGAAAATTTTCTCTCTCTCTTTGTTTGTCAAAGCTTCTCCCAATATTTCGTTTTTTTTTTTTACCTTCTCTTCAGCTATCATTCCTAGCTATCTTCTAGGCTTACTTTAGTTTGGCACCAGGTCAAAGAAACGGTGACGATTGAACACATTATACGAGTGAATTGATCTATCGTTAAGCAAATAAACTAAATTAAATCATGTGGAGCTTCCAAAAACACATTACAGTTAACTGTAATAGTGTCCTGAATTCAATGAGCATTAAACGTACATTTTTAGTATTTCGTTATTTTGAAGAACGTGGCGTTTGGAACTTTTGTGTTTTGAGTTTGGTATCTTGTATTCCGTGCATGTGTATCTGTGTAAACCAATTTTCTTTTCTTTCACTCATTCTACCCAGTCAACGGAAGTCCCAACCTGATTAAAAAAGAAAGAAAAATTCTTTTTTCAGTTTTCTTTTTTTTTCACACGAGCACCACCCCAAATGGGTTTTTACTCTTCTGATATGTGATAAATAGAGTTATTCTTCTACGGTTTTTGTCTTTCTATTTTAGTCATCGAGCCAACCTGTCTAAGTGCTTTCCACTGCTTAGATTTCGTGAGTCTGAATTATTCATTACATCAAACAGGATGCGTGAACCTCTGGTCATTCGAATCACCGTCTTGTAACCTTTCTACATCTATCTATCTCTCTATCTATCGTATTTATATATTCAGGGCTCAGTGTCGTCTAATATTTCGTAGCATACATGTTCGTTCGTATTCGACTTACTTACACGGGGGCGTTTTGATGTCTTCTCCGTCTGTCCAATGTATTTCTTCCTTTTCATTTAAATAAACAAGATAAATAAATAAACAACTGAGTCTATGAATAATTTCACAAAGTAAAGAAAAAATGGGGTTAGTGTCATGAAATTGTTAATAGCACTTCTTAAAAAACAAAACCAATCAAAAAAAAAAAAAAAGAAAAAAAAAAAGAAACAGTGTCTAGACCTCCCGGGAGAAATAATGACCTCAGATATTAATATGCATTTTGATTATTATTTGGGAGGGTATATAAGAAAGAAAGAAAGAAAGAAAGAAAGAAGACTTAAAAACTAATAAAAAGAAAATCGTAAATAGAAAAGAAGAAGAAAAAAAAACAGAAAGAAATAAAGAAAAGAGACGAAAGAGAAAATGAAAGGAAGGAAACGTGTAAAAGAAAGAAAGAAAGAAAGAAAGAAAGAAAGAAAATGTTTAAAAGTTGATAAAAAAATTCAAACAGTAAGAAAGAAGACTGAATTGGTTGCTTTGTTTAATGACACAGCAACATAAGTGGGTTATTTTATGCCAAAGAAGAACTGTAGAAGGTTTATACCTTTCTCAAAAGTATTAGTCTAATAGCGCGACTCAATTTCGAACTCCTTTACAACGATTTTGCAGTCCAGTACGTTGACCACTACTCCACGAAGACTCCGTTGGCATATTGACCTAATGAGTAGAGTGCTCGTTAATGATCCGGAAGACCGTGTTTCTATCCCTGTTCGAGTTATACCAAAGACTCAAAAAATGGTTCTTGATGCCGCCTTGCTTAATACTTAGCATTATAAGTTCAGGATCAAGGGTAAAGAGGAGCAATCCAAGGAATGAAGTAACGCCCTCCCCTACACTTCAGCGTCGTAGCTATTGAAAAAGAAGCCTTCGGGTCACCCTCGACAAAGGTCGCCAGTTTTTGCTTTTATATACGTATATATGTATCAGTTTTAATGTCCTTTAGGAAATTGTATCTATGAAAACAATATATGCGTTGGTTTAACTTCAACTACCCTTACGAGGTGACGCACCAACATCTTCAAAACATTGCGACCCTACAACAGAAATTCGAAAAATTTAACAATAATATAACAACAATATTAGAATAATAAAATAACAAACAAAGACGATAGATTCTCGAGGCCCAACACATCAGAAACAAACATCCTAAACATAATATGATTAATTTTGAATCCAGTGCTAATGTTTTCAAATGTCTTTAGCTGCTGTTGCTATTTATAGAATCCAATTTCAAAACGAATGCAACAACAATACACTAGTATAGACAATAAACGCTTAAATCTTACAAAGTAGTAATGTACGTGTAAAGGTTGTATCGCTTTTGCAATACACCTCCCACTGATGATGGCCCAAGACGAGACCGAAAGTACTTGGGAACTAATTAATTATGGAAGGTCTATTAACCGATTCTGGCTGGATATATATATATATATATATATATATATATATATATATATATATATATATATATATATAACCCTTTCTCACGTGCAGGATGTGATACAGCGTAAATTTTTAAACAAGATTTGATAGGTTTGAATTCATATGCCATACTAAGGTTAAAAAGCCCATAGCTGAGTGGGGAGAATAGTTAGATTCATTTTTCGTTTTAGCGCAATGAGAAACGCAAAGAACTTTGTCTAGGATTTAAAATCGGGTCGCTGTGTCCATTATTTTGACGTTAACTAGTTTACCACGAGCGCTTTCTGCGTCTGGTGATGAGGCTCCAGTTCTAGGGATCTGGGGAGTGTGTAGTACATCTTCATTGATGTTACTCCCCGGTTCACTCAACCATGGAGTGATAGTACCTGTTAGGATGCCATCTGTGATTCAAATATATGTATTGGAAGATTATTCGAATTTGATGGAACTGTGTGCATGCCCCAGTTGGCTGGGGCTGCAAAATACATCAACTGTATCTCTACTGAGGAGTAAGACTCCACCCCACGAGTGTTCTGGATATGATACAAAACAATCTAATGGTGAGGCTTCAGTAATGCAGGAGCTTTGGTGAACGCGGAGTAACCCGTCATTGCCATCACCCCCAAGGTCTACTCTAACCCGGAGTGGTATCACTTGAGAGGGTCCTGTCTATGGATCAAATAGAACTAAACTGTGTAATTATGCTAAACTGAATTGTTTGAAATAGAACTGTTATTTCATCTAACTCTGAGTGAACAAACGACTGATGTTTAATTGAATTGTTAGGAATACGTAGCAATAATTGGAACTATTTAACTTAGTAGACATGCTAAACTGAATTGTATGAAATAGAACTGTTTGATCCTTTAACTGTGCGTAAACAAATGACTGATGTCTAATTGAATTGTTAGTGATATATAGCATTACTTGAAAACATTAAACAATGTGCAGACAAATGATTACAGTAAATATAATTATTCATATTAGGCGCAAAACCATTTAACTGTGAAAAAGAATGAGCTCAGGCTCGTATAAAAACATTATCTGCAAAACGTGTTTAGAAATCATATACTTTATATAAATGTATAAAAAAAAGGTTTGGCATAATAACCTACAATGGGTGATATGCTGTAAAATCAAACCAAAGAACAGTGTGCAAAAAAGTAAAAAAAGAAAAGGATAAAGAAATTAAGCAACAGGTACACAGAAATGTAAATATGAATATAGAATGAACGCGATTATTTAACCTAAAGGCATAGATTAACCCCAGACAGATTAACATGCCGTAAAAATCAGTCAATTGATTAATCAACTTGTTTTAAGAAATAAAAATAGCTTTCTCAGAATGTTATTTATAGTTTGAATTCATACAAGTTCTATAAATGTATTTCGTGGAATCATCACGACTACAGCTGGTATATAATTAACAGTGATCCAAACAACAGACATAGCCATATATATATATATATATATATATATATATATATATATATATATATATATATAGTTGTGTTGTATATATATATATATATATAAAATAGAGGTATTGAACAAGGAACCGGTTCTCCAACCAAACTTAACACCTTCAGTCCAATGAGATTTGTGAAAAAAGGTGTCCGAGACACGTTTGCTTCCATTCTTTTGCAAATAGAGCAACGTTCCATTTGGTATTCGCCAAACCTTTCTGCTAAAAAAAAAAAAAAAAAAAAAAAAAAAAGAAAAAGTAAAGTAACAAAAACATCATTTCAATGATAATATCGTTGCAGAACAAATAAAATACAGATACGGTTAATTTATTGTATATTTTTCTGAGTTCAGAATTTATTGGGACGATTACAGTGTTATATTTTGCACATCGCCATAGAAATCTTAAAAGTGTCTCCGTTGTTTACCGTTCCCCCACGTCCGTGTATCATCTGTCTATTGTTATATGTTACTTAGGAAAAAAAAAAACGTTTCGGAAAAAAATGAACTTCGGTCAGTGTATGCATTACTTCTTTTTTCACTTTTGACATGATTTGGGTTAGGAAAAAGTACTTTTTGAATAATAAGTACACTGACGTATATTTCTACATGAACATTATATATAATGTTATATATATATATATATATATATATATATATATATATATATAATGAGGTTATTATAACATTAAATCCTTAATACCCGGAGTTTTGGCAAAAGATATAAAATGGATTTATAACAAGAATTGAAAACAAAGAAAATTATGACTGGTTGGTTGGTTAGTCTTTTATGAGATATCAACTCTTGAGAGTTATTTAATGCCAAATTTTGTTTTTATATATTTGTTAGCGAATAGAAAGGAGGTAAGGTTATTTCCAAACGAGTTGTTATGTTATATAGCAAAGAAAGACAGCAACACGGATGTATAAAATATAATCAGCTTCTCGTTTCTTTTTATTGCCCAAAATGTACGGACGAGTAAGTAAGAGAGGGTCGAAGACGGTTGAGTAGCGCACACAGGAGCTGACGTACGAATTTTCTGTGAACAGCTTTCCTCATCTGGTTTAGAACCAATACCTTCCTGGTGTTATTATATTCCGGACGCCCATGTAAATGCTCGTGGTCACATCTCATTTAGCCCATCGCCTACGCAGCGCACGGGATCACGCTTCCTTCTATCCTGCCACTCGCGCAATATATGCAACCTTTCAGCTAGGAACACCTGCGTCCTGTTTACTTTAGGTATCTGGTTCATGTTATATTGGTTCCTAGTGTTCGACTTCCGCAGCTACATTGACATGTCATAGGGATGTTCAAGTCAATATCCAACATTTATTGGTCATTTGTTTGCACACAGTAAAATAGTTTCAAGTATTCCTATTAAACACTAATATTAATCATTTGTTTGCACACAGTTAAATGGTTTCAAGTGTGGCTATTTAGATTTATCAATTTTGTTTATCAAGTATTCCAATGTAATATAGATAATTTTATATAAATAACGCAGCTGTATGGTTTCGAATAACTAATAATAATAATTCTTTGTTAATGATTGCACATTTCTATTTGACCCATAGATTGGACCCAAATAAGTACAATCAATCTGTGTAAGAGTGGATCTGGGAGTAATGGCAATGAAGGGGTACTCCATATTCACCCAAAGCTCCAAAACTAGAGCCTCACCATCGGATGCAGTTTAGTGTCCTATGCAGTATATTGGTTGGTGGGAATCTGGCCCTTCTGCGTATTTTACAGCCACAGCCTACAAAGGAATAGAATCATGGCTAGATCCAGAAGAAGCTTTTATTATAATGTAAACGGAATACCCAGAGGAAAAATGCTGTGTGTTTGGAATTGTTTAAGGTTTGGTTTCTTCGTTTCATGCCAAACCCATTCTTATAGGACAGTAGTGGTCCTATTTAACCCATCATCATCATCATCATCATCAAGTCATGTTGCAGCACGGATTTCCTTGACTCTCTCTTTCCATCCATCCTTATCATTCATTGTGTCCGGCATGTTTTCCAAATTAAATCCTGTGTCCGCACAAAGTTGATGTAAATAAATTCTTTCTAGTCGGCCAATACTGGCACGTCCATGTGTTGGGGTCCATTGAAGAACGTCACTTATGAGTTCATCTTTGCTTCTCCAGCAGTGTCCCGCATGTCTTGTTCGTCTTACAGATGTTATTTTGTGGAGGGTTGGTTCTAGGATTTGAACTGTATAGCTCGTGGAATTCTTGTGCAGTTCCTATCTACCTTTCTCTCTATGCGTTTGTGAGCGTCCATGTGGTGCATCCATAAAGTAGTATTGACACAATTGTTGCTTGGAAGAAATCCCACTTTATTTTATCGGATAGATCAGACTTCCATATCATTGATAACCTATCGATAGCTGTCGATATAGTTGGGAGAAATAAGATTTTTTTTTCATTTGTATACAGTCCTATCAAATAAGAATAATTTAAAAGTATATCTATTTGACCCAAACAAGTATTACGACTCAATATCAGAATGGACCTAAGAGTAATTAACAATGAATAGGTGACTTCAGATCTTCCAGATCTTCAGAATTGGTGCCTCACCGTGGTGTAATGGTTATCGTCGTAGGAAATGGACACGGCGACACGAGTTCAAATCCTGAACGAGACATAGCGTTTCACATAGCACTAATACCCTTGGGAAAGGTATGAATCCAATTATTCTCCCTCCAGCTATGGATAAATAGTAGGGCAGACTAGGTTCTTCAGCCTTGGTGAGGCAACTAGTCTAGAAGAAGGAAAACTCTGAATTGAAACCTGTTAAACTCCGCTTAAAAATTGACCTTGTGTCAAATCCTGCCCGAGCGGAGGGGTTGGGTAAATATGATTAGATACAATTTGGTGTGATGACCAGGATAGCCATTTCTTTTTGTGGAAGGTCTTACCTCTCTGCAGGAGATACAGTAAGCGTATTCTAAACTCTGCCAACAGTGCATTACCCGACAAAGGTTGACACGCCATAAAACGAACCAACCAACTTTCCACATTTTCCAACTATTTACAAAGTCGTCTTTCGGGATTGCCATCAGTTGCTTTATCGTATTATCATTAGTTTTGTGCATGGCAATTCAACGTCGATTTTAGCTTTGGGGAAAGCCAGAACAGGAGGCTAAATTAGGACTGTATATGGGTTGACAGATGTTAATGACGCTCCTTTGGTGCTATATATATATATATATATATATATATATAAATGAGATAAATTCTTGCCTTTCTCAAGGGCATTAGTGTAATGCTCTTGAAAAAGACATGAATTCATCTCTTTCCCTTCCCAAGCTATAGTTAAAATAGACTAGGCTTTAGTCAAGCCATCAGTCTAGGAGAAGGAAAACTGTATTCAAACTAGTCAGTCTGCCCGACTATTCATCCATAGGGGGAAGGAGAAGAGTATGTATGCCTCTCTCAAAACCATTAGAGTGAAGCGAAAGTCAAACAGCTTCGTCCAGGTTTTGAACTCGGGTCAACGCTTCTATTTATTACGTCGATAACCGTAACTCTTGCCTATGTGCTTCTATGTGTGTAAGTGTGTGTAGGGGGTGCGATCATTATTTTGTCATTGTTCATGAAACCTTCTTGTTCCCTTTTGGGAGCAACTGTTTCTTTTTGTGACGCGTTTGTTTCCGCTACAACTGCAAACGCTGATGGCCTCTTCCTTCTCCACCCAACAACTAACACTTGACCTCAACCGACACTGAACAATTGACAACAGACCACAATCATATCTCGCCTTCTTTTCAAGAAGAAAAAGAAAACGTAACAGGTTTGACAAAAGACTGGGGCTGTCGGAGATCGTAGGCTGAAAAGAGACACGCCCAACTCTTCCTTGGCGCTAGGAGAGTTTTGTTTTGAGATAAATATACATATATATGGAAAATAAATATCTTTCTTACATCGTTCGAACATATCTATCACTCGATAGATTGACTGACTATTTAGATGGCAGAGTTTTCATCTTTTTTGTTTCTTTCGTTCTGTCAGTCTATCGATATGTTTATCTTTGTCTATTTACCTACCTTACATTCCGTATGAAGTGTTGTCACCACATTTTACCCTTTCTTTCTTTCTTTCTTTCTTTCTTTCTTTCTTTCTTTCTAATTTAATCATTCTTTCTTTCTTTCTTTCTTCGTCTTACAGTCTTTCTTTCTTTCTTTCTTTCTTTCTTTCTTTCTAATTTAATCATTCTTTCTTTCTTTCTTTCTTTCTTCGTCTTACAGTCTTTCTTTCTTTCTTTCTTTTCAGGTTTTTTTCTAAGTCAGTCTTTCTTTCCTTCTTTCTTTCCGTCCTTTGCTCCGTTTTCTTTCTTTCTTTCTTTCTTTCTTTCTTTCTTTCTATTTTGATTTGTATTTCTTTACATTTCTTTCTTTCTTTCTATTTTGATTTGTATTTCTTTGCATTTCTTTCTTTCTTTCTTTCTTTCTTTCTTTCTTTCTTTCTTTCTATTTTGATTTGTATTTCTTTGCATTGCTTTGCATTTCTTTCTTTCTTTCTTTCTTTCTTTCTTTCTTTCCATTTTAATCTTCTTTCTTTCTTTCTTTCTTTCTTTCTTTCTTTCTTTCAATTTCTCTTTCTATGTCTTATGTCTTTCTTTTTATTTATATTTTAATCTATTTGGTGTATGCAAAAGCAAGAAGCCGTTTTCCAACTATCCATTCATTCACTAGTTTTCATAATGGGTCACTGCGAACATTTCTACACAAAATAATTTTCTTTGAGTCATCTTTTCTTATTTCAATCCTTTTTTATTTTCTTTATATTAATCTACACACACTCGTATATATATATATATATATATGCAGAGAGAGAGAGAGAGAGAGAGAGAGAGAGAGAGAGAGAGAGAGAGACGTTAAACAACTTTTTAATAAAAATCGTTACTTTTCTGGATCTAATAATTTCTGGATCAATATTATTAAAAAATGGATGTCATAGGGTAAATTCATAATTTTCTCTTACAGTGTTTCATTGCTGTAGAGCTTCTACTTTTTTTTTTAGCAAATAATACCTAATAATATCCGTTTTATTTGTATAATGTTCCACGGGAAAAACGAAAATCCTGCTATCTTTTGTTTAGAAGAAATAAACTTTTTATGAAAAGTTCTTACAGGTGTACTTATTTATAGCCGATATCACTCACACGTGCTAACACACACATACATATACCTGCATGTGTATGTATTCGTGTATTTACCCAATCCCTCCACTACTGACAGGAAGTGATACAAGTTTGATTCTTTTAAACGGAGTAAAGCTGGTTTGAATTCTGATTTTTTCTTCTCCTAAACTGGTTGCATAATCAAAGCTAAAGAGTACAGTCTGCCTTACTATTTAACCATAGCTGGAGGTAGAAAAAGATGGATTTATGACTTTCCTAAAGGCATATGCCTGAAGTAGAACTCAAACTGTCATGTCAGCCATAGGGTTTGCAAGAATACTGCTGCTGCTGAACTGAAAAGTCATATGAGAGGACACAATCCAAGAGAAAGCGTCAATTCAGAGAATGCTGAAAAATCATCTGTGAAGATGGAGCCATCATTATACATGAATGTATGAATGTACGTACGTGTTGAGCAATCTCTCCTCTACACACGGTCAATTTTTGAGTGGGGTTTAAGAGGTTTGAATTCAGCATTTCTCTTTCTCCGACACCGGTTGCCTAACCAAGACTAGACGGCCTAATCGGCTCTATTAATTTACCCAAAGCTGAGAGAGAACACTTGCATTCATAACATTCCCAACGATATTAGTACTATGTGTATAGCAATCAGCCTCGTCCAAGATTTGAACTCGTATTCAAGATTTGAACTCGTATCCATTTCCCACGACGATAAGTATGTATGTATATATGGTTATCATATGACACAAGGTCAATTTTTTAAGCGAAGTTTAACAGGTTTGAATCCTACACTAGTTGCCTCACCAAGGCTGAAGAACCTAGTCTGCCCTACTATTTACCCATAGCTGGAGGGAGAACAATTGGATTCATACCTGTCCCAAGGGTATTAGTGCTATGTGAAATGCAGTCTCGTCCAGGATTTGAACTCGTGTCGCCATGTCCAATTCCTGCGACGATAACCATTACACCACAGGCACCTCTATGTATATATGGTTATAGGCAGTTATTTATGTATGGATGTACGTACGCATTTATGCATGTTCCTACGTATGCATATATTCATGAACGTATCTATGAATGTACGTATGTGTTTATGTGGGTATATATATATATATATACGTAGTTTATGTACATATGTATGTAGGTATGAATTAATGTATATATGTATGTACGTAAGCATGAATAAATGGGAGGTGCCCGTGTTGTAATGGTTATCGTCGTAGGAAATGAACACGGCGTTCAAATCCTGGACGAGACTGATTGCATTTCACATAACACTAATACCCTTGGGAAAGGTATGAATCCAATTGTTCTCCCTCCAGCTATGGGTAAATAGTAGGACAGACTAGGTTCTTCAGCCTTGGTTAGGCAACTAGTCTAGGAGAAGGAAAACTCTGAATTGAAACCTGTTAAACTCCGCTTAAAAATTGACCTTGTGTCATATCCTGCCCGAGCGGAGTGGTTGGTAAATAGGGTAAGCATGAATAAATGGACGTTCGTATGAACGTGCCTACGTATGTATGTATGTACGTTCGTATATATATATATGTTCGTATGTTCGTATGTATACATGTATGTATGAATCTATGTACATATGTATATACATTGTTCGTATATATATATATAAATATATATCTCTATAGTCATCCACAGACAGATCTGTTTCGTTCTATCAGAACTCATCAGTATGACTGGACATTACCTTCCCGTAGATGGGATCGAAACCCGGTTGACTCTCTCTCTCTCTCTCTATATATATATATATATATATACGTATGTATGATTATATGTATATATGTACCTATGTGAGGTATGTACGTATGTATGTATGTAGTTTGTATCTATCTACGTGCATATATATGTAGGTATGTATGTAAATACGTATATATGTAACTATATATGCAAGTATAAATGCATGCATGTATGTATGTGCATATGTATTTGAGTATGCTTGCATGGATATATATATATATATATATATATATATATATATATATATGTAAGTATGTACGTACATATATATATATATATATATATATATATATATATATATATATAATATTCGGTCAGGTTAAAACAGAGTTTGGAGTAATTCCCCCAGGACAAGAAAATCATTCAAGAGCTGAACATTTAAATTTTCCTGGTAGAGAGCTCAATGTAATTTATTACAGAGCAATATTGGGTCTGAAGAAGTCCTGTATTAATTTTTTCATGTTTTTGGTTCACACCAGAAACTGAAAATACGGGATTGAAATAAATTTATATTCATGAATTAACTGGTCTTTGGTTTATTTCTTAAAGATATATATATATATATATATATATATATATATATATATATATAAGTATTTATGTTTACGAATGTATGTATATAGGTACGTATGTATCCACAGATCTATGTACATAGATATGTATGTATGTATGTATGTACTTATGTATGTATGAACCTATGTATGTATGTATGTACATATATATATATATATATATATATACATGTAAGTATGTGTATATATATACGTATGTAATTATCTACGAACATATGTATTTATGTACGTATACATGTATATATGTACATACGTATGTACGTAGTTTGTATGTATCTACATGCATATGTGTGTAGATATGTATGTCACAGCCTCTTTCATCTCCTCAATTGTCTCATAACGACAGCATCTGAGCTTAGGGAATAACCAAAAGTCACAGGGAGTAAGGTCTGGTCTATAGGGAAACTGAGGAACTATCTTGATGCCCATCTTGGTCAAATAGTCTGTAAACAAGGATGGAGTTGTGAACTGGTGTATTGTCCTGGTGGAAATGCCATTGACCCGATTTGAAGAGTGCTGGCCTCTTCCGACAGAATCTCTTCTTGAACTCCCTTAAAAGCTCAACATAGTAGCCCTAACCCTAACCCTTTGGCCAATCAACTCTGGTGTATTGACTTCCTTACTCCTCCCACACCTCTCATCATCCCTCACAGACTCCCTGGCTTCCTTGAATCTCTTATGCCACTCAAAAACTGATGCTCGATTCATGCAAGTTCGTCCAAAAGCAGCCTGAAGCATTCCATACGTTTCTGTGGCGGCATTTTTTCCAAGTTTAAAACAGAATTTTATTGCATATTGTTCTTCTACATTTTTTGAAATTCACCAGCTGTGACAATCGGGTTTTGTAGGGTGTATTCCAATTCCTGCTGTAGCTGTTCATTTGAACCTGAAATCATAAAAAAACTGGTCAGTCATCTCAGAAGATGTATAGCAATAGCATACTAAATTTTCAAGAGTCTACGACAATTTTAAATGCCCATACGAAAAAAGTCTGGAAACTTATCGTATGCACCTCGGATATATGCATTTAGGTAGGTAAGTACATATATAGGTATTTATGTATGTATATACGGATGCACGCACGT